>JAWWEE010000001.1:101450836-101531076 GCA_035221455.1 Xenops minutus
TTAGCCACCAGCGTGCTTGTAGCAAGCGTGGGTAGAGCCCTTGTAAATCTTCGTTCACGAAGCCTAGCCATGATAATGATGATGATGATGATGAT
The DNA here is from genome assembly GCA_035221455.1 of Xenops minutus. Taxonomy (NCBI): domain Eukaryota; kingdom Metazoa; phylum Chordata; class Aves; order Passeriformes; family Furnariidae; genus Xenops; species Xenops minutus. Next base: position 101,450,932 of record JAWWEE010000001.1, read on the forward strand.
GATTATTTGATAATGTTTCAATTATTAAATTGTTCATATCTCCACTCATGAGTTTTCTCACTTTTACTCTTCCAATTCACTCACCCTCAATCCCACTGAAGGAGAGCGAGCAAGTGACTATGTGGTGCTCAGGTGCCAGTTGGGGTTAGACTATGACAGGCAGTTATATGGGTTTTCCCATAATAAAGCACAGTCAATAACAAGCGTTGGTGTTTCAGCTGCTGTCTTCCATTTCTGTCCAATTCATCTGTCTCAGTGCCTGAAGCTGTTCAGCAAGACCAAGGGAAACAACATTAGCCTCTTTATTATTTATAACTCATTTTTTTCCCTGATAACACTGCAATACCATAAACACTGTTTCCATGGAAACTCAAATAAGACAAAATTACCACGGATATTGTTGTTTATACCTCTAGGAATATAGGTATCTAAAGTTTCAACCTGCTCCTGCATGACAAAGGAATGCAAAAGTGATTGATATTTTTAATTACTGGGTAATATTATCTGAGTTTAGGAGTTCCTTGAATTGCAGTGTGGTGTGTTGCAGTCATGTTATCCAATTACATCTCATGCTTCTCACCAACCTTTTTCCTTTGAAAGCTGTTCTTTTAAAAATGCAATTAGAAAGGTTCCTTTTGTCTATAGACTTTGGTAATGCTAAATGGTGCATTACATTTATGTGATAGAGAGTAATAGCATTTAAGGAGTAGGAAACCAAAAACGTCTTTATGGGTTTTGTAATGCAGATGGATAAACCCGAGGCTGTATGAAAAGTGAAAAAAAATTAAGTGATCTGAACTGTAAAGTTCATCCACAGGTTACCTAAGGCGTGACTGAAAAGAAAGATATTTTCTTTGAGTTAATAGCTGGCTGGAAGAGTGAAGACCCTCACAGAAACTTCAAAAGCCAATTACCCCTGGTTGAAATAGTTAACCAAACCATAGGCTCGATAATTCTGTAGTAGAATCTGAAAATATAAAAATAAGGCAAATGAATCGCTTTAGCAATACCACAGTAGTAGGTATTGCTACCCTAGTAAGTAGGTAAGTTCTTCGCTTATTTCATGCAGAATGTTGCACAACTACGAGAATGTCTTTTTCCAGTTATGTCATAAAAAAGTTTCTGCAGAATTGTCTGATCCATTCAAATCACTCCTGTGAAAGAAAGGTGTGTTTGTCTCATGATTGTCCTGATAGGAGAGTTGGTGGCCCTTAGTGGGAAAGCAAAACAAGCTTTGGTTCAAAATGCAGAGCTTGAAGAAGGACTCCTCTCTCCCTTAGTGGATTAGATACTCACCTGAAAGATGCAAATACTGTTGCACTGGACCTCTAAATATTTATACAATGTGAAATTTTATTAAAAAGGGGTGTTAAAAACAAGTCCTCTACTCTGTTGATAACAAGCATGGTGTTCTGAGCACTGCCCTGTGAAACGAAGCCAAAACCTGTAGAAATGAATAAAAGGAAATTTCCTTGCTGAAGTAGTGAATCAGAGCTGGACATTTTGGAGAAAGTCTGGGGCAGAGCTAAGGAATTTAGGCAGCACCTTTGTGAATCTAGTCTATTCTTTCCTTAATTTTCTAAAGAAGTACTTAGAACCAAAACATTTGCTCTTGGGGTTTAATAGAGCACGTTGTCAGATTTGAATGGAATTTTTAACTGCCTGTTTTGTCAAGAATTTGGATTTGTTTGTTTTCATCTGTGCCAAATATATTTGCAATCATTTGCTTTGCAAGCAGATCAGTTGTTGACAATGCCTATCTGCAGAATAATGCTATGAATATTGCTGCTTCTCAGCCAGAATGGCAGCTGTTTCCTGCTCAAGGAAACTGGAATAGCTTTTCTCTCCTTGGGGCAGAAAGCTGTGGTTTTTTTACACCCCAGTAAAGGTACTTCTTAATTTAAAAAGTATTTTTTGCAAGACAGCACAGGAGAACTTCATTAGGTTAGTGGAGTGGGTAGTTAAACATTTTTCTGTTAGAACAAGAAGATCCAATAAACTTGTTGCTCTATTCTGATGCCACACTACAGCTTTTTTTGGCAAAGAACTGAGACATATTGTTTGCTCTTCAGAACCATATAGCCACAAGGGGATGAACAAAACCCACCTGAACAATTCTTGATTCATAGAGCTGCCCTTTCACGTTGCTGCACTTCACTTTAAATATCTTCATTTCCTTTTGTTTTATGCAATGTGATTCCCCATTCTATTGTGTCTTTAAAACCCAGTTTGTTTTTAGAACCAAGCTTGGGATCCAGCTGGATCCTCAACGGATTGGAAAATACACTACAGGACTTAAGGCAAACGTGCCCTTCTAGGATAGCGATAGAGTCTGTGGTGTTGGCATGGTTCTAGACCTGTCTGCAGTGTGATGTGCGCCAACCTTTCTGAGCTTCTCAGAGAGGCAAAATGTATTTGCTCAAAGAAGAAATGAAGTAATGAATCTATGGATTGCAATGTCCTGTGATAAGCTAAAAATATCTATTTATTGCACACAAAGCCTGTAACACTTCAAAGTCTTGGGAAGGACTTCTAGAAATACATGAGTAATTCTTTCATTGGATCTACTGTAAACCAGTGATCAAATGTGCCTGGATCCCTTCTCCAGCACTGATACCCACAGGCATGCAAAGATTTCTCTCCACACTGTTGAAGCTTTTCAGCTGCCTCTGGAAGGTAGCTACACACAATCTGTTCACTGACAGTGTGTGAAGGTGTGTGTTGTTTCCCCAGCTGTACCCATGGGTTGTTTGGCAGACTGCTAGCTGGGGCAGCCCAAAGTGATGCCAGGGCCTGTTATAATTGAGATGATTTAGTTCAGCTTCCCAGAAGTATTCCTTACAAATTTGTTGTTTACTGGTGTACATGTAGCCTATGACTTCACCAGCCCATTTCTATGCTCAATCAAAAAATTATTGAGGAGGAAAGGGACCTCTGGAGCCCATGGGGTACAATCCACTGCTCAAAGCAGAGTCACTTTTGAGATCAGAGCAGTGTTCTTGGGACCTTCTCCATCCAGCCGCTGAAACTCTCTGAGGATGGAGATTTCAGAGCCTGCCTGGACAGTCTGTTCCAGTCCTTGATCACTCATTGTGAACATCTTTGTCCAAGCAGGTATAGGTTACATCACACTGATATGCACTCTACTTATTCTTCAGGATGTCCCTCTCCAGTAATATATTCTGGATTTTGTAGTGTGCAGACACAGGTGTGAGTTACTGTGGGTTCAAGCTATTTTCTGTTAAGTGACACAATGGAATGGGCTCTGTGTGTGCTCCCAACCCAGCCCAGCAGCCAGGTGAGACCCAGGAGGCTCTGAAGGTGTAATGCACAGTGATAAAGAAAACTGTGACACAGGGACTCCCCAGTCCCTTCAGCTTTCTTTCAGGGCCCCATATTTTTGTATTCCTTTTTGTTTTTTCTTTTTCCCTCTGTAGTCCTTTGCACTGCATTTTTTTGATAATTTCTGGCTTCTCAGGCCTGGGGAAGGAGATTTACTATGGCTTAGAGGAAAGGTGTAAGTCTGAAACAAATAACCTTATTAAGAAATGAAACAGAGTGGATATGGGTCTGTGTATTGGGTTGCTGTGGCCAGGCTTTGGTAGTGGGGAGGCTACAGGAGTGGCTTTCTGTGAGAAGATGCCAGAAGTTTTCCCCATGTCCTGTCAGCTAATGCCAGCTGACTGTGGGACAGACCCACTGCTGGCCAAGGCCAAACTAATCAGGAGTGGCAGTAATGCCTCTGTGGTAACATATTTAAGAAGGAATAAAAAAGAAGTTACTGCAGAGATGTAATTGCAGCCAGAGAAGAGTGGAGTGAGAACATGTGATCAACTCTGCAGACACCAAGGTCTGTGGAGAAAGAGTGGGAGGAGGTGCTCCAGGTGCCGGAGCTGAGGTTCCCCTACAGCCTGTGGTGAGGCAGCTGTGCCCCTGCAGTCCATGGAGGTGCAGAGATTCACCTGCAGCCTGCGGAGGAGATACATGCCAGAGCAGGCAGATGCCTGAAAAGAGGCTGTGAACCCATGGAAAGCCAGTGCTGGAGCAGGGTCCTGGCAAGGACCTGAGAACCCATGGAGAGAAGAGCACATGCTGGAGCAGGTTTCATGGTAGGATTTGTGGCCCTGTGAGGGACCCACATTGGAGCAGCCTTTGTCTGAAAGACTGCACCCCATGGAAGAGTGACCCATGTTGCAGCAATTCATGAAGAACTGTTGCCAGTGGGATGGACTCTGGAGAAGTTCATGGAGGACTGTCTCCTGTGGAGGCACTCCACAGTAGAACAGGGGAAGGACTCCTCTCTCTCAGCAGCAGCAGAAACAATGTGGGATGAACTGACCATAACCCCCATTCCCCATCTCCCTGCACCACTACGGGGGGAGGAGATAGAGTCTGGGAAAGAGGAAGGGATTGGAGGGAGGTGTTTTTAAGATTATTTTACTTCTCCTTATACTGCTCTGATTTTGTAAGCAATAAATTCAATTAATATCCCCAAGCTGAGTCTGTTTTTCCCATGACAGTCATTGATGAGTGATCTTTCCTCAACTCGGGAACCTTTCATTAGATGTTCTCTCCCCTGTCCAGTTGTGGAGGGGAGTGAAAGAGCAGCTTTCGTGAATGCCTTGCATCCAGCCAAGGTCAAGCCACTAACTACAGTCCGCGACAGCATCAGAGAGAGTGGTCTCTGTAGAGAGTGCTTCCTGCTCAGCTGACTACCTGTGGCAGGTCATTTCACCAACCCTCAAATTCTGTGTGCTTTGATGTCCTCTAGCTACCACATCGTGAGCTGGCTGTCTCTAAGAAGATGTTTTCCTTGATGTTCTGTGAGAACGTATCATTCCTAGCTATTATTTCCTTAGAAAATGTTAGTGTGGCTTGTTTATTGTTTCCTCTAGAGGAAGGAATTTCATTAACATCAGACTGTGCTACAAAACTGATTGTATTGCTTTCAGCAAGCCAGGGCAGAGGATTTTAAACACTAATTCATTTAATTACACTGGAAAACAGACTAGCGATAGAGATTTCAGCACAGCCTCTTGGTTTCAGCTATAACAAGCTCCTCTAATTCCCCACTCCACACATGACATCCATCCCCATGTCAGCACCTGCTAGGTCTCTGAAAGCAGCAGGGAAGGGGCTATGCTGAGGTGGGGCTGGGGACTGGGGCATAAAGCCAGGGTCACCAGAATTGGGCAGGGCAGGGGCTGAGGATAGTGCTGGAATGTGTCAATCAGTGGCAAGTTCCTGTGCCTGTAGTGCCATCAGGGCCTGATGTGAAGGGCTGCTCTCAGTTTGCCATCTTCTTCAAGGATCTCCTTCTCTGCCTTAGGTCTCCTCACAAGTACATGCAGTGCCAAACCACCTCTAAGGTGTACTGTGTCCATAGAAACTAAAGGGAAATGAAAGCAAAACCCTGACATGTAACCCATGTGTTTATAAAACACCAGCTTGTCTTTGCATTCTTCATCATGCATCGTGCTTCCTCTCCCTCAGTTATCTTTTAACATAAATAGTGATTTCTTTGAGTTCATGCTAATACAGTTTAAAATATATCTGTGGAAAGGATTTAGATGATTTTCCACCTATAGACAAGGTCTAAGACTAGCTCTGTTGTTTGTTTTTTAACTGCTTAGCAAAACTTTATGTTAAAAGATTAAATCATACTGGTGATTAGAATATGACATCCCCTTGTGTTAGCCTTTCTTATTTAAATTAAATAAAATACTATTGACTAGTGATTGGTCTTTTTGTTGTTGTTGTTGTTTTTTGTTTTTGTTTTTTTTTTGTTTGTTTTTTTTTAGAAATTGCTTTTTAGTTATACTGTGTACTCTAACTTGTGGTATTTCAATACTTTGGTGTTTAGATACAATATGATAACAGGGTGAGAGGAAATGAATTCATGTTGCACTAGGGAGGTTTACACTGGGTATTAGGAAGCATTTCTTTACTGAAATGGTGATCAGGCACTGGAATAGTTAGCCCAGGGAAGTGGTGGAAACACCGTCCTTGGGAGTGATCAAAAGGTGCACGGATGTGGCACTCGGAGATGTAGTTTAGAGGTGAACATGGTGGTGCTGGATTAATGGTTGGACTCAATGACCTTAGATCTTTCCCAGTCTTAATGGTTCTATAATTCTATGATGTTTTCTACGGGAAGGTGAAGAGGAGTGTGAGAGTGTAAAAATCTTAAAGGAGTATTTTGAGATATTTAAAGAAGTTATAATCACAGAAAACCAAAATATAATTTTTTTTTCCACAGCATTGCTTAATTATGGAAATTTTATAGCCTTCTGGGACAACTCTGAGTAGCCATTTTGATATGAATATTGTAACTTCCTTATTGACATCATGGTACTATAACACAAACAAAACGACAATTTTCAGTGAAAGTTCATCTGATGGATTAATGCAGGCTTTTAAAAAACTTTCAGCATGTAACAGTTTCTTTCAAGTTGCTAGATTTTTTCATAGCTTTCTAAATCATAGTTGATTTTTCCAGACATAATCATATGGTAGTGTGAATGAACAGGGCTATTTTAGGTACACCTTGAGATTTTTAAAAGACACAGGTCCATTGTTTTCCAAAAGTAATTGAAAATGGTATTTTCTTTACTTCTGACTACATTTTGTCTCACCTGTCTTTTGCCTCTGCCTACTACTCCTTTTCTGAGACCTGAAATGAGTTTTTGAGAGGCTTTCTCTATGAAAAAGAAATGAGCTTTATATTCAGGTCAGCATTGTGGTCAGAGAAAAACTGTCCTGAGAGTATTGTTTTTCCATAATTGCCTTTCGCCTGGTTGTTTTTGCACAGCTTGCCTCCCAACTCCCTCTTATTCAGGAAGCTTGAGGTGGATAAAGGTCCCTTTGATTCTAAGTTCAGTGTGCACCCCACTTCATCACATTGTACTCACTGTGAATAGCCTGAGTCTGAGGAGGGATCCATCCCAGCTGCCTTGCATTGCCTTGCATACATTACTGTTGTTTAGCGTGAGATGAGTCAAAGAGGCGGAGTAATGCTGCTGTTACCTGTTGTAAAGTCTAGATGGTTAGTATGCATAGTGAATGGGAAGCCTTCCTGTTTCAGTGACCCCTAATGTGCCCAGGGTTGGAATGCATCTCCTATGAGCTATGCAAAAGGCATTGATTTTTTTACCCAGGGTCTGTGAATGCCTGGAGGTGTGTGAAAAATTGCAGAGGAATTTGTAAATTCAGAGCACGGATAGTGATGCTGCTTCCAGGAAATATGTAGGGCTACAGTTCCTGGGCAGGTTGAAAAATCACTGAAATGGTCTGTGTTTGGAAAGGGGTTTCCCTCACCACAGGTAGGCAGGTGTACTTGTAGGATCCTTTTGTAGGAGTATTTTGCAGGAAATTCTGCAGCAGTCCTTCAGCCTGTCTTACCCTCTGAGTATTGCTTGGCATGCAAATGTGAAAAGAACCATAAAAAGAGTGTATAGTCAAGAACAAGTGGAAATATTTGTTAAAAGTGGAAATGTGCATTTTGTTGATTTAACCTTTTTCAGGTTATGTTAAATGATGTTTGATTATTCAAACTTCAAGAGAGTAGCATTTAGAATAAAACATGTTTTATATTCATTAACATGACAATTCTCCTCCCCCCTCCACTTCCCCTGTTGAGCCTGTATGCACTTTGCTTAATAATAGAAATTCTGATGGGTTTTCTAGGAGAACAAAGCCAGTGAGAGCACAGTTCATTCATAGTTGCAACTGCTGCCTATATGTGGTGCTTTTTATTAATTTTTGAAGCAGCAGTCAATTATTGAGTCCTCAGATCTTTTTTCTTCTGTGTTGAAGGGCCACTGGAAGGCAATACATTAAGCATCCCCTCTAACAATAAAGATATCTGAGCCTCTCCATCAGAAAGATTCTGTATCCAATTATTTTCAAGCTCCTTGCAGATATGATTCTATGGAGTAAATGGAAAACATACTTCAGTCATTCTCTGCACTGATAGTAATTTAATAAAAATAAAAAGCTATTGATTTTTTTTTTTTTTTTAGCTGTGTTAAAAGACCACTGTAATCTTGGCTTCACTCTGCTGCTGGCAGAGTATTTGCCAGCAAGTACATTTTTTACTTTTCCTGGAGCACCATTTATTAAATGCCATCTTAATGTGTACAGATGATTAGAGTAGCAGTAGCAGGGGAAGATTTATAATAGCTTCCTGTTATTTAACTTCTCTTAGTCAATTCAGCTGTTAGCAGCATCTGCAGAGATTTATCTCTTTTACTTTGTGATTTTGTTTCTTCCACTTCTTAAGCCAAATGTGTCTCTGAGCTTACTGAGCCAGGACGTAGTGGGCAGGAGCTACTTTTGACAGAGATAGAAAATAACATCGTATTTGCTTGCTCTTATTAAAATGACTACTCTGGGATGACAGAGAAATGTCACTTAGACTGTTCTGAGGGGGACTCGTTAAATGAATTTATTTGCCTAAAAGAGTGGATCTGCTCTAAACTAAACTGTTTATGCATATGCCTTCTCAAAAACCTTTCATATAATCTATTAATTTTGGAAATTCCCATTCATCCACTTTGACCATAGCTAGAGAGGAAACAATTCTTTAAGTGAGAAGTAAATTTCAGATGATGAAAACTGGATTATACACTTTCATCTCAATTTAAGAGCACTTGCAGCTCCCTAAAACAATGTTTTCTGTGTTGCTGAAACATAATTTGAAATCCATTTGTCAAGTATGTCTAATACTGATGGAGTCCAAGAACATTTATGCAGGGACACATCTTCACATATAACTCTTTTAAAGGTCTAGAGCTGTTCCTTAGGATCAGAGAGCCCATCTCTGTTTCCATGTGTGCTGGTTTTGGCTGGGTTACAGTTCATTTTCGTCATAGGAACTAAGACAGGGCTACGTTTGAGTTTGTGCTGGAAACAATGTTGACAATACAGGGATATTTTAGGTATAGCTGAGCAGCACTTTCACAGAGACAAGGCCTTTTCTGCTTCTGACCCCACCCTGCCAGTGAGCAGGCTGTGGGTGCACAGGGAGTTGGGAGGGGACATAGCCAGGACAGCTGACCCCAACTGACCCAAGGAATGTCCCACACCATATGATGGTTGTCCTGCTCAGCATGTAGAGCTGGGGGAAAATGGAGGAAGGCAGAGATGTTTGTAGTTCTGGCGATTGTCACCAAGTCACCATCACACGTGATGGAGCCCAGCTTTCCTGGAGATGGCTGAACGCTTGCCTGACAATGGGAAGTGGTGAACAAATTTATTCTTTTGCTTTGCCTGTGTGCATGACTTTTCCTTTACGCATTAAATTGCCTTTGTTTCAACCCAGAAGTTTTCTCACTTTTTCTCTTCTGATTCTCTCCCCTCTCCCACTTTGACAGAGGGAGTGAGTGGCTGTGTGGGGCTGAGTTGCTGGCTGGGGTCAAACCGCAACAAAAGCTCTGCTTGAGTTGGCAGCCTTTACTTATCCCAAGCTAGCCTGGCTTCGTATATGGTTCCTAGTTTCTGCAAAGTACAGCTCTTGTCAGGTCTCTGCCACCATGCCTAATAAGCCCTTCCGATTCTCTAAGCCTCAATCACAGAATCACAGAATGGTTTGCATTGGAATTGACCTTAAAAATCATAAAGTTCTAAGTTCCCTGCCTTGGACAGGGACTCCTAGACCGTATTACTCAGAGTCCCATCCAGCCTGGCCTTGAGCACCTCCAGGGATAGTGAGTCCACAGTCTCTCTGGGCACTCTCAAGCTGCCTTAGGATGTCTTAAATGTAATGACAATCTTCATGCAATTGAATCACATTCTGGTTTGATACTAAGTTCAGTGGGAAGAAAAAAAAATCCCATCACGAAAGACCTTTTATTTTAAGAACCACTGGTTTGTATGATTTTATTTGCAATGATGTCCTTTCTGAAGTGTTCTGAACCATCATTTTAACACTAAACCCCTTTTTTTACCAATGCAACACAGTAAGGCAGACTTACAATGTTATGATGCACTTTGCCTGTCCCCGGCAGAATGATTTTGACTGTATAGCTTCAGTTACAGGCAAAGACATTTGGAATAAAACCTTGACCTCCAAATTCCTATCTATTTTGGTAGAACCAGAATTCTAATTTTTGTTTTTATGGGAAGTGAACAAACTAGTTTGGTGTTTACGTCAGCTGAGATCCTGTCTTGGGCTGTAGTAAAATCATGCAGATATGATAAAAAATGCAAGTGTGATAATAATGCTAGACCCCACCGCATGATTCGGAGAATAACATTTCCTACTATAGCTGAAGGAGAAAGGAAGACAAGAACAGTATTCAGCTGGATTTCTCAACACTTAATGTTAGAATTGTGAATAATTGCAAATCTCTGCACTGCTGTGCCCAGCTCTTGAAGATGCAGGTTATACAGTAATTTCTGCTGCTTAGAAAGTGAAGAAAGATCTCTGGTTGTAACAGCCGATCCACAGTTGACACTTCTATCTGTCTTCTGGCCCAAGTGTAAGAAAGTGCATATACCAGCTTGTTGGGGAACTGTATTGTTCACTGAGGCATAATAAGGTCTCTCAACTGTAACTAAAAGTGTTCCAGTAAATCCAGTACTGTAGCTATAAAATTCCTTCATGCTGATATTGAAGCCAGCAGCAGATGGCAAAGGTCACACCTACAGCATGAGATATGAAGCCAGAGCTTCCAAGCTGTGTATACTTCAGTGACGGCAGTGCCCTCATAGGGCAGTGTCAGACACATCTCACCACTCAGCTCTCCAGAGAGTTTCAAGGAAAGGGAGGGGCACACCTAGCAGCATTACTGTTAGATGCCCATTTTGTCTCAAGGACAATGCTGTTCTGAGCAATGTCATTCATGTGTTTGTTTTCAGCTAAATACATCAATGTCAGGAAAGAGACACAGGATGACATCAACCTTATGCTGAGATCCAGTGTATGTTGACAATATTGTGTATACATCTTGACCAGGTAATGTCCTCCATATGGGAATTACAGAATGGCTGAGGTTAGAAGGGACCTCTGGAAGGCATCTTGACCAACCCCTTGCTCAAGCAGGACTGCCCAGGACCATGCCTAGGTGTCTTTCAAATATTACCTAGGTGAGAGATTCCACAATTTCTCTGGGCAACCTGTGCCAGTGCTCAGCCACCCCATAGTGAAGAAGTGTTTCCAGATGTTCAGAAGAAATCTCCTGTGTTTCAGTTTGTGCCTGTTGCCTCTACGCTTGGCACTGGGCACCTCTTTTCTGTCAATATGCTTTCTATCTGGGTGATCCCCGGGATAAACTGGTGCATGGGGTTGTTATTCCTTATCTGTAGGCTGAGGAAGAGCACGCTTTGCACTTCTTGTTGAACTTCATGGGATGCCCTGAACTCCACCATCTCATGATTACTGCACCCAAGACTGCTTTTGACCCTTGCATTCCCAACAAGACCCTCACTGGTGAGACTCTCATTGGTTACTCCAACAGAGTAACTTTCTTCTTTCCTCTCTCACTTGGAGGAGAATGATGTTATCAATGTGCTTCAGATACCTCTCTGGATTGCTTTTGCCCTCCTCTGTTATCCCTCTAAAAGATTTTGGGGTGGTTGAAGTTCCCTATGAGGGCCAAGGCCTCTGAATGTGAGGCTGAATGAATGACTTGAAGCAGGCTAGTAATCTGTGATTGCAGGTATCCTTCCTGACCACATGCCAGGAAGTGGTATGGGCTCTTAAGGAACAGGACACTTAACACAATTGCCTCCTTATGGTCAGGAAGCATCTGGTCATCTCTGGATCAAAGCTGGCACCACTATCTTGCTTTTCCACTGTGGCACATCAGTACAGTACTAAAATGCCTGCTGTGACAATTCCTGTGACAAGTTATGCAAACCCCTATGTGTATATTTTCAGTCCTGAACTGACACCACCAGTAAGGATACTAATTCTAGAAGTGTGGCATGCCCAATATTATAAGGTCATCAAAATCACATCCTGTATTCTCTGAGAGAAGATATGACTGCTGTAATCATGAGGAGCACTTTTACATCTTGCATTTGTAAAATCAGTGATCAGACTATGTAATTTATCCATGCCAATACTGGATATGTTTACTTTGCATATTATGTCTGTGTGTTTCAGAATAGGGGTATTTTCCTTCAGAAACTTATTCTCTAGACCCTTTATCAGCTTCATTGCCCTGCTCTGGACTTGCTCCAGCACCTCAATGTCTTTTGTACTGAGGAACCCACAACTAAACCCAGGATTCAAGGTGTGGCCTCACCAGTGCTGAGTAGAGGGGAGATGATCATTAGTCACCCAGTCATGTTGGCCACACAGTCTGATACAAACCAAGGTGCCATTGGCCTCCTTGGTCACCTGGGCACATTTCTGGCTCATGTACAGCTGGCTCCCTACCAGCACCCAGGTCCTTTTCCACCAGGCAGCTTTCCAGTCACTCTTCCCCCAGTCTGCAGCACTGCATGGGGTTGTTATGATCCAGGTGCAGGATCAGCATGTTGCCTTACTGAATGTCATACAGTTGGCCTTGTCCCATCGATCCAGATCCCTCTGCAGAGCCTTCCTACTTTCCAGCAGATCAACACTGCTACCCAACTTGCTGTCATCTGTGAACTTGCTGAGGGTGCACTTGATCCCCTTGTCCAGGTCATTCAAAAAGATACATAAACAGGACTGAAATATAAGAGCAGAGGAAAGTTTTGTCTATACAGATGAAACAATTAGCTCTAGTATGGGCAATTATATTTTTAAATATAATGGAGCAAATTATATTAAACAGAAAAATATATAAACAAATGGGGTAATTATATCTTTAAATATAAACTATAAGCTCTTTTTGGTACATTAGGCAGCTTTGGAAAACAATCTTATGCTTGCAGTTGTCCCACATGGATGTAAGTCCCTGCTCTGGTGTTGCTGTGTTCACTGACAAGGGTATGAAACAATGGCACTTTGTGGGGTCTTAAATTCTCCTCCACCTGGCCAAATATGTTTCTTCTGTGCATAGTCCTGCTGGGAAGATTAAAACACCTAAACCTCATCCCCTCAAGGCTACTGCTGTCTTGTCTTCATATAGCTTTCTTGCCTCCTTTTCACTCTTCACACAAATTTTCTCTAATTTCTTCAAAGTCTTAAGAAAGACACTACAGCTACCTTCTAGACTTTGATTTCTTTATCATTCTGCTACTTCTTCCTGTCACAAATATAAACCTCTCCTTTGCTTTTCTCTATTTTGCTTTCATATTATCTCCCAATGTCTTCAGCTGCCTTTCTTACACTCTGTTAGCTGAGAGTATTTCCCTATTTTCCATACTTAAGAAATCCACCCACAATCCTCACCTAACTTTCTAACCCCTTTTCAGACCTTCCTTTCTCTCCATTCCTAAGCTTGTTGTTACTCTAAACTCTTTTCTTCATCCCACGTCCAGTCTCTTCTCTATCTCTGACATATCTCTAAAACTTCTCCTGCCGAGGTCCTTGACAACAAGCTGCCTCTCAGATTCAGAAGAGTCTGCTTATCTTTTTCAAACTAGCAGGCATCTGCAGCATGTTTAGCAGGCTTTAATACTTGAATTTTTGCCTTTCCTCAGGAACTCCTTCCTCTCAGGGCTTCTTTCCTACTCTCTAATCATGTTTTTTGGGAGACAGTTCCTTTAACCTCCCTGTAAGGACTTCAAAAGCACAATTGCCTGTCTCAAGCACTGTTAAGACCACAGAAGCACTTTGTCATGAGATAAACACAGAAAGGAGTGACAGGATGGCATTAACTCCAGCCCTGTTAGACGCAAGATCTGGTTAGGACATCCTGGGTAATCCATTCAGGCAAAAATCCCCTCCTGTGGCAAACGGTGTAAAGAAGCAACTGCTCACACACATATCACTGGTCAAACAAAGATCACCCTAAGTTATTGGACAAATGGCATCTGAGACCACTGAAGCCTGCACCCACCCAGAATATGCCTCCATGGGTACCTGAAACTTGAACTATAAGTTAAGACACTGTGAAGGGAACTTGAGATAAGATAAAAGTGGTACTATTGTCCAAGTGTTATGTCAGACCTAGGGAGAGGTTAACAAAGCTGGGAGAGAAAAATATATCACTGATAATGGACACAAAGAATGCAGAATTTTTGGGCCACAGGAAAAGTCAGCAACCATACTGAAATCAACTTGGACTGGGTCAAAGGTAACTGTGGCAGGGGGAGATCACTGACCACAGCCCACTGACTCAAGAAACTCACTGACTCAAAAGAAGAGAAAGACTGAGCATGAGGATTAATTAGCATTAGAAGCGAGGGAATAATTTAACCAATAGAATAAGAAAAATGTGTAGCCAATAAGCATTAATTCCTTTGTTCCCTAAAATATATAAATAGTGAAAAGTTTTGAACAACCTTGGGACCTCCATGACTGAGAAGCCCAGGGTGAAGAAGGACAAACAGGATACTGCTGGATCCACAGATGATGACTGTCTTCTGCTTGGTCCCTCTCTCTTTTTTTTTTCTCTCTCTCTCTCATCCCCTTCCTCTACCTTCTCTGTTTCTTTCTAACTCCTTACTTCACATTTACTGCTAAATAAACCCCATATTATTGACTTCTGAATGCAGTCTCATTTGCACCTTAATTCTGACAGAGGTATCTCTCACGAATCCCATAATAAAATGTCTGTTTTTTCAATAGATGTTTTATATCTTCCCCCTCCCCCCTCCCCCCCCATGTATTTTCTTTGGATAATTTTGTCAAAACACAAACTCAGCTCCAGTTTCTAAGAAGACACAGACAGAATTTTTGTCCAAAATCCTGATTTCTCTCTTTGGTCCCCCCTTCTGTGTGTTCAATGATCCAATTTACTTACCTGTGACTAAAAGCAAACTCATTTTCTCAGGGCTACTTGGCAGATTTATTTCCTGTTTGTTCAGTTTTTAGTCAGTGGTGTTACAGCTGATGACTGGAGTGCTGCAGCAGTATGACAATTCAAATAACAAATAACTATAAAGTTGAACTAGATGGAAATAAATCAATAGTGAAATGAATGGCACATTACCTGGGAGAACACTTACATAAAGAATATTTATTGGCATTAAAAAAATCCATATTTGAGTCAATTGTTTCATCTAGTTGAGCCAATGTCTTTAATAATTCCAAAACCAATACCAACAGTATCAGATGACATGCATGCTAGGTTTTGAATACTATGTGGAAACCAAACCATTGCCAATAATTTGGTTTGGTTTTGTTGATCTGAATGAGAAAGTCACTTGATATAAACTGGAGATATACCATAGGGACATGAAGTCAGTGTGATGCAATTAGTATCTGATTGTTCTTTTAGAATTGCAATGTTAAGTAAGTGGTAATTACTCCATTCCAAGCTTAATCTTAACACTAAATTTAGGAGCAGCGTACTAATAAATAGTAAGGGCTTGTAAAGGGTGTGTGTTGGTCCAACTAAATTTCCATTTAGCTTTTCATTGCAAAATCAATATTGTGAAAACAATTGCACATGATCAAGTAATTGTGAGAGGATAAAACAACATATGAGCTTGCAATGATCATCTTGAGTAAGCCATGGTTTTATGTGTCTCTATTGATTCTTCCTCTTTTTATTTACTTGATGCTTCTTGAAAATCTTCACATCTAGGCACCTATGTTTTCTTATGAAGTTACAAACAAGGCTGACAAGTTTATGTCCATATTCACCCATGCAGGAAAGTACTGGAACAAGAAATGCATTTTTCTTATTCTTCTGTGAAAGAAGAATAATTCACCGTGCAAGAAGAGCTTCTTTTTGATTCACTCTCCTGTCTGTAGAAAAATGACACATTTATCTTGTCTCCTTTTGATTTCCAATGTATGTTGGAAATAGTTGTTGAGTGAAGCAAACTTCCATGCTGATGATTTGAAATTAGAATCATAGAATCATTTAGATTGGATCATAGTCTAACCATTAATCTACCATTGTCATGTCTACCACTAAATCATGTCACTAACTGACACATCTACCTTTCTTCTAAATATGTTCAGTGATCGTGACTGAACCACTTCCTTGGACATCCTGTTCCAATACTTGATAACCCTTTCAGGGACGAAATTTTTCCTAATACCTAGTCTAAATCTCCCCCGGTGCACCTTGAGTTCATTGTGGCCCAAGTGCAGGACCTGGTCCATCAAATTGTCCTGTCAAGTCTGTAGAGCTTTCCTACCCTCCAGCAGATCAACACTTCCACCCAGCTTGGTGTTATCTGCAAAATGGCTACGTGTGCACTCAATCCCCTCCTCCAAATCACAGATAAAGTTATTAAACAGCACTGAACCCTGGGGAACTGGCTGCCAGTTGGATATAACTGTTCACCACTCTCTGGGCTCAGCTATCCTGCCAGTTTATTACCTATTGAAGAATAGATCCACCAACACCATGGGAAGGCAGTTTCTCCTGGAGAATGCTGTGGAAAACAGTGTCAATGACTTTACTAAAGCCCAGATAGTCAACAACCACAGCCTTTCTTTCATTCAATAAGCAGGTCACCTTGTCATAGAAGATGGGTTAGACAAGCATGACCTGCCTTTCATAAGCCCATGCTGGTTAGGTCTCATCACCTGATTGTCCTATTAAATTGTTTACTCATTAGAAATGTAATAAATCCATTTGGTTATCTAATGTTTTATCTGAATATTAAATCACAGAATCACAGAATATGCCAAGTTGGAGGGTACCCACAAGGATCATCAAGTCCAGCTCCTGACCCTGAATAGGACCATCCCCATGAGTCACACCATGTGCCTGAGGATTGTCCAAACCCATCCTGAATTCTCAGGTTTGGTGCTGAGACCACTTCTCTGGGGAGCCTGTTCCAGTGCCCAACCACCCTCTGGGTGAAATGCTAGATATGAAAGAAAATAGCATTCATGATTATTCACATGTTTCAAACTAGTTTCAGTAACATACTATATTTAATATCACTCAATAGTGTAAATTTCATTGTCATGGGATATCCCTGTTTCTCTGATTCAAAGCACGTGAAAACCATTATCAGGAAAAAAATCTAATAACTGAGGTTTTTAAAAATTCTATCACTTTTAAATAACTTCATGTCATAATTCACTTCTATATTCAGGGAAAACCTCTTTTCTTTGCACTAAAATTGCTGGGGCAATGCTTTAGAGGCCAAAGCTTCAACTAGAGTAAATTATGTGGTTTGAAGGAATTATGGAGATATTTACCATTTGAGAGCACAGCTTTGGTATCCATCTTATAGAGTCTTTGCTTTCCACAGTGTAGTTTAATGTCTGTAATAAATACCAGCTTTAGTCCAATCATGTAAAAAGATTTGATTAATGTTGATAAAAGAGTAGGCAAAACTTGTAAAATGATACATATCTGTGGCAAGATTTTATCTGACATAGTTCACCCTATCCACACTAATGTTAATCAGTTGTAGACCATCTGAAGATCTGAATGTTAATATTACATTTAGGTAGAAATTAAAAATAAATCTACTACAAATGTAAATTTTGTACATCTTGCTGTTGTGAAGTTTCCATGCTTTTCAGTGCTGTTGTGTTCCAGTCAGTTTGTTAGAGTGATTAATATAAAAGTTTAAATCTGCAAGGCACAGAAGAAGCACCTTTTTCAGTGTTTTGCTCTTGACTTGAGCACCCATTATCTCTCAAGTCCTAAATGTACAACAACTTACTTGTGAAATCAAACCATATTATAGCAGAATCATCAGACCTCAGATGTGTTGTTTTTTTGGTTTTTTTTGATCTGGTAGTGATATTTTGAAGAGCTGGTAACTATAGCAACCAAATAGGTTTTAAAGGCTGCAAACAGTTCAACAGTCTGTTGAACTGACAAGATGGCATGGTGCAGACAAAACAGCAAAATGAGTTGTGTGCCTTTTGGGACTGCTACATGAAGGGATAAGCTGTTTTGTTTGAGGTGCTTTTGACCTTGAATGTAGAATTTATTTTTTTTTCCAGATGTGAATATAAAATAAAGTGTCTGAATACTCAAACAAATGCTGCTGCAAATTTCATCGTGGATGGCATTGTGAGTCCTAGTCTTGTAATACTGCAGTCTTTGTCATGATGATGTTTGAGTTGCCAGGGAGAATATCCAAACTAGAGGCTGAGGGATGCAAGGGGGCCAGCATAGGTTTCTATCTTACCTGCCCAGTAGCACTGAAAGCAGAGTGCTCTGGGGGGTCACCCTGGGTTGTGCTTGTGAGCTCAGTACATGACAGAGAACCCTGAGCATGGGGAAAGGTAGTTTGGATGCTGTCATGGAGCCAGGAGAGGGGCAGTATGGCCTAGTCGTCCTCAGTGTCTGGAGTGGGGGACAAGGCATCCAGGACAGCTGGTGCTGCAGCTGCTGAAAGGCTCAGTCAAGGACATCCAGCACATCTTGTGCTCTTTGGTTGTCTGTTACTGGAGGAACTGGGTATGAATTATTTTTTTCTACAATACATTCGACTGTGTTATGAATGTAGGTGATCAATTAAAAACCTGCCTCCTTGAGTGAGCACGATCCTGGGATTTTCTGGTCTGCAAATCTCAGTGATTGCTTTTTTTACTTGACTCTCAGTATTTCAGGGAAGGTCACAAGTCTAGCTATCCTTTATTACAATTCTTTGGCTGTTATTTTTTTTTTTTTTTTTTAATAATCTCCTAACTAAAATCCAGTACTTTCACCACATTTCTCTTCTTCCTTCTGGAGGATTAATTCCTTCTTTCTGATTCTGGTTTATCGATGAAGGCTGTTCTTGGAGCACAAGGAGGGTTTAAATGCTAGTCTTCTGATCCTACTTAGGTTCCAGAGAATTTACCTGTGGTAAATGTAGTGTTGCAATCAAAAGATTTGTACTAAAAATCTTTTGCGTCCATTGCTTTCACTCCCATAGTGAAACTCATGCTCTTTCTTCTATTCTATATCTCAGTCTAAAGATTGGATCCACTTCTAGACTGCAGAAAGCTAAAGGGAGGTGGAGGTGCAAAGAAATTCCCATTACACTTATATCATCCATTAATCATCAATTAATTGTTAATTGAGCTTTTCATAAGTCCACTCTTCCTCACTACGCAATTTTACTTCAAAGTATTCATGGAGAGGCAGTTTTAGATTGAATTCTGAAACATTCTTTAGGGTAAGAGACTGAGTGTCCCACCAGATTCTTGTTCACATGTGATGAGTAGACAAGACCTGGTCTGGCTGAACATGTGACAGCCTAGGTTACCAGCAGGTATTCTGAGCTCAGCTCCCCTTCAGCTTAATAGGGGTGCAGTAGAACCAAGTTCAAGTTGAACAATGCCCAACAGTAGAGCCGGAAAGTGCCCAGGCAGTGTGACTTTTATGCCTACATACATTCCTGAATCTGTTTTTTGTGTTTCATGGCAGTTGGACCTAGGATTTATCAACACCTGTTGCCTGTAAGTGGGAAGTATCTGGGATGAGAAGCAAAAGCCTACTGAATTCGAGCATTTTGGAGAAAAGTTAAGCCCTACAACAAAACAGCTGAAACAGAGGTACCCAGGTGATGAATTCACCACCTAATAGCACTTTTCTATAATTTATTTTCTTGAGAGCAAGAAGAAGGCACTGGAGAAAAGAAGAAAGAAGGAGGGATGTCATTCAAATATTACTAAGAAATTCTGATCAGATGGTAAGTTACAGAAGGCATCTAGAAATGCTAAAAGTTAGAGGAGTACAGGGTCTTAATCCAGCTACTTGCTCTTAGACTCAATTTTATTTAGGTAGGAGACTGAAATAATTTGTATTCATCTTTGTGTGTGCATAGCTTTATATTTGGAGTTGGTCAAATAGCAGAAAACTGTTGGCAAGTAACTCAATCACTAAATTATAGAACAAAAGCACTAAAAAATACATATAATGTTGCAGAAATAGTAAAAAATATCCTTCTTTTTGTCCAGACCCATTGTATGCTCATGTGTATGTATAAAGAGATACATATATCTACACATATACGCACATGCACATAGGTGCAGGTAGCTTTACTTTGTTACAGAATCAAGTTCCTCAAGCCAAGTGACTTTGTGTCCATAAAGCCTTGAAAGGTCTGTGCTCAGGAACTTTCCTTTCCTCCCTGCAGTCCTCTGCCTGTGCTTCCCTTATGGTGCATCTCTACTCCAATCTCTGGAAAGACATTATTTAGAGACTTGGTGTTCAGCTGAAAAAAAAATTGATCTGGAGCATGACTTGAGACCCATGCTAACAACATAACAGTAGCAAATGTTCCTGTTGCGTTCATGGCACCACAGTTCTGTACTTTTCTACTCCTTTAGCTTTAACTGTGTCTGCAATAGCTTCATATGAGTCTTTTCCCAAGCAGCCTGCCCCTTACACAAAACTGGTGTCCTGATAGATCAATTGCCTGTTGCCTATTCGTAATAAGTTCTTGAGGTCACAACAAATGCCTGCAAGCATACGGAGAGTGCTAGTGGGCATAAACAAGAGGTGGGTTGTAATAGTCACTGACAGGGCGATACATCTCTCTGGTCTGGTGTCAGCAGGTGGATCATTCATTACAATCTGAAGAAACTCCTGCAAAATTGTGTGGAGCAAACTGAGGGTATAGCAAAGTGAATGAATACAGCAGTACCAGATGGACATACATATTTCTTAGAAGGTTGGGTTTTTTTATTTTTTACTTTCAATAGAAAACCCCAGATGGCTATATTTATCTTATCTTTAGTATGTTACAAACATTTTGCTTCCAACCTGCTTTGACGTCTCTCAGTACCAACTGGCTGTAGAAATCACCTCACTTGACTTTGAACTTGTAATAGTTAGACATGAAGTCAAAGCTGGCTGAAGATCAGGCTTGGCTTCTATGGGCACACTCAGTGCATCTGCAGAGGAAGCTTAATCTTGCCTTTACTGGATACCTATCTTAAAAAAGGATGCATTGCTATACTGAATCACCCCTTATTTTGTCTTTGCTAAATATATAGGGAATCTAACTTTGGCTCAAGGTGATTTGACTAAGTTTTAGAGGATTGATTATAGAGAAGAGAAACCCTGTCTTAAAGGTCCATGTGAAGTCTCCTATACATTACTGTTCCTATATATATCTTGCAGTTGGCAAAGGCAGAGCTTTAACTGTTTTGTGTCTTTTAAAAAGGATGTGGGTATCTTATTCACTTGAAAAATCATAACTGCCCTGTCCTGTGCACCTTTTTTGCTCCAGGATATGATGGTCCATCATAGTGCTGGTAAGAAAGGCACTCAGATTCCAAAACGGGTAATTTAATATGTTATTTATTAGCACTAACAGTGGAAGGACAGAATAGTATAGATATTACAACCTCTTTAGGTGTTAGAAACCACAGTTTGTGCAGCACTGAAGAGGCCTCTGCCCCATACAGTGCAGACCTTGCCCATGGAAGAGGTTGGCCTGTTTTGATAATTTGCGCTCTTATAGAATTTTCATACAAGAAAACAGTTTTATTTGTAATTTCTATTGTCGAACTTGGGGATGCCTTTCTGTGCTTAGATAGAGGTGAGATTAGGCTGGTGACAGAATCCCTGGTACCAAGTGGGAATTACCCCCAGGCTACTCTGTTAGAGCAAAGTTACTAAGTTTATTTTGCATCCTAGAGATTTGTGGGGCACTGTACTGCCTGAAGGCCAGGCTGGACTTGCAGAACAGCATGGCACAGCACAGCACGACTCTGGACTGCTCAGATTAACTGCTATGTAGGTTGTTAATGATTCAATGTATAGTTGTCTGCTGTCAGGACCACTGCAATACCTTCAGAACATCTTCTGCAGAGCTCATGTGAGCAGCGTCTGTGTCTGTTTTTTTTGTGGAAGCTTTGTGAAACTTGTTAAATGTGCATATATGTTATTTCAGGGCATTTCTGCTGAATGTCCCTTTTTCTCTACTGTATGTCCTGGGCTCTTTACTCAACCTTTCTGCAATAAACTGGTGCACACTAAACTTCTGAGACATTAGCAAAGCCCCACACATGATGCCTTTGTGAAGGAAGCTTAAAACATTGCAATATTGATTTGATACCTGTGACAGATGCACAGAGCAGAGATCCAGGCTGATTGTTTGAGCCCAGCATAGGAAAGGTACATTTTAAGATAACCTTTATGTCAGACTTACTGTCAGGAAATTTTACACTGAGCTCTGTATGTCTGTTTTTATGAGAATCTCAGGGTGACTTTTTGAGTCAAACTGACGTCTCTCCTTGAAAGACAAGTTTCATTTAAGATGCTATTGTGTCTCACACACTCCAAATTTACTCTCAGGCACATGGTGTGACTCTTGGGGATGGTTCTGTGCAGGGCTAAGTGTTGGACTCAATGATCCTTGTGGGACCCTTCCAACTCAGCATATTCTGTGATTCTGTGAAATTACAGATGTACACTCCCAAAGTTTGAGTGAACGGCTTTGGGACTTTTGAAATACTGCTTTTTCAGCTAAGTCATTCAAACTGTAAATAGTTTTTCTCTCAGAGAAAGATCAGATATCATTGTACATGATAGTATTCGTACTGTGGAGACAATCATTATGGCAGATGCTGAACAAACATACAGATACTCCTTGCTCCAAAGAGTACCACTATAGTATTTAGTTAGCAGACAAAAATACTTCTGAAAGGACAAATCTCTTCTCTTACAGAGGCTTATTGTTTGAACATCTGCTTTGCAGAAGAGGAACTTGAAGAAAAACATCCAAAGTGCCTCAGAATATTTCTAATTGTAGACAGAGCTGTATCTTCCCTTGCAAAGTGCGATGTCTGGGATGCCAGCAAGGACTTTAAGTTGGCCTTAAGTAAAAGTGAAAAAAAAAAATTGTCACTGGCTTAAGGCTAATTTCTCATCTCTTAGGATCTCCCCCGCCAAGGCTTCTTAGGAATTAAAATGCTGAGGTGAACACAGGTGCAGCCTGCCCATGCTTCTGAGTTGCTGGAGTAGCAATAGCATGTGTAATTGCTATTGAGTAGGTCTGTTGCTGAGGGCTGTGACCTTTGTCCCAAAGCCCTGGGCATCACCTGCCCTTATGATTTGTTTATGGCTTCTCATCTGGTATTTTTTCTTGTCATTGGTTTCAGATTTTTATTGTACCTTAGTAATAAGTTTTTGCTTGAAACCCTATTCTGAGGTATGTATATTCAGACTCTTACAAGCGTAAACAGAAAATAAGAATGGTTTTAGCATTGCTAAAAGGCAGTTTGGCAATGATTATATAAGGAAACATTAGACAGAATCCTGAATTTTTTGTTTCAGTTAAGATGATTCTTTTGCCTTTACTTTCATCCATCCCTATCTTGTTATCTGGTGAGTTAATAAAATCATCACCCCAAAGTCACCTATTAATATCTAACTTTATGGCTTGGCAGAATCTCAGGTATATTCAGTCTTCTCTCTCTGCTTTAACCCTACACTTAACCATTTCCTCCTGCTTTTCTTTATGCAGTTATTAAATTATATTTTTTTTATATGTAGTCCCCTTTTTCCCAGCCTTAGTGTCCAGAAATACAACCTCCTCTTCATATGTGGTTGATAATTTTTCTTGCTACACTTGTTCTTTCTGATTAGTTAGTTAATTTTTTGTTGCTTATGGAAGTTTCAAAACTTTCATAAGGCTGCTTTTCAAGTGATTCCAGTCTCTCAAGCTTTCTTTTACAAGCTCAAGATCTTGCTATTTTATATCTGTCTTTTTTCCATACAAGTTGCCTCCAAAATTCTTTTGTTTCTGTTCATTTTGATTAAAAAATAGTAATTTTCAGCTGTAAATTGAGTACATGCTGAGCCTGCTGGAGTAAACTTTTTTTTTAAAAAAAAACCCAACTTGTATCTAAGCCATTTATGCTATCATTCATTCATCTGTCATGAAGGACAGGACAAAAGTCCACAGTTCAGGTTTGATGTAGCTTGAGTTCAATTTTAAAATATTGATTCAGTGTACAAAGGATTAATTCAGCCTTGGTCTGGTCACTGTAGACCATTAGACAGAGTCCTTGGCTTTTGTCTCATTCAGCTATAGACCTGGTCTAGATGAACACTCGGTGCTGCTCCTGGAAAACTACTAAATATAAACTTAGTCTGAGGAAAGGGCCACTTAAATAATTTAATACCTACCAGACGGACTTCCTTGAATGCAGAAGTCATTCTATGGGCAATGCCTTTCAGAATTGAGGAAGGGTTTTGAAAAGAAAGCATTGTGAATTTCTTTGGCTACAGGATACTGACAGCAATTTGCCAACTATAGTTTGTGTGCAAGTAATAAGAAATTGGCTATATTTTTTTCTTAAATTCAAAGTTTCCAAAACTTCAAAGAAGTGATCAGCTGTGACTGATATTTTGGACAGAAATATTATAGCAATTATAAGTGACATACTTCTATATCCTTTTAACATATGCAGAAAAAGGCTGTTAAGTCATTGGAATAGTTCAGATGGAATGAGGAAAAAGGTTTTATACAACCAAGAATGAATTTGCACTAGCATTTTTCATGGGAAATCCTTAGCATTTATGTACAATTTACAAGTACATGCACTCGAGTACTTGACATAACAGTGATGGTTGCAAACTAATGAACATAAACTTAGGTCAGACATCAAAACCTAGTAAAAAGCTGTTAAAGTAAATCTTAATAAAAATTAAAAACTCCATTATCACCTGTGTTAAGATTTATTGAAACAGACACATTTTCATGATAGGCCTTTATCTGGGATACTAGATAATATTTGGACTAAAGTCTGTTTGATGATTCTGTGAAAATACAAAAAACGTGCTATCAAAAGGAGATTACTCCTGTCAGACCTTGCTCATTGAAGTCCTAGTTGCACCTCTTTTCAGGTGTGCATGTGTTGCTTACTTTGTGGATGGCTATTTTTGACTCAGCTTTTTATTATTTGAAACTCTTCATTAATGACACACTGTGCCTACATAACTTTTTATTGTTTGCAAATACCTGCATATTGAGCAAACCCAATTACATAAATGTCTTGGATTTTGTTTTTACCTTTCAAACAATTTGTAAGGAAAATGCTAGAATTAGATAAAATGACAATTTTTTTTCCAGTAGCATACTTATCTCTATCCAACCTTCTTAGATACACACAGACTTCTGGAAATTACATAGTTATTGTGAATGTTTGGAAAAAGCTACCATATCTCCTCATCTAGCTCACTTGCATTGTGGATCTGAGTGTCTTAAACATTACCTATGTCTCTGATGGTAATAAATGACTTTACCTCAGCATGGTGAAAGAATAGAATTTCCTCTCCTTCCTTCAGTTTACTGCTGTGGCTTGTTTGGAAACTCAGAACTCACAGAGATCTTGTTTCAACTGTTTCAAACTTTTTCTACAAGTCATTAATTTATGTTATTGCTTTTTTGCCTACATTCTATATACTGTAACGGTCTGGCCCCAATATGAACCTTGAGAGATTGCCATCCAGGAGCATTAAAAAGATTTTAATCTCTTAATGTTCGATGCTTTAAAAACTATTTTATGATATACCAATTAAAGGTGACATGTTGCAACTCTTTAATTGTGAATGTCTGCCTAGATTAATAGGATCCCATGGAGTACATTACAGGTATGGCTCAACAGAAAATTGGCAGTATGTCATATTTCTCCTCTTGCCATTTCCTCATTCCCTGAAAATTCAACTTTCAAAAGATACAGATTATTCAATACAGATTATTGCTGTGTTGCAAGATGCTGTTTTTAATGGAGGAGGGGAAGTTGTAAGTGTTTTAGAAGAAAATAATGGCCATCCAAAGTGGGTAATTCCTTCTGCAGGAAATGGAACTCCTGAGGAAGGGGGGCTCTCCCCTCATCAATATTTTGTAGAGAAAGGTATTGAAAGCTATAAACTCCGGATGTACTGCTGGAGATAATTAGTCTTAATGGTTAGGTGTCCTTTCTGACCTGTCCTTATGGTTATTTAAGTTCTATGTAGCTTGGAGAGTGGGTGGTAACTACAACAGCTTGGGGGGCAAGAGAAAACAGAATAGCTTCAGCACACGTTCTGTATTGTTCTCGACACTTTTGAGAAGTGCTTAATGTTTCTCCTGTACCACTCAACCCACAGCTCTGATTAAATGGAATAAGATTATGAAGGAAAATGTATTCTGGCCAAACCCAAAGCCAAATCTACGTTTTGTGGAATGAGATGCAATTTCTCAGAAGTCAGGAGAGCTGCACCCTCATATATTACAATATATCTGATGAGCTTGCATTCTCCTATTTAATCAAATTGATGCATTAAGAAAAGGCTTTACATGTAGGGAAAGGCAGAAGACAGAAGAGGTTCCTTTTAGTGCTCTCCAGGGAAATGCTAGCCCCTTCACAAGTACCACTCAGCAATGGCCCTTCTTGGCTTCTCTGTGGCCAAAAGAAATGGACCAAACCAGACACCACTGCAGGTCTGAATATTCTCCATATATTCACTCCTATCTATTGTCTGAATTAAACTGTAGAATTTGTCTTTAAGGTGACTTATACACAGTTTGAGGCTGAGCAGCTAACAAAGGTAACAGACTGAAGGAGACGCAAATGAGTCTTCCTCTTTCTTTAGTCCTTTCACATGCTGTCTGATAACATTTAAATCGCAAAGATTTATCGTAGTTATAAATCCGTATAATCTCTTTAATTACCATCAAACAATAGTATAACTATTGCTAAGTGGCCTTAGCTGAACTGTAAACAAGCAGCACTCTCAGAGATGCTCCTAGTAGGCAAAGCATGTACCAGGTTGGTTGTTTTACTTTGTTTGTTTGGTTGTTGGTTTTTTTTAACTTAAGGACATATTATGTATTCATTTTATGTATGTTTTATCTTTGCCTTGCCTCCTGCTAGAAGGCTCTTAAAGGAAACAATTTAAAACCCACTCCATACAGGATGAACCAGCACACCTCACTGTGCTTTGCAGAATGTCTGTGTATCTTTGGTTCATCTCATGCCCTGGATAGCACTGGGGTAGAGCTTTGTTCTCTTCAAAAACAGAATATAAATGCCCTTTCGGAAAGCACTTCACTGATAGGAAAAGTTCCTATTTTTTGAAATGTAAACAGGCCAAAAATGTTACCTTTTCTGTGTTGCTGACGTCTCCTCTGTTGTCTAGGGAAACAGCTGATAATCAGTGTGCCTATCTTGAACCTTATCTCTGGCTCCAGTGGAATGTCTTGCAAAGCAAAAGCCAAAATCTTGAAATTTGCTGTTGATAAGAAAAAGACATTCACTTACAGATTGAGATAAAAGTGACAGATGTGAAAAAGAAGAAAGTCTTCATCACATCTAGCCTTTTACCTCAAGCCGGAGACTCTCTGACAGACACTGATCTAGTATCACACAGCTGAAAGAAGAATTGTATTTGGTTACTGCTCAAATGGGAGCCCTCAGAGGTAAAATCCCATGCTGGTGTACAAGCAGACTGACCAGGTGTCACCCATCCCAAACTAGCTGAGATCTGGAAGGAGTTCAAGGGAACAGGGGCTATTTCATTGGCAGCTCAGTAAGAAACCTGAGGTCTCAGGGCAGGCGTATGCATGAAAACAGACTAGTGAAACCTGTTTGAGAGGTGATCTTTTCAGTTTCTGGTTTCTGCAGCTGTTTGTGACTGTCCCTAGTTCAGTCAATGCAATCTTTAATGGGGCCTATGTAAACTACATCAAGCAGTAGTGCAAAGGTGGGAAGGAGAGGGCAAGGCAGCAACAGCTTGAAGAGACTTTTGCGAACAGAACTATTTTCCCCTCAGAGACTTGGCACCAGACGAATCTTTATCAAGGAATTATTTTTTTTTTAAGAAGCAGAAGGATCTAAATGGGTAGTATTGGTTTCAGTTTCCCTTTTTCACAGAGAAAAGCGGAAGAATCCAGTAATTGAGAAAGGCCTCTGTAGTATCATGGGGAGGTGACAAATTTTAATGAAGTTCATGACTTTATAAAATTTGTTTCTGCTTTTATAACACTAAAAAAGTTACACTGAAGCTGAAAGCATTTTACAGGAACATTGAGATTCCATTTCCAAATATTTAATTAACTTCCTGAGTTTAAATGTCTTTGTGTAGGTATCCATGTAGGATCTAGGGACTTGACTGACTCCTGATTCCAGTTGAATTGATGTAGGTTATCTCTCCTTGTCTCCTGCTGCTGGTTCAAATGAGTCTGGTGGTTCTTCTGTCATGCCCAGCAGCCCTATATATATGTCTTCAACAAATTTTTGCAGACTTTTAAGGCAAATTTGTCAGATAAGGTGACTGGAACGTATGCCCATTATTCAGGAATGCTGGGTTCAATGTGTCCTTGAGTCTTTGGAGAAAGGAAATAAAATTTGTCCCCAAATAGTCCAAAAAATTGAGAAAGGGCCATCTAATTGCTTCACTATCCCAGGCAGAACCTATTGTGAGCCACTCAGCATGGCTGGTTCCCACTCAGCAATGAGAAAATGTCAGCAAGAGCAAAGCTGTGAAGACTTGTGATCAGGGATTTTGCCTAGAAGGGATTCATATGTGGCTTCAGTTCTTTCAGCAGTTTATTTATTGTTTATAGTAGAAATAAACACACAGGCACACAATCAATATGCTAAAATGTGGTGAGTGTTACTTATGTTCCCGTTTCTCACTCTCTGGACTGATTAATTCTGAATTTGTTGATATGGGGTAAAAAAACCCCTAAAACCCAAAACCAAAACAAACAGGAACAAGAGAGGCTGAGTGGATGTGTATGTGTACTTCTGCATCCCTTTCCTACTATTCTTGAAGCCTCATGCTTGGCATACTGAACTGAAAGGAAGGTGATTTGGATGTGAACACTAATGATAAGAAGGGTGATCAACCAAGTCCCTGCTCACTGGGCAATTGCTCCATCAGTAGAGCTGCAATAAGAAGGAATCATAAACATTGTCTTCAGGGGTACATTTCAAACATTTTGATATTGCCATGGTTTCTAGTTTTAGCTGAGATCAGAAAAGAACATATTTTCTTGTTATAACGTAAGTGTGATTATTTGGATGAAATCACAGGAAAGAGCTTTCTGTGAGGGAATTATACTCAGTAAGATTTTCTGCAAAGGAGAGTTACAAATATCTTAAGCTGGTATTTTTCTCGTCTCTGCTTAGTTTTACAGTAATTGATCTCTTCTAAGTCCCCAAACACTAAGGTTTGGGCCAAGTGTTTCACTAAAATGCAGTGCAGGAGACAGCTCTGAACTGAACTAGCACCTGTTTTGCAACAAATCTGTATTTTTCTCTTAAAAGAGTAGAACAAACAAATACATTTAATGAAAAATATCTGAGAAACTTTATAATTTACATATCACAAATGTGAAATCAAAGTCATCTTAGCATCTGGTATTCAAAATTTTACTATTTGGACAATCAATCCCTAGGCTAATGTTACTAGAATGCTGATCCTAATAATACAGAGCTGAATTGCAGGCAAATCAATTAGGCATACCAGTTCATCTACCAGAAGATACTCTTACATCAAAGGAAGGCTGCATTCAGCCTTTAAGAAAAGAAGAGATATTACTAGTTTAATCGGCATAACAATGGTTAAAAGTCTCTTTCCAAGGTTTCTTTGAATACATCTGTGATTGAAGATAAAATTTGTGTGAATGTAACATGTACAAAACTGACCAGCTATTACTACAACACAGTACATAGTATTTCATGCAGTTTTCATGTTGGAACACACCAAAACTAGACTTCCATGTTTTGCTGCAAACTGTAATATCATAACCTTGAGATATATGCAAGGACTCAGCAAATCAATGGACAGAATTATACTCTCCTTTTAATATAGCTCACTGTCCTCCTTGATGATAGTAGAGAGGGGACAGTTTGGATTAGTGTTTAATCAGTAGTTTCTCTAACTTGGTCTTGAAATGTCAGCTCTTAATCTCCCTTACCTTGAAAAGTGAAGATATTGGGTTTTGATATAATAGCTTTGTCTGAGAGGTATAGTCCTTCTGTCAATACTCACCTCACGGAGAGGCTTGCTCATAACCCAGGGTATTTCCACTGCTCTGGTCCTGGACTTTATTTCCTGTGACTCAATGGCAAATTCAGAAGTTTTCTCTGTGCATTTTTGCAGCCATTTAATTTAAACACGAATTTAAAAAAAAAAAAAAAGTATAGGAGTAAAAAACTAGTTTGGACAGTGAATATGTTTAGGAAAATTTCATGAAGGACTTATTAATCATGTGTGTGCTAAAACTCATGAAATCACAAAGGTGAATTAAAACTCATTAATTAAAACTAGCTGCCTAAACATTTTCCTCTCTGCCCTAATGTATCATTATATAGAGGGAGTAGTTAAGTAATTGATTTGATGGAGAAGGTTGGTTACATAAGAAAGGAGAGATCTGCAATCTCTAATGACTTTTCTGTGAGCTCTGTGGTGAAAGTGGAAAAGACAGAGGAAAAGTGAGTAGGATCAGCAGAAAAAGTAGTGGTTTCATGTGTATTGAATCCAAGTGCCAGTGCCTCTGGCTGCTTTATAACTTATATCACAGTATATCCTAAACTAATTTCTTGAAGGCTCATCTGAAGTATTAGCTGGTCATTCTGTCACAGTGAACTTTACATGCAGAAAAAGCAGTAGAAAATACAGATTGCTGATTTTTCATTTGATAACTTGGATCAGAGTTGATGTTGGAGCAACTGTGTCTTGCTAAGGAGAACTTACGAACTAGTCCTGTTTTCCATGAGTTCGAGCTATACTAAACCTTTGTCCTCAGCTGTACCAGCTTTAATTATCTGAAATATTTTGAAGTATAACAGTAGTTAAAAGATTGAGTGCCCCATCCAAAGTTAAGTCACTGAAGTCAAGGAAAGATTCACAGATTATGTGCTGAATGTAAGTGGCTCTGTGGGCACCTAGCACAACCATGATTCTCAGACATCCATGCTGGAAGACTGCCAGGGTGCCCAGCTGCTGCCTTTTGTCCTCTGAAATTTGCTTTTTTCCCAGGGAATTGAAGTAAGGGATTAAAGGGGAGATAAGGTACACGGCATTTTGTCCAATTAGACCTTCTGGATAAGAAGTGTTTCCAATTCTGTTAGCAAGAATCTATCCCTAATTATTTCAGTAGACTTTGGGCATAACAGCAGACCAGCATTGAAGGTCAAGTTTGAAGAAACAGTGTAAAATTAGTGGGGGTAATGCAAAAGGGACTATTTTACATAATACTTCATAGCAAACCATATCACCTGCATCTTGCTTTCTATGTTATTTTAAAAACGTTTTTCAAAGTAGAACCTTCTTGATGTCTTTCTCATTCCCTTTACAGTCAAGTAGACAGTTTTGCAATTATTTCAAATCAGAGTGCTTTGTATTTTTCATCATATGCTGATAGCAACAATGACTCCAGATATCACACCTAAAAATCCCAAACCTATTTAATCTGAAGGACATTAGGCCTACATAAAAATGTGAAAGAGTTTAAAAGCACATCCCTACTTACATAGCACATGTTAGGTAGAGTGCAGATAACATGTGCCGCCTTCTGTATTTGTTTATGTTTTTGCGTGAACTCAGCATAACAGAAATTATCTGATTTTCTGCAGAATATTTCTATACTCAAATTCTTCAGAGAAACCATTACCACCACCACTGTGCCCTGGTCCCAGACATCTCCTTCCTCAATATTGATCCTTGGGACATTCTACTTAAAAAGGCACTAACAACATTGAGGAGGAAGTCTGTTCTACTTAAGTCTGTAATACAGTTTTATTTCTACTGAAATAAAGCTAACTAACCTAAAATCAGAAATCTTTGTCATCACAGTGCTGTTATGTTATGGTGCCAGGGATGTTAACTATATGTTTTCTATTTATTTTTAGTTGACCACATGTTATTGGATCCTCGTTAGCCGTGATGCAGAGGAGAAAGGGGAAGGAAATGAAGTTGTTGGAATTCAGATCACATATACGAGACAATAATTTCCATATATCATGTGTGAGATTCTTCGGCCAAGTGAGAAAGTATCATTGATTTTACCCACAAAGAGTAATGCCAAAAGTGAGAGGAAGCATCATAAATCTCTACCAAACACTATAAGTGAACTCTGTTTATCACCATTTCCTCCACTCTCCATCAAAGCAGGTGGGACAAGAGTCTTCAAAAGAGAAAAAATTAAGCAAGAGTACTAAAAGAGATGGTGAAAGGAAAAGATGAATGGGAGTTGAGTGGTTTGCCTACAAATGTGGATATGATGCCCTACATAGCTGCAAAAAAGTTGCATTTAATAAACAAGTGAAGAGTGGACTTTGTGGTGAATGCTGGTTGGAATTTTTACTTTGTGCCACTTCCTCTGTTCCATGATAACTTTGTATGTGAGAGGGAGTCAGAAATGTCACCTCCCTGCTCAGTGGGGATTACGTTGTCCCTCATCTCAGTGAAGAGTGAGAGAATATTTACTGCCTGCTCATAGCCAGCTCAGGTATGCAATGCTGTGGGCAAGGAGTGACGGATCCTGAGGAGACATGTGGCCTTTGGTGAGTCTGGCCTCAGTTGCCTCTGAAAAGAGCTTCCCCTACTATGGCAGCGATTTCTCTACTGCCACTCTATGAGTCAAATCTCTGGACTAAAGCATATCACAAAGAGAACAGAAGTTTTCACTTTTGCTTCAATGATTGATAAGAGTGAAAAGTGAGAGACAAGTACCCCCGTCTAATCTAGGGTAGGTAGTCTGGCCCTTCAGCAATCATCAACAAGTAAACAGTGGAAAAGATTTCATTGTGCTATTTCTCTTGTTCTGTGTCTCCTTGGAATATTTTGCCCTCCGTCAGCGTGTACTCCCTCATAGCTTCCCTGTTATAAAGGACTGAAATTGGGGCACGATAACATTGGATGTTGTAAGGAGCTGGTTTCCATTTGGATTCTCAAGTGTTGGTATGGTCTCACCCCCCACTATTTGGCAATATGGAATACTTCCTATGTCTCCTTGCTCAGGGAAATAGAGTGACTTTTGTCACTACAAGTGAATTTATTTACTCTTCCTCAGAATTTTCCTCTCTGGATTGCTGATCTTTGATGATTTTCACTGACATCATGATGGTGAAAGCTCTGGGAAACATTTTTTCAGCTATTTTTTTTGCTGCTAATGATCTGATGAGAACTTCTCATATAAGGAAGTGCTTCCTGTTTTGGTTTCCCATAGATGTATTTGGACACTCATTTAAGTGCCACTGTGATTAATATCACACATTTATACTCAACACGTAAAAATCAAAGACAATCCTTTCATTCAATGAGATGGTCTCATGGCAGAAAAGATAGCAAAAACCTGCAGTGGAGCAGGACAAGAAGGAAGAGAAACTATTTCAGTGCTTAGGACAGGAATCTTGAGGTTATATGTCTTTAAGATAGAGCAGTTGTTTTTGTGAAGGTTGGAAGAGATGGCCAGAGGGAGAAGATCCTGACAGCTACACAGAATGGGAACTGTAATACTTGTGATAGCAGCCAGGAGACAAAGGACTGAAACTAAAAAGACAGTGCTGAGAAAATAAAGCATGCAAAACTACAAGAAAGGAGAAGCACATTTACCCTTCCCTAAAATTCCACTCTATAGCTTATTCACTCTCTCTGTAAATATGGTGCTGTCAGGGTGCATTGCTTCAGTGGTCACTTCAGAGAATCATAGAATATCATGTATTGGGAGGTGTCCCACAAGGATAATCAAAGTCTGACTCTTAGCCCTGCACAGGACAGTCCCAAGAGTCACATCATGTGCCTGAGAGCATTGTCCAAATACTTCTTGAAGTCTGTTAGGCTTGATGCTGTGATCACTTCTCTGGAGATCCTGTTCCAGTACCCAACCACCCTCTGAGTGAAAAACTTTTTCGTAATAAATATATGCTTTATATTATATATCAATTTTCCTAATAAATATATGCTTTATATTATATATCAATTACATCCTTGAATGTCAATCAGGCAACAAAAGTCCAAGACATGCAAATATTGAAGCTCCTGTGAGAAGGAATGTCATCCTGCCCCATTTTCATAACTTTCCTCACAAGGGAGGCCTGGAGCGGGTGGGAAAATAGTACTAAGCAGAGTACACAACAACAGAAAAATCCAGAGTGACAGCGTGGGGATATCAAGTGTAGACTCCGCAGCTGTGCTAGAGGAGGGGCCCAAGACTGCACACCCTGCCACAGGTGGGATGAGTGCAGTATAGACAGAATGACACACTCCAAGCACTAGCAGAGATGTGAGTTTCTCAAGCATATTTCGCACCCAAATTAGAGGCAAGTGTTTTGAGCAACTTCTCTGTGCATATGATGGGATATCTGTTTCCCAAACCCGAGTCCGAGAACACAAAGCTTCATACACCTGAGGATATCAGAGACAGTCCTCAAGATGCTGGCGGGTAGGTACCAGTGATTGCACCCAGTGGAGCCTTTCTGGGGGCTGTTCACTGTAGGAACACTGCAGCTCATCTCCTCTGCTTGCCACAGAACACAGAAATGTGGAGAAGTGATAGCACAGCACATCAGCTGATGTTCCTACTCGTGCCAATGCTGAAAGAGCTGAATGAGCAGATGAAAAAACTTAAAATATGGCCCAAAGTACTACTACTTTAAAACTGATATAAAGGGGTTTACTCACATAAGTATTCCCATGTATTCAAATGGGATTGCTCATGTGAATGCATCAGGTCTTAAGCAAAGTTTGGAGTACTTTTCTTTCCACATATGAGGCTTTAATGTTACTACTGTTGTCTTTTCTTACAAAGATACACAGATTTTTAGTGTGGCGTGTCATATTGTCATCTCTTTCTAGTTAGGTTTTATAAATACTCCTTTACATAGATAATGATTTTCATATCATTTGTCTCTCTTACTGTATCATTGCTAATGTCTAAATTTCTTTCAAACTGATAAGTATGTTTTTATTGCACTTCATTTTATTGACTATATTAGAATGAGTCACAAACATATCTCATGTACAATTTCCTCTTCTATCAGTAAATTCTTGTTCCTTTTAATCACTTTGTATGACTGCTTGTTTTCTCAAATCCAGTGTATTTTGTTTCTTGCTTTTATCTTTTTCTTTTGTCGATATTGCTGACCTTCATCAAAATGCTGCTCTCATAATCAGGTAATATAACCACAAAATTTAAGCTTCTTCCTGGCTTTATCCTTTTTCACATATGAAGAATGAACTCCCTTTAATCTATAGTCACCACTATCATCATTCGAGTCCATGCACTGGAAATAATGGGGAGCTTTGCTGTGCCTAAGGGAACTGACATCTGAGGGAATGAGGGAAGTTGAAAAGAACTGCAGTAAGAGAGTTTGACAAACTTTTTCACAGGACAATGATGATGGCCTGTTCACTCTCTTCTATTTAAGAATCACCTGAAAGTGGACTTTGCCACAGTGCTTGCTCAAGCTCTGAGTTTCCTTTGAATTAACTGCTATAGCTCACAGCTTTATTAATAATGTGTACTTTGTCACTGATAATCCAAACCACATGAATTATATCTGCTCCTTGGCTCAAAGTCTCATTAAATCTATGAAGATGGATGTGTATATTTTTAGTGTGCCTGCATATTTGTGTAAGACTATTTGCAAACTCATGGCCAGCAGCCCTAACTTCAAAAATTATTACTCACCATCTTCCATGCAATGGACTTTCAAAAGCATATAAAAAGGAAAGTGTATATTTTCTTGAATGGACATTTACATATACTGTTCTGCAATATTTGTCCATGTTTAAAGTGTTTATAGAACTGCAACATATGAAGCACAAATTTCATGTACAAATAATGCAAAAACTGCCTAATGTAGACTCCAGATGGCAAAGAAGAATGCAAATATTCTATCTGACTCAGGTGAATTCCACTGTATAAATCATTACCATTAAGTTATGGATGAATTGATGATCTCAGACTTACTCCTGCTGGACAGTTCACACCGTCATACAAAAGAAATAATTATCCTATTGCTTTAAAAACTTGTGAGAGAGATGGTGAACAGGACAGGTAAAATAACTGAACTACACCTTGTCTTTAAAACAAGGCAGCAGCTAATTAACAAGATGCTGTGGTGGTAGCTTTTACTCCCAGTGTCTTTGCATGACTCCTTTAGGTTGAAAAAGAGAATTTTTAAGGTATTTGAAACAGAATCAAAAGTTCCAAACAGGTTTCTGCAATTCTTATATGAAGCCAATAGAATTTCCTGACAGAATTTTATACCAAATGTTTTCTGAAACCTTTACTGATGACTGGAAAATGAGGCCCTTTTTACAAGCAATCTGACCCTTGGAAAAAAAAAGTTAATTAACAAGAGCAAAAGTAACAATACACAAGAATGCAACATTAATTTAACTCACATGGGAGCAAAACCAGACTCCTCCATGAATCAGTTTAAGCTGTGATTTGTCTTACTGACTACAGATTTGGGAAGCACTTTATTTCCCTCTTCTTTGTATTGGCTTTTTATGTAATCCTGTATTTTTCTCATACACCTTGTTCAACATTCTCCTCTTACTGCCAAGAAACCTGAGTTTGTTCAGTTCTTCATTGAAGAACAGATTTTCTTGACTTCTGAAGGGTTTTGCTACTTTCCTGTGGATTCTGTCCGTAAAACCTTACTAAAATTAATTCCTTCCTTTTTTACCCCAAACCCTTGTCATGTGATAGCACTTTTTATTTACTTGACAAGATTTATCATTGACAAATGCATGGCCTCAGTCATAACCCATGGATATATTCTTTACAGGGCAAGAGATCAACTCTTCAGCTTTCTCCTCTCTAAAGTATAAACCAGATGTGATATTTTTAATTAATGATTAACATTTTTTTCCATCCTTACTATTATGGCAGTCTTCAAGGAACTGAAAACATGAGAATATGTCATGAAATGTGGGGTTTGAACATTCTTCTAAGAGCTGTCAATAAAGAATTAGCTCAAGTATAGTGTAGGAGTGTCATTAAAACCTGTAAAAATCCCTGACATCTGTCTGATGAGCTTGTCTTAGAAGACAGGACAGACAAAGAATTTGAGCACCTGTGTCAAAAAAAGGTCAAACAGAACTCATTTCTGGCTGGCCGCTGCAAAGCTAGAAATTATTGCTATCTCAATGACCCTTTGCTCAGCATGGCATTGATGAAACATCAGACAACCAGTGGAGATCAGCAACAGCGTGGAACTGTGTAACCGGGCATTGATAAAGCATGACAAGTAATAGAAAAATGAAAGAAATTAGTCTTATTTGTAACAATTCATGAATTACCTGGAAACTTGTAATACAATTAAGACAAGAATTAATGAAGCATGCCTATCATTTCAGTTTCATTTTGTAGTTTCTTCTCCTAAGATTGTTTTCCCATTGGGAAATGCTCTCAGGGGTTATTATAAAACCACCTCCCTCGCCTTTCATAGTATTTCTGTTCCCACACATTTTCATAACCTTCTCCACAGGCATCACTCCTGAGAATGTGAGTAGGAAAAATAGAGCAACAATAAAGCCAGAAGCACTTCTTGCTCCCTCGTGAAAAACAAAGAATAGCAACACATATAGAAGATCCCTCTCACTTCCTTGCAGAATAAAACTAACAAACACAAAGTTGTGTGCTGGACTGCTATCCTCAGTTCCTCTTAAGAAAATAAAATACACAAAACATCAGTAATTACGTCCTGCCTTGACACTTAGTACATTCTCAAAAACATGCTATTGTTGCTAAGAATCAAATAGAGTAAAAGTAATATGGCAATAAACAGCCCTTATGGGTTTTGGCACAATTTCATCCTTGAGAATTCTCCTTCAGGGGTGCCCCAAGCAGACATTCATGCAAAGAACAAGAGTGCTGGAGATGGAATATCACATCTGCTGCAGTTTGTATCCTGTATAGCACTACTGGCAAAGAGGCACAAGGAAGGAAATATGCAGAGAAGAAAATGTGGATGTTTTGAGTGGAATTTAGGGGAAGAGGGAATTCAAGTGTGATTTTAGGCCTCCTGTGGATGCATGTTGGCTGGCAGCCATGTACCTGTAATCCTCTTCTCCCCTTTCACCAGACCACCACTAGATTAATTCTCATGTCTATTGTTGTCAGGTTTATGAATTATCTCATTAGTTCCTGTGAATCTGCATTCTTCCATTCAGTGTGTGAGAACAAATAAGTAAAGACAAAATGAAGACAAAAATTCCACAGCAGCCTGGAATTCATTTGTCAGGCAACACACTGGTATGGTATAAGAAATTAATGCAATAACAACAGAAAAAAATCTTGGTCAAAATAATTACATTTCATTTATGCCAGCCACAGAAAGCAGTATGTGGTTTGATTATTTATTGGAACATTATATTGATCAGTCTTATAATCACATTTTCCTGGAGACCATACACTCAAACTTTACCTGCAGGCACTCTATGCATATTGAGCTACTGTTATATTGCCATGAAATTATTTTCTTCTATTTTTGTAACTGCTTTAGAATATTATGTTTGTTCTAATGAAGTCCAGTTTTATATGAATGAGTACTGTGGTAAAATCCATATACTATAGGAATATCTATTAAAATGTAAACAATAGCTATAACAGTGCATGTGTCTTCAAAGTGAAAAAAAAGGATGTTTTTTTTTGCATGTATAAAACATTTAAGTGCTATGTATTTATTGACTACATAGTAATCTTATAATTTCTAGATTAGCAAACCTATTTTGGGGAAGGAAATGCTGCATCCATTTTTAAAGCTAGAAACTCAGCAAAGCTTCATAAAGTCTTATAACCGTGGCTTATGGGAGTTAGTTTTCAGTCATATGTTTATAAAGCCCATATCCTTATTGCCCATGGTGTGCCAACTTTTCAGCTTAGCCTGAGAAGTAGTATTCTCTGCAAAATAATGTACACAAAAACTGTTTATTTTTTTTGTTTGATTTTCTCTGTTCTGCCAAACATGAAAGGATAAAGCCCATACTTAAGTGCCTGAAGAATTTGTTTTCATTAGCACAGTTCGCAGCTCCCATGCACATTTGTAAGGTATTTTGACACTTCTGAAATACCCTTTTTATTTATTTATTTATTTATTTATTTATTTATTTGAGGTGACAGACTTAGACTGTAATCTGAGAGTTAAAATGGGTGAAATAGGATGCCTGGATTAAAAATTGCTTTGTAGACATCATAGAAAG
Source organism: Xenops minutus (assembly GCA_035221455.1). Lineage (NCBI taxonomy): Eukaryota > Metazoa > Chordata > Aves > Passeriformes > Furnariidae > Xenops > Xenops minutus. The sequence continues at coordinate 101,490,054 of JAWWEE010000001.1, forward strand.
TAGGTGAAAAGCAGAATTTCAGGACACTACTAAGAGTGCACAAATTATATAGGAATGAAAAAATTACAAAAAATATCAGACAATACAAATGTAATAAGAGGATGTTGTACCATGGTATTTTTGTTGGTGGAAATTTCACACACAAACAGACAGAACAAAACATGGCAGCCGTGTGAAGAACAGCCCATGTAACCAGTGGTGCCAGTGATTGTGGAGAGCCAGTGATCATGGAATGATACCTACCAGAGAGTCCTCTAGATGGGAAGGGATTTCAAAAGGTCTCTCTGCCAAAGGTCTTTCTGTTCAAAGTAGGGCCACCTATAGGGTCAGACTGCCTTGGTCAGGGCTTTGTCCCCTGGAGTATTTTAAACCACCAAGGACAGAGATGGTACAGCCACCTTTCAAAAATAATTGAGCATGGCCTTGCAATGACATTGAGCAGCTCTCTTACCACTCAAAGGTGTATCTCATTGGGTCCCAATGGCTTGTGTATGTCTCATGTTTCTGAAGCTCATCCTCCTCCTCCAAGGGTAAATTTTCCTTGCTCCAGACTTTCTCACTGGTCTCAGGAGCCTGGTACTCATTCCTAAAGACCAGTATTTCTAGGAAAGACTGAGGCAAATAAGACATCAAGAAACCTCAAGCTTTCCCTGTCTTTTGTCAGCAGGGTGGCTGCTCCATTCAGCAGCAGGCACAGGTTTTCACTTGCTTTTATTTTTCTGCTTATGTATCTGTAGAAGCTGTTCTTGTTGCTTTTCACATCCCTCACCATATACACCTACAGATGTCTTTGGCTTTCCTAATTCCATCCCTTGAATACTTGGACAATGTCTCTATACTTCTGCCAGATCACCTGTTGCTCTTTTCACCTCCTGTGGTTATTCTGTTCATGTTAGAGTTGAGTGAGGAGCTTCTTTTCCATCCATGCATGTCTCCTGCCACCTTTGCTTGATGCTTTGCTTGTTGGGTTGGACCATTCTTGAGCTTGGAGGTGACCTGTGAGAAACAACCAATCTCCAGGACCCCTCTTCTCTCCATGGCTGTATCCTATGAAACTCTTCCAAGCACATCTCCGAATCAGGGTTATGATCCTGCTGTTTTTTATCTTGTTTTCTCCTCTCAGGATCCTGACCTCTGCCATCTCATGGTCATTATTGCCAAGGCTGCTCTTAACCTTCATATCCCTGACTGGCTTTTTTTAAGTATGAAGTCTAGAAGAGTATCTTCACATTTTGACCTCTAGTTCAGCTTTGTTGGAATGTTGTCAACAATGCACTCCAGAAATCTCCTCGATTTTCTGCCCACACTGTATCTCCCCTTCAGCAGATATCAGGGTCTGAAAACCTGCAATTTCTTCCAATTATCTGAAGAACTCCAGCTGTGTAAGCTATCCCACATGCTGATAAGACTGTATACCTACAACTGCATACAGACCTCTGTTCCTCCTGTTCTTCATGTTGCAGAAAGCCATGTACAGAATTTCAGAGAGGTACTCAGCTGTGCTGATTTCACAAAAAGAGTATGAGATTGTTCCCCTGGGAATGATTCCCCTGGGAAGCCTGGGAGGCTTTATCAGTAGACTGAGGCAAAGAAGGAAACATATGAGTAATATCAATAGTTTGTAAATTCTCTTGACTATTTCAGATTCAGGAAAGTTATATTGCAGTGATGCACTGCTTAAGTATCCAAACACCATCATATACACTCCTAAGAGCACATTGTCCTGCCCGTAGAAAAACAACTTCTGATTTAACCTTAGGCAATGTACAGGGACTGGTATAAGATAATTATCAGTCGCCTATAACAGTGTAGCCAGACTGAATATCCTGTTAAGTGAAAAAAGTTTGCAGATGATTAATTAGAAAGTGGCTAAAATCATAAAAGTATTGCAGACATCATGGAGACTGTTTGAAGGCTCAGACTAATTTTTTGGGTCAGTTAACATGCATCACAAATCAATATTTTAGGTTCAGAGTAAGCGTATCATAAATCAGAAAGAACTTGAAGAGGATCTTCAAAAAAAGAAAAAAAGCTCATGCTAAAGGAAGAAAAAGAAGGAAGCTCTTGACAAAAAGAAGGCATCTTTAAAAATCTGCTCACGTGAAGAAAGTAGAAATAGACATAAACTCTGGTAAGTTACACATTAATTCACAGTAAGGCAAGCCAAAAAGATTTTGATGAGAAAAGTGCTAAAAGCATTTAAACTAGCCATAAAAAGACAACTTTAAAAAAATTACCGGAAGCAGGATGCCTGCCAGAGAATCCATGGTGCTGATAGCTGGCATAAGCATAGAAGGATTACTCAAGGACAAAAAGTCATAAATTCTCTGTATCAGTGTTTGTTGTACAAGAAGTTAGTAATATTCCTAAATTGGTTCTAATGTTTAGTGGGACAGAAGTTTGAAGAACTCACTCAAAACTGGGGCATCAATGGAATATACTGTAGAATAAATGTTAAGACTTTACTTGGACAAGATGATTTCTAAGGAGTTCACACAGAGAATTGCTGGATTGCAGTTGATACCAGTATATTACTGCTAGTCAAAAAAACCTCAGTATCAGGCAAATGTGAAAGGACAAAAATGGCACTAATTTCTTTAAAATGAGTCTAAGGATGTTCTAAAAAAAATCACATGTTTTAAAGAAAGGTATTTGTCAGATCGGTAAAAATATTAGCAAAATATAAAATGAAAGGGTGCACAGATAAATATTAATATAATGATCAGGACTCTATTAGACTCTTTAGAAGAAGGCAATAACTTACAACATTTTATAAGTTTTGAAAGGCCCAACAGGTGGAACAAAACAAGAGGGTCTGTTCTATCTAGTATACATGAATTCTGGAAAGAGCTTTGGCAAGGACTGTCAGTAGAGGCTCTTAAAGAAATGAAACAGACAGAATGAAAAAGGAAGGTGAGCTCATGAATAAATAACTGCTTAAAAACCAAAATCCAACAAAAATAGATAAATGAATTGTTCTCAGAGCAGAAAGAAAGATTGAGGATGATCAGTGCCAACCTGCTTAGTGGCACTCAACATTTTCATAAATGATCAGAAAAATAGCATGAAACAAGAGGTGACAAAATTTGAGGAGAGTAGAAAATTATTCAACATAATGAAAATTAATGCTGCCTATGAAGATCTGCTGAAGGATCTGCAATATGGAGATTTGCAAAGATAAAATGGCAGATGATAGGGCTGTGCAAAGAGGCTGATAAGAATAACAGTCTTATAGTACTTACTTCTTAGTTTTTCACTTATATAAATGATCTTGATCTAAAATGAAAGATAAATCAGACTGAGGCTCTTTGTGGATGAAAGCTCGGACAGATCATTACTAACCCTTTCAGTGTTACCTGCCTGTGCTGTGTCAATGCTTTTACTTATTGGAGCAATGTGGAAGTCAACCAAGAAAAGGATATTTTCATGCTTTCCAGTATGAACAATTAGAGTCCAAATCAATTTGTTTTGATTTAACAAAATAAGTCCCAATTGATTGCTGTAAAGATCAGAAAATGTCTCCTAAGAATTACTTTCATCTCTTGGCAAATTAGTTAAAGAGGAAGGTTTTTTTGTTGCTTAGTATTTGGCAAGCATTTTCCACCTTGCCTCATATTGATCCGAAACTCCCTTTTTGGCGTAAAGACACTGTAGGGATATGTTTGTGCATTATTGTCTTTCATATTCATTATGTAATAAATTTAATCTCTGTGCATCCTCAGCAAAATTTGAATTTTAAATGTCAAATGGATCCTCCAAGGGCACAAGAAACTGGAACAGTAATTCAAAATTCTTTTGGAATGTATTAATGTAAAAATACACGAATGTAGTAAAACATCACTAAAGTACTTCTGTGATAATGATTATTTTGGAAGACATGTGCCCAGGGTAGATGGAGAGGTCCTCCATTTGAAAGTTTTCTGGGTTGGATTTTATATTTTTCTCTTGAAAGCATTAGCAAGCCTTTGTGGATGTATTCTCTCTCTTCGCAACTAGGCAGGAGGAATTTCTGTGCCTGTCTCAAATCCAGCTGGGCCCGAAATGTAATACCTGTGGATTGCAGAATCAGCCAGCCCCCTTGGGTCAGTACACTGACTTGTGCTACTTCATTAAGCATAAATTTTAGGCAGGAAAGTGTCTGTGTGGAGAGGTACAGACTACTACCAAGAGGTCAGCCAGCAAACCCCCACTCCTACAAAACCCTTGGTGTTACTGATATCCTGCAAATGCCGCTGTTTTGCAGATGAAAGAAACATACCAGAAATCGTAGATTTGATTTTAATGGAAAATTCATAGGGAAAAAAAGCATATAAATTTCCTCTTCATGATGTTTAGACAAATGTGTATGATTTTCTCAAATGGCAAAAAACTAGTTTAGCACGCCCACAGCAGCAGTGAGTTGGACCAGAAAAATTTAATAATGTAGTATTAGCAAGATAAAAACCATATGTAGTGTATTTGAGAGCTTCAGTCAAAATAAAGGAAAATATATTATTTTTTTCAAAAAGCAATAACCAATAACATAGTTACTAGGTCTCCTTCTCTATGAAGGAAGAATTCACTCTTTGGAGAGGCTGGCAGTCTTCAAGTGCTTTTAAGAAGCTGATATCATGGAACAGCTCAAGCATTCAGCAAAATCCGTGGCCTTGGTATGTTGTGACCTCAGCACAAATCCATACCTATGCTGCAGATAAGAGCACTACATTGGACAGCTCAGAACAACTTTGCACCTGAAATTTGGCAAGGCTAAAAACCACTCTTCCCTGAGAAGTCAATAAATCACAATCAAAATGTCATTATTTTCCTTTTTTCTGTTTATTACACTTGCCCTGTACATACTCATAGCTGTGCTGACTCTATTAGGCAGGGTATGAGGACTTTTGGAGGCAGATTTGTGAAATTTTGGCCTTCCAAATGAAAAAAAAAATCCCTTTTCTTCCATTCGTGAGCATAATTCATTGTATCGCCTTCACAGAAAAGAGAATTTGGGGTGATATTAATTGCTTTCAATATTTCAATATTGCTTTCAAATGCAATACATTTCTACCATTGTAGGTGCTACCAGTGATATGGATTCATATTTAATGCCTTTTCCAATGAAAGACCTATAAGACATCAGATTTAATGCAGGGATAAAACCAAACAGAAATAGTAAGGCTAAATAGGTAGGAATTCTGAAAGCAAAACAGAATTTTCCAGGTCAGAAAGCAGGAATGAATTCTTCAAAAAGAAGGCAAATATTTTGTGAGACATTTTCCCTTTAAAACCTTAATGAAACCAGTTAATCTACCCACCTTTCAGAAAGACTTGTAGAAACCTTGGCTAAACAGAGAACACTGGAGTGAGAATTTTTACTTGGCGAAATAAAAGGTTTACATATTTACTTTTCTCCTAAACCAGGAGCCATTTGCTTCATTCAGAAGAGTGTACATATATGTACCTTCATGGTGCATTTGGGAACTAAGGAGCCTAAAATTGTGCAAGTCAGCTTTTCTGGCAGGTCAGACATCAAAGAACTCATGTTGTCAGTGAGTATGGGCAAATAATGATGTTGATATTGAAATTACTCACTTCCAAAATGTAGAATATTGTTTCCACTTTGAAGGAAAACCCTTCAGCCTTCTTTCAATCACCATTACCATTAGCTATTACCCTAATCAGATATCCCTCGGATATCTGGTGCATGTGGCCCAGTAAGAGACATATGCAGAGATAAGAAAAAATAATTTTCATTAGATCTGTGGTCTATTGCCTTGCATATCCTGATCTTAGCATAGGGTTTCTAGGTATGTGAAGTGGGGGGTTTGTGTTTTTCTGCTTGAAATTATCATTGTAAGAGAGGAACTAATAATGTCTGTTGGTACAAATCAGGACGTGCTCAGCAGTTCTGTAAATAGCTATTACCTTTTCTTTTAAGCCCCCAAACCACTCTGTTGGTAGCTTTAACTGTGTTAAAACCAGTTAGATTCCATCCACCTGAATGTCAACTGTATTCTCAAACCTTTGCATGTACAACCTTGTAAGATCTTTTTGCTACTTTTATTGGGTCTGCTGTCATACAGCCATGGAGCTGCTGTTTCTGACTAGGAAACTAGGGCAAAATCTATGCTCACAAGCCCCTGAAAAGGGTGGTGTGAGGACCCTGACTGTCAGGAGGGACTTCATCCGTCCCCATAAAATGTCAGCAGGAAAAACATACTACTACTGCAGAAAATGAGAAAGAGCATGTCTTTAAAATACTGTAGACTTTTAAATGTCAGTAACGTTTCGAGCTGGTGCTCTGGAAAACTGTTTACCCTATAATGTCTTGACTTGTGGTAAGGTATCAATTCTGGAACATGGTAACAGAAGCTGAGCTGTGCTTGGGCATAGTTTCTGTCCAAGTTTGTACAGAGACAGGAGTCATCACCTGACAGCTATTATATTTTTTAAAAATCTCCTTTAAAGAGAGAAGCTCCACACTGACAGTGCAGGTTCATACTGTGGACAGGCTATATTGTGTGGCCAGACTGTTTGGCGTCGAGCAATTTCAACTGTAGTAAGTGGAGATGTGCCTTTGTCATTTCATCATTGGAAGGGAGCCTGTCTTTACATTACATCGTCCTAGACTTTGTGCTGGCAGGAGCTGGGGCAGTCTCTGTGTGATTTGTATATACCTAAATTACCAAAAAGAACCCTTATCTGGACTAAGTTCATGCTCCTTGACACACAGAATACAATCTGGCTTTGCTGACTAGTGACTTTTAGAAGTGTTTACTACTGAGCATTAGACTTGCTGTAATTTTGTCCCTGTTTCTTATAATCCAATGTGGGGACTGTAGGATTTTAGGAGTGTTATTTAATTACACTCCCCCAGTCTAAACTCACCTGAGCACCAGATAGGCCTACCCAGGTCCATTGACTGGCATGGTTATCTAACAGCTGAGGTAAAAATGAGAGTGATAAAGGTATCTTTGACAAGATGCACAGTCTTGGTGAGATTTCCTCATGGTGCTTATAGCCTCTCATTCACCTGTTTTGTTGTGTTTTCTCAGGGGTCAAGCTCTGCACATGCCTAAGGAGACTCATGTTGGTTCCAAAGGGGAATTAGAAAGGTTTTGCATTTTATACAAAGTCCAGTCCTTGATACGCAGATTTTCTAAAGTGTTCCAAACACCCCCAAAAAGAAAAGAAAATAAGTAATCTGTATTTTTCTGCTGTCAGAACATCAGAAAATAAGGGAGAGACTCAGTGCTTACATTTTCCTACTTCTGACTCCCTGATCTATTGAAAAGCCTGGTGATATATCCTGAAGCATCACCTTAGAAAGAATGCAGAGGTGGAGATTAAAATCAAGTCGTTGTTATGATGAAACTGACAACAGCAAATACTTTGAGTCTGTTCTGGAAAACAATTTCAAAGATTAATTGGTAAAAAGATAGCCTTCTTTCAGAAGTTCCCATCAAGTAAAAACGACCCACCTGAAGATGTTAAAAATAGAATAGTATGAGTTTTGAGATTAACATTTCCAGTTGAGGGAATACCTAAGGAGAAAAAAAAAAAAAGTCAGTGTTGCCTGAAAGGTTTTCAGTTATCTGTGCAGATTAAAAAAGGAATTGAGATTCTGTGTGAGGCCACAGGCTCCGCTGCTCAGAGAGCCTCTTTGTAATCAGACTTTTGAACGTTCTGCTTGCAATGCCAAGGAAATTATCTTTAGTATGAAAACAGGATAATCACGATCCTCCAGAAGTGATGAAATACTTTGCATTAAGAAATTGGTTGGGAGGAAGAAACACCTTAGTTTGAGGGTCCAATTTTCTTCTGACTTATAACTACTTAGAGATTGACAAAAGTTTCTTTTTCATTGTTAGGATGTAAAAACGCTGTGAAAGAGGCCATTATTTCATTCACAAAGTCAAAGTGGGCATACAGAAGTTGAAATGATCTTATAAATGGTGCTATGTCATACTACCACTTCAAAGACATACACCAGTACTTTTGTGTGTCAAGTATTAGGACAAGTTGCAAACACCCTGAACAAGTGTTCTCACCCTGGTACTTCTGAATTTGCACAGCACGTGACTAAGTGGCCAGTGAGATTACTGCTGTCACATGAAAAAGAGGTCATTAAGCATGATTTAGATTTATTATTCCATCCCCACTCACACTGTGTTATGCCTTGCTAGGCATGTGCTTTACCAAAGCCCCTGTTCTTTGCAAGAAATACTAAATCCCTTTTCTCAGTTGACTTGCTTGAAGAGCTTGTGGGACTTGGTATGGTTAAATGTGAGATGATATGTCCCTTTGTCCCTTGTTTTGAGGACATACTGTCATTTTTTTTCCTTTTTTTATTTTATTTTGTCTTTTTTTTTTTTCCCCCCCATGTGAAAAAAAGTGATAGAATAATTAGGGAAATTATCGAGTCTGGTAATGATCAGCCTGGCGAGTGACTGAGACATCAGCACACTAAATAGACCTCCTTACACTTATTTGTGATTTGTTCCTGTGCTCACAGTTCTGGGAAGTGTTTGATATATACCAAAGAATAGAAGAATGAAATGGTACGTAGTGGCTATGATTACCTTTATGGGTAAGTAAATAACACTCTCAGACCTGTTGAAGTAATGGTCTCTTCAAAAGCTGCCCCTTCTGGATAATTAAGGGTCCACTGGAGTCAGTGTCATCACTCCTACTGATTGCTATAGGAACCAAGCAGACCCCTTGTTTTTTACTCTGTGAACTGTAGATTACCTCTCCCACCCAGAATGATAAAAAGTGTGGCAGGAAATGTCTACCCTGTCTCCCATTTTCCACCATGTCCAATATCCAGGGATTTCCAGTAACAGAAGAGCAACAGCAGGTCTTTCTCTCCTTTTTCTTTGATTATAAGCTCTTGCCAGATGTTCTTGGTGTGTCTGAGTCCTGTTCTTGCACCAGTGGAAGCCTGGATTCAGCAGGGAACCACTGCAAAGCACCTGTCTGTGTACCTGCTGTGGTGGTGGGAACAACAAGGGATTTAATTGTTACAGCTTCACAAGGCAAAGAGGAACAAAACCAAATCCCCTACTCTGCCAGAAAAATGTCACAGAAGTCACTTCATTTACTGCTTTAAACCCAAGCCATTCCTTTAGGAAACCTCTAGTATAACACAAATATCCTCATGGGCTTGTGATTCAACCTTTCCCTTATTTTCATGTAACGGCTTGTATTCCTATGTGAGTGGCACAACTTGCCCATGAATGTGGTGTCTGAAAGAGTTGTGAGCTTTTTCTTCCTCTTTGTTAAATCCACTTTTCCAAAGGACACTTGATGCTATTTTAATACATCTATAACCATTTGTTCTTTGGACCACTTGTCTGAAAATTCCTTTTTAACATTGTGCTAAATTCAACTTGATACCAGGCAGAGCCCCTGCCATTTGGCAGGAGAGGCTAATTTTATGGTTATATATTAAACCTATGACATATGCCATAAGCTGTTTTAAATCAGCAAAAGTATATCAGATGCGCACTGTGAATCTTCTTTTTAATAAGAGGTTTTTGCAACTTAGCCCCTGCAAATCAAGGCATTATTAGTAGAAGAAACAAGAAAGGATAAGAAATGAATATTTTAAAGTAAGCTGTAAGTAAAGGAAGTCCTTGCTGAGAAAACAGACCATATATGTGTTAAAGAAACTACTTTTTTTTTTTTAAGTTAAGAAGCTCTTATTAAAAATGAGCAAAATAAACCTGAAGACGGACAACAAGAGAAGTATTTCCCTGTGAAAATAGTATAGTTTTTGATTATCACTTTTCAAATCCTGTTGCCATAACAATGCAAAGGGACAGAATCCTACTCTGAATACATTAATGAAAAAACTATAGCATATTCAGACTCTGGTAGTGAGGTGCAGTGATCAACACACTTGTCAGCTGAACTGGGGCCACATCTGCTCCCAGATATGTTACTCACTTTCACCCTGTGAACACTATTGGCTTATGCAAAGTGTGGGTTTCTTCTCCAGATGCTTGTTAGAAGCACAGAATAACTCATGAAAGGGAACTGTCTAGAGACTCAAAGGGAGCCTACACTTAAGTCAGATACAGGTTAAATCACACTGCTCACGGCCTTTACCAAGGAGGTCCTGTTTCTTCAGGAAACAGGTTCCACACCCACTGTGGAAGGACTTGTTCTAGAGTTTGATTGCTTTTCCTATCAGAAGACTTTATTCTAATATCTGGTATCTAAAATCTAATACCTAATCAGAATTCCCCTTTTTGCAACATGTCTTTGGCCTGTCTTCTTTTCTGCTATGCAACTTCGAGAGAAGTGTGACTTTTCTTTTTTCTAGTGTCCAGTTAAGTGGGTGAAGACAGTAGTAAGTTCCCACCCTTAGCCTTCTCATCTTAAGAATTACCAAAGACAGTTCTCTCAAACTCTCTTATGTATTTCTATAGATAGTATCATAAAAATAAATAAAGAGGTTTTGGAAAGGCAGTGGAAGGGAGGAAGGTCATTAACAGGTGTCAAATAAAAGATGAAATATATGTTTAAGAAATATTAATTACAAAACTATATATCAACTACAGAATTGGTTATGGAACTAAATGTGAGCACATGTGGAGTGTGGGTTTGCTTTTATGTTTGTCAAAGTTCTGAGAAAGAGAGAAGGGTTCTTATTTCAAACACATCAAGCTGTATAGCCCTACTTGCAATACAGATTTTGTTGTCTCCTAGTGTATTCTCATGTCTTCCAGTTACTAAGACAAAGGAGGGTTTGTAAAATACATTGATGTTATTTTGCTCTCAGCAGCTTTTCATCTAATAGAAACATCCAAATCATCTCCTTTTCTAAAAAGTCCTTCACAGACTCATTCCTTCTGCAGAAGTGCTTGGATATGTATGCAGTGCAGTAGCTGATGTTTGCCACTGTGATAAATAGCAGATTTTATCTCCTTGACATGTGTTGCAAGACTATCACTCCCTGCAATCACAGTGTTTATATAGCAATATTGCATTGCAAGCAGGTATCTATTTTGATTTTCAGGTGCAAGTTGGAATATTTTTAAGTCTACATATTTTAAAATATTCCAGACAAGTGAATATCTATGTTTTGAATTATTCCCCTCACTGTTTACCTATTTAAAACCTGACCTAATTTTTTTTTGTTTCTCATTCTTTTTTTCGTTCATTCTCCCTCCATTTTATTAGTGATTGTAAGGTTTCTATTCTAGTATGGTTGGTAACATGCTGTTGACTCTTTTATCTAGATATGGAAGATTTCAAACAACTGAGTAACATTTCTTACACCAGCTGGAATATGCCTTTGCCCTGTTCTGATCTATACTGGCACCTTGCCAATATTTCTTGGTTTTGCTTACACTCCTTCACTGAGTTCATTTTTCTTCTAGCCTGCCATCCCATGCAAAGCAAACCATAATAATTTTCACTGTCTAGTAAAATTATCACCCTGTATTCTTAAACAGAGAAACATTTTGAATTTTGTCACTACAGAAACCAAAGCAGACAAACAGCTGCATATCAGTGGAAATGAGCTCATAGAAGTATAAGGAAGCATTACAAGTTAATCAGGAATTAATGTTAAAGCTCTAAATTACCTCTCCAGATTGATACAACTATATTATATGTGAAATATCAGAACAACAATTAGAGATATCATCTTTGAAGAACTTCTGAATCTATATTTATATATTTAATTGCATTATTAAGTTCAGCCATTTCTCTCTTTGACCATCTATACTTTTTATAATGTACATGTGTTTTTTCATAATAGTATGAATATATTTTCAACTTGAGATGCTGTAACAAAAGCAGTTTCATCAAAGAAAGTCCATCAGATAATATCTGGACAAAATGGTGAATGTCTGCATTTATTTGTGCCAGGTTACTTCTTTTCCTTTATTTCAAACTCTCTTGCTATTTGTTTAAAAATCCCACTAGGAGAGCTTTTCTAGTAAACAGACAGGAACAGTCCTATGGGATTAGACAGAAGATGCCTTAAAGCTAAGCCTTTACTGTCTTTTGAGTTAAACTTTAAAGACATCTTACTTTCAGTGTTCTGCTCCACGTGGACTCTTTCATGCTCAGTCACAGACACCTTACATACCCTGCTTACCTTTGCATGCAGGCCAGCTTCTAGCACACCTCTGTTCCCTGCACCATTCACTCAATTAGAAGATGATGTGGGATCTTAAAAGGTGTAAAATCGGTGCTATTCCATCTCTTACACAGCTGGGTATCTGATGCTTTCAAGGAAGGTTCATGACTACTAGTGCTGAACAGTTTTGAAAGCAATTTTAATCACAGAAACATGGAATAATTTAGATTGCAGGAGACCTCTCACGTTTTGTCAAATAGTGCGAAAGTATTATTCAAATAATTCCTTTAGTTTTTATCCATTATTGCTTCCTTTTGGTTTTTGCTCATCTTGTCTTGAGATTCGTTAATTCACAGAATCATTAAGGTTGGAAAAGGTCTCCAAGATCATCTAGTCCAACCTCTGACTGAACACCACTGTGTCAACTCAACTACAGCACTTAGTGTCATGTCGAGTTTTTTTGAACATTTTCAGGGATAGTGACTTCACCACTTCCCTTTCTGTTTCTGTAATTGCTAGAGACTTTATTCAGATTTCTGTTAAATTGGGTAATTAGTATCCATATTCCCTCTTTTCTATCTTCTTTCCTGCACATTGCCAGTGGTGAGTTGCTGTTTTTCCAACCGACTTCTCTTGGGTCAGATTTATTTCTTCTGAATGAGGTCAACTGCACTTCAGTAGATTTTTAACCTTAGTACTTACCCAGCTAATTTCCTTGGCTATTGGCTTATTTTTTTCTACTCATCACATAGTTTTATCCATTAAGATATTTCCATCGTGACAAGAAGAATTCAGCTACAAATAATGTTCACGGGAAACCCCAACTCATCATTAGCTGTCTAGAAACCCTGTTGCGCAGTCCAATAAAGGCACTTCTGTTAATTAAGGATCAGAATGGACTTCATTGATGGAAACTGGAGAGGAAATATCAGGAGATGAGGAACTGAGAGCTTTTCCAGCATGGAGTGTTTAAAGCAGTGACCCTAAAGTCAGCTTTAAATAATCCTACAGACAGCAGAAAATTCAAAGCACATGACAATGGCCTTTAAGGTGAAGGATGAATAATAAGGGAGAAAAAAAAAAAAAGCTCATCCAAACCACACACATATAAAACCAGTTTCTGGATTTATAGATTGCAACAGGGTACTGAAGGTGGTTAACTTGTTCAATTTTGGTAAATCTTTCTAGGTGGAAAAGTTCACCTGGATGCAGAATCAATAGTGCTCCTTGTATAGTGACTCAACAGTGTGAAATATTAGATAAGTTTCCTAACGATTATTGTTAATGTTTTGTTATATTTACTCTGAAATCCACATATATTTGTGATTTTTAAGAGTAAAGCAACCCAGTAATTATACCGAGAAGAGAATTCTTTGTGAACCTCAACCCTAAGAGATCTGTTTTTCTAGCTCTGTTATTCCTGGCAAGAACAGAAATCCACAAGGGCCTCCTTCTTCATAACCTACAGGTTTCTCTACCCTACAGCACTTCTGAGTATTTAATGAGCTAGTCTCTGAGTCATGTAGGAAGGAGATATATTTACAACAAAATAAAATTGCCAGTGGAAGTCTGTAAACTGAGCTAGTTTTCACTTTCTTTCTTTCTTTCACCATTTTCATCATAATATCATAAATTAAGTTACCTTTTGTTCTCCCAGAAAAGCCTTTGTAGCTACAAATCCAAATGCTTATAACATGAAGAGAGTTCATTCCTCCTCCTAGCCTTTAATTTAGTTTACACCTCTGCCACCAGGTCTCAGCTGAAAAATAAAACTTGGTGGAGAAGGCCACTGTGTTTTTTGACATTTCTAAGTATAAAAAAAAATTAACTTTTTGAATGGATAAGCAGAAGTAAAAGAGCTTCTGTTAATTTTCTTTTCAGAATTCTGAAATGCTGAACCTTTGCATCTCTTAGCTTCATTAATTAAGAGTGTTGAACTTGGCCAGAACCACAATCTGTGCCTCAGGACTTTCCCTGACTGTTTTCAGTAGCTCACTGATCCCAGTGCTGCTTACTACACTGCATCTCATAAGTGCTGGCCTGTATGATGCCTGAGAGGTGCTGCCCTGCAAAAGTGCAAAACCTGAATCATTTCCCAGGCAGTCAGAGAGTGGCTGCTGTTCAGGAAGGAAGAATGTGCCAGTATTCATTATGTTGCATCCTCAGTGCTCCTCACATCCATGTGAGATGCCATCTGTGCTCATGAGAAAATGGAGACTACACTGGGAACCAATCACCATACATGCTGCTCAAAGCGGGGTTCTGCTTTGCCCATCATCCTTCTTGGATTCATCTTTTCCCTCTGGTAAATGTTATTTACTAATGGTTTGGGTTGTTGTTTTGTTTGTTTGTTTGTTTTTCACCTGAATCCAGAGTTTGTAGAAATACCGGTACTGTCAAGAATGGAATACAGATAGGGGTTTTTTTCCAAATAAATTGAATTTTTTCTGCAAATGTGTTTTCCTTTTTTTTTTTTTTTTTTCTGCTGGTGTTTCAAGAACGATGCTGGCCACAAGAGTGAGTTGGTTCTGATAGTTTTCCTAATTGTAAAATATGTCTGAAGAAATATTGGAAAATATGTTTGAATAGTGTATGAAACAGCAGTCTTCTTGCTTTAACGTTCCTAAATGAAAAGTTACTTTATTCCTTTTAAAAGTGTAGCAGTTTATACACAGATTTAAAAAATCACAAATTCAAAGAGAACCTTCCAAATTATTGGTTGGTGGAAACTACATATTTGAGTATTTATATATTAAAAAGCATTTCAGGTTGCCTTCTAAATATTCGATTTCTCATCCATTTCTGGTGGAATCATACAGCATTCCTTTCACAGCCTCTGCGATCTAATGTGTGCATGAGAGAAGAGGCAGAATGATTTCTATGCTTTAGGTGAAATGGCCAGGATGGTTGAAATGAATAGTGATCACCAGGATTTCCTTTGTGAAGTCAAGTAAGCTGAAAATACTACAGCAGCAAGAATCTTTCAAACGAAGGCAAGCACTGGAACTGTAACCTTTAAAGGCCCTTATTCAATTATTCTAATTGTGTGACCACTGCCTTAATGCCATTTTATTTCATTTAATGGTCTAGGCCTGTGAAAAGCTGAAAGGTACCTATGCATAATCTATTAGGGTGTCTAAAGTGTCTAATGCAGTACCATATTTCAGCACAACAGGATAGTGTTCTCACGCAATGTTCACTGAAGACCTCAAGAAACTGCTTTGTAGTGGAAAAACACTTGACTGATTTCTGTGGAAAGAGGAAGAGGGATGAAGGGCTGACGTACCTGTGAGAACACACATGCAGATGTTGCATCCATTCTACCGGTGCTGTTTGAGAAAACTTCTGATTCTCCAGTGAAGCTTTCCAGAATCTAAATTCTCTTCAGCAGACATATATTATTAGTGTAAGAATTTATACATTGTTTTTATATTCCAATAAAGTGTTTCAAATAAACTTTGCATCTTGTATAAAACCCAGAAAAGGCTATCTGCTTATCATTTTATGTATCTCTTATAATGAGGACAATCAGAAAAGTAAGGCAATAGTTCAATGTAATGGTTCATGTTGTCCAGCTTTATTTATTTTTAAAGGAATTTCTCAAAGTTTCTTTTAAAAAGATCTATTTCTATTTTCGTTTTTAAATTTTGCTATTGGAGATGGGTAAGATCAGTATCCCTTCCCTTCAAACGTGTAGTTCCCATTTACTTGCGGGCAACTCTACCATAAACATGTTCCAATGGCTTGTCTTCTGTGATCAAAATTAGCAAGCTAGTTCACATTATCATCTGCTGTTTAAGATGTTGTGGCCATGCCTCCTAAGAAATAGGATACCCAGTTACAGCTTGTGCAGTCTACCAGGAGGAATTCTCCAGATTCTCAAATGCTTCTTGAAAATTGATTCTTTTATTGATTTGTTATTCCTTGAGTGTAATGCATTCCCTGCAAAGGGTAAACAGCAGAATATACTAATGCCTCTCTGAAGCTAGAGGGCATTACCATATAATCAGTTTATTCATTAACCCCAACTGATTCCTAAATTTTAAATTTACAACTTTCATTAAAATGGTGATTAGGAGTTTCTCTGATGATCTTTAATGCACAGAGTTTGAGGGAATCACATGAACTTGAAATGTCTCTGTTGTCTCACCAATGTTGTAGATCTTTACATCTTTTTAGCCCTAGTGTTTTGAATTTAGAAGTTGCAGTAGATTTTACAATGAGAAGTTTACTGAAGGTACCATTTCAAGATGGGATTTACTTGAACTCCCACTGCTTTACATCCTGATGATCTATTGGATGACAGTCTTCTAAGTCAGAAAGGACCAGTGCAATATTTTCTCTACAAATTCATCTCAGGGAAAAAACAAGCCCTTATTTTAATGCTTTTCAGACATTTTCAGTAAACCTACTGCTTTCCAGAGATGTGATACGGATAAGAAAAAGAAATCTGTAAATAAAACATCTCAGTGACTATACATTTGAATCATGTTCTATACATCTGACCCTTAGCCTGCCTTCCTATGTAGCTTATGTACTACCTAACAGAAACTTTGTCTAGTTTTATATTGAATTCTGACCAATACCAACAAAACTTGAAAGAAACAAAAAAGGTCAAATCTGGAGAAAAACAGAAGTAAACCACTATGGCCGGGCCTGGTGTTTCTTGCTTGTACTCCTTTTTTGAGAAGTTGAGGATAGCCAAAGGGAAGCTGACACAGTTGGAATTTACTTGCTTTTTCAACACAAAGGATCAACTTGGATGTACAGAAATTAAGCCAAAACCACTGATAAACCCACACTGAGCCATTCTACTCATTCAGATTCCGAGTGTCTTCCTTTTTTGTGAAAATCATCACAGAGAACATGCTATTACAAACCAAGCCAAAATTAATGCTCATAAATATGTGATCAGAGAAAGGCAGAGTCCCCAGATAAAAGATTAATAATGGCTGAATGGCCTTAACATATTTCCTTTGATTCATGGGAGCATGGTTATAGCATAGGGAAATGCCATTGCTTTCAGATGAAACAAATGGCTCTGTATTGACTATTGAAAGCAACAGATGCTGTGCAAACCAGGACTTCCACAAAGGAACAGCCTTGGAACTATTTTGTAAACAACCTAGCTTAAATTTTAATACATGCACTTTGAGGATGGCTGTGTGACAGAAGCTTGTACAGATGGGTCTGGGAAGCTCTGTAATGCAAAGGCCATCTAACTGAATTTGGATAGCCTCAAGCATTCTGGTTTGTTATTTGGAAAATAAAGTCTGAGAGCACTTGCCTATGCTTGCACATTTCCCTGTGTGTGTGTCTTTTCCTGTATATAAATATGAGAGAATGAGAGCTCTTTCTTTAAAATGTTTCAAATTCATTATTATTTATCAGTACAGATACATACACATAATTTTTTGAAAATGTTTTTTCCCCATTTGACTGTTTTCTTTCTTAAGTAATAGATTTATGAATGGATACTTAATGAAAACATGGCTGAAAAGCAGCTGGAAAACACAAGTGATACTGTGAAGCTGTTAAATTACTGTCCTCAGGGTCTGTCTCTCATGTGTAATTCCCACAGCGTGCAGTTTACAAAGGTACATGAGAGCACCAGGAGGTCCTCATCAACTTAGCATTTTTGGATGCTTCATAATGAAAATGGAGAAAGAGAGGTGCCATTTCAGGGGAAACTGCTGTGTTGGACTGGTGTCCAGCACGCATCAGAGACACATGCACCTGTGGGATCTAATTCTTGTCAACTCTGCCTGCTTATTGTCAGGAGAGAGTGAGAGCTGCCTCCTCCCTGAGGGACTGGCACTGCTCCAGCATCACCCAAGCAAAGATGGATGGTCCCAGGCTGCGTTGAAGTGGGACTTTGAGCTTATGAAAGTGCTGGCAGTGATGGGGAGCAGGTACTCAGGTTCTACTGGTGTCCTCAGGGCTCTGACACTTGATCTATCACTCCTCTTGAAAATCAGAGAGATGTAGTGGGATGACCATCAGCTTGCCCAAATCAGCGTCACTGGACATAAGTCTAATATTTAGTCTCAGAATTCTCCCTGTTTTAAACTGTGAACATCTCAGTACATAATTCTTTGATGAATTGTTGATTACAAGAAAGATAAAGAGGGACAATTTATAAGGACAAGCGGGAATGCCTTTAAACTGAAAGAGGGCCAGTTTAGGAAGAAATTGTTTACTGTGAGAGTGGTGAGACACTGGCACAGGTTGAGCGCATAAGCTCTGGATCCTGTAAGTGCCTTTAAGTCTTTAAGGCCAGGCTGGACAGGGCTTTGAAAAATCTGGTTTAGTAGAAGATGTTCCTGCCTATGGCAGGGGGGTTGGAACAGGAGAAGAGGATACTGAGGGGAAACCTCATTGTAGTTACAAGTTCCTTGTGAGGGGAAGTGGAAGGGCAGGCACTGATCTCTTCTCTGTGGTGACAGGACCCCAGGGAACGGCGTGAAGTTCTGTCAGGGCAGGTTTGGGTTGGATATTACAAAAAGATTCCTCACCCAGAGGGTGGTTGAGCACTGGAAGAGGTTTCCCAGGGAAGTGGTCACAGCACCAAGGCTGACAGAGTTCAAGAAATGTTTGGACAATACTCTCAGGCACATGGGGATGGTCTTGGGGATGGTCCTCCGTAGAGCCAAGAGTTGGATTCGATGATCCTTGTGGACCTCTTCCAATTCAGCATATTCTGTGATTCTGTGATCTTTAATGTCCCTTCCAAACCAAGCCATTGCATATCCTTCTTCCCATCTCTTACATGTGCAGAGTAGAGAAGTCCCAAATGATGCCTCAGCAAGACCATATCACCTTTTGCGGCAGGGGGGATGGGAAGTCCTACCACCTGTGGGGTTAGTAAGGTGCACTGAGAAATCCTCTTGGCTCTCACTTATGCTAGTGCTGTGCTGTGTAGTGGGAACCTCCTATTATAAGGACTCTTTCTAGTTGTTGATGCACAAGATGCTTTTCCAATACCTGTTGAACAGGTTCACCTGGAAAATAAAGACAAATCTGCACTTTTTAAATTTTACAGGTTGTCTCTGATGACTCCAGGAGATTTGGCAGCTTTATTTTGTAAGAATCTTTGTGACTGCTATTATGACTTATATGTCATTGTCTTACCTGAGAACTTTCACCTGCCATTCAGTTTCAAGAAGAAAAGCTCTTAAACCCTCTTAAAATTTCCCTTTCTGAACAATGTCTCTGTGAAGAAAAGAATCAATCTTCTCTGGTTAAGGCAACCTCCTGTGTTTAGGAGGGCTTTTTCAAACTTTTTTTGGCTTTTCATTTGCAAGGGCCAAGACTGCAGAAAGACTGAATGTTTTGAAGTTTTGTATAGCCTATGCACCTCGCTCTTATGAAACAGAAAAAAAATTATTGAAGTTATGTACCTTTAAAGTCAGTGAACTCGATTGCTTATTTCAGCAGTTATCACCATTGACAGACATTTGTAGGCACCGCTCTGCTCTTCTGGTATGTATATAACTCAAAGATCAAACTTCAACAGGGTTCGTGTGCATGCATTTTAAGCTGGAGAAATAGTCTGTTAATTGAGACTATGCACAAGCATGCATGGTTATCTGGCCTTGAAGATGAAGTTAATATCTTTATTGAAAGGAACATAAGCCATACGTTTAATGTCACTGAATATGTGGGTTTTAAGAATGTACTCCAGTGCCTTTCCAGTTGTACTCAAAGCTGAAGCCTGTGAGAATTAATGTTGCTGACTTAGAAACTCAGGCAAAAAACCCAAAAGCTTATTGACCTGTCACTTTTAAAGTAGGTAGATGAACAATACCAGTCTGGTTTGGGCAGATCCCAGACAAAGGAAGAACTATTAAGTCTCTCTTAGTAAAAGTAATATGTCTGAAAAATGGATTGCTGCCTATTTTGACTGACTTGAAAGTATGTTGAGGTGAACCTGGTTATGGTCTTATGTAATACTGACTGAATGACAATGAGGTAATGTATAGTTAAAAAAAATTAAAAAGGAAGAAAAGAAAGCCAGACTAACCTTCAAATCTGCACTACAATGCATATTTTCCATTTCCAGAGAAACGTTGTTTGAGATATTTTTGTGTGGATCAAGAAAGGTATTGCTCTGGCATTGCCCTTAGGTAGCACATGCATTAGTGTCATATTACCTCCAGGGACAACTTGAACAATTGCTGTGCTAGTGCCTTTCTCCTTCAAAGATAGTAATTTGCATTGGATTCAGATAAGGTTGCCTCCTGAATGCAAATATGATCCTAATTAATACAAGGAAGGGACAGGCATAATACTGCGCTATTATGGTTGTACTGTAAAATCCATTACATTTATAGGAAGCTCCTGACAGAAATAGCTTGCCTTCTTAAATAGCACTAATGAAAAAGAAGAGGACAAAAAGTCATTGATAAATTGCCACCACCCCTATGTCCTTGCAATATATTAGCCCAAAATAGCATGTTGATGATGTATAAATCTATGGAATTACGATGGAGAAACATGAAGGGTACAAAAGCATGCATTTCCAAGGGCATTTCTGTTATGCAACTCACTACAGCAAGTCTATAGACTTAATATGTCACTGTCTGATAATTAAAAAGGGAGGGTTAGTAAGGATTTTTTACTTTATTGATTTATCAAGGTATCAATGGGAAATTAGCATATTAAGGGTTCTGAGAACCAGAATTGTCCATCTTACATTAGAGCTTCTCCATAACTAAAGTTTCAATTTTCTTTCACAGGTACAGTGGCAAGTCTCTCAGCTGTTGTAGAAGTCAGTGGCAAAATTCCCACAGATACTAGAGCAAAGTTTTTTGAAATGACATTGAGGTTGATGCTGTTATCTACATCTCTTTTCTCCTAAGGACAAATTACCTCAATTCTGGGCCATGAAATCTGGTGCTCATCCAGAAGATGCTGCCAGCCACTGCCCTAAATCTTGCCCAGTGACCTCAAGAAGAGACAACCTGCTCATATGTACTCCTATTACTGAGAGACCTTGTAGTGCCTGTTTGCTTTAGCCTTACATAGACAAGGCATACTTGCTGGATCTGCTCTGTGCCCACCAGCCCATGTGAGGACCAAGATGGATCTTAATACTGCTGGGCCAGGATGGATTCACAGCTACTTCAAGCACAGAGCTGCTTTTGATGGCTTGGTCTGCCTTAGTAACTTCTTCACTGTGCATGGTCCTGATGTCCTGAAATAAGAATAAATGCTCCTGGTTTTCCTGTGGTCATAGCCAACCCCATGCAGTAAACAAAGAATGAACAGATTGTGAAGACATTGCTATCAGCTGAATGGCAGGCTGTGGTGGCAAACTGACGTGGAGTTTTGGCAGGAGCTGCAGGAGAGAGATGTATGAGCAAGAAATTAATTGCTGGCCCTAGCAGATGCCACATCCTTCATTAATAAGAGTTAATCTTAGTAACACTAATAAAGTAATATTTATCAAATCTAGTTTAGAATCAATTTCTTCAATTTTAAAATTAAATTAATTTTAGTTTAAAATAAAACTCTACAGAAGTTAGTGAGCCTTTATGCAACTAATTTAAGGCATTTTGTAAGAACAAGGGCTTACAACAGCAGCCTCAAGAGCACATTTGATTTAATGCTTTCTAAGTATTATTTGCTTTCCCTCTGGCAGATATAATTAGTGGCTCCCTAACATGCTCAGACTCTGATTTGCCTTAATTTAACATAAATTCATGAATCAATTATTTTTTAGCTGTGTCACATATCTATAGCACTGATCAAGAACAAACAGCATGGAATTAGCCTGCACTAGTAGGTAAATTCTGGGACAGACTTTGCTTGCTATTTTTGCCTTTGTGTGGTGCTTTTTTTTCTTTTTGTAACAGAAGGCTCATATTGGCACATCTTGATGTTTTGGGCAGTATTCCAGTGGAATTCAACTGGACAAGTTGCATAACTGAACTGGACACTCTTTGGTCCAGTCAGATCCGTGTGTGCATTCAACATGAAGTATAAAGATTCACTGTTTCAGTATGTGCCTGAGTTTACAATTTCTGGGAACTGAAACAATAAACTCTCCATTCTATTCAGTTTTTGCAGTATCTTGTCTTCAGAACTCTGCCTCTTCTGAGTAAGGAAACATCTATACATGCCATCAACTGCTTAAACATCATTTGCTCACTGGCCTTTTCAGTATTTTCCATCTCTTGTTTTTTTCAGCCTCCTTTGTGTGCTACACGACATTCCAGGTAATCTGGTGAAAAGACAGATGAGTGTCTGTCAACAGGAATAAGGGAACCTAGATATTCCCTGACATGCAATACAGACAGCTTTCTGAGTGTTTTATTAGTGATGTTTACAAGCCAATGAAGAGCAATCAAGTCCAGACTGACAATTTAAAACTCGACAGAATACAGATCCAAGAGTGAGCTGTGCAAAATGCAAAGTGAAAAATAAAAGGCTAATGCTATTTATGCACAAAAGAGCTGATTTAAGAAAGCATCAAATCATCCCCTTTCAGAGACAGTGAAATTGTCTTGTTAGTACAATGGCGCCTAGTCTTTTTCTTTGAAGCCCTAGTTAGAATTGTATAGTATCTTTGCTCTGCTGTGGCTGCAGTTCATTTCAATTCAGTATTTCATTTTGCCATGTTACATCTTACTCAATCAAGTTAAATATTTTAATACTTACTGATAGCACTGTATCCAACTCCATTCCATGAAGCATTTCCAATTCAAGATGGGTTGATTATATTGTGGCAAAAGTGGCTATTGTAGGAAGCTTTCTGGTAGATCATTAACAATCATGGAAAGCATTTTTGCGTGCTATTTCCAAACAAGTTAGTGTGTGTATGTCCCTGAATTAAATAGGCATTGTAATCTGTGGATATTGGTGGGAAGGCAGGAGACCTGGAAGTGAAATACTGACTTCAAAAATGTGTTTGGGATAAGCCTTGTGAGTCTTGCCATTTGCTGGAGCAGATGGAAAGTCAAGGCATGGCAGCAGACAAGCTATTTGCAGGAGTGAAGGCACCCGGAGAAGACATCATTGTCACGGCACAAGACCAAGGGAAGGCATGAACAACCAGTTCTTGCAGGGCACAGCCTTCTAAATGCTCGCTTTCTTTATTCTTAAGAGATTTGATACATCTGGCTTCCTTCAGCAAATCAAAGAGGGACTTGGCAAGTGAAAGGGGGAGAGAAATTTGGTCCGTTGATTTCTTAAAGACCAGGGGAACTGAAGAATAGCTTTCCAAAGAAGGAGTGTAAGAGCTCGGCAGGACTAAGTGCTCCAGCCCGCAGGCATGATATCTCTGCTACAGTTCTGCACAGATGCTCTCCCTGTCACTCATGCTGGAAAAGCCAGACAGCAGGCCTGGCATATGTACAAATGCCTGTGCTCAGTTTATTTAAATATATACTTAGAGGGTTTTGTGTACTGAAGACTGCAAACTTGTTCTGTCCTACCTACCACCATGTTTTGGAGTGGAAGAAAAAATGAATCTTGTCAAAATCCCAGATTCTTGCAGTCTGGCTCTGCCCTGGGGAGCCCTGCAGATGGCCCTTGTCATCTGTGAGGGAACAAACCAGCTTCCCAGCACACCTGGTACTGGCTCTGCCTGTTCCCTGGATGCTGAGTTCTTGATGGGGGCAGGTTCACTTTGGGCCTGCTACTGTGAGATGTTGCAGCTCATTTAAACCAACAAACTGCATGTACAGGAGGCTTTGAGCAGGATTTATTTCCTTTTTAGATCTCCAGTTGGTCTTAAATAGAGGGGTCTTTATGCTCTACACCCCTGTGCATACAGATATGCTTGAAAACGTGTTCATACATTTAGTGGACAGAAAGTACAATGTATCAGTCGCTCTTGCTGGTTTACATTTAAGACATTGAGTGAAAGGAAAATATGTGTTAATGGCACAGTGTGTGGGAAAAAGAAGTAGGCTGTGATGACTAAAATGCTACTTTCTTGAGGAAAGTAGATACCCTATGAAATATTTCCTAATCCATAGGAACCTCACAGATCTCAGTTTATCCTTCATCTCTCAAAATATTGTACATGTAAATCATCTGCTTAAGATATGTGTGATTCAGCTTGTGCTAGAACTTGTTCCTCACCTTGTCAGTTGCAATATGGACAGATTCCAGAGAAATAAATATATTCCAGAGTGGATAGTCCACAAATAATGCAAATTCTCATGCACTGAAAGGACATAATTTCCACTAAAAATCCTGTTTATAAGAACAGACACAGAGAAAGCACATTCTACAGATTTGGTCAGAGACTGTTTCCCAGATCTGATGGATTTCACAAACAAATTTCATTTTATATATGAAAGGATGTATTGCATAACTCTACCAAAATGGCAAACTGGGTATTTTTTTTTTTAATCAAAAATCTGATTTTAATCATCACACTTGGGATTAGAATTTCAAAACAGGACTTTACACAATTTTGCAAAAGCCCTCCTCAGTTGAGCTTTACAGAGTAAGACATTGCCTGTGTTCTGTTGCCACTGCAAGAAACTTCCACATGGTCAGAAAACTTGCAGCTTTATTAAAAATGTAGTAACATCCACATGCTTTAATGGGCATCTACCATATCTTAATGGCAAAGCTTATAAACTGAGTATTTTTTTATAAAATACTGTTATTATAAAACATGTATATATATAAGGACTATGTCTGTGCCCAAAACACTGTTGTACAACCAGAGCTCTTTTTAACAGCAACAAGAGTGAGTTGTGGCTGCTTGTCATGGCTAGTGACAAAATGACAAGGACGAGTATGAATCACAGTAGGAGATGGAGAAACAGAGGCACCGTGAACCTGAGATTTTTCTTCAGGCCCCTCACAGGCTGATGGAAGATCTGACAATAGCACCTGTTTAAAAGTTTACATAAAGCAGCTGTGGGCCAAAACATGGCCTGTATTACAAGCCCAAAATCTGCAGGACTTTATTCTGTTCTATAGAATTTGGATATATTTTTCAACTGATTTGAGGCCTAATGGTCAGAGTATTGTATGGTTTTATCAAAATCAAAATAGAGCTTGAGATGTTGAAAGCATCTTCAGAACATTCTCCTGTATTTAAAATACTGCAGGATTGAGAAATGTCGGATTATAACAGCAACAGGGAGTCTTCCCTAACCAAGCACCCCTTTGGGTGCAACTATGATTCTTTGCATGAGCTATTTATATGAATAGGATCTGTGGCAGAACATCAGCCCCAGATCTACACTATATTCTTCTTAGAAAATAATCTGAGAAAATCCATTATTACAGTAGTTGGATTCTGGGAGTGTAGCTAAGTAATAAGTGTACAATCCTGTGTAAGAATAAAAACATACATTAATATTTTGTTTGTCAGCAATGTGCAAAACATTTACCAAAATTATGAAAGGGAACAAAGGTCATCTTTCATTTGCACAAATTGATTTTAATTAATCTGATTAATTCACATAGCCTGTTGTTACTGGCAATAATGAATACTGAATTGTGCCAAACATATACTATGAATCTGATACAAAGAACTTTGGCAGCTTCACATTCAGTGATTCGCAGCAATGTGCTAAACCCTAAAAACTGCTCCTTCTGTGATGCTTTAGTGCAAACTAGAAAGATAAATTGGAATTTAACTGGTCTGGATAAATGAGCCCATTACCAAGGGTTTAGTTCACTGTCGTTTTGAGATGACAGTTAGAAAAAAGATCTGTACTTTACTTGGTATTAAAAATAAGTCATCATTCTAGAATTTTTCAAGCAGATGTCCCTTTGGAATAATAATTTACTTATTCCTGTTATCTCAGAATGTCTGGGCAACATTTTGTGGGGTGCGCTGTCAGCAGAAACACAAACAAGCGCGGGCATGGATAGGCGTAAATACACCCTTACAGTTTCTGTGCTTGCATCACTGACATTCTTCATTTTCTTTCTTTGTCTGCCTGGAAGGGTAATTTGGACAAAATTCACATGCTACGTTCAGCAAATCACATAAGGATGGTTTTGAAAAATGGGTGCCACTTTGACATCAGCATCGTGATAGGTAGCATAGACATTTTGAAAATTCTAGTTATTCCCCTCATTTTCAACATGTCAGCAACTGCTAAGCACTTTGTCTATGACCAGTCATGAAAGGTCATAGGAATCTCCTATGACAGGTTTGTATGTTATCAGGGATTAAAAGAAATGTCTGAATTTCTCCTCTGGAGGGAGCCTAAGTCCTGAGTCAGAGGTTTGTCTGATTTTTTCCTTCAGTGAAACAGAGACCAATCTCTCCAACAAATTATTCAATTTTCAGGATAGTATCTAGAATGAAAAAGGAAAAAACTCTTAGGTTGACTCGAGGTAGTGTTGGCTGACTGATATTTGTCAGTTACTCAGTGTCCAATGCAGTTATCAATATATCCATCTCTCCATATCATGGGCATACACAGACACAAAGCTATGATCAAAGCTGACGGATGAGCAAGTACTTCTCACAGGTTCAGAAAATTGCATTGCAGATCAGGAAAACCTGTACCAGTAGAGGAAGTTCTTCAAATGGAAGCTATTACCAGCAAATGCAGATATAAAATGTGTGGTCAATCACTGTAAAATCTCTGAGTACTTACCATGGTAAAGAAACTCTCATCATTTATTTAGCTTTATACAAGTCTTTCAGAAATCTTGGATGGTCATTTTAACCATTGCTATTGAAAATTTTCAAAAGGAGAATTATAATTTTAGCTACTCAATCCTCACATGTCTTATGCATTATCTTGTACAATATCTTTTTACCCAGAATGATCCTTATATCCTTTCACCCTGAACTATCTTTCTGAACCCAACAGGTAGTCAGGTCTACACCTGAGTTGCAGGCACCGTGACAGATCCTTTGACCTGTGTATTATTCCACAGCTGTAACAGAGAGCAGACTTGAAATTCACCTCCAATGTGATCTCCTGACTCATTATAAACAAATCAATCACTTGCTTGCCTTTTCCCTGAAATTACAGTCACCCCTGAAAGAATTGGAATCTGCATACGTTAGATCTTTTTTTGAGCTTGGCTTTATTACCCTGACAAGTACATACCATTTCAGGCTGTCAGTTCTTGCACATTCAGCTGTAGATGGCTTTCCTAAAGGTCAAGTTATCTCATCTGAAAGAGTATCAGTATGGATTGAAAAGCATGTAAGGGTGTAGCTGGCGTAGCTTTTCAGAGAGACAGCAAGGCTGACTGAAGCAGAATTCAGAGGTCATGTTCTTCAGGTATCAAAAATATGCCAAATCAGAAACCTGCAAAGCAGTGACATGGTGTAAGTCACTAATCTTTATAGAATGTTAGGAACTGGAATTAGGTGCCAGATCATATGCCAAGTTCAGGAGAGCAATACAATAATTAGTGTTCAGCAGAAACCATGAATAGTCCCTGTCTCATCTTTCTTTTGAATACTTGCTACAGGACATATGCTCAGGAGCACCTGCAAAAACAAAAACAAAAAACCTCCAAACAATCAAACAAAAACAACAAAAAAACCCCAAACCAACCAAACAAAAAATCCCTGCGGCAACCATGCTTCTTCAGTGCTCTGTATTCCCCAAGTCTCTGTCTTTCCCTGCTTTTTGAAGAGCTGCAAGGGCACCAGGAAATCAATCCAAATCCTTACACAAGGACATAGTGAAGCCGAATACACATATTCAAACATGATTAGCCAAAGGGATGTTTTTTCAAACCTTCAACAGGTGCTGCCCACAGGGCAGCATCCTAGTGGCATTAGAAGGAGGAGCAGGTCAGTTCTTTAGAGTTGCTTGATCCATGGACTTGGTCTCACTGACTCCACACATGAAAGGTAAATGGAATCTCTGAACACCACTGCTATCTTTGTGATCTGAAATATATCCTTCAGAGATTGAGATATACTGATCAACAAATCATTTAGAGACAGAAACATAGTTCAGCTCTATTCTTTGCTCAAGTTGTAGCTGAGAAGGATTGTCTACTTGAAACATTTGTTCAACACCACAAATACTTCTGATCTATCAAATCCTACCAGTGGAAACTGCCAGCTGCTGAGAGTGGTCTTTGTGAAGTTCTCAAGTGGGAGAAGAAAAGCCAGGCTAAAGAAGGAAGGTGTGTGAAGAAGCATTTTGTGCCAGCATTTTGTTCCCCCTACTGCTTTTTATTGTTGTTGTTCTGACAATATAAGAGAGCAATCTCACAGGTAATACAGTCATACATCTCTCTGTCATTCTTTATACTGTCTCTGGCCTAAGGGCATGTTAGAATGATGGAATCAAGGAAGAGTTTGCTGGGCTGAAGACTCTTCTGGTTGCTGTCATGTGTGAAGAAACTCTGTCCATAGGAATGTCAGGCAGTTGAGGACATGCAATTAACATATGCTAGTGCTGTGCCCTCATTTGGGATGATCAAGAGTTCAGGGAGTGTATCTTCTCACCTTCCACTAAAGCTAAGGTGCAGTAAACAATCCTGTGCCTTGCAGAAGAAGCCTCAGAGATCTGTGTTGATCGCCCTACATACAACAGGATGTAAAGCAAATCCAAAGCTTCTGAGTATCCCAAAGGAATCTAGTACAGCAAAGAGCATGAAGCCTGCTTGCTTATTTTTGCATATATGAGAATAAAGCCCTCAAGAATGATTTAGTGAAGATGGTTTTAGGTATTAATCCTATGACTGCATGCTTCCTCTTAGGCAGTTGACCATAGTGATTCTTTTGACATTTAGTTGTACCTTGTTTATATTGGCTGATTCCCACATAGTTGTACAAAATTCAATATTAGGCCATAAATATGTGACTTCTATATATAATGTTGTATAACAGAACTTTCACCACTTACACATTTTTTTCTTGCCTTTTTATTTCATCTAGTGATTGAAAATTGTAGAACAAATATGAAAATCTTGCTTACTTTTGTTTTTTCAGGAGTGCAACAGTGATTCAGTGATGTATTAGATGTATTAGAATAAAAAAAAAAAAGGAAGATGATGTCCCTTGAGCCAGGGATAAAAAGTTGTCACTGTATGCGGTGCAACAGCAATTGTGCTAGAAAGCAAAATCTAAGATTGTTATCAACATAGGAAAGGCTGCTTGAAAAGGGCAATACTGTGATATTTGAAATAACATATCAGCATGTTTGTGTTTTAAGAAAAGATCAAAACCAAGTAACTTAGTTATTACTGTGTTACTGTAAGAAAGATGTACGGAGTTTGGATCACACAAAATAGAAGCTTACCTTTTATCAGAGGTTATGTAGAATCCTTGTTCAGAAGAAATTTCTCAGTAGCAGCAGGTATCTAGACTGTCTCTGCTCTCCCAGATTTTCCTGTTGAATGTTGTTACCTTATTGATAACATTGCTCCTGAGTCCGATTTAATTCAGAGAAATGAAGTTTAGCATCATACTGATGAGCACGTCCCAGAGGTCAGTAGGCCTGAAGCTAAGAATGTGTTAGAATATATTTTTTTTCTGAACTAAAGCTCATAAAACCACCACCAATGGTTAATTTTCAACTTTTGGAACATTTTATTGCATTGATAAACCTAAAGTAGAGTTTATAACAACTTAACTTAAATGCCTGATACCTACCAGACTTGGTGATATTTTGCAACTTTCTATTTGCAAACAAGAATAGAATATGGTTCTATTTGTGTAGCATTTGTGGAATAGCTGGTTTCATACAGAATTAGTGTGTGAAGCTGCCTACTTATCCACAGACAAGAAATTTGCTATTTGTTAGTCATAATTTTTTAGCTTAAAATATGGGGATCAGAACAATACTTTATGAATTCAGTTATCTGTCAGATGCATGGAGCAGTCAATCAACCATGTTAAAATGCTCATTAAGAAGGATTGAGTTCTAAACTCTGGAAAAATCCAATTTGAATAAGCAAATCTTTTATACAAATTTGAAGGGATGTGTCTTGTTTTCATGTTTTATATATTTCTGAAAGGAATTTCTACTCTGTGAATCTAAAGCTTCTATCTTACCCTCTTCAGACAAAATATTGCTGTACAAGTGCACACACAACCAAGTCACCTGCAGGATGTCAAGGAAAGTTGCCCCTGTCCGTCAGAGTGATACAACAGGGTACTTGCTCTATGGGATTGACTATCCAAATGGCTGAGAGCATGAGTACTTCAATGCTTATTAAGTCATATGGGCCTCAGTCTCCATTATTCTAGTGTTGTTAGATTTGAATGCATCTTTAAAGAGAGAGGAGCTGCTCACTTCAAAGCATCTTTAAAGAAAAATTGGACCCTATAAGAAGATGGGATTATTTAGCACTCTTCAGAGTCAACTTCCCTGACATTTATTTTTCTGATTGTCGCTTCAGCCTGAAAACAAGGTTGTGCAGTTCCATGTGTAGATAATTTTATAGATTTAGAAATCTATAAAGAAAGTAGCAGAAGGGCTGTAGTTTCAGGGATGAGTAGAATCACAGCAGTGGTCCTGTATAACTCATGGCATGGTGCAGCAGGGGATGCAGTCACATGCAATACAATTTCTTTGGAAAAACAATGGAAGACAGGTTTTATCATATGCATGTCACTCTATTCAAACACAAATATGGATCTCTGTACTTTATGGTTTAGGTTTCTTTTAAAGTTTATTTTTTAATCTGTCCTTGTACAATTGTACAGACATGCTGTCTGTGTAATTGCAAGAGTGGACCTTTCCTTTGGAATAAAAAAATTTAGATTATGCGGTGAGGCTTCCAGTAAGTCCCTACACTGTGATCATTTCAGCAATTTCCATTTCCAATCACCACCTATCTCATAAACAACCTATTTCCCAAATGCAGAAATCTTGCATAGGTGTTGTCTGTTTTCACTCACACCAAGGATGGGCGACTACACAGAATAAACTGAGATCTGGAAAAAGCATTTACTGAAAAACCTCAGTCAACTCTGCATGCAGCCAGTTGGGAGGTAGGGTTTCATCTGGTTCTTCTGCTAGTATTGCTCAGGGACACGTCATAAATCAGAAGGAAGGCAGAATTGTGGGCCCCGGATGGATTCAATATGTTTTAGCCATAGACCAGGACTAGAAACCTGCAGGAAATAGCACAAATTACTCTCAGAAAAAAAATGCTGATGTTCTCAGAAAATTAAGTCATTAGAAACATCATACAAATTCTGTTCTTGTAACTTCGTCCATGGGATTTCTTAGAATGAAACCTTTTGAAAGCATGTATAATAGAGGAATTATATTGCAAATGAGTGGGAGGAATTTGTCTAAAATTGAGAATCACTTCACTGGCTTTCCTAGTAGCCTAGAAAAAATTAGCTGGAGCATCATTTTCTTTCAGTAGAGCTCTTCTTCTCCTACAGCCCCAATAATCTATCTTCCTGGCTATAAGTAATGTGAGGAGGTTTAATGCGTATCTCTTCACTGATAAATAAATCCACCTTCTCTGTAGGATCATGTATCCTCCTGATACGAGTCTATTGTTTGAAAAGGAGGATGCTATTCATGGAACAAACAACTCTCAAAAATAGCACTGAAGAGGAAAAGCTGACCTTGAAAGCAGCAAGGACATTTACAGTTTCCAGTAATGAGGCAATACATGACAGATGAAGGGAACTTCTGGAAAAACAGTGGGATGGTGTGAGATGGTTCATATGATGTCTCTGTGGAGCAGTTGTTGAGGTCAGCAACTTAGCAGAGTTCTGTGGAGTAAGGAAGTGTGGGAGAGTTCAAAAGACCTTTAAGACACTCACTGTGACTGAAAAGAAGTAATTTTTCTATTTGCCTATGGCTGAAGACCAGGTGAGAATAAAAGGAAACATTCATTAGGTTACCTACCTATACTGTTCACTTGATGGTGTGGCATTGTTCTCAAAAAATAGACAAATTTCTCCTCTTTGCATGAGATAATTTTGGAGGTCAGATGATTTAAGAAATTATCTGTGGTGAAAACCCCTCAATTTTCTGCCACATCCAATGTTACACTGACTGTTGTGTAACTATTTAGACTGCTATACTGCCAAAGATCATCTGATTCTCCACTGCCCTCCACCCAGTGTACTGTTGTTTTGGCTCTGCTAGCATGTGGTACCTGTAGGCATAGATGTAATGACCTCAGTCAGAGACAGTTTTGGAGGTCAGACAGCCAGCATATAAGACCCCTTGCTAACCCTTGGCTACAGCACACAAGTTAGTCCAATAGGAAGAAGACATGACGTCTTCCCTTACCTGATTCCCTCATTCTTCCAGCCCCTGAGGGCCACCATCAATACAGACCTGATGCACTATGATCTGACACTCGCCTTTTATCTTTTTCCCCTTTCAGGCAAATTTTTTACCTGAATAATTTAGCTACACCATATACTTCTCTGTCGCTGACTTCACCTGCAGACATGAAGAGGCAGAGGAGTCCATTTCATCTACGTTTCTGGAGTATGGCTTCAGCATGCCTGTGAAGGCAACCATGGTGCTTCAGCATGTTTGAGAAAGCCTTGAGGGATAAAGCCTTGAGGCATCCCTTCCCATGACAGGAGAGTTGAACCTTGATGATCTTCAAGGTCCCAGGGAGAGAGACAAGGCAGTGGTGTTGAATGCTTTCTTTGCCTCTGTCTTCAACACCAGTGATGAATCAAGGGGGTCTTGTGCCCTGAGCTGGAGGACCCTGACTGCAAGAATGATCAACTCCCAGCTGACTCTGAAATTGTACAGGATCTGCTGCTCAAGCTGGATCCCTACAAATCTATAGGGCCTGATGGGATTCATCCAAGAATCCTCTAAAACCTGATGTCATCACAAAATGTCTTTCAATGATTTTTGAATGCCCTTGGGAATCCAAAGAGGTCCCAACTGACTGAAAGCTGGTGAGCCTTGGCCCAATTTTCAAGAAGGGCAAGAAGGATCCTGAAAACCACAGGCTAGTCAGTGTCACTTCAGTGCCTGGTAAAGTTATGGAGAACATTATTCTGGGAAGTATTGAGAACGACCTGAAAGACAGCCCAGTCACTAGTCACAGCCAGCGCAGCTTCATGAGAGGGACATCTTGATTACTGAATCTGATTTTCTTTTATGACAAAGTAACCCACCTAGCTGATGAAGGGAAACCAGTTGATGAAATCTTTTCTGGATTTCAATAACACTTTCAATATTGTTGTTATGATCTGGTTATTATAATTATTAGAAATGCCTCTGCCCGAATTAAGGTGCAAATGAGACCATATGACAAAATCAATACTATGGATTTTATTTAACAGTAAATGTGAGGCAGAGAGAGACAGAGATAGAAAGAAATAGGGGAAAAGGGGGTGGGGGGAGAAAGAGAGTCATAGAGAGAGACTAACTAGAAAATGTATCACCACTCCATGGAACTCAGTGGCGTCCCACGGGTCCTCTTCTTCTGGTCTTCTCTGTGGTGAAGGTCTCAGAAAATCAGGAGATGCCCAGGCATCTCCCCTGGAGCAAGAAGCTTTGCAGTCTCTTGTGACAGGATCTGAATTTGTTGCATCACTAGAATCATTTGCAGTCTTCTGATGGTAAAAGGTCTCAGAATTGAGTCAGGGGGTGCTTTGGGAGTCACTCATGGTTTATGACCCCTTCTCAGTTCCCTCTCATATGAATGTCCCATGTGTATGTGGTCTTCCTGGAGAGGGGGTTTTACTCCTAATGTTTTACATGGAAATATTTCATTACCACACTCCCAAAACCCTTCTTCTCCTCCACCCACTGAACCTTTTTTTCTTCTCCTTAGATCTGAGATAATTGGGCAATAGTCATATCTCAAGTTCCTATCACAGTCCAAATTTCAGTCAGGAGACATACTGGGGGAGATGGCAGTGCTTCAGTCGCAGACTGGCAGTTTGACCAAAAGACTTTTTATGATTTTGACAATGTTTGAGACATTAACAACATTTCAGTCTCTCACAACTGTCTCTCGCAGTATCCTTCCAGACAAACTGTCTATCCCACAGGTGGATGAACACATCATGCAGTGGGTGAGCAATTGGCTCATGGGTTGAGCACAGAGAGTAACAGTGAATGGGGTAACATCTGATTGGAGACCCATCACTAGTGGGGTTCCATGGGGCTCCATCTTTGGTCCTGGGCTCTTCAACATCTTCATAAATTACTTGGACACAGAACTGGAAGGGATACTAAGCAAGTCTGCAGATGGCACAAAACTGGGAGGAGCCGCTGATTCCCTGGAAGGCAGGGAGACCCTGCAGAGAGACTCAGACAAATCAGAGGGCTGGGCAACCACCAACCACAGGAAGTTCAACAAGGGAAAGTGCCAGATTCTGCACCTGGGATGGGGAAACCCTGGAGGAATGTACAGACTGGGGAATGAGATGCTGGAAAGAAGTGCCATGGAAAGGGACCCGAAGGTCCTGGTCAGTGGCAAGTTGAATATGAGTCAGCAGTGCCCTGGCAGCCAGCAGGGCCAACCCTGTCCTGGGGGGCATCAGGCAAAGCATCGCCAGCCAGTCGAGGGAGGGGATTGTCCTGCTCTACTCTGCACTGGGGTGGCCTTACCTTTGAATATTGTGTGGAATTTTGGGCACTGCAATATAAAAAAGGCATTAATCTATTAGAGAGAATTCAAAGGAGAACTGCAAGGATGGTGAAGGGCCTTAAGGGGAAGTCATATGAGGGGCGGCTGAGGAGCATATGAGGAGTTGCTCCTCTGTTCAGCCAGGACGAGAAGAGGAGATTGAATTGGGACCTCATTGCAGTTACAACTTCCTTCTGAGGGGAAGATAAAGGGCAAGCACTGATCCCTTCTCTGTGGTGACCAGTGACAGAACTCAGGGAATGGCCTGAAGTTGTATCAAGGGAGGTTTGGATTGGATATTAGAAAAAGGTCCTTCACCCAGAGGGTGTTTGGGCACTGGAAGAGGCTCCCTGGGGAAGTGATCACAGAACCAAGGCTGACAGAGTTCAAGAAGTGTTTGGACAATACTCTCAGGCACATGGTGTGACTCTTGGGGATGGTCTTGTGCAGGGCTAAGGGTTGGACTTGATGATCCTTCTGGGCCTTTCCAACTCAGCATACTCTGTGATTCTATGATTAGAGGCAGACAGGGCTCCTGTCGAGGGCCCTGTGCCCCTGTTCTCCACTATCTTGCTGTTCCAGACCTTGACGCACCAGGTAAGTGAAAAACAACTTGTATCCCGTGGAGCCAAAAATGTTTATACTTATTTGGGACACATGGCGATTTTTAATGCAGTGGAGACACATGACTTCATATCTCTCTGGAAAGCTTAAGCTGGCTGTGATTGCATGTCTCTTTTCAACTTACTGCATTTCAAGGTGGGGCTGATGACTTTCCATGTCCACGTCCATATCCCTGATAGACAGACCCATGACGGGCTCTGAGCTGATCCAGGAGGAACACGCACCACAAGCTCAGCTGTCATTTTACTCCACATCCTATTACCATTTCCAGTATTATCTGCTATCTGCCTTCCCCCTGCTTCATGTATTAAGGAAGATAACTCAGCACTGCTGGAATAAATATAGCACACAACTCTTCTGCCAGGGTGCTTACTTCATTAGTCAAAGAAAAAAATGATTCTCACAGTTTTTCTCCTTGAAATTTTCCTGAAAGATTTTTTTTTTTTTTTGCTACAGGCCCTGCATATGTAGTCAGCCATAGCATATATTGTTTAAAACAATATTTGAGCTCTCTGCAAGTAACCCTTTCAGCATCACTGTTTTGGAGGAAGAAAGGATTGATACCACAAGGACTGAGAGCTGAAATCTCAAACTTTTTTTAAAATACCCTTTGCAGTTAATGTATTGTCTTGGGCTGGTCAGTGTTGGGTTTACAGCTGGACTTGATGACCTTAAAAGTATTCTCCAAACTAAACAATTCTGTGACTCTCTGAATGGTGCATCACTTTCCATATAGGGTTTAGTTCAGAGGAGAGTCAACCTGGTTTTGGAGTGAGTCAGTCAAAAGTGAATTTTGGAGTAAGTAGCGAGATTTTGCAGTCAGGCTCAGTTATTGGTAAATGGGTCCAGAACACATCTAGGCAAGCCACTGAAGGAGCAATTCTTGCCTGTAATTTCTAATGTCTCTGCTCCCCATTCATCACGTGTCAGGACCACAGGCCACACAGCCACTGTGGTGCCATGTCTGCAACAGTCTGCATACACTTGGACCCCATCCTTCCCATTTCTGCCCTCCAGGGAGTATGGATAAAAGGCCCTTCTGAACAACTTGGAAGCTGGCTTTGCTGCTGAATGCTGCTGTGGGTGTACATCACCAGAGAATCTTTGCAAGAGCAGTTTATTTTGAATATTTTAAATTTTAACAAGGTTTAAATGGACACTGTGTCCCAGTCATATGATCTCCTTTCTGTTTCTTTATTTAGAAAAAGTAAGCCTGAAATATTTATTTTGGTATTTTCTTTTAAATTATTTTCTTCCAGTTTCCTTTCTCACTAGAAATACAGACACTGTCTACTCCCTTTTCCCAAGACAACTCTGGATAACTTGAAAAACTCAGAACTTTTTATCATCAGAAGCACAAAAGCAGTGAGAAGTGAGAAAAAGGACAAGGATTTTTAGCCAGGTTACTTAAAACTCTTTCTCTTATCTGCTTTTGCAATTTCTAATTTATTCAAGCACCTGTCAGAGACTCAAGGCTTGAAAAAAGACCACAGAACAGTTTCTCAGTGCCTTAGAAAGGCATTAAAAAAATTGAAGAAGGCAGCAGATTATACCTCAGAATTAAGAAATGATTGGTAAGCAAAAATCTTTAGAGAAAGAAAGAAAACTCAAGATTTTCCTTTCTGTATGCAAAAGCAAGCTGAAAGCAAGCATGTGTTTTTGTGTGCCTATCCAATGCTGAATGACATAACATGACACTGGTGACCAGGCAGCTTGTAAAAAAAACATATTAATATGAAATGAATCCTGATTTTGACAAAAGAATTCTGATTAACTTTGCTGATCAGGAAGAATGAAAGCTGTTTCCTCAGCAAAAGTTACTGTATTATATTCCAAGTGGCAACTCCTACATTTAATCAGAATTTCCAATGGATCACCTCATAGAAGAATTTTCACTAAGAAACAGGTTGCTGCAAAACTGAGTAGTATGAATTATCTTGCTAGATGTGGATAAACTGTAATTTATGATCAGTGGCCTACATATCATGCTTAAATAGCTGCACTCTCTTTTCAAATAATGAGTATTAGGGTCACCTTTCTTTCTCCTGTACTAAAAGGGGCAGTCTCTGTTTGGATGGCTGATTCCTGAGCCCAAACCAGGGAATTTTCTTGATGCTAATGGAAGAAGGCAGAAGATAGCATGTGAATCCAATTTTCAGGATAATGAGTCTGCTTTCCACTTTCCAGAGCTGGCAGGCTGTTTTCAGATAGAGCTGTAACAGCACATTTTCCTCATCCTCTGCCCTTTCCAGAGGTCATTTGACCTGGTATACACTTGTCAAATGGTACAGATTCAAGAGAGCTGAGACATATCCAGGGTGTCAGAAAAGGTATCAGGTGGATTTTAATTTCACAGTAGATAATGTTGCCAGAAGGATTGTTTAGGACCCCGGACAGGAAAGAATATGACCATAAGAAGAGTCAGAGCAGAAGACTGGATCTGAAATGGTGATGACTGCAGGTGATGTCAGACAATCAGTAGGAGGAAGGTGCAGAAATATTTTTCAGCTCAAATGCTTATTGTTTTTCTCACTCTTCATGAAGACTTTATAACAGGAATTTACAGAGATCATCCTCTGGCAAAACTAAGAGTCAGGAGGGTCCTCTACATAGGTGGATACCTATTGTTGCATCTGCAACCTGCATCCCAATAGCCTTTGCTTCTCTCTGTGGTCCCTTTAGGTGGGTTTAAAAGTCAGAATAAACTATCTGAGGGTGGAGATACAGCTACTTGGACCTATAATTTCATCTCCCATGAACACATGGGTTCTGCAGTGAACTGCTGCTAAATTACAGGCAGGAGAGAAAAGAAAAATAAGTAGAGAAGATTAAATAAAGCTTGAGCCTTATTTATGTCCTACAGTCAGTTTCAGGGAATGTTTATCATGTGCATTTTTGAATTAAACTCTGCATTCATATTTAGCTTGTGGCCAGTTCTTGTTCTGTCACAACTTAGTCCCCCATGTGGAAATCATGTCCTGTTTTTATGCAGTTTATGTCTCATTCTGAGATTAGTCTAGCAAACTGCCAGGTATGAATGGATGAAACTGCTATAGTAGAATAACTTATGTAAAAAGCTAGAAAATCATATAGCAGGCTCCTGACACACAATTGGCTCAGTAAATTACTCACCCTAAGGTATCCCAGCATGTGCTTGTATAAAATAATTAGCTATACGTTTTATTCAGTTATAACTAACTGAGGTGTTACAGTGTGTATCAGGGACTACTGGTGAAAGAAAAATGTGTAGATTAAGGGGATGGTGAGGCTTGAAAACATTTATAAACAGCGATGGTTAAAAAAAGATTGTTCAATAGCGCTGCATTGGGAGGGAAGCTTCTCTTATAATTCAGGAAGCACTGACTTCTCCTTTCTGGAGTTCCAACTTAGATACAGAAAATGGCAGAAAGTAAAAAAATGGGGTAGCAAACTAAGAGAGGTTTTATGAAGATAGCCCTTGCTAACCTTGCCAACCTTGTTAGCCCTTGCCCTTGTGATCATCACTTTTAAAGACTGGGTAACATGTGTCTGACCTGTTCTGTGCTCTTACTTCATGGGGAAAGGTATTTGTCTTCATGGGATATGTGCTCTGTGACCTAGGAGTAGTTTCTAGCCTTGCTAGAACTGGACTGAAGGATGAAGGAGACAACTTAGGTCTCTTCTCTTCATGACGCAATGCTGAGTGCAGGACTAGAAATATGGGGAGCTAAGGAAGATCTTCATATCTGAAGTCCTAGTAGCTGCTAAACTCAATATGTTCTAGGGCTAGAAATAATAGCAGCAAAGCAGTTGGGATGAATTCTAAAGAATTTCAGTAAAAAACAAACAAACAAATAAACAAAAGTAGAAAATGGACCATTTTTGAAAGAGCTGCTGAAATTAGGAATCTAACAAAGAGTCCACCTCTTCTCATGCTACACGGTTGTGCTCTGAAGGCAGTATAAATTTTCCTCCTTTGCCTGACAATTACTTGTGCTAAAACTGAGATCATATTGCAGTCATGTTTCTGAATCTCCCAACCAAATCCTTGTTTAATATCACAGGCAGGGTTTCTGCCAGTGTTTTCTCAAGAGAGCAGCTCTATTTCATGAAACAATTAAACTTAAATTTGTTTGGTGGTCTGAAAGTCCTCAACTGCATTTCAGGCTTATAAACACAGCGGAAAGAAAATTATTCCTGAGAAATGAGAATAGAGTCAAGTTGGGGATAAATGTCTTAAACTGTAATCTCAGCCACAAATCCCATTTCAGGAGCAGAGCTCATCCAGGAGAGGTCTTGATCTGGACTGACAAGGGATGAAATTGGCAGTGCTGATTCACAGAATCTAGCACAAGCATGTTAAGCACAGCCACTGAAAGAAAAGAAGGAGATTCTGGGCTGAAGTGACAAAATCAGAGAACAAAACTTGACTTCCTAAAACAATCCATAAAAATAGAGTTCATTCTTAGGATGAAAAATTACTAAGATTCAAAGTCCTGTGCTCAGTTACTCACACTGTAGCAAAATAGGTAGCAGCAAGTGATAAAATCAATAGTGATAAGATCAATAGTATATAAGAAATACCAAAAATAATTTCCAACAGAAGTAAGTAAAAGCCTTTTATTCTGATTTATATGACTTCTGTGAGTTGCTTACAGGTTTGAATGCTAGTGACATTATACCTGTTTTAGATGAGGCTCCCTTCTGGACCCAGTATCCCATTGTCTATCACGGAAACATCAGTATAGAGAAGCAGATGTGTAAGATGAGAGCTATGCCTGATCACAGTGTGAGGCATGCCTTATGGAAACTGTGTTAACACGTTTTAACAAGTGGATAACAAGGTACTTGAATGCGTCTGAGATGTGGTTATGAGTGACCTGCTCAACAGGAGGATTTATTCTGAGAAAACAGGGTCAGTGCCCAGCTACTGACATGGTCAAATCATCCCTAAAGAAGACCAGCTTGGCCTGGAAGTCTTCTTCTGACTCAGGAAAGTGCTTGAGCACCGTTACACATTTTTGCTTGTACTGGCTCTACTGACACTAAACGTCTAAGTTCATCACTTTCAGGGGTTTATCCTTCCTCAACGCCGGCCAGCTAAATTTGGGCTTGAACTATTTCTGAACATCAGTTTTTAGAAGATACTTTGTCAATGTCGTGCTAATTTGTGTTTTGCCTTTTGCAATGTTTTCTGAACAGAAAGTTTAATAGCGTACACTGATGAGGTGATACTATATAGGTCTCTGTTCTCCTTTACACTGTGTCCTATACATGGCCTTCTCCTGCGAGTAATGACTTCTTCCCCTCTCTGATAAACTCCCTACCAAGCTTTCTTCTTGCCCGAATTCAAAGGGGCAGCACATTTTCTGTTCTACGTGACCTGAGACTTAGTCTTCAGTGACAACTGTTTTTCCTCATATAGGCTCAGTGGTCTAATTTGCCTGTTCAAAGGAAAGAACAACTAGTTGCAAACAAAGCAAAATTTTGCTCCTTGTTTTTGACACATTTTATCCCATGCTAGGAACAGAGGAGTGAAATAGACTGCTCTCACTGAAGCTCCGCTGCAAAACTTTTGATGCTCTTCATTTTCGTGTGTGAAGAGATGATGCCACAGCAAGGGCAGCGCTGAAAATCTCTTGCCAATACAGTTCCTACATAGATGGGGAACAGTGAGAGAAACAAGATCTGACTGGAAATCCTTCTGTGAATTAGTGAGGGGATTTTTTATTTGTTGTTTTTTGTTTGTTATTTTTTGTTTGTTTATTAACTGATGAAACTTCCTTTCCTTTCCTTTCCTTTCCTTTCCTTTCCTTTCCTTTCCTTTCCTTTCCTTTCCTTTCCTTTCCTTTCCTT
>JAWWEE010000001.1:101531176-101557080 GCA_035221455.1 Xenops minutus
GAATTCTTGAGGGAGCAGTGCCCTCTGCCGGGCCGGGCCGGCGGCTGGACCACGGCCCGATCATCGTCCCCCGCCCCGCCCCTCCCCGCCTCGCCTCGCCTCGCCTCCTCCTCTTCTCCTCCTCTTCTCCTTTTCTTTTTGAATGTAAATGTTCCTACTAAATACTCAGTCAGGAAACAATGTCCAGGACTAGGATAGTGGTGATACTTGTCTGGAAAGAGAAAAGACAAAGTACAATCTTGGCTAGAGAAA
This sequence comes from Xenops minutus, assembly GCA_035221455.1. NCBI lineage: Eukaryota > Metazoa > Chordata > Aves > Passeriformes > Furnariidae > Xenops > Xenops minutus. The sequence goes on from JAWWEE010000001.1 coordinate 101,531,429, forward strand.
ATGAGAGTCCTGGGGCAGGGAGGAGAAGCCTAGCGAGGGAGAGAAGCCACCAGAGATGTCTCAGATACACCTATCAAGGACAAACTGCATGCATTCCTCCTCCTGTATCTCCTTTCCTAAACAGGAGGCAAAACATCCCCTTCCAGTCACCCCTTTGTGCCTTCTGATGTGTCCTGTGCGTCACATCTGAAGGGCAGTGGTACCCACAGATGGAGAGAGATGTCCTTCTGTACTTTCCTGGGATGCTTGAGCAGACTGTGTTCTTCAGGGTAACTAGTTTTCATCCCAAATTGCAAACAACAGCTTTAAGAGGCTGCTCAAATGGTGGTTTATCCAGAGGAAATCATGTGTAGCTTGTGACCTCATGGTATTGTGGCTGATTCAAATGGATTTTGAATGTTCACATATGGTGTCACTGAGTCTGGATTTTGTTGTCCAATGTAGTTTCACATCAGTAGGCAGAGTGTTGAGAGTTTATTCATGGAACCCAGGGAAACAAGAATCCTTTAACTCCTTCTTTCCAGTTCACAACATTTATTTAAGCATGGTGAGAAATGTCACACAGAAAAGACTTTTTTTGTTTTGCTGTATTTAAAAAGAGACTGAGAGTAGTGGTGGGCTGACCCTGACTGGCAACTAAGCCCCTGCCCAAACCCTTGTTCATTCCTCTGTCAAATGGGAAAAAGAATTGGAAGGACAAAAATGCAAACAACTGCTGGTTTAAGATCAAAACAGCTTAATAAATGAAGGAAAGCTGCATGCACAAGCAAAGTGGTTTGTTCTCTGTTTCCAAGTGGCATGCAGATGTTTATCCATTTCCTGGAAAACAGGGCAACAGCCTGCATTGTGGTTACTTGGGAAGGCAGGTGGCATAACTTGAAACACCTACCACTTCCTCCTCAGTTCTCCAAACTTTATTACCAAGTGCAATGTCACATAGTATGTCATATCCCTTCCGTCACTTCAGATCAGCTGTCCTGGCTGTGTTCTGCACCTGTCTTCCAGCTCAGGGTGCTGGGTACCTGAAAAGCAATAATTTTTATTATTGAATACTGAGGCAAAGAAGGCAGGAAGTATTTCAGCCTTTTCCTCATCTTTTGTCATCGTGTTTTGCCTACGGCAACATGAAAAAGCATGGAGGTTCTCCTAAGCCCACCGTTTGTTGCGAATGTGTTTATAGAAATATTTTTATTTTCTTTTACGGCAGTAGCCAGATTAGGTTCTAGTTGGGCTTTGTTCCTTCTCATTTTATCACTGTCTAACCTCACAGCATCCTTGTAGTCCACCTGTGTTGCCTGCACCTTCTTCCAAAGGTCATACACTCTTTTTTTTTTACCTGAATTCTAATTTCTTGTGAGGTTCATCCTCCACTAGTTGGAGTGGTTCCTGATATAGTGCTTCCTATAACACACAACTCAAATCATGGGTTACAACAATTTAAAGGTATGTTGAAGGTTAAGTTTTCTAGATGTTTCAGAGAGCAGAAATGTCTTGGCTTTGACTGTTCCTGATCACCCAGCTGGGCTCCCCGACCCTGTGCATGACCCAGAACCTTATTTCAACTTCTCAGGGTCCTCCCACCTTGCTCACAGGAAGGCTTCCTCCCCCCACCTTGTTCTAGCTTTCATTTGTTTTCTGCCTCCTACATCCAAAGTGAGTTTCTTGCCCAAGCACAGACCTTAGACATGAATCTTTCCAAACAACTACAACAAAAAATATTTCACAGTGAAATTATGATGTGTTTGCACCCATGAATACATTGACTAAAAGGCCAAGTTTCAAGAAAGCATAAAAATGAATGGAACACAAAATAGTCAAGAATAGTTTGTAGGCAGAAACATGGAGTATAATTTACACATAATTGTGAAAGTGGTTGTTCTAAGGGAATACATTGTGTGGATATTAATAGAGGATGACCTCTGAAAAGTAACTTACAAACAATTACTCACTCCAGTGTCATTGGTTTTGATAAAATTAGGGTTTTTTTTTAAACTTTTTTCCATGTTCTAGACTGATTCTTGTTGCCTTATTTGGGCTGAACATTTGCAACATGTTAAAATATTCCTTCTGCTAAAGCCTGAGTGAAGGCTTGCACTCAGAAAATTCCCATTAGTATTAACATTTTAAGTATTCAGCATTTTGTTGCTACAGCAAATTTTCTTTACCATGTTACATGTGTAGTTTTTCATGCCTACTTTGTAAATTCACAGTGTGAGTGGTCAGGCTATGTCAGGTCCAATCCCCAGTCAGAGATGAGTGTTGGTGTATTTTCTGACAGCCTGACACCAGAAAGAAAAACAACTCATTCATGTTTTTAGGGAGCTACCTTCAGACTGTTTAGAATGAGGCACTTGACCTCATAACATGGGCGTTTAAGAACTGGAACAAGTTTTTATTCCAAATTACTTCTTTATTGGTTTTTTAGTTGTGCTCAACAAAGCATCTATTTACTCTGATTATTGTTGTATATACTCTAGCTTTGTAGAAAAAATGTCCAAAGTTCCAAGCCACCATTTCAATTAATAGGCAGGAAAGTCTAATACAGAATTAGCTTGTAAATTATATGTAAGTGGACCTTCAAAATGTATTTTTTTTTTTTTTTCAAATGAGAGGTTGGCATATTGACAGGAAAGTCAAGGGAGGTAACTCTACTACTATAGGTAAATAATGTTTATTTCTCAGTGAAAGCTTAAGCAAACCTCATATTACAGAAGAATTTAGAAAATAATTAACAGTCACATTTATTTTTCTGTGTACATTCCATTTATCTTTTGAATGAACTATTAAAGAAATTGAAAAAAGATTTGCCAATCTCTTCCTACTAAGGACAAACAAACCTGAAGGAGATGATGTAATGAAACGGACAAAGCAGCATGAAGGAGGAAGAATGAGAGCTCTGATTCTGGCAGCCTGAAGCCAGGATATACTAAAAAATTTAAAGTTGACGTAATTTGACAGCTCTGATGAAATCATAAGAGTATGTATGCACATTCAGCAAAAAAATATAGCCATGAACTCTATATGTCTTGACAGACTGCCACTTGAATGAATGGATACTTGATTAATATTATCTTTACTCACAGTGCTGCTTGGCAGGAGCAAATGAATTTCAAAATATCGAGCTAAATGCTTTCATAACTCACTATTGCAGGAAGGATACAGTGCAAATGTGACTGGGAAAATGACTCCTACATTAAACACAGTCCATCACTTTTCCAAAAGTTTGACTCCTTGGGGTATACAGGTAGACTTGTACATTACTATAATCGCTAGAACACATATTTTATATAAATGCAGCTCAAATGATTATTCATGTTAAAAAAATGTTTTACTGGTTTGCTGAGCAGGGTCTTTATCTGACAAAATACTGTTCTGTTTCATGAACTCTAGGCTATCATTTGCTATACTTTTATTAACCATTGATTACAATTCCTGAATAAATTAATTCTCTCTTTAACAACTGAATCTAGAGGTAAGAGGATCCACCACAAAAGCTGTCCTATCAGCAACACACAATTTTGTAAAGATAAAGGTCCTGGGAGTAAATTCTGGGACACTTATTTTAATGTGATTTCTTTGTACTACTAACAATGTTTTGTTTCTGTTTCTAGGGATCCATTTAGAACATCATGGAACCTTCAGTTACACTTCCCCTCTCTATTTTGTTCCATAATTCAAGCTGCTTTTATATGGCTTGGCTTCTCATGGAAGCTGTTAATGCTATTTCTGGTTGCAACCAACCTCGTAATATAAGAAATATTGCCCTTTTAACTTAAAAGAAAGGAAGCCCATCTAGGGTGCTTCTGTGTTCTCTTGGGTGCAGGATGGACATCCTTTGGTACAATTGCAGCTGTGTATGATTTGGAAAGAGCTGCACTAAGACTGCTCAAGTCTGTCCTAGAAATTCAGTCCCCAAGGGAATAAGAAATGGAGGATTTTCATTCCTCCTGGGCAAGAAACACTGACATAAGTGAAAGGATGAGAAGAACCAAAACCTGTTCCTTCAGGAAAGCATTTTCATTGTACTCCCGAGATTTTTACCTTGCAAATCATGGGGCATTATTCAGTTACTGATGCATCAGTATCTAGAACCATTTGAGATGCCTTGGGACACCTGAGACATTCATAAGGCTGCAGGAGATCTGTACCCATTTAGGCAGCTGTAGTCCAAGTAGAACTAGGGAGACTTAATTGGCAGAAGATGTTCTGTGTCTGTTTGGTAGATTTCTGTCTACATCACCTCTCACTTGAGTACCCTGTGGTAGTAAGGACAAGGCAAAGAGAAGGGAAGGTCACATTATATATTCTTAGAATGTATTTTGCAGGTTAGAGAAGATGTCCCACACCTCTGCTACAGCTGCTAATATGGAAACTGATGTTTTACATAGCATTTTATGAGTGTGTCTTTCAGCATATAAATTGTTCTTACCACATTAGCTCTGAAAACACGCTCTTTTCTCTGCATGAGTTGTGATCTGGAGAAGAGGAAGCTTGAGCGCATCAAGACATGGATACTTTGTAGATAGCAGTGCTATAAGGACTGAAGTGACTTGATGACCTTTATTCATAAAAATACATTTAAACATATTTTTCTTTACTGTTTCTTCTAATCCTCGCACTGACAAAGAGTCAAAGGTAGACTGGTTATGATGAGATTCTCTATTTGATAGAACAAATCAAAGGAACTGTTCACTACAGAACAGTTTATGGTAAAAAAAAATCCTTGTTTCCTCTTTTTTTGTTAATTACATTTGTATTCTTATGTCATGTACAAGAAAATTCAAGTGCATTTGTTTTGGGTGTTATTCTGGGAACAGAAAAAGGTCTTACAGTTTTTGTTTGGACATGTCCTAATTTTCTTTCCCAATCTAGGACAAGGGGGTTTGGAAATTGCCTTAGTAGACTGCTCTGGGAACTGTTCCCAACTAATGAACACTATTAAGTAGCCAGATCTAGTTCAAGGATGATGGCTTTGGTAATTCTGTGTAGAGGAACATGCTGGTTTTGCTTTGCAGTATAATTAGTCTGTGCAGGATGCACACCTGCTTTATTTAAAATGTAAGACATATGCTTGATTTATGAAAACTGAACATCTGCCATAAAGTTGTTAAAATATATACCTTAAAATGTGCTTTTGATCTGCTGCTATGTATCTTAAGGAAAATAAACAAAAATGTATATTGATATTTTAATGCAGAATTTCTGGTTGTTTCTCATTTAATTCACAGCTCTTCTCAAGAACTGTACTTTTAACATGCATAAGTCACTTGGTCTAAAAATGTCTTTTATACTTCTGAATCATCTTTCACATGTTAACCAGACAGTTTGCTTTTCTCCTAGAATGAGTAGATCTCAAGAATTTCTCTGCTTAATAGTACTGTTTGAATCCTCTTGACCATTGCTTAATGATGTTTACCCTTGAAAGATTTAAGACCAGTTTATGTCCTGTCAGTTTCTAACAGAGTAAGAAGCACTGATTGATGGAATGACAATTTAAAACTCCCCACATATTTGGAAAATGCCATAAATTTTCTTTTTGCAATGGTATTTGCAAGAAAACTACTATAATATACCAATAGAGTAGATGAATGTGAAGGTCAGGCTTATTTTTCTGCCGAAACAAAAAGCTTAACACCCTAAATGGTGACAGCTTTTACTAATGTGAGGAACTATTATCCCTGGTCTTTCTGAACAATGTATTAAGCTTGGGGGAAGTTTTTACTTTATCTCTCCTGATTACTGTGACTAGAAAATACAATTAATACATTTTATAATTAAATTGTCTAGTTACTTCATGGGAAACTCAACTGTACTACTTCAGCTTGTATTAAAATCAACAACCCACCAAAAGAACTTGACAGTGCTTTCATCACTATTTTAAAATTACAAGCTTGAAAAACAAACTAAGTGGTTTTTTTCTTTTCACTAAAAAGCCTTTAGCCAATAACTAATTGCTTACACAGAGTAAGCACAAGAGGAAAAAGCATGCTCCCTCAAGACCCCAAAACTGAGGGCCCAAGTTTTCATGCCTTTCCTATAAAGCATTGTAATTTGCAGTTAAAGTGTGGTCTTCAATTACAGGTGTACCTTAAGATATGGTGGTTGAAAACAGCACTGATTTCTTCTGAAGGTCAGAGATGTATTTCATGGGAAGAATTAGTTCTAAAACTAATCATGTTAAAATCATCTGCTTCCTGAACAGAGATTGAATAGCAGCATAGTATAATGTTACCTCAGTTTCTTCCCTTACGTTCTCTGCTTGTGTTTCATTGTTTTTTGGTAGGTTTTTTTTTTTATTTTATTTTTTTTTGGGGGGGGGGACAGATGGGGAGAGAGGAAATGAAGAGAAGATGTCTTTAAATAAGGCTGTGAAAAATAACCATGCCATTACTACAATGAAGTATTCATCTTGTTCAGCAGACAACTCTATGGAACTGTCTTTCATTAAAAAATGGAGATTGTTAAATTAAAAACATTTCCGAGGGATTTCATTAAGAGTGTTATGAAAATAAATTTGCTTAAACTTCATTTGCAATTAAAAAAGTATACAGTTTTGTATGCTGTGTGTTAAAAGTAAATTTCAAATACTCACCACATTAACATGATTATATATGTACAATATGGTATCAGTCAAGTGTTTCCATTCTTAAAAAAGAAAATTGATACTTGGGACTGAGGGCATTCTGAGTTTCATTTTTTGAACAATTTTCGGTTTAATTGCAAGATTTGTTTCAGGAGATAAACAGTGAACAGCTCTACAAGTAAATAAAGTTCTGTAGCAGATGGATTTGCTACCTAGAATGAGAAATATTCTGTAATGTTGCAGATCTAATCAGTTTGTTTTCACATCCTTGGCAACTTTCAAGAAAGGCATAAGCCAGCACTGGGAAAACTTGGGAAGTCAGTGTGTCTTCCTACTACAATATTTTAAGGTTAAAAAGAGAGAAAGAAACTGAAACAGAACAACTCAAAGCCAAATTCTTCATTCTTCTCTCTTAATACCTTAGTGCATAAACTAAAACATGGTTTTGTTTCACCTTATCCATTTGTCAAGGAAAGAGAAAAAGTTTGTGCCTCTATTTTTGAAAAAGCAGCTAACAACTAGTATGTGAGGGAGTAACCTTTTATTCTAAACAGCTTTTCAGTGCTTATATATGTTTGCAGAAAGTAACATTTTCTCCCTAGCATCTGTCTGCAATGCCATCTGCTACTATGCTTCAGGCAGCTTTGATTGTGTAAACTTAGCTTTCCAGTTTGCCAAATGTAGTGGCTTTGAAAATACATTCATCCCATTCATTCCCTCCTAAAACATTTGTTGACTTCAGCAGCCCCAATGCAGAATGTACCAGCCTTGCCTACAGTGAAAACATTTCTTGTTTCCTCTCTTCTGTTTGTGCCTTTTCATGTGCCACACCCACCAGGTAGAGCCTTAGTGACAGATAACAGCAATTTTTCTGTCACTAAATACACATCTACAGTAATTTTTAATTCCTTTACTGAGGTAACACCTGCATTCACAGTTTTTTAACATAACATTGCTTTCTCACAGCTACTGAAATACAGGTTAGTGCCATAATAATGGGTACATAATAATATTATTAACACACTCTTCTATGCTGCATCTACCTGAACCAAAACATAGTCTTGTCATTTTTTTGACTGCTTAGTTAGCCATCACTTATGCTGCACTTGTACAGTTATATATCTATTCCTCTGTTAACTAACCTAGACTTTAACTAACCTTAGACTTTCCATCATAGGACCCTGTCTGTCCCCATTGAGGGTGCAATACCTATGGAGACAGCCTATCTGTATCCATGGGATACTTGGCACACTGCTGTGCAGAATCCAAGTTTGTGGGGTGTATCCCCAGTTCCTAAGTGATACATACAGCTGAGTCATGTAATTTGGCGATTGAAAGTGAGATGAAAGGCCAAAAATAAACAACATTAAAATTCTTGTTAGCACCAGGATGTAAGGAAGCTGAGGTTGATATGTGCTCAAACCAGTTACTCTTGGGACATATAGAGCTGGGTGTCTTGGAGCATGACTGTACATACAAAAGAAAAGGCACAAGAAGTTCTCATCAAATGAAGCTGGATATGTTCTTCAGAGGTGACTGTACAGCCTGAGACAGTTGAGTGAAAGCAGTGGTAATCTCACATAGCTGAAGAATTAAATTCCTTTTGAAGGTGATGACAGTCCTATACTAAATAGAGCAACTCTGAATAGCGACAGGTGAACATAACATGATACTTTTCAGCCTCAAGGATTCCAGTCTTGCCTTATACTGAGAGGGTAAAATGAAAAAGTGTGAAATAACTAGGTGTTAATGATCTAATTTCAGTAAGCCATCCGATAGTCTGTTAAACTACTACAGCTGGTAAAGTCTTTAGAGTAGCCTGCAGAAGCCATGTAGAAGTACTCAGTCCCTGTCAGGTTCTACGAAGAAAGGAGATGTCCCCATATACACAGAATATTAGGAACGTCTTTCTTTCTCATGAAAGAGAATGATAAATATGGACAAAAACTACCTATGTCCATATACACACATGAAGAGCGTGTTGAAGGCTACAGTTTATGGAAAAGAAGACGAGGTAAATGCCTGAGAACACAAGTGAACACTTGGACCTACAATAATAGCTGGTAGCAGTATGGGTGAGAGACCTTAGCTGGGATGGAGAACACTGGTCCAGCTCAGTCTGATTCTAAGTGTGCAGAAAATTCCTGGAGTTATGAAGCTTGACTTGGCTTTGTTGCTAGAGAAGCAGAAGCTTCAAAGTGCTTATGGGACCAAGCAAAGGCCTTATAGCTCTAGCACCTCCATGGAAACCAGACTGATGGAAACTCCAGTTTCTCTGAGAGTTGTGCTTAGCATCTGCACACTTAATTCACTGAATGAATAGCCCTCTTGTGGTTTTGTTTTACTTTTTTTTTTTTTTTTTGAGAAAAGCAGAGCTTCTAGGGTTAATAGAGCCCAGGCACACAAAGAAGCAATTCATTGATTCTCTGTGATTCCAGAAAATAATTGCAGGTTTCCTTGGAGTCCTTCACATGGAATTGGGGTAATAGTGGGATGAATGGGAATGGTGATATCCACATTTTTTTTTTTTTCACCACTGTGATTGAAGATTCTGAATGAAAATGGAAAATAACATAATCAAGGACACCAGCAGCCCTAAAAACCAGACTGAACCCTTATGGTAAGGAGACAGGATTTTGCATTATTGAGGAAATAAGGAATGTTCTTGTCTGAAAGCAGCTAAACAGCATTTACCTATGCCAGAGAATAAGTATTCTCATCTGGTTATGACCCTGATGAATTATTATTTTCAAGCATTAAAGGCATAAGAAAAACAGGGAGGAAATATCAGGGACCATTGATATCTCAGATCACAGTCACCATTCACACATCATCACTGAGATAATCCACATTCTGTTTGATCTTGCCAGACTGACATAAAACGTTGTGAATTATGTAGGAAGTGGAAACAGTAGAGGGTGTCATAGATGGTGCTGGCAGTTGGACTTCTGGTCCTTCTATGATGGAGGTGAGCTGGACTTTAGTTCTCATTCCTAAAGAATTCTTTTTTTTTTATTTATTCTAAGTTAAAAATATTGACTTTTTGAATTGTAAAACCAAGAAAATTTCTTCTCAAAGTTACCAGTTTCTTTCTTCTGCCCTAAGACTGTCCCTGTTCCTATGCTCTCTTCTTCATAATGACAACATAGAAGTAAGGTGGCCAATAGATGCAATTTTTTTGGATGTTGGCAAAGCTTTTGATACTGTCTCTCACAGTATCATTCTGGACAAAATTTCAGGCACACAACTGAATAATCGTGTTCTGTGATGGATGAACAACTGGCTCACAGGCTGGGCAAAAAACGCTGTAGTGAATGGGGTGACATCAGACTGGTGACCTGTCACTAGTGGGGTTCCACAGGGCTCTGTCTTAGGCTCAGTTCTCTTCAACATCTTCATTAACAACCTGGATGCAGGACTCAAAGGAATACTAAGTAAGTTTGTCAACTTCACTGAATTAGGAGGAGCTGTTTACTCCCTCAAAGGCAGAAAAGCCCTGCAGAGAGACCCAAACAAATTAGAGACATGGCAATCATCAACCATATGAAATTTAACAAGGGAAGATGCCAGATTCGGCACCTGGGATGGGGCAATCTGGGATGTGTGTATAGACTAGGGAATGAGACGTTGGAAAGCAGTGCTGTGGAAAGGGTCCTGAGGGCCTGGTCAGTGGCAAGTTGAAGGAGTCAGCAGAGCCCTGGCAGCCAGGAGGTCCAAACATGTCCTGGGGGGCATCAGGCACAGCATCATCAGCTGGTTAAGGGAGGGGATTGTTGTTCTTTACTCTGCACTGGGCTGGCCTTACCTTGAATATTGCGTGCAGGTTTGGGCACCACAATAAAAAAAATCATTAAGCTATTGAAGAGTGTCCAAAGGACTACGAGGATGGCAAAGGTCTGGAGAGGAAGCCGTATGAGGGGCAGCTGAGGTCACTCCGTCTATTCAGTCTGGAGAAGAGGAGACTGAGGGGAGACCTCACTGCAGTCTACAACATTCTCATGAGGGGAAAAGGAGGGGCAGGTACTGATCTCTTTACTCTTGTGACCAGTGACAGCACCTGAGGGAACAGCCTGAAGCTGTTTCAGGGGAGGTTTAGGCTGAATATCAGAAAAAGGTTTTTCACCCAAAAGGTGGTTGAGCACTGGAACAGGCTCTCCAGGGAAGTGGTCACAACATCTGCCTGAGTTCAAGAAGCATTTGGACATGGTGTGATTCTGTGCAGGACCAGGAGCTAGACTCAGCGATCCTCATGGCTCCCTTCCGCTATAGCATATTCTAAGATACTGTGATTCTAGGGCTTTCAGATTAACACTAGTGAGGGTGTTGTGTCAATAAGGACATGAGGGGCAGGAGATGTACTTACTGGCTGATGACACTTGAAGAAAACTGTCCTTGTCTTTGGAGGTCAAGTTGCCCCTTCCAGTGCTGAGTTCCTATGAGTGTCACTGGGATATAGCTCATTATACTAGAACAAATGACTTGTACAGACAAATTATTTTATGCCTGTTTTCAGGATTTCTCTATACTGTTCCTTTCCTTCTGTAAAAGAATTCGTGTTTTCAAATTATATAAAATAATGTAAATTCTTGGTAGATGTGATTGACATTGCTAACATCCTGAGCTAGCATCATATATATTCATATCAACTATGGTTAATTCATAATCAATCCTAGTTGCTCTAATAATTTGTGATAATTTAGAGTAAAAATACATTATTGTTTTTCAGAATGAAACATTCTTTCGATTTCCCTTTGTTGCAGGTTATAGGATTTAATAATATTCAACCACCATCAGATTGAATTCTCCCACTTACCTCTACTTAAAATAGGCTTTCTCTCTCCAGCATTGAATAACTTAGATGATTTCCCTTGATATCAAATCCAGATTAGCCAGATGTGAGAACAAAGAAGAGACCTTCTGGCTAACTGCGAGTACCCTGTGTCCTGCTGTTCAGCATTTATTAGGGCCATTGAAGGCATGTCAAGTAAGTGCTATTTCATTGTTTAAATTTAGTCTTAGTAAAAGCTTAGTAAAAGCTTAGTAAAAGCTGCAATTGATACAAACCACTGCATTAAACAAAACTAGATGGATGCCTTTGTGGTCCGCATTGTCTATATCATATATAAAAATTGTCAGCTATATAAAGGAGTCTAAAACCCTTTATAGATTTAAAGGTCATCTTTGACGGCCTTTATTGGAGACAAGACATATTGGAGATATGTATGTGCTCAGCACAATTCAATGAAAAGCAGAGAGATTACCAACTAAGTGTGGATCTGTGAGGCTGCTGCTGCTGTCTTTAGTGCAAATGAGAGAATACTGAGGATTATGTCATTTATACCAGTCAAGAATGGCCTCAGAGACTGAGTTAGCTGCAATGGAGGATGGCTTTCACATCTTCCTCTGGATTCAGGTAGAGTTGATGTGTTTTATGTTTAAATATGAACTAATCAGAGAGGCAGAAAAAAACCCAAACCAGTACTAGATAACACGGCTGTGCAGATTGGGCTATGTAACTTCTGTAGCTGCTAAGTTTTATGTAATATGTTAGGTAAAATTTTAAGTGTGACTGAATTAAATTAGATCCAAGTTTTCTGCCCTATAATCTGTTCCCAGTGTCAGCCAAAAGCAGGTATCCAGGGAAGTGCACCAGTGCATGTAATACTTTGTCCCTTTTTCTCCTGCTATGATTGCGTAGATCTCTGCGTATTTCCCTCAGCCATACCTCTAGTATGCTGAAGAAATTTAACTCACAAAGTCATTCTTCATGTAGAAGTCATTGCTTATTTCTGATCACTTCTCTTGCCTTTACTCAGCTCTTCTCTAGTTACATTGTATCACTTTTGATACCCAAGGAGCAAGACTATACTAAGCAAATGATGCACTCACATAGGGCAATAATAAGTTCTTTTTCTTTATCCTCCCCCTTATTCTATTCCTTTCCTAATTATTTCTACTACTGACTTGTTGTTTTGGTGGATACTGAACTAAAGCTTTCATTGAATTGTTTATGATAAGTGTTTCTCCTGTGTTATAACAGACATCTCAGAGCCCATCATTTTAACCACAATTATAACAGGTGATTTTGCATCCCTTTAATATAGAATGCAATATACTCAATTTCGTCTGCCTTTTTATTTACAATCATTTGACTTTATAAGAGTCTTCTGGCAATCTGGATAGCTGACACATCTATTTGGAGATGCTGCTCAGTCTTCGTATTCTCCAGTTTAGGTTCATTAAGCTTGTTTTGCCCCACTGTGCATGTTTACAGGTATCTAGAGTGCTTTTTGCTCTTTGCTTATTTTCATCCTTGTGGCTTGGCTCAGGAATAGTATAAAGCTTTTTAGGTGCCCTGAGTGAATTAAAAGACGGTTTCAATATATCTAGGCATCAATAGGCCCTTAACATGTAAGAGTTTGTCCTGCAACAGATTTTAATATTCATTCTCATAGCTATCACAGGGAAGGTAAGACAGGAATGTAACCTTCGAAATGGCAAATCAACATACTCACATGTTTCAGCCTTAAAGATTCATGGATATGTCCCCCCTTGTTTCTTTGAAGAGTTTTGACATTTACTTAAGTAATTGCTATCAGCTCTAAAGGGCTGCCCATATTTTTTCCTTCTCCAGTATTATTTATGCCTTTGTTCCATCCTAGCTCTTTGAGTCAGGCTTTATCCTGTCTGCCAGGTGTACTGTGCACACACATTCTGAATTAATCTCCTAGTCTGTCAGAGTGTAAGGAAGTTCGTTTATTCAAAGGATGAGGGAGGAGGGAAGGGAATTCAGCTGAGAAATCCTGGTCTTGGTTGTCTTTGTGAGTTGCTTACACTGGGCAAAATGCTGCTTTCCATGTGAGCAGTTTCAATGCAAGCAAAGACAATGTCAGACATGAGTATCCTCGAGTCAAATTCTTTGCCATCAACATGCTTCAAAACAAGATGATTAATTCTTCAAGCCCTTTCATTCCAAGAGCTTTGCTGCACTGCACACACTTTCATCATGTAAAATCTCATAGCAATGTGCTTTCCCATCGCGAGTGAGATGGCAGCCCTGGTTCTGCAGCTTGGCACTTTGCTCTGCAACCCATCTCAGTTGCATAAGTAAATGCTTTGTAGCATTTCACTGCTGGGAAAGTAGATTTACAGGTACAAAATGACATGAGAAGCAGTGCACTTGCATGAGTTTTCTTTATGGAACTGTTTTGTCTCGCCCTTCATTGGAAGGCTGACTGGTTGGGAAAGTTTGGGGTGTCACATGGCGGGGTTTGAACATTTCACTGATGGACTAGGAACTCAGCCCTGCTACATTGCTGTTAATCAGCCAATAGTCACATTTAAACAATCAGGAATGCAGAACAAGTTGGCAAGTAGCTGAAAGAAAACTGAAATGTCTTCTCTTTCAAGTCAAGCTCATCCGGACTCAATGTGACTCCTTCCAGGTGATTTGGAAAAACCTGTCTCTTAAATTAGAACAAACGATGTCTCTGAGTGACAATTTTCCACTTGGAAATGAAAGGCAAAAAGGAACCAGGAGGAAACTAATTATGAGTGTATGCTGAATAAACCAAAGTTGCTATTTAAGTTTAAAAACTGTTGAAGAAATACATAAAGTGAAAGTGCTCACACAAATTGGTGAAGACAGTCCTGAGCAGATTTTTCAGTGCACAGTGGGGCTGTGTGAGAACTCTTAGATCCTCCTGAGAAGGGAGGTCTGTGGGAATGCTTTGAAGGCAGATAATGAATACAGTCAGGAAGAAGCAACTAGGAGATGTTAGGAAAAGCCCAGTGAGTGCTGAGAAGAATCATGCTGGATATCCATCATCACAGGTTCTGGCTTTGATGTGTGCTTTAGTATGAAGTTTTGTGAGAGAAGAAAATACGACTAAAGAAGAGGCATAAAAAAAAAGTTATTTCTTACTCCATATGTTGATAAGGATTCTTTCACTTTAAGTTAGCCACTACAGTTTATCACTTCTTTGTTCAGCTCATATAAGTGAATACCATGCCAATAGATATTCCTAAAGGTGTAGTGATGTGATCCATGACATCTTTTTTTTAATTTAATTGCTGTCTAACTTGAAGTCTGGGGGAAATTTCAACTGGAAGAGTGAACAAAAATAGTTTTAATTATTTTTTTTAAAGTTGGCTTTAAAATAAAAAAAAAAAAAATATATCTCAAAGATGTGTAAGGAATGACATTATATGTTAGGTACCATTGTCAGATTCTTAGCAGAGAAAACAAACAGTGACCAAGGAAAAATAAATGAATGAGCCTTTGACAAGTCATATTTCCAATTTTGGAAAAGTTGCAAACATGTGACACTATTCTCAAAGTCATATAGAAATATCCACAAAGGGGTGCATCTAACCTTTTAAGTCTGTCTGTAGCATTTTAGTGTTTGTTTTCCAGCAAACAGCTTTGTAATTTCTCACACTTTGAAACACTTATCCTGCTTGCTGGATGAGCTGCCCTGATAACTTTTATTCCATGCTGGTGCTTTGAGCTTTGTCTTTCTGCTCGTACACCCACTAGTGCCAGGAAAGCTCTCCCCTGGTCTGCTGGCAGGTGGCCTTGAAAGCCCGGAGCCACCTGAGTGGCCACCCACAAGGAGTGGGTGTGACAGTTTTCTGTGTGAGGCTGCAAAGGAGGTTTCTGTGTGCTGGTGTTTGTGAGCTGCATTGTGTGAGAGAAGAGCAGTCTGTCTTCAGTCACATGGTGGGAAGGAGGAGGAAAGGAAAGCAACCTAGCATGGTCACAGGAGAAAAAACCATCTGTTTCTTCCCCCTATTGAACCAACTGTAAAAATGCCAGCAGGTCTATAGAGCAAGAGGGAGAATTTATTGGTCTTTGCTCATGAGATACGCAGGAAAGAATTTCTATGAGGAGAAAGAAATGGAAATCAGTCTGGAGGAGAGAACATAGGCCAGTTTTGTTTCACCTCTGGAAATTGCAGCTAGGAAAGTATTTTAAAATTTTCCTGGTATTTTTGTATTACTTATGAATTTTTTAATCTAATTTTTCATGTTATATTTATAATTGTTCTCTTTGGTATTTGTTTGCTATTATGAATATTGTAATTGCATTAAAAATACAGAAAGAGAGTAAAAGATTGATTTCTCCTGTGTTATGGTGGCTGAATGGTATCTACAGGTGTATGCAAATTATTTTAATCGTCTTATTTGCCTACTGTGTACCTTCAAGAAGTTCTTGGTAACTACTGAAGAAAATATACTTATTACAGTATTTACTGAGAGGACCTTTGGTTCTTAACTTGTAATTTCAGAGAAAACTGCTCATAATCTTTTTTGTTTTCCCTTTTGGTAGACATATGTAATTAATTTTCTTCTGGCATAAACATTTATGGAAAATGAAACTTACTTGTTCAAACATTCACTTAAAGCAAATTTAAATTATTTCTTCATAACCAATTTTGTTATCAGGTAATCATCAGACTTGGCACCTCTGTTCCCTGAAACCTTATAATCTGTTGATTTATAAACCTGTCCCTGCAGCTCTGACATGTTCTCTGCTCTGCGTTTATTTACCAAACAGACCAAACACAGATTTCCTTCCCTCTGCTGCAGAGTTCACATCAGATACCCTGCAGTAGGTTAACATTTTGTGTGCAAGAGGAAAGAGATATTTTTTTTTTTTATTTTTCATTTTACTGTTCTATGTTGAAGATGTGTAACTATAGCCATCTTCAAAGGATCAAGACAATTTGTGAGTTAATAGACTAGACATGATTGCACTAAAGTGATTTCAATCTGAGTTTATGGAAGTAAGCTATAGTGGCAGGTTTATGAACCAAGAGATCATAAGGTTGCAGTGAACTAAGGTTGCAGATTTGATGCTTCTACGCTGAGAAAATTGCCCAGCTTCCATAGGAGCTGACAGATATTGTAGTTCTGATACCCCTGTTACTATTATGATATATGTCCTTTTTGTTGCTATAGGCCCCAAGTCTTTGGGGTTTGTAAACAGAAATGGCTTTGAAACACTGCAGTTTCAGTTTGAGACTGGACCATGATTGAGAGGGAAAAGAATCTTTTACTATTCCCTGTCCTCAGTTTTGCATGTAATACATAGGAATGGAAGAACCTTTATGTAAAAGGTTCAGTCTCTCTGTTAACTCTTGCTTTGCTCTGTGTTTAGGAAGATGTCAGAAGCCTGCCAGAGCAGCCAGTTACATGTCATGTGTTTTGCACATTAACTAAGTGGCCCCTAGCTGGGTCTGTGTATTACCTTCACAATGGTTTTCCTCAACAAAGGGCAAGAAATGTGACCTTTTGTAAGCAAACACAAGTAAAGTGATTATAGTCTTTGCTACACTGTAAGAAAGGTAAATTGCTGTGTCTGATTCCTATGGTCAATTTATGTCTTCACATAATTTTGGCAACACGAAACAACTGCAAACTTGTCCAATTAAGCATGGCTGACGGCTGCTTCGTGCTTATGGGGGAGTGTAAACACAGCAGAGCTTGCCAGTGACCATAGCACATTGTAGCTGTGAAAGAAGTGCAAAATCACAGCCCAGTTCCACCCGTAACTGTGTATGCCTGTCTGCTGGTTCAGAGGATGCTCTTTTCAGCCCTTTGCCTAAATTATTCTAGGTACCTGGATATACATGTGCTCATGGTGACTGAGTGTGAATGACAGAAAAGTGTATTTGTTCGTGTCTGGTTTGTGATTACTTAGAGGCAGGGCTATCAGAACTATGTGTTATGGCAACACATAGCTACAACATAACATATATCTGCAAGAGCTATAGCTCTGCTCTCTGGGTGAGTATTAATCTGAGGCTAGTTATTCAGAGTCACACCTTGTTCTGTTGCTCGTGTTGAAGAGCTGCACTTAGAAAGCTGAATGCCTACTGCACCTGTCTGGTGTTGAGCTACACATAATTCTCCTGTTAGTGTTCATACACATTTCAAGATGTTATCAAGATAAATTAAATAAATATGAAAATAAAATTGATTTAAAAGTGCTGATATTTTTTTAAGCATAAGTTCAAATATTTTTGGGAGAAAAAAACCCGAAAAACAAACCTACAAAGATCTTGTAGCTTCTCAACTTGAAAGTAATTGCATGATGTCTCATGGAGGTTGTAGTTTGGTTGCCTTAAATTCACACTCCTCTCTATGTACTACATGTAACCAGAAGCAAGTGTCACCTTTCTGGTGAGAGAAGGTCCTTTTTCGTTTTGTCAGTGACCTGAAAATGAAGTTTAGCCATTGAAAGCAGCCAGTAGGGGAAAATTAGTACAGGAGATTACTGAAATACAACTGATCTGAACTAGAAGGAGGATATTTCCTTGCAATAATTGCAATAATTTTTTGATTAAGGAGAAAACATGCATTTTGCCAAAACCCTGTTGAGTACTGAAAATTGATTGAGATTTTCAACCCCACAAACATCTGCAGGTGGATACACCCATCAGGTATTTAGACTCCAGACTCACAACATGGCTTGTTGCTCTCTTCTCACCAGTCACTCCATGTTCTCACCTTTTAAAACCTCTCTCAAGAAAATTATGGGATTGTATGGGGCCGACATACACACTATGGAAGATAGAAATTTACACTCAGAGATTTAATTATAGATCCTAGTTTTTTCTCTTAACTTTTTTTATTTATTTATTTATTTCAGACTGCTCAGTGTGAAGATTTCTAAAATAATCTAAGTGCAATAAAATGAGTTTTATGAGTCTTTATGGTTTACAATATTTTACAGTTGTGCTTGGATAAATAGAGAAAATGCTTTAAAATAAGCTTTTGGGGCCCTCTTTTCACAATTCTGAGACTTAGAAATCAAGAAAAAATCAGTGAAAAGTTTTCAGTCTTAGCGTTGTCAAACATTTAATATTAAATTGCCTACATCAAGCAGATGCATTAGAAATTATCTACTATTTCCTAATTTTAAAATAAATCTCTCTTCTGCAGTCACCTGAGTTGCCAACCACAAAAATGTTGCTGAATCTGCTGGCAGCCACTCATGGAAGAAAAGGACCCACCCACAGCTTAAACATCATACAGGTGATCAGGGACACCCACAGCATATTTGCATCCATAGTCAATGCATAGAAAATGTTGTGGCACATAAATGAATGCCACAATAGTTAAACACTCAACTATGTATCAAAATATCAATGTGAGAAAAGCATGCTGAGTGGTGGTTGAGGCAGCTGGTTAGCTTTTGAGAAAACTGGGAAGGAATGGTAGCAACGAGTTTATGTGTTGCTTCCTCTGAGCCCAACTGAAGTATCTTGAATATGTGGCTGGATTTGGTCTTTCTGAGTTCTGGAGTCAAATATCTTGGCTTAGACCACATTCACAATGGGTCCTTGGAATACAGCTCTTGACCTTCCCATTACTTTACACTGTATTTTCCTCATGTTTAACTCAACTATTGGGGTCACAGAATCATCAAAGTTGGAAGAGATCTTCAAAATAATCTAGTCCAACCATCAACCCAGCAGCACCATAATCACCCCTAAACCACAATCCCAAGTGCCATATCCAGATGACTCTTGAATACTTTCAGAACGGTGACTCCATCACTTCCCTGGGTGACTTATTCTGCGTTCCTATGCCTAATTACTCATGCAGTGAATTTTTTTTTTACCAATATCTCATCAGAACCACCCCTTGCACAACTTAAGGCCATTCTGTCTTGTCCTTTCACTTGAGACATGGCAGAAGAGACTGACGTCCACCTGACTACAGCCTCCTTTGAGGTAGTTGTAGAGACCAATGAGGACCTCTGGATCCTTCTATTCTCCAGACTTAGTAACCCCATTTCCCTCAGGGACTGTAGGAATTCAGATTCCAAATTTAAGGCAGCCACAGCATGTACATTTGGTGCCTGAACTCGGGCTGAACTCCACTCCTGCTGCTTTAAAAGGCTGTAAAATTAAAGTCTGCCAACAAATATAAGGTATTAGCATATGCTGCATTTTGTCATAAAACATTAGTGATATGAGGAATTCAGGGATGAAAAAGAGATGTGTAGATGTATCACAGTTACATTGGAGACAGATTCACTTAAAGTAATGAGATAAACTTTCACACTTCAGGGCTTAACCAATTCTTTTTCTTCGCTTCCTGAAAGACATTACAAGATGTAGTTGCTTAAAATAGCAAGGGACTGGATTCACTGATCAATCCTTGGTTCTGTTGATTAAGACCCAGAGCATGAAAGATTATTCCCTCCATGAAGAATAATTCCCTTAATTGTCCATGACAGGCTGTTTTCGTAGCATTCTCTGAAACATGCACCACTTACTGCTCTTGGATATAGGGTATTGAACGTGATTAATCACTGCTCTAGGTTTGGCCATCCCTACACACAATATTCAATCAACCATATGGTCTTTATTAGCCTCTAACCTTTAGGTACATTAAGCAAAATAAAGCAAACATCTTATTTCTGAAATGCTGATGCATAAGGCTGAGCAGTGTTGGGGCCAAGGGACCTTGTTCTCACTCATGACCTTTTCTCTGTGATACTTTAACACAAGCAGCTGTCTGCATCACTGGTGAACCATTCTGCCCTTTGTTTATTTTTGCTCATCTGCTTTTCTTGAAGATGCTTTTGTGCCTTTCTTCTGTGGGACAGGAAAGCATTAATACTTAGTATGATGCCCAAGAGACTTGCTAACAAATTCCTAGTTTACAGGTGGGTTCACTTAGAGTTTATATCGTCTTCAGCTGTAATGGCTATGTGCCACAAACTTTGTCATATTTGCAAGCACACTCTCCGAGGATCTTCCTATTTCAGTTTTAGAGCCTTTTCTTCTTGTATTTGGTAAGTTGCCAATTGAACTTTTGGGTTTTGAAAGTGTGGACACATGCAAAATGCTTTTTAAACTCACTAATTATAGTTTTAATTCTTCACTGTAGACCTTGGCATTTCATGAGACAATTACGGCATCAAAATAAGTCATAGCGGAAGGCACTGACTGGCAGTCAGCAGACTCTGATGTTCACAGCAGCTATGGAAGGGTTGACAGTTCAGCTTGAGACAAAGGACTCAATTTCCACTTGCACAAAAGTAGAACAGAAAATAAAACAAGCATGAGATTGCAGTTGAGGATAGATCCTAACTCAGGGGTGCAGGCAGGAAAAGCAATACAAAAAAGTCCTCTTCTTGACATCTCTACTTTCCCCACCATGTTCTGAGACAAGTGCTACAGAGCACTTTCCAGATGGATGGAGAGATGGACTTTTAATGTGTTCCACATTTATTCTTTTAGATGCTTCTGAACTAATAACAGTGTTAAGGAGGTAAAAAAAAATAAAATATTTTTTTACTTTGCATTTCAGCACGAGGGTGTATTGTTTTGTTTTTTACTGTTATTACTAGTCATAGAAATCACAAAATCAGAGTCACAGGGTGGCTGAGGTAGGAAGGGACCTGAAGGTCATCAGGTGCAACCCCCCTGCTCACACAGGGGCACCTACAGACAATGGTCCGAGACCATGTCCAGATGACTTTAAAATATCTCCAGGAATGGAGACTCTCATCACTCTCACTCACAGTTCTTACACTCAGAAGAAAATATGCATTGGTTGTATACATATGTGTGTGTTTGTGCACACCTGTATGATTCCCCATCCTTTTTTAATACTGTGAGGGGGACCGTGAAAGAGATAAAACTCTATAACTCCTTCAAGACCCTACAACTTTTTATCTCAGGGTAGGCCTTAGTTCTATTTGATCTACACTAAAATCAACAATACTTAATGATCTAGTGCAAATCTGTTTGGTGTCCCTGGAGTATAGTGGTACGTGAATGAAACTGCAAACTGTGTAAGATACTAAAAGCAGTTGACTTGTCAGTGTGTCATTATTAATTAATTGCATTAATTAATAGTCAGTATAGCATGAAAAGTTTATGATGTATTTTGCATATAAATAAGAAGGCAGCTTTTTTTTGTCACCCGGCACAGGATACTGAGAGCAAGAGCCTACCTTTGGAGCTGATTAGTAATCCCTCCTCCCTCTGTTTCTCCTTATGAAGATGTCCCACCTTTTCCTGGAAATAAATGTAAGCAAAAAAAAAAAAAAATTGGCAATTCAGTGAAAGAAGAGTTGCAATTCTGAATCTAGGTTTTTGATTCTGTAGGCTAAAGTGCAGGCAATTTCCTCAGTTTTGCAGCAAGCTCCTCCACCTCAGCATTAAACAGTACCAAGGTGGGAAAGCCTGAACCTGTTGAGTGTTAACAAGTTAGTCGCTTGGTTCAGGAGGCATCGAGATTATGGACACAATAAGGAGATATCCTCCTTAGGTTTTTTTCATTCCTTTTCCTGTTGTCTTGAGCAGAACTGCTCATATTCAAATAATATGCAAAGCTGATATGAGTAGGGTGGAATAATGGCATACAGCATGATAACCAGGGCAGTAAACTTTGCAGTGCATTTCCCATTCCAGCACCTTAAATTCTGGCAGTGCTCAGAACTGAGCCATCTCCATCAGAAGCAGGAAAATAAACCCAATCTCTCCTTAACTTGGTGACAGAGTTCCTAAAAAGAAACAAAGACCTTAAGAGTTCCTCCAGGCCCATCACTACACTTTTATTTATCTTGACAATACTTAAACTTTTGATTTCTATGGATTTATGGTTTCGAAAGATGCCAAAGGGAGTTAATGTCACATTGAAGCAAAATATTAAAATGTACAGCTGCAAGTTTGAGACATAATGCCTTGACTTAGATACAGGTTCCACTTAACAGAACTTCTGAAGCCTCTTTATATGTCATTGTGCTATATGTGATATCCTTACAGCCTGTGACTGCCTGCCTTAAAGGATTTCATTTTATTGTGCTCTGAAGCATACACTGACTAAAGAGCCTTCAAAATTACCTTTGGCAGTAGCCTGCATGAGAAATTCTTGATGCCACATTTCATTGGAAACTTTTATTCTTAATTTGTGTTTGCATTGTTCTTTGGTGAGTCATAAAAGTAACTACAATATAGTTACAAATGGAGTGGTTAGACAGAATTGTAGAGGTACAAGTAAAGAAAATAGTGACGAAAATATTTTTTTTTTTCTTCTACAGCTTATGCTTAGCCTTCACCACTTAACATTGTAGAACCATCAACACCATAAGCACCTGAAAACCTGTAAGGACTCCTTTCTTTCTTTGAGGACTATATCTGAAGTACAACACTCAGAGAAATACAGATTTCTTGAACATTGAATGTGAAAAGATGTCTGGATTTTTTTCAATTAATTCTATGAGTTTGACATTTTAAGGAAAATTTGAAGTATGTATTAGAAGCACCTAGTGAAGATAACTGAATTTAATTGCCCGAGTAAATATTGGATAAGCATTTTTCTTCCTTAAAGTATATGTAAATAAAAACTCAAATGCTTTCAGACACTTTACATTTGCTTTGAATTTTTTTAGTTGCTCAAACTCAGTGAAATACAGTAATAGAGACAAAGCTATATTCTTCTGTATACTGAAGAAAATTTACAAATATTTAGTAAGAAAATATTGGGATTTTATATGACACAAATGCTTCCAAAATGAGGTGAAATAATCTAAAAGGAGGCACACATTAAAACATTTTGAGTAGTAAGCTTGGGATCAGTTGCCTCTTTCAGGTGGCTTGACCTTTCAGCTATTACTCTGCAGAGCCCATTTGATGGCAACATAAAAAAAAAAAAAAGAAAAAAAAATTTGTTTGAGTATTGACACTGTTAATTGGGATGAAATTTGACTGTTTTACCTGAGATACAGAAGCATATGCTACTGTTGATTGCACCACCGTAAGAAGGATGGGATAAAGTTTGGACAGAAGAATCCATGCACTACCCAGTAACATCTGCTTTTTGCCTTCAATGAGGCTTCAGTAACTGACAGATAGGTAATAAATTAGAAAGTGCAAAGCCTAATTAGAGTCGTGTTTGCAGCACAAATGCTTCAGGATAATTCAATGTGTGAGAAAATGCTCTTCTTGAAGAACATTATTTTTTCAATCCTTTAAGAAAAAACAAAACTGGTACATTTTCTTCCTTCCTGTAGTACACGATGGTGTGGATTCTAACATGACATTGGAAATGCATAAATAATCCATCTAAGGCTACCCAGCATGAGAAGTGGCTCAATATAGAAAGAAGAGTTCTTTGAAGGCTGAAATATCAACATGCAGCAGCTGGTTTATATCTATGGGATCTTCATGTTCCAGCAATGAACCATGTAAAACTGAGATTTTTTATGTTTGTTTGAAGAAAGTCTAGAGTTCTGTCTAGTGACAGAAAGCTGACTGTCTTTGTGCTCAAGCAGTACTTTTTATGAGTGGAAAAAAAGGAGACATTTGCTTTGCCACCCTGTTGCAAACCATAGGACTGACTACTACACAAATAACTCTGAGAAACAATGAGTCTTCTGTAGATTTGAATGGCCTGTCTTTGGAAGCAATGGATTAGCCTGACAGGTAAGTAGTGTACAGTGTGTGAACACTACCCTTTCTGCTGCATATAGAAGCAGAAGATTCTGGGAGATCTTTGATATACATGGATCTGCAGCTGCACAGCTAATTTGGCACCTTGGAGGGATATCCAGCAAGTAGCCTCCCCCATGGGAGAGGAAGTGAGTTATAACTAGTAGAAGTACCATAATTTAAAACTTCCTCAGCAAACACTGTGGGAAAAAAAAAGGACTTATCAAGCAGTTGTCTTAAAGCAATGCCTACGAAACTAGTAGCTCCTGTGTTTTCATTTTAAGTGGTGTCTCTCCAACCACTATCCATAGTGAACTGGCCTTAAAACTTCTCTTTCCTCTGTTTCACCACCCATGCAGCTGCAATATGCTGTAGTAATTAGCAGAATGCAAATAGAAATGTAAACCACATTTTACTTGTAGTATTCTGTCAACAAGTTGGGGACTTTTCTTTGGGGAAACAATAGGATAAATGACCTGTTCTATTTGCTTTAGGTGGCCAGCTCTTGCATGGTCAGCTTGAGTCCTGGCAGAAATACAAAATCTAGAACAAAAAGCTGCTGAGTTAAAATAGCTAAAAGAGCTGAATGTTCCCATGGAGAAAAGGTTCTGGAGCAGATGTTCTTCTGGGGCAAGTGGCAGGGCAGAAACACTTTGCCATGATCTGACCTCCATGTGTGGTCTTCTCAGAAGTGACTATTTTTTCCATATAATGTCATTCTTCATCCCATCTGTAGCTTGAGAACTTGTTGACAAATATTCATTAAATATTCATAATTAGAATTTCCTTTGAAACACTTTTCACCACATTGTGCCATATCTCAAGGCAGCTGGAAGAGCTTAGTAAGCTTCAACAGTTCAGTGAGGCTGGACAATGTCAGGACTGAAATTGCTTTGACTTTGAGGGTCCATGCCTTTGGATGCACTAAAGGCACAAATACATGCCGCTTCAAAAGGATGTCCAGCATTTTCTTTAGCAGAAGGACCTGTGCAGATCTGTGGCCTCTGAACTCTGAATGAGCTCTAAAGTTTATTACAAACTAAAATCCCTTTCAGAGGTCTGCACAGAGACTGCGGGCAGCAGCTAAATTGGCATATGATAAAAAAAAGCATTCAGTTTCCAGCATCCACTTGGAAAAAATATCTGCAATTGGACCTTCACAAAATGGTTGAGATAACTGAAGGCAACTTTTTGAACTGTGACTGCACAAGGGTCTGAATGCTCAGCCAAGGCTGGGAGCTGATATGGCGGAATAAGGGTTATTTGGTGACACAGCAAGTTGTGGGGAAGGTGAAACAAGTGAGAGTGCCATGGGTTGAGCAGAGGCATGTCTGCCTACTTATCAGAGTTAATTTTTCATAGCAGTTTGACATTTAAGTCTTTATCTCAGATAACGACTAATGGTGTCCTTAAATTATCTTTGCCTGAGTAAAAGGGTTTTGTGTCTTGCATGCAGAAAGGTTAGAGCTTTCTTGTGTGGTTTTTTCTTTTCTTTTTTATCTTCTCTCCTTAAAGTTAGTAGTGTTCTTTTATCTATCTATCATCTATCTATCTATCTATCTATCTATCTATCTATCTATCTATCTATCTATCTATCTATCTATCTATCT
>JAWWEE010000001.1:101558830-101590273 GCA_035221455.1 Xenops minutus
TCTATCATCTATCTATCTATCTATCTATCTATCTATCTATCTATCTATCTATCTATCTATCTATCTATCTATCTATCTCACAACTAATGACAATTCCTAGAATATGCAAAATCATGGAGCTGTGAGGCTGTATCAAGCTCTGATCATGCTGCAAAACTTGTATTATGTATTTCCCATACTGCAGGTATGGGAAATACTGAAACAGTAGTGCATTACATAAATGTTAAGCATGTTGTAGTATAACATTAGAATGCTTCAAAACATTCTGGTACTTGCACTCTGTAGTCTAATTAAATAAAATCTATTAGAGAATCCTGCATAAGTCTGTTTCTAGAGCAATCAAAATTGATGCTTGAGCTGTGTTGCTGATTGTACCTTGTTAAAATGTTCATGTGAAACTGAAAATATGTGTAGAATATACATATTTCTGAATTCATAATGAAAAGAATCTTAAAAGTTTTGGAAGTAGCAGTGAAATGGATCAATGGATTTCAAAAAAATTTCAATTCAAAATCCTTTCCTTATGCAAAACAACAGACCATTTCGTTTCAGCACACACAGAAGCAGGTATGGGCTCTTACATGTGTAGGGTATGTGATCTCTGGCTTCTGCATTAGGCAGAAAGAAGACATGCATCCTTTTGTTAGTAGGACACCAATTTAGAAGAGGAAAGTAGTAGCTGGTAAGAATAAACGGGTAAGTAGTCAGTTAGAGGAGGATCACTGCTACACTCAACTGACTGTAGGAGGGAAGGTAGAGGTCTGTTCAGGGACACAAAACTTGTGAGAAATGTACAGTGATTATAAATCCATCTGATTTCTTATTGCATATCTTTGATCTTCATCAGAGCACAGGGATTTGTATAATGTGTGGTTGTCAGCTAGAAGTGAAGGGTAGGTGCAGGCAGGTAACTTACTAATTCATCCAGATGGAAGTGAGCGTGCATATTGTAAGTCAGATGGCAACAGTACACTGCAAGATGTTTTCAGGAAAGATGGTAAACTCCCACTCACTGAAATATTCACTTTCCCTGGCACAAGCTAAAACCCATTACAGAAACTTATTGCTCCAAATGTTCTGCTGGTCAAGGAGCTAATCAGCTTATGGCTGGTCACATCTGGGAGATGATCTGAGCAATATCTGAAATTGTCACTAAGGGAATTCACTCCCAAGTACCTCATGATGGTGTAGAAGGCTAAAGCTAGGGTGGGATGAATAGGGAAATAAAAGGGAAACTGCTTCTCAAAACTGTACATTTTAATAAAGCCTATATAAATGCATGGTTCCAGGGTTGCAGTATTTCTCAAAACAATCTGGGTCCCAGGTTTGAGGATTCAAAGAAACTTGCTGGATTATTGTCTCGATCCCCGGTTTTGATAGAGAGGGAGATCTTTGGCCAGCTGCGTGGCAGGTAACGAAAAGTGATACTGAGTACTTCCCTCTTTAGGGGTGTGGGATGGTTACGTTTATTTATTCTTATTCTTCCACTGCACAAATATATGAGAGACTTTCCTCAGAAATAACCATGAGGAAAAAAATATAGACTATGCCCCATGAGCATAATTTTCAGTATGTGAAGGTGGAATGTGAGTGGAATGAATGTCAGGAAGGTAAGCAGCTCTGCTGTCCGTGAGATCTGAATAGCTAACAGATGGGTAATCTGACTGGCATAAAGCAGGCTGAATAAACCCTGGGAAAATGAACCACAACGGTGCAGGAAGAATGCATTCTGAAGAGTAAGGAAGAAAATAGCTTTGAAATTTGTTATAATTCTGTTTAGGGGAACTAAATCTTCCTTTATTCATGGAGACGTTACTAATATCTTCAGTGTTCAACATGGCACATCACATTCCAGATGTGTTATGAGTGCACTCAGAGACTGACAGTGAAGATAAAAATAAGGTCTTACATTGATTCCACAAAGCAGGTGTTAATATATAGAATAAGCCTGTATAGTAATTAATTTCTAGAAACTTACTCCTTATTTGCTGATATTTGAAGTATTAGCATTGGAAACAAACTTAGTATACTTGTCTTTAGCACTGTGTGGTATCTAGTTAGCTAATAAATGGAAAAGCAAAGGATTAGTGCTAATAGCAGTTCAGATAATTTGAAATAAAGTGTTGCCTGTGGTAAGTCAGGTATTCATTACCACATTTTTATTCCAAGAAACCTGCTTTTAATAATGGATGCAAAGTATGTGTTGCTGTCACAGTTCATTGTTTAATTAGTTTTCTGATCAAACACATTAATGAAGGAAGACCTAATAAATCATGCAAGAGCAGAATGAAATACTTAGTTAATATGTGTTGCATTGATTAATGGTGATATGAAACCACAGCAACCTCGCAACAGTGGTTACAGTGGTTATATGTGACCAGGCACAATTACAAGGGCACCTTCAAACATGTTCCTTAGAAAAAAAAAAAGAAAAGAAAAGAAAAGAAAAGAAAAGAAAAAACCCCAGTGAAACATGAAATTCTCCTAAAAATGAGAATACCTGGGACATTTCCTGACTTGATCTGAGTTTCAGGTTGCAGTGGTGATGGATTAAACGTATTTTGAAGTCCAAGTGATAACTCCATCTCTGTGGTTTCCCAGCAGTACTGAGGTGGTCACTGCAGGGTAGTGGGAAGGGCATATGACAGATGCAATTGACCCTGTAACCAAATGAGCAATAGTTTGGTACAGGTAAAAACAAACAGATATTTGCATGAGTTTCATTGAGTTCCCTCTAAATTTCAACTGGACTGCACTTTAGTGACTCTCTCCTTGGGCTGGGATGTCTCTGAAAGTTCATGATTCCTTACCTGAGACTGAAAGATCTCTCTTTAACCAAGGTGTAGAGATGCCTTATTCACAACAGATCATTAGGAAGTGGCTTAGAGTGGCCTAAATCAATACCAATGAAATCCATGTAGCTAATTCCTTTAGACATAAATAATTGTCCAAGTCTGAGATTAAGATTGTACCTAGCTGCACCTAAGCTTCCTCAGGAGTTTAGAAAGCAAGAGTGACCACTCTGAGACTCATGACTCAGGCAGAATCTCCCTTACACTTTTGAGTCTTCAGTCTCTGTGTAAATTATTCTAGCTTAATTCTAACTCGGTTTTCCTTTCTACATTTCATCTATGTCGTAACTAACAGAGTGAACCTTGCCATCAAACTTTTTAATGTAACACTTCTACAAATTCATATTAAAACCATTTTTGCTGATACCTTTGACAGCGATTCTTTGAGCAACTCTCAATCAGTCATCCGCCACAGGGAACTCTGCAGGGTATAATGTGGTGGCATCTCTCTCAGTAGTCAGGAGCTTTAAGGTGAAAGTAATTGTCAATTGCAATGACAGAAAATACACCTCTTCTTGCTCCCAGAGAACATATTTTGAACTATCATTTTACCAGCCCTTAACACTAATATTGTTCACTACATTATTTTAAGCTTAGGACCATCTGGCTCTGTTATGGTACTGGCAAAAAAAAACATGGTCAGAAGCCAAAGGGTAAAACGAAGGTGAGCAAGAATGACATAATAGAAATATGGAAAAAGGAATGGAAAAAACTGTGCAGGTGATAAAAAAATGAGACTGTCACCACTTAGGTCCACTCTGTTTGATCATAGAATCATAGAATCATTATGGTTGAAAAAGACATTTAAGATTATCAAGTCCAGATATCAACCCAGCACCACCACCATGTTCACCATTAAACCATGTCCTCAGGCACCATTAGAACATATATGACAACTGTGTGTCATGTGTGAAAGAGTAGGATACCCAGACCTCTTGAGCCTAGCGAGATATACTGAGCTTTCAGTTTTCATTTAGCTTCAATTTTTAACACGTAAGCAGTGGATACCTACTAGAGACTTACATTTCTTTTAGTCCTGTGCCCTCCCCTCACTCCCTGCCAGAAGGGATGGCACTTTTTCAAACCCTCTCAGCCTGTCCTCTCACCTGTCACAGCATCCAGTGTTTGTGGCAATGGGCTCTTGGGCTCAAAGAGAGCACCTGGCTGAGTGAGCAATTTGCCTTGCAATTTGGCCTGCTAACATGGTGCTGCATTTAAGGAAGATTTCTAGGACCATCTCTTTCTCACTTAGCTCTGGGCATTTGTGAGTATATAATGACCAGATGACCAGCCAGATTTGCAAGCTCTGAAGTACCAGAAGAAAAAGACGGAAATTTTCAATAAGTGGGTGTAAAGCACCAGAGTTGGTCAAATGCTTTAGGAAATCCCAGTGGCCCTTGATTTCATCTACTATGTGCTGAAATATTCTGAAAACTCTTGCCCTATATAGCTTGCTCCAAGTTCCACTGCTGGTGTGCATTATAGTAAGGTCTTTCTCAGCCAGCCCCCACCAGCAAGGCAACTGTTTGCCTTGCCTTGCCTTTGCAGTGTCTCTCAAAGGGCTTGCTTCCTGAAGCAGGAACTTGCTTTTCCTCTCCTTGTACAGCCCCAGAGGAGATTCCCTCACAAACTGCTATGATTAATGCATACATGATCAGCTTCCTCTCGAAAAATTGTTCCTTTTGATTTCCAAACAAACAACAGAAAAAGGATGGAACAAGTTGTTCACCTGCCAGAGGAACAGAGGGAGCTGACCCGGTTTCCCTCAGACACAACCGTAACTGGGAAGGAGAGAATACGAGTTCGGTTGGCTGAGCCTTCACAAGCACTTTGTTCAGGCATTGCAAACTCCACTACCTTCCAGCTAAGAGAAAAGTGAGGCTACAGTTTTCTTTTTGGAGAACACCTTCCTACACTTCCAAGAGGATGCAGTTGTTCCTTTAGAGTTGATTTCCCATGAGAAGAAACTGATTGTTTACAATATTCTTGGACAAGGCAAGAAACACAAATAAGATTTAGGATCTTGTTGCTGGAGTATGTCCAAAAGGGGAAGTTCATAATCACTACTAAATACCAGAAAATTTGAGATGTTTAAAATGTTCATGGGTAGTAAATTCAGAAAAATGATAAGAAAAAAATATGCTGGATTGTGCATATTTGATTGGTTATGATTTAAAGAGGCAGAACAGAGGCAGAGGCAGAACAGAAACACTTAAATTACCTTTGGATTGACACTGTTAACAGAATTTTTCCTTTTAGAAGGGAAAATGAATTCATACAACCCAACACCATTATGAAACAAAGGGCCAAAACCCCAGGGCCTGCTGGAAAGGAAATGGAAGCAATGCCGTAAGCAGATAATTTTTATCTTTGTGTTAAAGATTATATTCATTATTTTGGTAGAATTTCTTCTTTTTTCAGTAAAATAGGAATCTGTTTGGAAACCATGGCAGACTAGTCCTCTGATAGTGAGGTGAATCTGCTCTGTGCTTTGTCTTTCTTACAGATAATAGGGAACTCTCTTGAATGTGTATTGAGGATGTGGTCCAAAAGTAATTTTCTAGCTTTGTGTCATCATTGTGGGTTGTGCCACTGCACAGATTTGAAGGAGATAACATGCAACATCTTCTTCAGAAGTGAAAGAGAGATAGCAAAGCAATATGGTTTTATGAAATAGGAATTTTTATGGTAGGTTATTGTGGCAGCAACTTTCATTTAAGTAACAAAAACTGAACCAAGTAAGACTAAAGTGTGCAATCTGTAATCCTAGACTACCTAGAACAGGAATAACAAATATATTGTTTATGTCAGACACAGCAATCATAAGGTAGTATCTCTTCCCATCAGGTTCACCTAAAGAGACTTGTGAGATTCTGTGTCTAAGGGTATCAGTCTCTGTTTCTGAAGTGAAAGGCTGAAAAGCAGGCTCAGAAGAGATCTCTTCTGGATCTTTTGGAGGGATGAGGTTAAAACATTCACTGTTCATTTGCTGCTTATGATAACTTTTGTACCACTATAGAATTCCCACCAACTTTCGGAGAGACAGGATTTCATTTCAGGTATTTGATCTCCAAAATCTCAGAATCCTTTTTATTTTCTGAAATGGGGAACTAATTTTAAATAAATTTCTTTTAAATAAGAGTAATTGCAATTCAAGCAGAAAGAAGAAGAAATAGTCAGATTGATTTAGAACTTTAGGGAGGCTCTAATCTGAAGTAAAACTCAGGCTTTTCCAATCAGCTTGAACTAAACAAGTGAGAAATGGAAGACTTTTTTTCCATTTCTACAGCAAATTCTCTAATGTGAGCAGAAAGTTTTGGGCATCTGTCTTTTCCTTCATCGACACAAAATAAGTAAGTGCATTGAAATACTTCATGAGAAGTGGTGCAAAAAGACAGTTGTCTATCGGAAGAGTTTTCCACTGCTTTCATTAATTTTACTAATTGTTTCCCCAGCCTAATTAACCAAAAAGCTTTTTCCTGCTTCTATTTTCTGGTGAAAAGGTGAGTCTTTCAAAGGTCTTCTTCTCTGCTGGTCAGAAAAATCAGGTGCCACTTTGTTCCTTGATCAGTCCATCAGTTCATATATCCTGTGGGGATAAAAGTGAAGATGAAACTTCACATTGAACCCACCAAAACGTTGGTTCAATGTGAAGTTCCATGAAACTCCCAAAAAATCACTGGGCTGTGCTAAAAAGAAACAACACTTGACAGAAGTACAAGGTCTGAACAAAAGACAAATATGGACAGAGTGAATGAGATCCAGGTCACCTGTCTTCCAGTCTGCACAGGCCACATCTGAAGAAGTGAAAGGACTTATCTGCTCACCTACGTGCAGTGACAAGAACAGCTTCCCACACCTTCAGCTTCCACATTTCTTGAGGTGAGCTCCATGGGTGATGAATGCGAAGGATGCTACCCACTAAACATGAAACACCTACTTTCTTTGCGTAATGAAAGATGACTATTCAAAAACCCTACTTTACTTACCACACCATGCAAATAAAAATCCAAAGGATTGTTTGAACAGCCTTCCCAAAGACTGAGGCATCACAGAACGGGCATGTGTCATGTCTGCAGGAGTCTCAGATCACTTAGAAAAATGATACATCACAAGGTATGAGATCTGTCACAGTTTCAGACAGCTGAGTTATGATTTATTCTTCATCTATTTTAATAAACTTGTAAGTTACAGGCATCAAAGGTATTTGTGCCCTGTGACAGTTTGTTGCTATAATATAAGTGGTGACATCTGATGGACATGGCTTGGGTGAAAGACCATAGGGAACCCCTGCAATTTCCAGCTATCTGTCCCTAACTGTCTGACTGGAACAACAGAGAGCAGACACACCACAGGCTTTAAAGGTACTTTAAAACTGCCTTTAAAGGTATAGATTATGCTAGAACATGTGTGCTGCTTTAGGGCATCTCAAGAACAATGTACATAAAGCACCATGAGAACATTATGAGCTGGAATTGTACAAATTAATTCAATACACTGTAAGGTTAATGCATGTTCTGCCTTGATGCCCACAGGGGGAGAGAGATGGAAGGAGGTCACACTTCTTTCTTTTCACTGACACCCCCTCCAATTTCTGCACAAAGCTTCAAAAGCTCCTAAATCTAAAACCTGTTTGAGCCCTTGCTCAGTAGCCTGAAAGCTGAGTGATGTACCATTGTTCCCAGAAGGGATCAGGGCAGGGCAGCATTGTCACACTGATAGCTGGGGGTGGGCCTGGCTGCAGGGGAGACCCAAGGGCAGAGCCAATGGACCTGCCTGCTCAGGCTAGCAAAGAGAGGTGCAGTGTTACTGCTGCAAATGTGAGAATGGAAACTCTGAGAAATGAAAGGCACAACACTCCCAGAAATACTGTGTGTTTCAAGACTCAAAAATCAAAGACTGTATCTTTGTTAGGATGTTGTGGTTTTAACTGGATTAAAAATACTGTACACTTGGTTTACCATCTTTTTTCTGAAACAGAAATCACACTAGTGAAATTGGGGTTGGACTAGATGATTTCCAGAGGTCTTTTGCAACCCCAACCACTCTGTGATTCTGTGAAACCAGTATAGTGAAAACCTTAAACTGTAATTAGAGTACCATTATAGTATAAACAAAACCCACCTGAACTATATAGCACTAAACTGATTTTAATGTATATTGCCACAACATTGATAAATACAGACCCCATAAACATAGCCAGTTAGGAATAAATATTATACAGACACCTTTGATGTATATTTATAGATCTAAGCTTGCTGGCTGCATTTGCTTTTAGTTAGAACAAAACATCAGAAGAAACTGACTGAAGAGAGATAATTATGTCCTGCTATTGCTCATTGAAAAACCTTGGATGAGAGAAATTCCTGGACAAACACATACACCTATACACGTGCTCTTAGGACACATACACACATATATATAGTGCTGACGCTATTTACATTTATAGGGCCATCAAAAGCCATTGAGAAAAATGTAAATATTTCCTTCTGTCTTGACAAGAGTGAAAACTTTTGATTTGACAACATCAAAAAGTAGATATCTGACCACTGCAGTGTTTTACAACAGTTAAAGTTAGTAGGATATATATGAGGGACGTGGTGAGACCCTCACTGTTAGAGGAGACAGGGCTAATAATACTGGGGACCTGTCCATTTCTGCTTGACATGAAAGGAAGGCTACAGCTGCTGGATCATAATCCCCTACATTTTCCCCAGAAACTACCCTTATTACTTTTACCTTCGATATATTAAATACCATGAACCTTGATTTATATTGTTATTTGAGGTTAACAAAGCAAGTTGCTTCAGTCTTACAAGAAACCATTTAAGAGTGTATATTCTGGTTGCTATGCTAGGACATTAGGTCTCCTGTTTCAAGAAATATTTTTCAGTTGCAAGAAGGTTTTTCAAGGAATGGACTTTCATCAGAAGTTAGACATCAACCAGCCAGACATCCACGAGTATGCTGGTTTAGGAGATACTCTCTAGACAAAAAGTCCATTTAATATTAAGTGATTACATGGATTGTGGCTAAACTTACTGTAGGTACTTTTTTTGAGTATTTAAACTTACTCTTTTTGAACTAAATTTTCTCAACTTCCTGTAAAATTCTGAAATTAGAAACAAAATTAACATTCTGGTTCTTAAAATATTTTAATGGATGAAGACCATCTTGTTCTCAGCATAAAGTATATAATTCAATATTTTATTAATAAAGGTAGGTTTTGTCAACATTAGAAGGTATATGCCAGTGTCAGTAGTAATAAGTAAAAAAAGTTTAAGCATATACTAGTCAATGGTAATTTGAAAAAGCCTGCCATTTTAGTTCTGTTCATATACATGGAAATAATTTACTGCAGACTGACATTTTTAATAAGGGCCAAGACCAGAAGTTTCCTGTATAATGCTTCAAATTATGCTGCCAACAGCAAATTTAATTGTTGTTTGCATACGGCACATTAACATTTATTTGCACTTTGTTCCATCTTGAATTGCACTGCAGACACAATGGCAAGCTGTCACATTGCAGGAATTAAAATAAATGTCATAGGCAACAAACTTATGCCATGTCATGCTAAGATATCTTTAGGGCAATATGCAATAAAGCTTAAAATCATTTAAAAACTGACTCTGAATGCCTTTCATTGTGCAATGGTTTATGACAGCATGCAGAGGCATGAGAAAGAGATTTTCATTGCCATTTCTTCTTCCAGTATTTTGTTAGAGGCACGTCTTTTTCTATTTCACACTGAAATTCTTAAATTCATCCCCACAACTTTCACCACCTTTGCTAAATTACATCAATATTTACTGTGTTATCTGGTGAAGAGTCCGTTATCCAGTTAATTTGAAGAGATGAAATCATTTAGTCTGGTGACCTGTTCTTGTTTGATCTTGGATAAAGACAAGGTGGTCAAAAATGTCAAAATATGTTCTCTGGTACAGTTTTAGTGGTCAGCAAACACTCTCTATGCAAGACCAAATGTGGTTTAGGAAACAGCACAGAGCATAGACTACTCCTAATGCATGATATGGATAAGACTGCTTTGTTTCTGTGGGGTGGGAGGCTTTGGTATAGGGATGCAAGCTGTCCTGTGACTCTGCTGAAAATGGGCTGGCATAGATGTGCACTGCTTATGTTGCTCTGATAGACAAGTGTCTAGTTCAGAGAAGAGTAAGCCAGAACACCTATCTCTATGGCATGAAGACAGTGTTCTTTTATTTCTGCTAACAAGTAAAATTTATAGATTGGAAGTAAAAGTCCAGACCACTGAGGAGAAAGGGGTAAAATTGACTTCTGTTACAAATAATTTATCCTAAGATTGTGTAATTTTAAAGGTTTTTCTCTGCACAAATAATTCCAGTGGTTTCCTAGCTCCAGTCCCTTCTCAGCTTGCTGACTGTATTTCAGGCTTCGTTGTCTCAAACATTTGCTTTCTATCTGTGAACAATTTTTCCTGTCCTGAGAATAGAAAGAGAAGTTTATTGTTAAAGTATGTAGAGAATGGAAAAAATTTCCAACAAAACAAGTAGAAAGAGGAAAAATATTTCTAGAAGTAACCAGGATTGAATCTTGTTTCTTTGTAGCAAGATTTATAAAAGTTCCCTATGCTTTATATGGCAAAGTAGTGCAGAGTGCATTTGGCCCTCTGACTCGTTGTGATCTTGGATCTGTGTATAAAAACACATGTTTGATTCTCTAAGCCCTGCTCAGCAACAACAAAAACATTTCTATATTCCCAACCCTTTGTTCAGCACAAATACAAAACACAGCCCCACACTAACCACTGCGAAGAAAATTCCTCCAGCCAAAATCAGCAGACTAAGATACCTTGCCTAATTTTGTATCACTTTTAATTTTATTTTGTATTACATAGGCAATGCTTATTCTAGTGCTTGTATATTTGTATGTTTATATTTTGGTGGGAAGAATGGTATGGATTGCACATATCTTCTTACTTGAGACACACAGAACTGTAGACTTCTCTACTTTAGGCTGTTATATTTATCTTGTCTTTTATTAGAGTTAATTGTAAGTAAATTTCATCTCTGCAGGGTGGGATAAGCTAACCTGAAAATAAAATACACAGATATGATGGCACACTGAAAGTTTGCTGCTTTTATTTCAAAGCTAGGGATGTTTTTTATTAAAAAAACTCTTGAGACCTCTAAGTATACCAAAAGAAAAAAACTCTGTTGTAGCTAAATAGAATATCAGTCTGTTGCAACCCTAAGAAAAACCATTAGAAATAGGGTTTGCAAAATAGAATATTATTAAACATGCAATTTCATCAGTTTCTCAGTTAGCCAGAGCAAAGGAATTACTGCCAAAGAGTTTGCCACACCATCTGGGTTTTTTAATTTCAGATCTCAGTGCTTGTGATACTCAACTCTTTGATGCGACTGCTGTTTTTCAGTTCTCTAAAGAAATGTGTTATCCACGCTCTTCATTTTGAAAATTGGTCACCCCAGTTCATTTAGTAGTAATACAGTAAGACAGAAAGTGCAGTATTCTTAGAATTTATATGACTAAGTATGGTATAAAAGCATGCACCTTTAGCGTGCTTTGGCAGATTGGTGCTACCACTGCAGTGAGTACAATGCCAGGGGCTCAGCAGGGCTCCACACCTGGGTGAAGCTGGGTGTGTGTAGATGACTAGGTTGGACTGGAGCCTTCAGATCCTCTCCTGTGCTGCTTTGCCAGCTGCTGGGGACTGACAGCAGACACAGCAGCATTAGGCAGTAAGAGTAGGTGGGGGGCTGGGGTTTTACAGGACTCTGCTACACAAACTGATCTTAGGAGTG
Organism: Xenops minutus; assembly: GCA_035221455.1. Lineage (NCBI taxonomy): Eukaryota > Metazoa > Chordata > Aves > Passeriformes > Furnariidae > Xenops > Xenops minutus. The sequence goes on from JAWWEE010000001.1 coordinate 101,570,490, forward strand.
TGGTTGCTGAGCAGGAATCTGCTCACTGAGCAATTGGTGCTCGCCTTACAAGCAGGCTCTGCTAACAATGCCGAGTCCAAAAGTCAAGTCTAAAAGTCAAGTCCAAAATCAGAGTGGTTCCACAATCCACAAAAAGCCCCAAAAGCTTCCAAAGGAAGAGTTTCTGTGAAACAGAAGTGCAGGGAGATAGATAGAAAATGAAGGGATAATCTTCCTTCCTATATGTGTGCTGTAGTGAAAACAGATGGCAATGCACGAATTTATGAGGATTATAAAGTAGCAATTAATCTTTCCTCAGACAGGGATCAATGCTTCCTTCACTCAGTGCTTCACAGGAGGACAAGGGCTCACTGAGCTCACTCCCTCTTTACCAGAAGGTGGTGCTGGCTGGTCACCCTGACCTGCCATCAGCTATTAACAGATTATTCCAGTATAACCTGTTGCCCTGGGATGCAGAAGTGCAGCACTGGACTTTTTTTTGAATCACTGTAGCGCAGCTGCTACACAGAATTATTTGGAGGGCATCCTACTGACTGCAGAAACACAGCAGTACTTGCACCTTGGGAATTATATTAAGAAGAATGTCCACCTTTGTGTTAAGGGTGAGAAAAACCCCACAAGTGTTTGCAGGCCCTTGTAAATAATTTCAGAAGAAGAGTTGATGGTGTCAGAATTCAGTTATTAGAAATGCAAATGACAGACTCAGCACAAGCTGTGGACTCTCCTGACTTTGCTGTGATGGTAGGGACAAGTCATTTCATGCTTCCTTACTCTTGCAAAACATGTGAGCAAATTGTTTCTGAAACACAAGCTATTGGGATAGCCATATGAATACCAGAAGGCATTTATTTCCAGTTGCTGTATGGCAAAGAATTTCTTTTCATACCTTTAATACCAACTCAAAAAAAAGAGGTTGATAATGAAAAGCAGAATTTGTCTTTGGCAGTTGTCAAACTGTAAAAGGGGTTTTGGATATTTTTCATAGCAGAAATCTTAAATTCAGAGTACAGATGTTATGCAGACTGTGTTTACACTGAACACCCTTCCCAGAGGAATTAAATAGATTCCTTAAAGAGTTGGAAGGTGGAAGAACATGATCCTGACAGTTAGTGGAGAAAACCCTTTAGAAAACAGAGCACATCACTGGTCAGTAAATGGGATTTTTTTAACTTTGCTGGAGTAACATATCTCTGTAGAACTGAAACTAACAATTTGCAGCTTCAGAACTGGAATTCTTCCCATTACTGCCACAAAAAATAGTTTTATTATTTATTAAAGAAAAACATGAGATGATTTGGATAGCAAGCAGTAGACCCTTTAAGCAAGAAGAGCTCAGTAGAAAAAGCAAGAAAATACCACAAGAAAAAAACAATCCATTGAAATTCATTATGGTGTTCTTATTTAATCCATGGAGAAGTATGCCACCCATAATAATACACTTTTGTGGATGAGCTTTTTAATAAAGTTTTGTTTGTGTATATGAAACTTTCATTATTAGAAGTCTAAGGAGGCCTGTGGTGCTTATCATCTTTTCTAGTTTGTTGTTAAATTTTAATTATTGTGTATTTAATTTGATAAATTAACAAACATAATTACAGACCTTTTACTCCAGACAAAAAACCAACCAAACAAACAAATAAAAAAAAATAACACCAAAACCACCAAAACCTCGCATGCCCCACTCATTCTTGACTCTACTTACTGAAAATATTATTCAAATTGTGGACCTGTATTTCTAGAAATGTCATTTTTCTATGTTCTAATTGATACAGACTTTGTAAGAGCTGGTGACAAACAAGCAAACATCAACTGCTTATGAAAAACACATAAAAATCTAATGAAATATGAAAACCTCCAACTTTTTAAACCATTAAGGGATCAAGAACAATCTATCATCCTAAAAAAAAAACAAAAAACCAAACCACACAGGTTCTTCTCAGTTTTCATACACCTTATCAAACCTTTTTCACTGGAATTGAAATTTCCCCTCCATGGAAAGGCAGAGGTTCAGGTTTTATTTGGCCAGCCCACGCACAGCATTGCAGTTGTCATCCAAGCCCAATTCAACAGTCTGAATAATTCCATCATGTTTCCAAAGTGTGTAATGCCAGTTTCTAGATAAGATATAGAACATCATTGTTCTGTGCATTTCTTTCTGAACCACACCTACAGTTTTTCAGTGAAACATGTCTCCTGGATTCACCTCTTTCAAAGTGCTGAACAAACCCTGGTTCACCCCTCTGGCTCACAAGTTCTGCACAGGCACAGTGTGCAGAGATTAGCACAGTCCCATTAAAAGTAATTGCGGACAGTAATGCAGACAATTATTTCTGACTGACTGAGTTGTTGATTTTTTTGGTTCAAGGAAATAATATGAAGATCTTCTGCCCTCTTTCCCTGTCTTGTCCTGTTTAATTGACATGGCAGCATTACTTAAAACATGTTGCAGATTGCAGTCTCCTGTCAGAAGACATTCTGAATTCAGAGCATAGTCTTACGCTGCTTTGCTGCTAAGGTTAATTAACACTTCTTTTTGCTGATACCAGAGACAGAAATGTGAAGAAAACAAGAAACTGGCATAAATGGAAGTCTGCCAATTATACTCTGAGAACTCAAGTTTAGATACTGCTTAGTGACAATAATGAGTAAAATAAATTTCTAGTTTCTATTTTGTAGAAAACATTTTTTCCATAGGCATTTGTAAGGCATAAATACCATCCTTTTTGTCTTTTAACTGATTTTTTTTTAGGGCAATAGCTTAATGTACTTACTTTTGAGTGACCCTTAATTCTTGAATATTTTCTCTTAAATATTTCATTAAATATTTATGTCTTTTATGTTAACTCTTCCCCAAAATAGTCCTAGTGCATGCCAGTTTCGCTTTTCACTGTTCTACCTAAGTAGAAGTCCTCATCTTCACTGATTTATTTCTCACTCTTTTTATGGCAATTATTTCTAAGTTTCAGTTCATACAGTTCCACTAATTTTCTTTACAGGAAAAAAAAAATCACTCTCAACTAAGTCCACACTTTTATCAAGGCTGATTAAAAAAGCAGGTTTTATTGAAGTCAGCCTCAGCCTCCGAACTAGCAAGAGGATTAGTTCCTTCCAGCAGTGCTTTTTTGGAAAAAGAATCAATGTTTTTGAAGACTTTTCTTGAATGCATCCCACTCAAGGAGATAGTGGTGGACTAAAACATAACAGTTATAATAGTTGTAATACTGCAAGTCAGGCAGGATAGATTTAACTTTGAACTGAAGTGATGAGGGGAATTTACAGAAAGGACACTGAGGTCACCACTTCTCCCCATAACTCTTGTGCCACACTGCACAGATGTTTGCCTATTATGACCATCTCAGTGTGAAATGGCTTTATATAAATACAAATCCATTTTACCTTATGAACAGAATTGTTCTGCCTCTCTCAATCTACATTTATCCACTGGAATAAACATTCTTCTTTCCTTTACCTACAGAAACACTAACAAGGATGTAGGACCAGGTCCCTGAGGGGTGTTATATAAGGGACGTGTTCAACAAACACTCATTTAAGCATAGCCATAAATGAATGTGGGACCACTGACAAAAGAGCATCCTCATGGTAGCCACGTTGCACATGATTCACTATTTCAGGCAGATTTTGGGAACTTGATGGTAGTGTAAGCTCACTTGAAATGTAAGTGCACTTCAGAAATCCCAAAAGGGAAATATATTGTGAGAAAATGGGAAAATACTGAGAAATTTGTCTATAGAAATCAACTTTCAGTTGGGAGGAACTGGAACCCAAAATAAATGTGTTTTGTAGCAGTTATAAAAACCCAAAATGTTTTCATTGGGATCAACCTTAGACTAATAGAGGAAGGCTGCTGGTAAGATTTTTGTTTAATCACTTCATCAAAGACAGATTTGTATTGGTGATATTGCAGAATACCCTAGAGTACCCTTCTTTGGACAGCCCAGATTGTAGGAGAAAAATAATAATTTCATTTAGGATGTAATGCTCTCTCTGGCATAAGAAGTGGGGAATTATCTACTTCTTTAATGCTTACAGTGAAGATAATTTTTTCCTTTTTTTTTCCTAACGTTTTAATTTATTTTTTTTTTTGTTTAATTAGACAAAGCTACTGCATCAAAATGGGATCTACAGGAGTAGAGTATGATAGGTTAATTGGTCCATTATTGTAGGCTGGTACAATGCAATTATCACTTCTGATATAATGTAGAAGTGTAGGTTCACAGTATATTATAACCTATTGTAAAATCTCATGACTGGTATGAAATTAACCATGTTCAACATTGTAATTAGGAAAAAAATAAATTAGTAGCAGTAGTGTTGGCATACCTCCAGTTCCTTAAAAATACCCAAACTGTTCTTCCTAAATTCAGTGTTCTGCAAATTAAAAATAAGTACATTCAAAATGATTCTGTCTCTTTGGGACTGTATTGTAATTCTGCAAAAGGTACAATATTAATGGTAGAGTATTTTGAAGAGCTACTCCAAGAACACACATCAAACTAGGAAGCTGAAAATTTCATAATAACCTTACAATTTTATTTATTTTTTTTATTTCTATGAGACAAAGGAAGCAAATATCAGATTATGTAAATCTGTATGCTTTAGGAATATCATCAAATATTGTAAAGGCAGGAAGTCCAGTCCCACTCCCAAAGAACAGGAAGAAGTTTTTACCTTTCATCATTCCTAACTGACATTTATCTTGTCTATTCCACAATATAATGATGAAGATTTCAAAGCATTCTATAGAAGTGTTTGCCTCTGGATCTTTTTTAAGAATGGAGGTTATTGCTTGGGCACTGTCTAGGAAAAAAAAACCCATGTTCTGGACTAACTTGGTTTAAACTGAGTCCCAAAAGTGCCTCAAAATTCCAATGAAGGCAATGGTGGATGCTTTCATACTGAAAATCAGGACACTATTTTTCTCATGGTGAGAAGATGCCAAGTTGCCCAACTAATATGACACAGAAAGCTGTTATCCAACTAGATACAATTCTCATACATGTCATGCTTGTGTTGAAAATTAGAGAATTCCCATAGCTGAACATTTACTTTCTGTGATGTTCTTAATATTTACATAACAATGATTATTGAAAAGGCATAGGAAGGCTCTGAGGAAACCTTTTGCTTGCTGGATGGCAGCTGTGCTGTGCATATTATTGTACTCTTAATTTCCAGGCTTCAATCTAGTTGACCATTTAGTTTGATGAAACTAATAGTTACAGTTTTTGCATTTGTGGAGGAAAGTTTTGCAGCTAAAATGAAACCTGTGTTATCTCTTCTGGCTTTAATGGCATTCAGCATTTGAATAGGAGAAATTATAAGAGGTGTTCCTAGAGTGCTTTCTCTCTGGTGTTTATAGATCTGAGCAGTGTTTGAAACTCAGCAGAATGGGTCTCTCCTCGGCCATTCCTGTTGATCAAACAATTGATGCTTCACTGGTCACTGGAACTATATCCCTTGCAGCTCTGGTCTTCAAATCTTTTATCTCAAAGATATGAACTTTGTGAGAAGCATTCAGAAAAATAATTTTCCAGAAGTATACTGATTTCAAACACTGCTTCCACACAACATTGGATTCAAGCTAATCTCTTGATAGCACCCTGATAAATTTTCTCCCTCCATTTGCAATAGTGTCCATTGCTGTTTCTCCAAACACAGGAATTTGAAGATGTTTTTACATTTGTATTTGTGTCCACAGACTGTGAAAGATGACTGTCCTTTTAATGGGAGGGCTAGTACACAAGAATACACAAAGTTTTAAGTTATTAAGAATTCAGGATGAAAGCTGGAGGAGATAGAATATTAATTATAGAAAAGACCACACAAACCACGATGGGCACTTTTTTCTTCAAGCAACAGCAAAAAATATAATGTCCCAATGGGGCCTGACCAAATAGGGCAGTTGCAATGTAAATTGGCATTGTTTGAGCAGGTGAATAAGACGAGATGACCTTCAAAGATCTCTTACAAAGTAAATTACTCTTCGATTTCATAGGTATACTTTTATAACACAAAAACCAGAGAAAATTGCACTGCACGAGGCTTCAGGAAGCCATTTAGTCCCTTCTCTTTCTATTCAATATCACCTCATATGTTCCTGTTTATCAAGACTGAAGTATTAGGAATATCCTCTGTGTCTGAACATTTATTTTTACAGCATCCCAGAAATCTGTTCCAGCATCCAAGGATTCTTCCTATTTGGAACGTTTCCTTGATATCAGATCTAAATCTCCCCTGATGTAATTTAAGCTGATTATATTTGCCCTAAACTCAGTGCTGGCAAAGAAGAGTTCATTAATCATTTGTTTTGCAGCTACCTTTTCTCTAGCAGAATCCAGCTGTACATCACCTTAGGCTCCTATTCCCTAGACTAAGCAACGCAGATTTCTTCAGTCTACAGAGCATGAAAACATCTGAGTATTCTTATTATTTCTCTTGAACCTTCTCTGATGAATCCAAGAACCTCAGAAAAACAAAGCCCCAGTGTGGACCGAGTTTTACAGGTGAGCCCTTCCCAGTGCTGTGTAGAGGAGAGATTATTCAAACTGTTTTAGCAATGAGCCTTCACTTTGCAGATCACAATCCAATTTTACCATTTTAAAACCAGCATAATATCACTGACTCAGCTTCAGCTGTAAGCATTTTAAAACATGATCCTCAATCTCAGTGGTCTCAACCTTTTTTCAATTCTCACATTGCTATTATTATGTCTTTTGGTGAGATACAGCTCTCTACAGCAGCAAACAGAAATTATAGGAGAATGCTGGGTGGAATGCTGTGGTACTCAGAAGAGATGTACTCCACAGGAAAATGTGAACATGGACTTTCCTATGTGCCTCCCTGTGCTAGAGAAATATAAGACCTCTTCTGAAAGGAAGCAATGAATATTTAGAGCCAAGTAATAGTATCTTAGCATGTATTTTCAATTAATTGTTGCAAATACTGTGTGTTGTTTTGTCATCTTCTATCAGAAAGCACAGCAGGTTGCATTAAATTTCCTACTCATTGCAAAAGAGTTCCTGTGCCTGGTTGGATTTCCTTATTAGCTATAGTACCTTTTACATTGTAATTTTTATTCTGTGTTCTCTGCAACAAAATACAATTGTGAGTAGTCATATTCTGAGGGACATCTAGAATTAATGAGGAGGCCTTGAAATGCTGCCTTCCCTACCAACAAAACACTATCACTTAAATTAATGCTTCTAGGAATGTCTCAGGAGTACTATGCACAGGATGGATAACTTTAGATTATGTAAAATAATGATGCCTTATAGAAACCATTTCTAGCATTTTCTATCTCAAACTATGGTAAAAACCCAGTGAAATATTGACCTTCAAATTCATTAGTGGTCATTGGATGTTTTCTTGTATGAGGAAAACAGACCAGAAAGAGCTATGAGGCCGGTCTGCAAGAGATCTATGACAGAATGGGGCACATCTAATGAATCCTGGTCTGAAAGATGCAGAGCTATTTGCTATTTAAAGAACTGAAGGACAAAATGTGATTATTAAGCTAAAAGAGACATGCCATGCAATGTTAGGTTTAGGTACATACTGTTTCTAAGGTATACAGATGAAAGAAGGAGAGTAGGAAAGCCAACAAATGGCAGGAGCACTGGTACTGTGCACTTCCCACTGAACTGCAAGGGAAAAGCAAACCCTCCCATTCATCTCATCAGTTGTCTATAATACAGCGTCCTTGACTAAATTACTGCCAACTTCCACAACTTTTCATGGACCACTGGGCACTCTTTTTGTCAAACTTGTAACTGAAAAGATATTTTTTTTACTATTTCACAGACACCAATGGACTGTGGTGCATAGTTGTGGAGTCATTAATCCAAAGAGACGTAGATCACTAAGCTCTTGCTGTCTCCTGTGGGTATAAAAGGCAAAATAAAATTTTAGTCTGAACAGATGTGTCACAATGTTGACATTTCACATACTTATACCAGCAATGTGGATAAAATAACTTCCAGTGCTTAACATGAAATAAGAAAATGCTTAGCACTTACATCTACAGTTCAGGTTATGTTATGGAGGTTTATTTTCTTTGTATACAGAAATAACTTTAATGATTATTTCAAGCTGTTTGATCCACAATCTGGGATAGACTTCTCTTCCCCCATCCCCACCCTCCCCCCCCTTTTTAACTGTTGGTTGTTGGTTGTTTCAATCTTTTCATAAAATCAGCTGTAGAAATTAGTTTTTCCTGCAATATTAAGCATTCCAGTCAGTAAATCACTAGAGTCGAGGTAAGAGGAAGACCAATAAAAGTTCTGTATGACAATGTAGAAATCAGTGTTGCAGGTCAGGGAAGAGAATTTAGATTTAAAACTCAAAAATAAATAAATATGAAATATATTTCTCTCAGTGTTTCCAGAGCGGGGAGTGGGGGGGAAGCAACACTGACACAGACCAACATTCATGAGTTGGATGTGGAATATGTTAGTGAATTTAACAGTGTAAAACTTTCCTTGTGAACCAAAGGTTTTTCAGCTGAAATTAGGTAGCAATATAACAGTAGGATGTGGTCAGAGTATACACTAAATAAATATTTTCAATTCTCTGTGCTGCTTATTTACAAAAAACACCACCAATGATATACAATAAATCCTCAAATAATCAAAACAGGTTGTATGAATAATTCATAGAAACATCTTCCATAGTACTCTAAAGGAATCAGTTAGGTCCACTAGATAGATAAATCTCAGTTTTTAAAAGTCTGCAAGCAACTTACCTACTTGCTAGAAGAACTTGGTACAGTATACTACACTTTTGTTTGGCCTGAAGCCCATTTGATTATCCTTCTAGGTTAAGCACATCAGGGAAGATGATTAATTAATTATGCACTGATTACCGTTTATCCTAAGTTTGTGATTATTTTGTTTTTTCCATGTTCCAATTACTTTGGTTCTCCCCACAATTGATACTGGAAGATATCCCCACAATACCTCCATATTAAAATATTCCACATAATCATACCACCAAAGGGAAGATCTCAGTATTCTGGGAAATTTTTCTTAAAACATAAAGAAGGATTACAGAGTTAACTGAAACACATGAGCTTTTGCTTAATTCAAAGACACAAATTGTTTCTCAACACATACTGTGAATTTCCAGCTCCGCAACTCTGAAACAGTAGCTGTCAGAAGAACACATGCACCTTTGTTTGAGCTTCCTGTATCTTGGAGTGCATGAAAACTCACTGTTTTCAGTGGCTTGGGTGGAAGAGCATAAGGCAAGCTGACACTAACTGGAGTTATCTGAAGGTTTTCTAGAAGACTGCCTTCAGGAACCCAAAGGTTTCACATGCAAATGAATTGCAACTCTGAGTTCAAATACTGGGAAAATTGACATTTTGATTGTCAGCTCCTTCAAGATTTCTTTAAGAAGATGCTATGGAATAGCTACACGTTTGTTGTGATAGTGGCATTTTCCCCTGCATTTATAGTATAAACACTTTTTCTTGACAATGCTCCTAAATAATTTTTGGTTGTCATCCAAGAGAGCAGAGTTAGAAGTACTTACAAATTGTTGAAACATCAGATCTGGCAGGCAGGAGCAAGAGCTGCCTTGGCTTGCACCAACAGAGAGAGGTTAGAGGAAGTAAGAGCATTGCTCCCTTTTTCTGGGTGATAACTTGCTGTTCTCTGTCTCAATGAAAGCTTCACAGGGCTTCAAAGCTTTTCTGCATACTGTTTTGCCAGATCAAATTTGAAGGATGTTCTACACTGTAGTGGAACTTTTATTCATGCTATGGGGAGGATTTCCTTTAAAAAAAATCAAAAAAACTGATCCAGGGTAGGTAATTTTTTAGTGGTGTCTTCTTCTCAGTGTCATTAACAAAACCACAATTTGTAGGGTTTGGTTGATTTTGTTCTAAAAACATTTCCCCATGGGTTTAGAGTACTGTAGAATTCCTGTGACTGAGTCACTCAGCATTAGACAGAAGATTACATGTTTTAAATTGGAAGATCTTAATTTTAAGAGAAGTACAAAAATTGGGCATGCTGGAAGTCCAGGGTCCCTATGTCTCTAACAGAATCACAGAAATAGTCTAAGGGCATCACTAAGTCTCTGTAGCTATGCTTTGGGTTCTGAATACTCCTGGATCTATATTTGCTTAAGTAAACTTGAAGGCTGTCTTTCTGTATTGGTGTCAACCTTTACGTTCCTAACAGGATTGATTCCCCAACACCGTAACTTTAACTAGCAATTGGTTAATATCTTTCTTTCAAAAGATCAGTACTCTTCTTGTCTTTTAATACAGAGATCAACAACTGCAAAACAATCTTAATATTTTTAGATTATATTGTTAGGAAGACTTTGGGTTTGTTATTTTTTTCTTTTCTGTCTTCTGTTGTATATTAATAACTATCAAAGCAGGAAAAGTCCATCACTCAAATTTTGAAGCAGATTCTGGAACTATTGTTAAGGTACACTATCAACCAGATGATTTTAGAAGAGGCAGTATCTACCTAATTATAAAATATAACCGTGAAGATGACAGAAACCTTGGCATAAACTTCCTTTACTGAAGCTTTAGCCGATTTACAAAGTAGCCTTCTTTTGTTTGTTTAGTTTTTTTTTATTTTTATTTATTTATTTATAAGAGCTTTGAAGAAAACCTGTTTAACAAGCTGAATACTTATGACGTCTGAAAGCTCCAACGAAACTCCAATTGACTTTAATTTGGTTCATACTTTGGCAGGAAAGGAGAAAAGCCTGGGAGAATGACCTTTACTTATTCCCTAGAGTGTAAACAATTGAGAGATAGATATGAACAGATCCACATTCTCTGTAGGAGCCTTTTTCTCCTCTCAGTGCTTACTGTGTAATGAATCTGTAATTCACATTGGTGTCGATAGTAATTATGCACATGCACTGGAAGGCAATGAAATTTTAAATTGGTAACTCTTCATAAAATCTTATTACAACAGTTCTATAGGCCACTGTTCAATGCAGTGGGTTAATAAGCATTAGTCAAATTCCTGTCAGAGCAGTAGTAATAATATAGGTAAAATGTTTAATAGAAACTTGTTGCTTAACTACTTTCCATAGAGAAAAGAGGTTAACTAAAATATATGCTTTGTAATAAATTTTTCTTTATATTAGCTTTCTGTCACTCACTACTGGTTTTGTCAGTGAATACCACCAGATATGAGAAGATCATTTAAACTATTGGATTAATAAAAATTTCATATAAAAGTCAAGGTGAGAGAACATAGACCTGCATGGTTAAGCATTCCAGAAAATGCATGGGCAATCTTCATTTTAGCCCACAATGAATAACGGATTACGTTATAGCTTTTAATTATATGATTGTATACCACTTCTTGAATAATACAGTTTTCTTCAACATGTTTTAAATACTGGTATATGCAATTTTTCTAGTGCTATCTGTTATTCTGTGTATGCTGAAAAGAATCCAAGAAAGACTTTTATATAAAATGACATAGCATGCTAACGTTGCCCAATACATTTAAAAATAAATTACCCCTCTCTGGAACACTGTTCCTCTTTGGCTCTCAGACAGCCTTGCAGGAGACTGAGACAATTCAAGAGAATTTTAATTCCTTTAGGTCCAAAGAACCTGACCCTGCCACAGCATGCATTGCTGTCATAGGAAAATAAGTGTTCTAAAGTTTAGAAACAATCACAGCTCTAATATTGCTAATGACTTAGAGGATACCTTGCAGATATCTCTATTCATAGAGAAAACTGATTATGAATGCGCATACCAATGACGTGTAGTGTGTGAGGCTGGAGTTAACACATTGCTGGATTTTTTCTCAGCTTTTGAAGTTCAACAGACTCCTTATCACAGGAATACTCCAATTCTGCCTGCTGCCAGGCAGATGCAGAACTAGAAGTGAGGCACTGGAATGCAAAACCCGAAATCCCTCCCTCTCTGCGCTGCACCACAGAAGCCGAAGAGATTATCAGCTGAGGTAGAAAATACACTTTCCCTCTCAGTAATTAGAACAGCGGAAAAGATACGGACAAAGAGTTTATGCACCCACACTTTCACACAGGTTTGCTCCTGATTCTCCTCTCTAGTAAACTCTACGAAAAAAAAATAGAAATGAGATACTTTTGTGGTGCGGAAAACCATAACATGAAGTTTTCAGAGCACACGTCAGTGTTTTGTGATGTTGACACCTTATTGCATACTGCATGCTATAGTAGTTTTATGCTAGAGTTAAGTGTCCCAACTATCACCTGGGATGAAGTATTTCCTCCTTTCGATTCTGTGAGATTTCTACATTTGATAGCAGTACCGAAAACGAGTATGTGTCTGCATTTTGGATTTGCTAGAAAAGTGTCTAATCCTGGTAAGGTAGAAACTAGCACAAGTGGGACACACATAATTATCTAAATCATCTATATTTTGTACCATGATTATTTTCATCACAGTCTTCACCAGGCATATAAAATTAAAAGATCAGTTTAAAGAAACCCTTGTAATCCATTTATAAATAAATTAAGCTTTACAGCTTTTCTTGAGTCTGCATACATGATTACACCACTCAAAATCTCAGCATCCTTATGGCTAGATCAGATACCATATTGTAAAATCTATTTTAAGATGTTATTCTGAATAAGTTTAATAAGCATTAAATGGGGTAAAAAAAAAATTGTTTTGTTGCAAGCCAGGAAGAATACATACTCAATTAAATATCAAAGACCAAAATTTGTAAATAGTATGAGAACAGAAGCAAATTCAGCTCACAAGCATTAAGGGAAGACATGATTAAACTGATTACTATGCGCAGCATTAATCATTGTTACTATACAATTCTGCTGTCTGCTGAAGTCTCTAATCTACAGTAAAAATAAGATATTTTGTCCATCAAGTTAATATATAACAGCTGGTGCAAAATAATTACTGCAAATGAAATCAAGAAGTGTAACGGAATTTTCATGTATTTATACATAAATATATCGGAAGAAAGTGTTCACAACATAAATCATCTTAACATAACAGCTCTTTGTTAGTCACCTTATCAGACATACATTAGATAAAACTCTTGTACAGTTCTTTCTTGCTACTGTTTCTGTCAGAACTTAAAATAATTGAAATATTAACGATGACTGAATGCTGGTGAGACATTGGCTACCAAATTCTAAGAAAACAGATGGTCAGTTGATTTTTTGTGAAAATCTTGTCTTTAATAGCTGTGATTAGCTCAGAGAAAGTAAACAAAGGAGGTGGGTAGTGGTGTATATGTACAATAAATTTGTTGAGTACAGGTTCATGTACAGTAAACATAAACATAACTTAGTTCAAATAATTGATTTTCCTTTTGAGTGGTCCCATTTAGTAATCTTAATCTGCTTGTGATATATTTTGTAAAAATTGTAACTGATGATGTTTCCATTCAAGTGAAATCAAAACCAGAGTTTTAACTGGGTTTTCTGTATCATTCATAATCTAGTGGTGGTGATCCAAAGCCGGACACATACAAATGAACAGGAACTTATCTCACAACTCACTCAACTATACTTTGGGTATAAGTATAAACAAGGTTATTTGCTGTTTGCACTCTCCCTAGACTCTACACAAAGGCAGGCGGTGGATAGTACCCTGTCAATTCATGACACTTTCTTTGCCTCTTGGCTATCATAAACCAAAGTAGAACAGGGCAGAGAGGGAGAAATCCACTGCAGAATGGGTTGGAAACTAATTCTGGCTACTTGCTCTAAGTCAGCATTTTCAAGTAAGGAGGTTCTGACTTCACAAGACATGATTTAAAAAAAAAAAAAAAGACACCAATTCAATTTAATGAATTTAATGTTTAAAATTGATTTTGTCATCATGACTAGAAAAAAAGAAGGGTCTTCATTGGATACTTTCTTGAAATGTGAGATGTATAATACAAGTTGTCTTAAGGAATTTAAGTCACAAGTGATACATAAGTGCTGGGAATGATTCTGACTCAGATTCATATCTAAACTGCCAGGAGGAAATATGAATGGGGAAAAAGAGAACAATTTTGTGCTGTTTCTGACTACCACTTTTTCTCCTGCTTGGGTATCTGACATCCCTCCCAGTATGAACCACAAAGTGGGGCTGAAGATCAAGGACTGAATGAGTTGCTCATTTTAACCTTTCCCCTTTCTCCTACTGGCAATTTGAAGTAAAAATAACTTTATATTCATATTCCTTCCTTATTTGTAACATTATTCTATTCCAAAAGCCAGATATTTTCACTTTAATTGTATGAAATGCTCACCTATTCTGTAATGGCACCACTGGTACCACATGAGTAAAGTATTACCAATCATGCAAACCAGAAATCTAATAATGCCAAAACCCAACAGCTGAACCTTCTTGAGACAACTGGTAAAATGGAATTAATTCCCTACATAATTGCACTGTAAAATTATCAGACCTTTAATGGAAGAGACAACAAATTTTCAAATGAGATTTACTGTATTCTTTAATTCTTATATTTTCAGTATAAAAAAATTACACCAGGAAATGATAAGGTGCTTTATAATACAAAGAGAAACACATGCCTATATTATAAGTTCTTATGTATGTAATAGATAATATATATTCAAGATTTCAGAAAACAAAATTTAGATATAGGAAGCAAAATCAATAAACCCAACATATTTAAAACACCTAATTCCATTTAAAATAAACATATTATTCTCCCTTTCCAGTTCTATTTATTTCTATGTAAGAGGGAAAAATGCATAATAGATAGCAATAAGGAATTTCTATGTGGGAGATTTTTTAAGTTTAGAGGTACACAGGTAATTAATTAAAAAAAAAAGAAGGAAGGATGTGAACATATTTTGAATATATACAAAATGGAGCTGGACTAACAAATGCTTTGGTATATTTGTTATATCAGATAAAAAAATGTTTTAAATACATAATTTGTTTTCATAACGGACAGCTGAAAAACTGCCTTGTCCCAACATAACTAAGGCTATCACTGTCATTCAGTGAAAGACAGTTTTTAATAACAGAGTTCTCAAAATTATACAGGATTTGATTGCATTGTTTTATCCTTTACACAGTTTGTTATGGTTCATACACAGTTGTGTATGGTTCAAAATCCAGGCCGGTTGGTTTCTTATCCTTAGCTCAACATGCAGTCATGTTATATTACCTTCAGGTTTTTGTTTTGGCTTTTTTTGTCTTCACTATAATTGGACATTTTACATAGACTGTACTCTTTATTCATTTATATTTGGCACTATATTGAAATATGCTTGGCATTGTTAACCAGAATCCAACAATTATGATAATTTGACATACCATTTTGAAAGTTATATTGAATTTTCTCTTCTTATAGACACTAATTGCATATTTGAAGTGATGGATTTTGTTTCCTCAGAAGCATGCTTCTGGATCCCTTATTTATCATAATTTGAGGAAGTGGTATGACCTTATTTCTTCCATTTCTTACATTTTCAGAAATGCATAAACAGTGCAAACAAACATAAATCATGTGCCATCAACTAACTGTTATAAAACCATTTACATGGAAACAGGCTGATACTGTCCTATTTTCTGCCCAGTAGTTAGTGCTTAAGAAATTCAGGTGGAAGAGAGAAATTGGACTGAATTAGCTCATACTTGAAATAATATGCCATATTTCATATGATTATTATGCTTTTGTATATGCCTGGGGAACGACACAGATATGTTACTTAGCCTTTTCACCTCAATAGCATTTCTATCTTGTCTTCTTTAGGTCTCTGTGCTGTTTTACTACAAAACTTCCACTTTCATCCCAGGTGGGAATCATTGACTCCCATTCATTTGCCACACTTCTGTTGTGAGAAATGTGTTGTGGGAAATAACAAATGAGTGACACTGGAAAGGATCACATCTGTGCAATTCAGTGTACACAACTCATTCAGAAAACTGCTGTATACCAGTGGCTCTTCCTAGTAGCTCTGGCACTGGCACAGGAAGGGGACACCATGAAGTGCCCTGTGCATTCAGACACAGCTCCCAAATGGTTTCACATGGTCTGCAGAGCTGCAAATGATCCCTCACTATCAGGTGTGCATTTTATAAATACTATTTATTTGTGAATGAGTGACAGCTTGGAGACTTACAGTATTCAGATCAACTATAAACAACTTTTCTCTTTTTATATGAGGAAGATGAGGCGAAATTGTGCTTCAAGAACATTTTCATGCATACCTTAACTCATGGAAAAGTGGTGATGGTCTGAAACCTGAGCCCCCTTTCTCTCCTAATACAGTTGGGAACTTAACCTGAAACCCTCTGATTTGAGAAAATGGTTGCTTTGAGCCCTCAGGATGTCAAGAGGAGAGCTATTTGAATGACTGTTGCTGTTACTTAAATAATCATCAGTAATGCACTATTTTTGACCCTTAGTAATTAAGTTTTTTTTGGCACTTCCATTTAACCACCATGCTGAGTAATATGTCACTGAACATTAGGCATTTGGAGGTGCAAGGCATGATAGAGCAGATACTTAAAATTTTCATTATAACATCTCTCACCATGTTTTTACAGTCTTCAATTAAGGAAAAGATGTTTTGAAGAACTTCCTGAAATTTTTATTTAGGTTAGAGATACAGTTATTTAGCATTTCAAATAGCCATGAAGTGCAGAAAATGGTCATTAGCATCTAAATCTTGGAAAGCAGATTTTAAGTAGGTTTTCTCTAGTTACAAAACTTATAGAAATGTTCAGTTACTTTCAGTTACCAAAAAGGGTAATGAACTTTTATGGATCTTTAAAAACATGTCATGCCATGAAATTGATATTAACAGCCTCATTGAAAAGACATCTACCATATTCGGTGACTTCTGCATTAGAAACTCTGCAAGCAGTTCTGAGATTCCCCACACTTTGAAGCAGGTGGCAGTGTAGGTTAAAGAGACATAGATTTTTCTTGCAGCTGATAGAAATCATTGCTCTTCAATTTTTCCATTTATCTTAAACTAAGGCAAAAATATACAGCATTGTTACTGGGTTCTTATCTAGATGGGAACAGGCACGAACTTTGAAACACATCTTTGTTGACTCAACATTATTCCATTATTACCAGATGCAGCTTTGTGCGCTTTATTTCTCAGAACGAGACACTGCAGTAAGAGATATAACACAACCTCTCTTCTTTAATATGAAAGTAGAAAGACCTATCTTTTGAAGAGGTTAGATGATGTTACAGTGCAGTGATTCAGCATCAGCTCTCAGTGTCTAATGTTAAACAGTGATAGTTTTAATAAAAACAAAATCAGTGGCCTTTCTTCTACTGGACCTTCATTTATGCCACTGACAGACTCCACAGGAAAGGCAGTAAGGTATTTAGCTTACATTTGCAACTTTGTGCTGCTTTTTCCAGTTATTTCAATCTTTTGTGCATAAAATGCTGTATTATCCAGCATTTACACCTATGAATCACTGATAAGGTGGATTTTAACATTTTTGTCAACAACATGGACAGTGGGAATGACTGCACCGTCAACGAGTTTGCCAATGACACCTATCTGTACAGTGGGGTCGACACACTGGAGCGAAGAAATGCCATCCAGAGGGTCCTTGAGAAGCTTGAGAGGTGGGCCACATGAACTTTGTGAAATTCAAGAAGACCAAGTGCAAGGTCCTGCACTGAATCAGGGCAATTGCAGCACAAATACAGACTGGGTTCAGGATGGGTTGAGAGCAGCCTTGGGGATAAAGACTTGGATGTGTTGCTGGACAGAAAGCTGGAAATGAGCTGGCAATCTGTGCTTGCAGGCCAGAAAATGCATCCTGTGCTGCAGAAGTGTTACCAGCTGTTCAAGGGAGGTGATTCTCCCCCCTCTACTCTGCTCTTGTGAGACCCCATCTGAAATGCTGTATCCAGGCTCGGGCCGTCCCCAACACAAGAAGGACTTCTGAATCCTGGTCTAGAGAAAGGTGTCCCTGCCCATGGCAGGAGGGATGGAACTAGATTATCTTTAGGGTCCTTTCCAACCACAACTATTCTATGATTTTCTATAATTTCTATTTTATGTATTTTCTTTAATTTCTATTTTTTTCAGATACATCCTACCTTATTAAACTAAACTAAACAAACAAAATGCACCGAGTTTTTTTTAATAAACAGCATGTGGCTTTGATCTTTTGCTAACGTATGAACAGAACAATTCCTTTTCAGAAGCATTTTTGTCAAGATTAATACATACATGGTAACAATGTCCATCAGTGAGCAGTACTTTTTTACATGCTAAATGCATGTGTATGCAAATGCTTTTGTGGAAGTGAAGGAGTGTTCAGGTGGACTGGTTCTGTGGCAGGAGAATATAGCTGGACTTAAAATTACAGCTGGACCTAAAACTGAAGAAAGAACAGTAGCTTGTTTATTTTGGGAGTGCAGGATGGGTAAAAACAACTTCTTCACAGGAATTGATTTCCACATTGTTGAAACAGATTTGATTCTGATTTACAAAAAATTAAGGCTTTTTCAGTGGTGAGGAAGCATCTAGCTTCTTCTCAGGAAGAAGCAGAGCACACAAAATCAGATACTAACTAGTGGGTGATAGGGAAGGCAAATGAATAGCAGATGAAAAAGCATCTTCTATTCCCTGAACACTGCAAGACAAGATTCCCCAATTCCCTATATAAAACCATCCTCTAAGGATTGTAGGGTGTATTGAGCACAGCTCTATCAGCCACCATCTGTGCTTCAGAGAGACCAGTTATTCTTTTCCTCCTCTTGAAGGACATGACTCCAGTGACAGCTTGGGTTTAATGTAAGAACCTTTAACTGAGCAACTAAAGTTGTGCGAATGCTTGTGAAAAGGATGTAGGACTATGTCATTGGAAAATGGCAAAGCTGGGCCTAACCTCTGCTACGGCACTGGCCATCTGTGGGGTCTCAGGTAATTACATCCCCTTCTTCCACTCCCCATGCCTAAAAAGAAAAGGATCTTCCCACCTGTTGGGGTCTGGAGACTGAAACATCCCCTAGTAACCTGCTGCATTGTCTCCTCTACACCATGGAGAAATAAAACCAATTGGAAATGGAGACTATGCAATCTTCCCCTTTGGTTTTTCTACAAATTCCCTCAGACTGCTCTTTACCACTTCTCCTCCTCACACCTGCTTGGGTCTTTATGGAAGAGCTCCTACAGAGTGGCCAGCTCCTCCTGTAGGGACTATCCTGCACCCATTACAGAATCACAGAATGGGTCAGGTTGAAAGGGTCCACAGTGAGTCATCTGGTCCAACCTCCCTGCTCAAGCAGGCTCATCCCAGAACACACGGAATAGAATTGCATCCAGACAGTTCCTGAGTATCTCCAGTGAGGGAGATCCCACAACCTCTCCCGGCAATCTGCTCCAGTGCTCAGTTACCCACATGCTAAAGAAGCTCTTTCTCAAGTTCACATGGAATTTCATGTGCCTCGGTTTCTGCCCGTTGACTCTCCTCCCAGCGGCTGGCACCAGCGACAAGAGGTGGGTACCCCTACAGCAGATATTTATCCACATTAATGAGGTCCCCTATCAGCCCTCTCCTCTAGAGGGGTGCCCAGCTCCCTTCCTCCCTCTCCCCACCGAGGATGGGGAGCTCCCTCCCTCTGCCTCTCCACAGACACCAGTGGGAGCGGGGCACATCCCTCCTGGACACAGACAGCAGTGGGAAGTGGACACCCCTCCTGGGCACAGACAGGAGCGGGAAGGGGACCCTCCTGGGCACAGACAGGAGCGGGAAGTGGACACCCGTCCTGGGCACAGACAGGAGCGGGAAGGGGACACCCGTCCTGGGCACAGAC
>JAWWEE010000001.1:101590373-101784368 GCA_035221455.1 Xenops minutus
CCGCTCGCCTTCCAGTGGAGTGCCCCCGCACCCCGCATCCCGCACCCCGCACCCCGCACCCCGCACCCCGCACCCCGCACCCCCTCCATCCCTCCCGCCCTCCGTCCCTCCCCGGCAACGTCGACGCTTCCCTACCCAAAAAGGGGAGAAGCGGACCGACCGACCCAGTAGCCCCACCACCGTTCATAAATACTAATTTTCCAAGCGAAAGGGGAATAAAACATACCGACAGCAGAACTGTTCTCAGCGCTGTCCCCTTTTGCCTGCTCCTCGCATAGTTGGGTTTCTTCTTCTTTTCTTTTGTTTTCTTTTCCTTTCTTTTTTTTTTTTTTTTTCTTTTTCCTTTTTTTCCTCCCCTGCAATCACCAAAAACGAGTCGGGGGAACGACTGGGTCTGATGCCTTATCTCTTTTGTGCCGGCTGCTGGGGATGAGCCTAGGCTTAACCTGACCATGATTCCAAGGACTGGCACTTCTCTTTTACCCCCACTTTGTAGAGATCCAGACCTTCTCTTCCTGATTGTCAAGAAAATTAAATTACTGCTGAATTTGGAAATCTAGGCAGCAACAGCAGCTTACTTTTCCCCTGCTTCTCTCTGGAATAATTTCTGGGATATTTTCCAAATCATCACAGAAAGCAGAAGGAATGAACCGGCAGATAGTGAAAATTTTGACAACCTTGTTTGCATTTTTCTTAGAGACAAACCACTTCAGGTAGGTGATACCACTCTGTAAAAATATTTGTCAAAAGGTTGTGGGAATCATAAGTATAAAGATACTACGTCACATTAACCTAGTTTGTTTTCTGTATTTGAGAGTGTTTTGTGTTCATTCTATATAGACTATCCCTTTTACACTCGGAGACTCGTTGCTTGGTAACAAACACAAAAAAATAATAATCTCAAGTTTGGGTGATCTATTTTCTGATTCAAAGACGTGTTTTGGTTTGGTTTGGTTTGGTTTGGTTTGGTTTGGTTTGGTTTTTTTCCCCACTGAATATCAATATAGCTAAAAACAGTTTCTTGATATTTTCTTCCAAAATGCAAATTCTCTGCTCCCATCAGGTCTTGTTTAGGAAGTTGCTTTGGTTCCCTCCTCTTCGGAAATGATTGTACCAGTTTTGTCAGGGATGTAGTTATTTGAAATCAGAGAACCAGCCCTCTGATTCTGGGATAACCCTGCATCCGATCAGTATTGTGCTCACTTAAAGTACCGGTGTTTCTAAATTTATTTTTTTAATGTTTCATGTGCTCGGCCTCAGATATTGACTTTTTGTGGTACTAAGCAAACAGGTCAGTATTTTTAACCAAAATACCATTTTAAATGAGATTCATTATCCTACTCTATGAAATTGTGCATCTGCAAATATAGTTGTGTCCACATGTAAAAGTGTTTTTTATATGAGTAACGAGATATACATACAGTGAAAGAGTGAAACAGTGAGCCTGGGATCACAAGACAACTCATAACTAGTGGGATCTGAATGAAAACAGAAGTAATTTGTCTGGGAATACCCCAAATAAGTATACGAGATTAATTTTTCAGTTTTTATTACCTTAAATGATTTTTTTTTGTTATTTAAGTTGGATATATCACCTGCTGTGTATTAAATATTAAAGATATTTGTAATGGTACCATGTCACTGACAAAAGAAAAAGAAGCAACTGCCCCCTATAAATGGAACCTGAAAAAACGTGGAATCACACCATGAGAATTTACTATTACCTTACCTTTTAACAATTATGGTGCTTTTGTAAAGAGATAAAGGATTTGATATTTGCTTCTCATTTCAGATGATCACATGTATATCTGGCTTTTTATAGTTTTGTATAAATGCACAAAAATACCCCATGAAACACTCTTGAAACTTCGTGGTTCCCTTTTGGCAAATATATAGAGAGTGGTTAAGAAGTCAGAGTCAGAATTACGTTTAATATAGCTCAAAGATAAATTTGAAAGAGGCACATTGGAATTGGTTATTTAAGAGTCAACATAATGCTTTATTATTAAATCTTGCCTCTACACACCAGATATGACCATTTCATTCTAGTTCCATTCTCCCTAGGGAACCACCATGGGGGACTCCTAAATGGTCTTTCTCTGCAATACATAATGTGCTTGTAGTATGTAATATGCTATGTACACAGCATTTCATATGCATGATAAGGTACTTGAAGTTTGCGTTTAAATCTTGAAAACAGACATGTGTTTCAAGAGCTTGCATATAAATACCAGCTGGTGATAATAAATTTTATTACTCAATGCTCATTGAGTGGGGGTAAAACTCCCCTAAGATCAACTGTGACTGATTTCAGAACCCTTTTTGTCATGTTGTGGAAGAATGCAGACACTTACTAGTATGATTTAAATCTTTATTTGGTAGTATATGTAAAAAAGACATTTTTTTTCATCTATATCCTTTCCAACATAAACAAAACCAGTATTTTTCAGTGTTTCTTGGTAGGTGTTGCTGGCTATTGTTTGGAAGTTTAAGACCACTTTAAATCAGTGTTAACATATTGTTTTAAGAGCATATATGTAATTAAAATAATCATGTGAAGTGGGGAATCAAAGTCAGTGTAAGATTGCTCTACACATTATGGTGAAGAGTAAATTGAATCTTCTAAAGCCTTAAAACCATAGTGAATTTATTTTTAAAGCTAAGGCTTTTTTCATAATAGAAAACTGTGTTCATGCATACTACCTAAAACTCATTTTTATTTCTAGAATGAAGTTTTCAGATGAAAGAGCATGTTATTCTATAAAAAAATATTAATTGCTATCTTCATTGAATTGAAACAATTTTATTTAGTGCTGTAATTTCTCCATAACTTGAATAAAATACAAGATAAATATCAGCTAATGGTGGCTAATAATTTATTTAGGACGACTTTCTGTAAAGAACATGATTCAAGATCTGGAAAATCCCCCTCACAGACCCTGTCTCCTTCAGATTTTTTGGACAAATTGATGGGAAGGACATCGGGGTATGATGCTAGAATCAGACCAAATTTTAAAGGTAAGTTTTTTTAAGATGTCTCATTAATTGATTGATGAAGTTTTAGACAAATTTTAGGTTAGAGGGTTTTTTTACCTCTGAGTTTGGATTATATTTTCTCCAACTTTGGTTTTCTAGTGTTATAGTGACATGGAGAACAGCTGATCCATGGGGAGGACTAGGAGACCAGTGTAGGAAATAAAGTCCGGAGCTTGAAAACCCTCTTTTGACATGACAATGATGTTTAGTTGTGAGAGAATGCTTCTGAAGATCTTCCTAATTTAACATAGTAAATAGAATTTCAAGTTTCCTACCAAAAGCAATTGAGATGACTTGTTCCTGAATTTTTTAAGTCATGAAGACAATCTCATTAACATCTCCATGCTGAGCTCTTGTCTTCTTTATAGCAGTGCCTGAAAAAAAGGTCCGTGCTTTCATTCAGCTTGAGGAAAGTAAAACCTTCTTCCCCAAAGTAGGGAGGTAGGACTCAAGTAAATGTCGAATGAATTATAAAAACCTATGTCTCAGGATCCCTACAAAATATATAGACCATATTCTGTTTGGCACTTCTGTGACAGCCCCCTTTTCTTCCAAAATTGTACCGAATTGTGGAAAGTCATCACTACCATCCCAGCATAAAAAAGACTGTGTACTGGAGTGTTCTTTTGAAAAGATTATTACTCAAAGGAAGTTTTCCTTGCTATAGTCCTGTAAATCCTTACGTCAGAGAGCACATAATATCTTGTGCTTTGTATGAAAGGAGCTGGGAGAGAAGTTTCATTGCAAATATTTAGCATTTTGGGAGAGCCCTATAATTCCACCAAAACTGGCTCTTCTATGCCAAGTTAAAGCTCAAAAAGTGGCTATACTTTGAAAACTGATAAAATGCTTTCTCTTTTAACAAATCTCATGCCAATGTGTGTTTGCACTCTTACCTGAAATGCATTTTTTCCTGTACTAAGTCTTGTTAGCTATGCTGTGAAAGTTGATAATGACTGGAAAAAAATAAGAATTTCTTAGTCTGTGAATAAACTAAGGAGAGAAGAAGCTCACATGTCAATGAGAAAAGTGTTTAATTAAATTTAGATCAAAGATCAGTTTCTTCTCTCTGTTCCACATGTGCAAATTACAAGATTTGGAAGAAAGTGCCTTTTTTGACTGCTTCCTATGCCTGAGTAAGGAGCAATCTACTATGCTTTTCAGATTCAAAGGTTTAAAAGCTGATGAGTTAAAAAAACCCAACTTGTCAGTGATGTCTAAAGTCTTACTTTCAGAGTATTTTTCAATGTGCTTATTGAGTTCCTGAACTGGTGTCCACATTAGCTTACAGTAAGTAATATTGCATTCAGGTCTCACATTCATTTTGTGTGTTTGCATGAGCATCAGTGAAGTTTTAGAAAATTCGAATGAAGGCAGAAATTGCCTGAATTGAGCATTCATTAAGAAGTTATTCTTATCCTTCAAATGGAAGGGACATGAAAAAAAAACTTTCTCTCTTGTAGCTCAGATAAAACCAGGAATAGCAAGTCATAGGATGACTTAAAGATAGCTCTCTATTGCTCCCCAGTATGTGTCTAAAACCATTTAATGAAAAAGCATAGGAGACAGATTCATAGCTTTGTTCCTGTTTCAAGAGGGTAGAGCAGATATGGTGTGCACAATGTTTTATGGTGCACACTGAGCTGTTTGACAGACACTTCTCTCCTCTGAGTCCAATATTTTGTTTGTGTTTCCAAAGTGAAGCTGCTGCCTCTTGATCCTGTACTGGCAAAGCACCTGTTGTTTCTTAGTGTGATTTTTTTCTATTAAGTCACACTCCAGATCAGGATGGTCCTTTGCAGCAGTTTGAACTGATAAACAGATCTTCAATATTTTCTCATAACTTCCTATCTGTGAGCTCTCCCAGAGCTCTCAGTCTTCTGGTGAGGGGGCTGAAATGATTTCTTGTGCTTTGCTATGTTCCCTTGAATAGTATTTTGGACCTCAGAGTTCAGAACTAGAGAGTTAAGGTTTTGAACTTCTTATCACCAGTCAAAACCTTGTCTGCTGATAACCATGTTTATTAGTCAACATGATGCACATCAATGTTCTAGTTGCCCAAATCTTGTTAATGTTTCAAAGACATTGAAAATACTTGTTCTATTTTGTGTACTTTTTCCTTTTAAAGAATAAGGACAGCTGCAAAGAAGTAAAATTGAATTTATTTTTCTTGAAGTTAGTATTATAAAGATTTTTTTTTAAAGCTGAGTCATTATTGTGACCATATTATATATTGTTTCAGTTTCCACTGTTCACAAATCTGTTTAAGATAATTTTGGGGATAAGGGCTGTTTTACAATACTAGTATTCTACATTGTATAAGTGAATGAATGTATGAAATGTTAAATGATTACCTGATTTCTAGCACTTTTTCAATTTAAAAGAAGGTACTTTTAAGTAAAAAAGAGTCTGTGCAAGCAATGGTTTAAACTATGGATCGTCCGTCTAGCTTTGATTTTAGTCTGGGGTTGATATTTGTTTACTGGGTTTCTCAAAAGATGTGGATCAAGATAGTCATGCCACTACTCAACCACTCCTTGTAGGGGTTGGAGGGGCAGCCATGTGAGGAGCAGCGGAGGGCACTTGGTCTGTTCAGCCTGGAGAAGAGGAGACTGAGGGGAGACCTCATTGCAGTTACAGCTTCCTCATGAGGGGAAAGGAGGGGCAGGCACTGATCCCTTCTCTGTGGTGACCAGTGACAGGACCCAAGTGAATGGCCTGAAGTTGTGTCAGGGGAGGTTTAGGTTGGATATTAGAAAAAGGTTCTTCACCCAGTGGGTGGCTGGACACTGAACAGGCTCCCCAGGGAAGTGGTCACAGTGCCAAGCCTGACAGAGCTCAAGAAGCATTTGGATAATACTCTCAGGAACATGATGTGACTCTTGGGGATGGTCCTGTGCAGAATCAGGAGGTGGGCTTGATGATCCTTGTGGGTCCCTTCTCACTCAGGATATTCTATGATTCTCCTCATCCATTTGTGTAGCTTTTTCCACCTTAGACCAGTTACGTAGCTTTCTCTGGGTCCACTAAAGGCATTCTAGAGTGTCAGAAAAGTCTGATTTCATGGAAATGCAACTGAGTAGAATACATTTATCTTATACTACTGATTATACAATAATTAAATATACTTTTATGACTAGTTTGAATTACTGGAAAACAGCAGCTATTTGATTAATTTTTGAAATAAAGGCTATGCATTCTAAAGAGAGAGGAAAATGCTACTTACTGGAACAAGGTGTTTTATCCAGATAAAGCATTTTGTCATTAGTTACTGCTTTTCCCTAGCTTGTTCTTGCAAATTAAAAAAATCAGGAAAATAGTGGGAGAGCAACAGGTGAATATATAATCATTTAGACATCAACAACAGGGGGTTTGGGGGCATTTTTTGTGTGTGTGTGGTTTTGTTTTGTTTTGGTTTTTTTTTTTCAGAAGTGCTGTATACTGAAAGATTCTTTCCTTTTTTTGTATTGTTTTCTTTTATACAATCATTTGAAAGCAGAGGAACATATTTCTTATTCTTCTTGATGCACCAAGTGATCGGATACAAAATGGCCAGGCTCTGAGGAGGAATATTCCCTTGATGAAAAGCCAGAAAGAAGTGCCAAAGTGCCAGTACTAAAAATTGTTTTTCTTTAATCACTTTCTGTCAGATATTTAATGCATACTTCTTCATTTTCCACTTATCTTTCATTGAATTTCAATAGTCTAATAATTTGTGTAAGGACACAGAGGGGAATACTTTTAAATGTAAATATGAAGACTGTAATCTAATACTAACTGAAGTCCCTGAGAGGCTTTCTGTTGATAGCAAATGTATACTCATGGCCCTGTGAGTTGATTTGCTGTTTCTTCTTCAATTATAACATCAGTTGAGCATGGTTTCTGTAACGTAATAAAAGGTGAGACTTGCATGATGCATTTTTACCTCGTTAATATTAATTTTCTATTTTTTTAATGGTAAAACACAATAGAACTGGTGTCTTTTACTTTCTCCACTGCTCACTTTGCTTTCAAAGCAAAATAAACATCAGAAATAGCAGCGTAGGGCACCTGTATTATAAAACTAGTCAAGAATGTGCTTTCTCTTTGCTAGAAACTGGGGACAGTGAAGTGGTGTCTTAGCTTAGCATATATGCAGCTCAGGCTCCCTCAGGAGCACTGTATGCATTGCCGTGATACAAAGGATCAGTCTGCAACTAAATCACAACATAAGACATGGGGCTAATGGAAAGTCAGCTTGAATTTAACATTTCCTAGCAGGTGTTGATCTTCAGAGGTTACTAAATTATTCCCACGTTTTAACACCTTCATGTTCTAACATCACTTAAAATCTAAACATAAGCTAGAAACTACCAGAGAGAAAAAGCACATTATCAATAGGCACCACTATATCTCTTATGCCAAATACTTTAAGTAGCAGGCTGGCTGTCATGCACTGGGTAGAGAGCAGGGGACTTGGTAACCAAGGGGTGCAGAAGGGTGTTATCTTCCGGTATGGAAAACATTAGCAATGAAGATGATAGAGATTTTCTTTTGTATTGAATTTCATTCCCTGTTCTAAGTTCATTCTTTCCTATTAAACCATTCTTTACTAAAGAATACTTTTTTTTTTTTTTTTTTTTAAATGGAGTTATATGAAGCTGTGCAGCAGCAGCGCCCATTAATGTTACCCTCATGATTGGATGGGGCAATGCAGTGTGAATTAACTTGCTCAAAAGCTACTGTTTTGTTACTGATGCTGTTTGGGGGTGTAGTGACTATAGTTGTAAAAATTAGTCTATGACTACAGCAGTGTAATGTCATTTTCATGCCAAGCCAGTGGGTTTATGTCTGAATAATAAACACATGGACTAAGTAATTTACTAAAAAATTAGCTTGACAACTGTTACAGGAAATGGCTTATGCACTTTAATACTTTAACTCCTTGGCAGCAAGGGTCAGTTTTTCCCGTATGTTCAAGCCCATTGCTTACTTATTTGGCCCCAGAGTTGACCAGTAATGAAATGCTTAAAAAGGCATGAAAGGAAACCACTGAATAACATTTAAGGGTGAAACCAGTGATATCAAGCTTAATAAATAAAAGCACCTTCTTATGCACGTCGTAAGAGGATCTGTCTGCAAAAGTTGACCTTAATCTAGACATATAAAAGATGAAAAGCATACCCAAGATAAGCTGTGGGACTGCAGAGATTTGTTCTATAGTGGTTAACAACCTTCCCAAAGCTACACTTCACTACTGGCCATGAAGTCAGTTGTGAGTATTCTGTACCTGGGCTATTTTTCACACAGTTCAAAGACTCAAAGGGCTAAGTGCAATAGAGACTCAACTCCTGACCAGGCACAACAACATGTAGTAAGAAAGTGCACATTACTGGTGTATTCAAGTTGTAGGGCATGGGCTGAAGATTCACTGCAGAAGATGTGGCCAGGCCATTGCACTACCTAAATATAGGTTGCTTGAGATGTCCAAGCATCTGCTATTAGGAAGGTAAGCTTCTGGTTTATCTTCTGTCCTGAAACCCACTTAAAACTTTACACTGTTGTCAGACAAATCTGTGTACACACATCTCACTGCACAGTAAGGTGCTGCACAAGGATCCTTACCCACAGGACATTGGGTTTATTTGGGTTTGGTTTATTTTTCTTCCACTACAAAAATGAAGCTAAGGAAATGATGTTCAGCCCCTGCCCTAGGTATGCATGTTTCCAGATAGAAAACTTTTTATTGCAATTATGCAAGGATCCTTTTAATTGTGTTTCTTTTAAAACTGCTGGGGAGAGAAAAAAAAAAAAAAAAGGAGGACGGGGGTACTATGGACCTTGCCCTTCTTCCTCCCTTTCTTCAATTTCATGTTTTTTTCCAAGAACATGAATAGGCTGGCTGAATTGCATGGCTAGTTAGGTTATGTCTAGGCTACTATACAAATGGGGACAGACAGCAAGCCCAAGGCACCCCTCTGATTATCTACGCTGCTTAGCTGTTTGCTCATTCCCTGAATCTCTGTCTGAGCTTCCTACAGCCAGCTGCCTCCAAAGCAAGTCAGAAAGGCTGTGAGCATGCAGCACTGTAAAAGCTCAAGCTAACCAATGTTGTTTGGCATCTGAGCTGTGGATCTGTCCTGGTCTTCTTTTATAAGATTAGCCACAGTGATCTATATTGTATTGGTGTGTTGCCTTTATTCAGAACCAATTATTTAATTAAGAAACATCAGTGGATTTAGCCACTGTCACAGATTATTGCTCTGCTGCTACATAAAATGCCAAGGGGATTTATGAAAAACAAATGTCAAAGCAGAGCCAAAGACCTTTGATATCAAAGAAGGAGATGCCATTGTTTTGATCATGTTCTAATTTAACTAATATTTTTATCACATCCAGTGTCATCTTCAAATTTACATTTTCTATACAGTTAAAGCCAAAGCCCTTGGGTCACTCATTAAGAGTCTTGTTGTGTTTTGAGTGTCTTAGAAAGTACGGAGTTTATGTTTAGAATATATAAAAACTTGTACTCTAAATTTACTACAAGTATATAAATTTACAATCTGCAAAGCTATTTAATACAGTGATATCATTACTAGAAATATGTATTCATAAAACAGAAATATGCAATTTTATTAGACAGAGTCATTATTTTTTTTTTGTTTCCCCTCTGAAAATATGAATATAGAATAATAGAACCATAGAATAGTTTGAATTTGAAGTGACCTTAAAGATTATCTTGTTCCAACACCCCTGCCATGGGGAGGGACATCTTCCACTAGAGCAGGTTACTCAGAGCCCCATCAAACCGTGCCTTGAACATATCCAGGGATGAGGCATCCACAGCTTCTCTGGGCAACCTTATCCAGTGCCCCACCACCCTTACAGTAAAGATTTTCTTCCTGCTATCTAATCTAATCCTACTCTCAGTTTAAAGACATTACCTCTTGCCCTGTCACTACATCCCCTTGTAAAATGTCCCTCTCTAGCTGTCTTGTAAGCTCACTTTAGGTACTGGAAGGCTGCTATAAAGTGTCCATTTAGCCTTCTCCTCTCCAGGATGAGCAACCCTAACTTTCTCAGCTGGTCTTCATAGAAGAGGTGCTCCAGCCCTCTGATCATTTTTGTGGCCCTTCTCTGGATCCATTTCAACAGATCCATGTCTTTTCTGTGCTGAGGATGGCAGAGGTGGACGCAGTACTCCATGTGGGGTCTCATGAGAGTGGAATAAAGGAGGACAGTCCCCTACCTTGACCTGTTGGTCACGCTGCTTTTGATGTGGCCGAGGACACAGTTGGCTTTCTGGGCTGCAAGCACACATTGCTGGGTCATGTCCAAGTCTTACTCCTCAGGACTGTTCTCAATCCATTCTCTGCCCAGCCTGTACTTGTGCTTGAGATTGCCCTGACCCACATGCAGGGTCTTGCACTTGGCCTTTTTGAACTTCATGAGGTTTGCATGGCCCATCTCTCAAGCCTGTCAAGATCATTCTGGATGACATCCCTTCCATCCAGCATTTCAACCACACCAGACAGCTGGGTGTCATGAGAAAACTTCCTGAGGGTGCACTCAGTCCCATTGTCCATGTCATTGACAAACATGAACCAGTTCCGGTACCAACCCCTGAGGAGTGCCACTCATCTGTAGTTTTCACGTGAGCACTGAGCCTTTGACTGCAACTCTTTGAGTATAACCATGTAGCCAATTCCTTATCCACTGAGTGCTCCACCCATCAAATTCATGTGTCTCCATGGATGTTGTCCAGGATAGTGTCAAATGCTATCCACAAGTCCAGGTGGATGGCATCACCCGCTCTTTCCTCATCCACCAGTGCTGTAACCCCATCATAGAAAGCCACCAAATTTGTCAGGTATGATTTGTCTTTAGTGAAGTCATGCTGGCTGTCACAAATCACCTCCTTATTTTCCATGTGTCTTAGCATAGTTTCCAGGATCATCTGCTCTAGTAACTTGCAGGGCATAGAGGTGAGATTGACTGAGTCTTCCTTTCTACCTTTTTAAAAATGGGGGTTATGTTTCCCCTTTTTCAGTCAGTGGGCACTTCACTGAACTGCCATGACTTCTCAAATATGACAGATAGTGTCTTAGCCACTTTCTCCACCAGTTCCCTCAGGACCCACAGATGTACGTCATCAGGTCCTATGGATTTTGGCAACTTCAGGTTCCTTAAGTGGTCTCCAATCCCACCTTCTGCTACAGTGAATGATTCTTCATTCTCACAGTCCTTGCCTTTGTCTTCTGTGATTTGGGCAGTGTGGCTGGAGCACTTGCTGGTGAAGATTGAGCCAAATAGTCATTGAGTACCTCAGCCTACTCCATGTCTTGGATAATCACGTCTCTTGTTTCCTTACAGAGAGGACCCACATTTTACCTATCACTCCTTTTATCACCCAGTGTGCCTATAGAAGCTTATTTGTGTTATCCCTGGCAAGGATTAATTTTATAGGGCTTTAGCTTCCCTAACTTGATCCCTGGATGCTCAGATGATTTCTCTGAACTTCTCCCAGACTACCTTTTCCTGCTTCCACACTGTGTAGGCCAAATGTTTGCCCAGAAGCTCCTTGCTCATCCACACAAGCCTCCTGGCACTTTTTCATTACTTACTCTTTGTTGAGCTGCATTGCACCTGAGGTTGGTGGAAGCAAGGTTAAATATTAAGCAGCTTTCTTGGGCCACTCTTCCCTACAGGGCTCTATTCCATGGCATTCTACCAATCAGGTCCCTGAAAAGGCCACAGTATTCTCTCCTAAAGTCCAGGGTAGTGAGCTTGCTGTGCACTCTCCTCACTGCCCTACAGATTCTGAACTCCACCATTGCATGATCACTGCAGCCAAGGAAGCCCTTGAACTTCACATTCTTCACCAGCCCCTTCTTGCTGGTAACAATAGGATCCAGCACAGCAGTTTTCTTCACTGGCTCCTCTATCATTTGGAAAAGGAAGTCAACATCAACATATTCCAAGAAACTCCTGGATTGTTTATGCCATGCTGTGCTGTCCCTTCATCAGATGTCAGGGTGATTGAAGTCCCCCATGATTTGAGAAAGTGAGGGTGCTCTTAACTATCTATAAGGACCTCACTGCCTTTGGCTTCGTGATTGGGTGACCCTCACTATAATGTCACCTGTCCCTGTTGTCCCTTTAATTCTGACCCATAAGCTCTTGATCAGCTCTTTATTCAACTCCAGGCAGAGATCCATACACTTGAGCTGGTCATTGGCATAGAGGGAGACACCCTTTCCTTATCTCCCCTGCCTGTCCTTCCTAAAGGGCCTGTATTCTTCCATTGCAACATTCTAGTCACAGTAGCCATCCCACCACATCTCCATGGCGCCAATGAGATCATAGCCCTGCAGATGTGTGCACATCTGTAGCTTATCTTGCTTATTCCCCATGCTGCGTGTGTTTCCATAGAGACATTCAAGCTGGACTCTGGATGAAGCTGACTTACTGGCTGGAGTGGAGGAAATTCCTTTGGGCCGTGCTTCAGCTGTCCTCCTGCTAACGAAAAAATCCCACTTCAGGCTCTGGACATCTTTTGCTAGCACTGGCATCAAACCAGTGGGAATTGGATGGATTGAGATGGCCCTCCCCTGACAACTGTGATTTAAAGCCCTCATCCCCAGCTTGGCAAGCTTGTGACTGAAGATGTTCCTCCCCTTCTCTGTCAGATGGACCCCATCAACCCTCAGTAGAGCGTGTTTCGCAAAGTGAGTCCCATGGTCTGAGCAGCCAAACCCCTGGCTGTGGCACCAGTCCTGTAGCCATCTGCTGATTTCACCAGTTTAGATTGGCCCTTTTAGATCCTTTCCCTCTGACTATCAGGATTGATGAAAGAGCCTCCTGCCCTCCATAGTCCCTTATCACCACTCTCAGATCTCTGTAATCCTTTCTGATACTCCTCAGGCTGCTCCTGGCTGTATCACAGGTGCCTACATGAAACAACAGCAGCAGGCAATAGTCAGTGAACTGTATGAGGGCTGGTAGTGTCTTGGTGACGCCTCTGACACAAGGCCCCGTAAGCTGCACACCTCTCTAGAGAGCATGCCTGGTTGGCACATGGGATGCCTCTCTCTGCACCTCTCAGGAGAGCATCACCCACTACTATCACCTGTCACCTTTTCTGAGCTGCACAGGTTGTTACACAGGGAGCAGATGGGGCTGCCTTACTCAGCTCCAGTGGCTTTCCTGATGTGGTGGGTCCTTTCTCTTCACTCTCCAGAGTAGTGTGTCAGTTCTGTGAGGGCGCTTCAGGAGAAATTTCTTCCTCCTGCACGTCCTTTCCTCTTCCAAATTCCATTCTTGTGCATTATTGCCCCCTTTCCTCTGTGTGTGCCAGT
The DNA here is from genome assembly GCA_035221455.1 of Xenops minutus. Taxonomy (NCBI): domain Eukaryota; kingdom Metazoa; phylum Chordata; class Aves; order Passeriformes; family Furnariidae; genus Xenops; species Xenops minutus. The sequence continues at coordinate 101,603,747 of JAWWEE010000001.1, forward strand.
GGGGTTCTTGGCTGTTTGGCCATGGGCTGTGGATCTATGTAAATCTTTGATTAAGTAATCAGAACATGTATGTTTGACAGTTCATCTTCCACGTATGCATTTCACAGTCTTTCAAAGAAATGAGTGATTTTAACAGTCTGCAGAGAGGAGTCACCCAGATTATGCAGACAGGGTGGTATAGGGTCTGACACAGCTCTGAGATGAAGGATGAGCAATGCTTGGCATGAAGAGTGACCTGCCAATATCATAAACACCAAGTCTGTGATTAAAATTCAAAATTGACAGAAATATAAAGGCTTGGATTCTGGAAACTGCAAGATCTGAGCAGTAGAGTACATGAAAGAAAAGTGTAACTCACCAAGCATTAAGTTACTTATAAGGGATAAATCAGAGCAGCCTACTGGCTTATTTGAACTGTACCAGCTACCAGCAATCTTCAAGTATTGCCAGGGCATGAAGACATAATGATTACTCCTTATGCCTCAATTACATGTCAGTAGTTGGGATGGGTTGAAGCATAAAGGCTTTATGAGTCAATAAAAGAATATTTTAAACAAGACTTAGATGGAATATAAGCCCCAAACCAACTCCCCTTGGAAATCCCTGATGCACCTGCTGTGTAACTGGCAGCGCATTACAGTTTTACTTTAAAGTTTCTCAGATTATCTCGGATCTGCTCTTGAGTGTGCACAGAACTGTCCCAGTCTGCCTCATCGAGCACTCACCTCACCCCTAACCCAAATTCAGGCTCTCTGATGAGGCACTGATCCACCTCCATCTCTCTGTATGGACCAAGTGCCTCAGAACCTGTCTTATATTCCACAGGAAAGGGATTCCTCTTAGGGTGGATCTGTAATCACTTAACACCCCACACTCCAATCCACAAACAAATGGTGTCTGTGGGTGGCCTGCCTTCCTCTACAATATATAGAAGATTTTTGGTCCAGTTTTCCTTCAGCTTAAATGGGTCAGTATCTCGTCCAAAAGACTATAAATGATCTTGAGAGGTCTATTTTTCAAACTTAACTAAGTCAGGGAAAAAATCCAAAGGGAACATGAATTTTCAACCTTTCAATGTAACTGTTTGTCTGAAAGGGGAGAGCCTCTTGACCACTTTGATGCGATATACAGAAGTGCCTGTTGCAGCCAGTACACCTGATATAAATGTTACAGAAAATGTTGTAAGGACAGGGTTTGAGAGCCATCACTTCTCTCACTCTTTGCTCTTGTTTACCTCCACCAGCAACGTAGAGATGTGCACGAATGCACTTTCTTTCTCCGAATGTTGTATCCTAAGTGCTTGGCTACACAATTTGCTGAGTACAGTAGGCTATCTACACCCACTAAGTATTTTCAGCAGTGACTATAGCTGGACTTTAGGATGAATCCCATCTCCTCTGAATAAGAGACAGTGTGAGATATCCTTCCACATTTTCCAAGAAACCCACAGCCTTTTAGCCTATGAGGTACAAGTTTGCACCCCTTCAGTCTAAGGCAGGTATAGAAGCTCTTAGAAAGGACCCGTTCTGGACAAAATATCTCAAAGTTTTGTTACTGGCTGCAAAACTGTCTGTGTTTTAGAAATAAAGACTGAAATTTTTGACTGATTTTTCAAAGTAGGGTTGTATATATTGACCAGTTATAGAATGGTCTGAGCAGTGGATCCTGAGTGATGTACCCTAACCCTGCTGAAAATCAGTTTCAGGAGGGCCTACAAAGAGCCCATTGCAGATTATTTGCACTCTGCAAGTGGTACCCCACTGTGCTGAAGCATCATGTTCTGTCCATGGACTATATGAGACCCTTAGGGTTCCTCTACAAGGGTATTATGCACCAAAGCATCAGACACTGCAACTCCTTCTACCTGCCGTGAGGCTGAGAATTTTTTTGGCCATAGAAAACAGTAGACTGTCCAGGGAAGCACAGCAGCAGTATGATGCTCTTCTCTGAAAGCTAATAACCTCTACCTGTGTGTTTCTGTGTCTCTAAAGCCCAGGGCTGCATAGAAACAACTGGGCACATCTGCAACTAGCTGAGTTGTGGGCACTTTCCCTTAAACCATGGTAATCAACACTCAATTGATACACACTGCATGAACAAACTCATTCTTCCTCTATCCCAGGAACACAACTGTGGGTTATCTCCCTTGCTTTTGTACTTGAGGAAATATATATGAGAAGAGGCTAAATGCTTTCCTTAAACTGGCATAATTAGTCAGAGAAAACCTAGGATTAAAATTTACCTGATCAATACTCATTATGTTAGGCTGCCTCTAATCCCAGAGGATTATGTTTCAGGCTATGAAACCATCTTATCAGAACTGCTATGTCTTCTTGTGCCATTTACTATGTCAGATAAAGGATTGGTCATAAATAATAAATAAAATAACAGAACAGTTATGCTCAGAATGCTGTTCTTAACTCTCAGCAGTTTGAAGCCGTTGTTGAAGAGATGCAAATTACATGCATGATGCCGAACCAGAAGCGTATGTAAAAACTCCCTTTTTTTCCATATATGGATGTAGCCTGTTGCCTGTGCATAAATACATGCACATAATCTCCCTATGTCAAATTAAAAATGAAGATGTGTTTTCTCCACAAAAGTTTCAGACTGCAGCAATTTTCCACACAATGATATCCCATCAGATGGAGCAGTCTGAAGTGTTAAAAGCCTTTGGCCAGTCTGTTTATAGGAACCATCCTAAAATAAGCAACTGGAAGAATTTAGCAGCTCTTTGGCTCGGTACTCCTGGGAATAATTTTGCATTCTTTGGCTACATACAACTGAGAATTTTGGTTTTGTCACACTTCTGAGGTGTGTTCTGTGTGAGGTAAAGCACACACAATCTGTTAAAACCAGATTTTAACTCTTTGTTTTTTTTCTAAAATAAAAGCTTGACTTAAGTTATAAATAATTAGGGTCAGATTCAATTGAGGTCAATAACTTCCTCAATATGGATATAGTCTCATTTGGATGACTTTGTAGAAGACTTCTGCTCAGCGTGACTATTGGCGGTAGAATCCAGAAAAAAAACAGATGCCCTGACCCTGCAACATGATTTATGCCAGCAGAGCTCAGAGCCTCTGTGAAAGCCATGTGATGCTCCTCACAGCAATGCAGTGAGCATCCTGCATCGAAAAGCTGGTTTGGTATTGATAACAAAGTAAGCCAGCCAGTTTATGAGGTGCTTATTTTCTAGGCTGATGAAGAGTTCTCATTCCCCTCCCATTCTTCCAGCCTTTTTATATATAGAAAGAACTAATGACTCAAAAAACTGCCTGTGAAAGACATCAAAGAAGTACCTTAAGGATATTTTGCAGTAAAAGCATAGGCCCTTTTTGGTATTTAGAATGTGGGATACCAGATAGGAGGCCCTCAAAAAGAAAGGATGTGTAAAGGAGAGGGATAGAAGGCCAAGTTAAACTGGCAACAGATTGGCTGATGGAAACATTGAAGGGGAGAGTCAGGACAGAGGAATTAATTCAAAGTAATCTTCTGCAAATATTGTATGGAAATTAGTTGAACTTTAAGGAGGTAAAAAATTGGAAAGGCCTGAAAATTAAAGGAAAATTTTATTTTGTTAGTACTAGTTGTGGTGAGTATGTCGGTCAGTGCGTCTCTGACCTATTGCTGATTGACATCTGTACCAGCTCCTGACCATTTCTCCCTATTCCCAAGCCATTCCATTTATCTAAATCCCGCTGTTCATCTGTGTCCTGTGTATCATTTGGTGTATAATTCCATAGCAGCCATAAATCAATGTTTGGTTCCTAATGTTAGTCACCCAAGATACTTTCTTTTTTTCAGAAAGTAAAGCAAGGAACATTGTGGAGACAGTAAAGGAAAAGCTGGCAGAGTTGTGAAATAAAATGTATGTCTGAGGCTCAGAGGAACAAGAAAAGAGTTAAAATCAATTCTGAGTCCTCTCTGTGGCCACAGAGAGGTATTGACCAAGCCCTGTATTTGAGACTGTACCTATTGAGGCTTATAACAGCTTCTATTAATTTTTGCAACACAAGATCAGAATCACAGAGAAAGAACAAAGTAAGACATGTTTAGAGAGAAAGGAAAAAAGTAACATTTCTTTTTAAAGATATATTTTGATGTGAGTATGCCAAGGAAAATGAAGCAGTTCCTTCTGACTAAAAATAGAAACCCTGATTGGTTTTATTTAAAAAAAAGAAATTTAAAAATTATTATTAATGCCTTTTTTTTTTTTTTTTTATTAAGTAGATCTTCCCTCCTGCCTTTTCAGTAGATATTTTTTATCTTGTGGTTCCATGCAGTCTCTTAGATGAGTTGGTTACCCTGGCTTTGTAAAATATTATTGATAATAAGATTATCCAGAAGGAGTTTATCTGGCCCTACATTGAAGTGCAGATTTCATGACTAGAGATGTAATACCATCTTTTATTTAACCACATTCAGGAGTGTCCCAGGCTCCTGCACGCATTCTGCAGTTCACATGCTGATCAGCAGTGAAGAGCTCTGTCTTCATTAATGCAAAGCAACTGAGAAGTTTCTCAGGATCAGGTGTGAGGAGCCGGAGCATCTCTGCTACTTGCCAGCAGTGAAGCTGAGAGCCAATTCAGTGAGTGATGCTTTGTGATAAGAAATAGGTGCCTGGGTCTTTTCATGTCAGAAGAAAAGCAAACAATTCAAGTATCCCAAATGTTATCCATTGCTTTGTTGCATTGGAAGATGAAAAAGTTTAGAAAGAGGTATGATGAGGTGCTTGTCATGATTTGGAATAGGAAGATTTGAAAGATTAGTGGAAAGCTCGGAGAAAGAAAATGAGTTTGGTGGGCATATGAAAGATTAAAGTATTGATTTGAATATTTTTAAAGTTGACATAAATACTAAATAATTTTGCACTGTAAGCTTGTAGTTCCAATGGGAAATTTCCAGATGTAAGATTTCTGACTCACTGTTTTTAAGATTTATTTCCACAATCTCATTTGCACATGGAAGACTTTAGCTCTGGAACTGACCACAGTCACAAGTATTGCTGAGGGTTGTGTAGAACCATCTGAGCTTTGAAGTAATTTGCTGAGAGGTGCTCTGCACCGCACTGAGATGATACAGAGCTCAACACATGCTATAATGTCTGAGGTTAATGGCCTCCAGTGAATTCCAGCTTGCCATGACTACCTTGGTACCATCCCTCAAACTACCCACATGCAAGCCAGCTCTAGAGCATTTATACAATCTGTTGTGACTGCTATGACTATATATTCTTTGTAGGCTAGCTCAGGTTAGCTGAGGAAATCAGGAACATGTCAACTGTTTAAAGGGCTTTTCTTTTCTGAACTCCTGGTTTGTGAAGTGAAATAAAATAGTGCCTGAAAATTGTTCTTGTGCAGTGTCTATTAGATAACCTGTGTGGATATATCCCATTGTAACCCAGAACTGACAGTAATATATGTTTCTGTTATCAGCTTCAACAGAAAGAGTCAGGGAAGAATGAACACATCATATGGACTATCCTGTAATGCCAAATGCAGAACTGAAGAGGTTTTGTAGTGTGAGACTTACTTTCTTCTTCCAGAACTGGGTCTGTGGACAAAAGCATTCACTGAATGTGAAGCATGCCAATCCAACAATTTTCACAAGCTCTTTAAGGCACAAAAATGTGCATCTTAGCAGGGATTCTCCTTCCATGAAACGTTGATAGGATTTTGCCGGCATGACTCCTGTTACATTCAGCAATAGTCCCACAGCTGAAAATTCACATACCACTTCAGAAATTGACTACTCACTGTTTGAGCTCAGACTGTGTCAATGTATATACAGAGAGATGGCTTTAGCTGTACTTACTCCTGAGAATTTTCTTTCTCTGACTCTTTGTGTAATCACCTGGACCTGATAATCACTGGAGTTTTTGTCTTTTGAGGCCTCAATGGTATTTTACTGAGGAAGAGCTTTCAATTCTGTAATGTCACATGCCCTTTTTATATCCAGGACATGTCATAAGGCCATGTTCTTGCTCAGATGCTTTCTCAAGGAAGTGATGTACAAGTAGAGTTCTCTTTATTTTGCCTTGTTAATTTATATTTGTGTGTGTGCCTGCATGTGCACTTATGGAAATAGGCAGCAGGAACTAGGGTAAAACTGTACTTTCTGCAATCTGTAGTGCTTTCCTGCTGATTCCATTCAGCATTGCCTCTATCTCTCACCTGCTGTAGGTAGGACATGTTGTGTCTCCCCCAGTCTGTAAGATACTGTTGCCATAAGTGGTGTTGCTTGGTATTATTTGGACTTAGTGGTATCGGTGGGAATGAGAGTCCTAAAAAGAATTTAGGCACCTAAAGATCTTTTCATGTTTTTCTCTGGTTCTATAAGTTCTTTTGGGGCTCAGCCTTATTCTGTTGATCATAAATGTATATTGATTACACAGAATATGATTCTGTGTCTTAGATGCACTAGTAAGCAACCAAAACCATTGCCATATTCCTACCGGGAGAAATGGCATTCTCAGCAAGCTAAGTTATTATATATGACAGATGAACTTTCAGAGGATGCTGGTTTTAGCTTGATGAAGCAGAACAATAATTTTGTCTTTATTTGATTTTACCAGCAAATTGCATCAGAGCAAAGTACCATACAACTACTACACTTCTTGAGACCTCTTCACTTACGCTTTTTATTTTTGAAATTTGGAGTTTTGTTAATTAGTTTATTTAGTAGGTACAGTTGTCATCCATGAATAATAAGGGACATGAGCTTAATAATCCACATTGGATTGAGTTGAACACTTCTAAAGAAGAAATTCTCTGTTTACTGGATGTGATTATACTTAGGGTGACACACTTGACAGAAATCCCATAGAAAGACAACTTCATAAATGAAAGGCATCACTCACCAACAAAAAATGTCACTGTGATTTGTAAGCCTTAGGGTAACTATGTTGTTACCGGTGCCATAAATTTTGCCTCCTGTGACTAAGCTGTTAACACTCTAATGAGATGATGATATTCAAATAGAGGAAAAACATTGGTTTTGCCCAGAGGTAGAATGACGGGGAAAGAGAGAAGTCTTACTTAGGTGCTTGCAATAAAGGCTACCTGTGGTCTACCTTCTGCTTTCTTAGTAGAACCTTAGGCAAACTCATTAAATCTTGTGAATTCTTTCATCAGGGTTTGGACTATCCATTGTACAGGTCCTTGAAAACAAGCGTGCAAACTGCATTGCTTCTGGAGGAGCTGCAGGATCCCTGTGACGTGGAGAAACTTTTCTAGCTCCTTCTCTTCCTGGCCCAATATTCATGGTCCCTGGCCATGAACTAAAGTGCCTTTGATAGCTCCAGTCTTTATCCTGTATGCCACACTCTGAGCAGGGAGGAAGCTAGATGATGAACAACTTACTCCTACCTAATGACCATGACCAGCTGAGGTGTCCCAGCAGCAGTTCATTCTTGCTGTCTGACTTATAGCGATGTGCCTGCAGGGCTATGAAGAGATGGATTGGCAAGCTCTTGAAGTGGTAATTCAGGCACTGGTAGTACTGCAGCTGCAGAAGCAGCCCCCTCCATAGGGGTTAGCTCTGTTTCAGGTCTCATGAGGACTGTGCTGGATGTTGGAGGCTGTTTAGTTTGGTTGGGGATAAATGGTTGCTAAATCCTCAGCTGTCTCTGGCACTGGCAATTAAAAAACCATCTCCAACACGTTCCTCTACCCTCCCTGCTCATATCCTAGGATATGAGTTACTGGTGTTCAGGTCAGCATGTGGGTCTTTGTCCTGCCCTCTTCCTCATTTTGATCACCTCGCTCGTTTGTCAGACATGACGTCCCTGCCCCACGGGTGACAGGATGTTCAGTCCCTGGTGGGATCACTGGTTTCCCACTTTGCCCCTTGATCCTCTTGTCAGATCCCTACTCTATCTCCATCCCAGGCAGGGTTGATTTTAGTCTTTTTAAACAGTCCTGATGTTTATGCTGCTCTCTGCAAGGGAAGAAGAGAGGAGTTTGGCTCACCTTTCTCCCCTTTCTATGGGAAGAAAATAACGCATCCAAGTGGAAAAAACTTGATGCATTGTCACAAGGGCCAAAGTGAGAGGGCAGGCAAGAAGCACTATGTGTAGAAAAAGACACAATATTCTTCACAGATATGTAAATATCTTGCCAATATTTTCACTGTCATTCCGTGAGGTGGTTCTGCCTTGTTATCTCTCATTTTTGCTTTTACATCTCTCTGCTTTGCCCACAGTTCTCTGTGTATGTGTACTGTACTTTAGTTTGCCTTAAAGAATCCCTTAATAAATACACATATCAAAGAAAATTGGCAAGTGCACAGGTATAATTTTAAAAATCTCTTGTATGATTATAATATTCCCACTAAGGACAATGATTGAAATTAATGTGAAGGGAAAAAGGCTGCCAGGTGCAACCTGGAAACTCAAGACCAAAGCAGACAAGAGTTGGAATGAACTTGAGGCTACAGATGTGGTTAGTTGCAGTTAGGATGATCTCTAGGGCAAGAGTACAAGTAAATCTTCTCAAGAATGTACCAAATGGAGGCAGATTTGTGGCTGTGTTCTATCAATACTAGAGTATATTTAGCAAAGGCTGGAGTTAGGAGCTGGATGGTGCTCAAACATACTTCTTTCAGCACTCATCACTCCATATGGGGCCTGTCCTACACATTGGGATGGCTTTACTGCCTCTGGCAGCTGGTAAGGAGAGGATTCATTCTCTAGCCAGAAGGCAAAAAGATCATAGACATCTTTGGTACAGGACTTTTGAGGCAAAATGCCCCAGAAAATTTAGGGGAATATTTGATATATTCAGGTTTCTTGTGGTTAAGGTGAGCAGATGAGTGTTGAGTTTCTGTAAGTGCTATGTGCCCTGAAGTCACAGGAGGTGTATGACACATTATAATGTCAGAGTTTTTCAAGAAGGCAGTGTATCCTGTTGACTAGCAGCAGCAGCAGACCCTCTGGGGAAGAAGGGAAAATGGAGCTGCAGGGAAGAGAAGTGATATCTTAGCTGTTTATCAGAATACCAGACATCTGACCATTTGATTTGAACATTAGCTGCCTGGTCTGGGCTTGGTTTCTGTGGTGTTTTTTTCCTGAGTCTTTTCAAGAAACAGACATTTTCCTTATGACTCAAAGATCGCTTTGATTATCTTGAATGTGCCCTGAAAGGCACCTTGTTGCATTGGAGGTGACAAAAGGAAAACTAAGAGTAGAAAAGGATTTAGTTACAAAGTATACCTTGCTTAATTTTTTTACAAGTAGTGTCAACTCTTTAGATTTTAGGCAGTAAGGTCAAATTAAATTTTTCCATTGTCTTTGAAGAGCTTTAGACTGTGTTCTCAAACTTTGGCTATACTTCACAGAAGTTTACTGCTTTCATTTTAAATGAACTATTAGATTAGAAAAATCTCATAGGATGGGAGTGTGTTTTAGTTTAAAACCATTAGCCCTTGTTCTATTGCAGCATGCCCTGCTAAAAAAGTTTGTTCCTGTCTTTCTTACAGGCCTGCTTTAAGTATTGAAAGGCTGAAATAATGTGTCCCTGGAGCCTTCTCTTCTCCAGGCTGAGCAAAGCCAACATACCTTTCCAATTTACAGAGAAGGATATTGTGGGGGACTGTGTCAAAGGCCTTACAGAAATCCAGATTGATGACATCTGTAGCCCTTCCCTTGTCCACTTGTGGAGTCAGTCAACCGTAGAAAGCCACTAGGTTGGTCATACAGGACTTGTCCTTGGTGAAGCCATGCTTGCTGTCCCAAATCACCTCCCTGTCCTCCATGTGCCATAGCACAGCTTCTAGGAGAGAGAATCTATGATCTTCCCAGGCACAGATGTGAGGTTGACAGGCCAGTAGTTCCCAGGGTCTGCTTTTCTCCCCTTTTTAAAAATGGGTGCAATGCTTCTCTTTTACCACTCACCAAGAAATTCACTTGATTGCCATGGAGAGTATCATGAAGAGTGATTTGGCAACTACATCAGTCAATTACCTCAAGATTCTGGGATGCATCGAAGCAGGTCCCATAGACTTATTTGTCTTCAAGTTCCTCAGGTGTTCACAAACCTCATCTTTTCTTTTTTTTACTGAGTTTGCTGAGTTCTTATACTGTTCCACATGTACCAGCAAAAGGCAAGTAAAAGACACCATATAATTATGTAATTGAGTAGGGAAATGGAGGGAGGTATTTGCTTTGTTGTAAGGTACAGTGCTCTAGCAGATACCTACTCAGTGTACATCTGGACTGCAGTCTGTGATGCGGTGGCATGTTTCCTAACATACATAAACATGTTTTCCTAACATAGTTAAGCATGTTTACTAGGTTCTGCTGGCACTCAGGAACTGGAACTGTCCTACCCACGTATGAAGGCTTTTGCAAGACAACACCTTGATATTAAAGAAAGCTTGACAAAGAGCATAGGAAAATGCCAAGGGACTCAACATCTCCCTTACCACAGTCTTTACAGTCAAGAATGGTCTTCTAGAATCCCATGTCACCGAAACCTGTGAAAAAATCCAGATCAATAAAAACTCAGCAGAGAAGAATTGACCTACAGAGCAAACTGGACACAGATGAGTCCATAGGAACGCATAGGAAATGTCCACAAATAGAGGATGGTGCTAATAACACCAAGGTTGTGGGTTTGATTCCTGCATGGGCCATTCACTTAAGAGCTGGACTTGATGATCCTTGTGGATCTCTTCTAACTCAGAATATTCTGTGCAAGTGCTATGGAAGATAGGTGGTTGAATTCTAAATTATCTTTGAAAGTTCTTGGCATCTGGAGGAGATTCCTCATCACGTGGAAAAATAATGTCACGCTTCTCTCTAAGGAGGAGAAGGAGGAGAATACAGGAGATACAGGTTGACTGGCCTTGCCTCGAAACCTGGAATAAATCTTGAAGCCATTTCCAGATATGAAGATGGCTGGTGATAGTCAGTATGGATTTATGAAGGGAAAATGATTCCTTACAATGCTAGTAACCTTCTATGAGGACTTGAAAGGTTTCATGAATAAAGGGAGAGCAGTGTATATCTCAGCTTTAGCGAGGCTTTTGACACTGTCTCTTGCGACATGGAACAGACTATTGGAATACACTAGCTAGATGGGCATGGAAAACTGACTGAATTGCCATGATTAAAGGGTTGTGACCAGCAGCACAAAGTCCAGCTGAAGGTCAGTCACTACTGGTGTACTATGGGCATTGATACTGGGTCAATACTGTTTAATGTCTTCATTAATTATCTGGATGATGGCACATGGGGCACCCTCAACAAATTTGCAGGAGATGTAAGGCTGGGAGGAATGGTTAATGCCCTAGAGAGTTGTGTTGCTGTTCAGAGGGACATGGATAGGTTGCAGAAATGGGCCAGGAGGACCTCACCATGTTCAGCAAAGGGAAATGCAGTCTTGCACCTTGGAAGAAACAATCTGGGAGATGACCAGCTGGAATGCAGCTTTGCAGAAAAGGCCACGGGAGTCCTGGTGGCATCAAGTTGAACATGAGCAAGTGATGTGCCCTTGCAGCAAAGGCGGCAAATAACCACTTGGGCTGCACTAGGCAGAGCATTGCCAGCAGGTTGAAGGAGGGGATCCTTCACTCTGCTTAGAACCAATGAGACACACCTGGAATGCAAAGTCCAGGTCTGGGCTCCCCAGTATGAGAGAGACATGAACTTACTGTCTCTGGGCCCAGCAAAATGTCATGAAGGTAATTAAAATACTGGAGGATCTATCATACAAAAGAGGCTGAGATTGCTGAGACCATTCAACCTGGGGAAGAGAAGGTTCTGGGGGATCTCATCCATGTGCATGAATAACTGATGAGGTGTAAGTAAATAAGATAGAGCCAGATTCTTCTTGGTGGTGCCTAGTTACAGGATGAGAGGCAGTGGGTACAAGCTGAAACATGTGAAATTCCACGTAAAAATAAGGGAAGGCTTTTACTGTGAGGGTTGCTGAGCACTCACACAGGTTGCCTAGAGAAGCTGTAGAGTCTCCATCTCTGGATATCTTCAAAATCTGATGCGGTGTGGTCCTAAGCAACCTGCTCTAGCTGATCCTGCTCTAGGACTAACGGACTAGGGGAACTAGGTGATCTCTAGAGGTTCCTTCCAATTTCAGTGGTTCAGTGATTCAGTTGGTCTGGATGCAGAGAAACATGCTGGTCAAGATGCCCAGCCAGTGGAAATACCACCAATTAAAAGGAATAAAAAAGATAACATGAAGGGAGGATAGCAGACTATTTGGTTTGTTTTGGCTTGGTGTTGAAAGTGAAAACACATTTGCAACATACAAAGAATGTGTCTTAAAACAATTCTTGTAAAAAGCTGAGTTAAACAGCACACTTCGTTGGAATTTAACAGCATCCAAATGTCTTACTGTTTTGATTCCCAAAACCAACATGCTTGTTTTCTTGAGGGTGGGTGGTCTTGCATTCAGGAAGCTGACATTGTACTGAGTTTCTCTGGGCTCATTACTTTATCTTTCCATTTTTTGAAAATCAATTTCAGCTCTAAATATGAATTCAAATATGGGTATTTATATTCTTTGCACTGACATTATTTTTTTATTTGTAAGGAAAATTATGTGATTAAAAATAAGAATGGAATAAGAAAGAAGAAAGTACTTGATACTCAATGCTTGTACCAACTGTTGTGTGACTGAAATTCAGGCATTTAGCATTTATCCTTGTTGATTCACTTGAGAATCCCTGTTTATTTCGTCACGCCTAAAAAATCCAGGAGGTTAATAGACAACTAATTAAATATTAAGTCCCCGTTCATTCCGCTACACGTCAGTGACTGCTGAATACCAGCAAAGGAGGTGGGAGGGAAGAGAATACAAATAGCTGTTTAATGAAAGCTGTGTCAAGCCAGAACAGATATTGCTAAAATATCTGTTTATGGCAAGCCAGACATCTCTGGATCAGGTGCACAAAGAGCTGCTTGTCTTAGTCAATTTTCAGTGGACTGGAGTCATCGTGAAAAGTGGCCCTTGCTGGCAATTTCAGCAGCTAGCCTTTGCCTACAGAGTGGAGTAGACGTGGAGAGACAATCTTTTAAGTTCTGGAGGAAGGGAGAAGGAAGAGAGGAGTGGTTGCAGTGCTAAAGTATATTCTGTGCTGATACTGTGGATAAGAAAAAAACCCTCGCTGAATTCTCTTGTGAATCTCTAAATGCAAGGAAGTAGTTCTGTGTATTTATATAACAACTTTCAATGAAACTAGGTTAAGTAAATTAGTGTTGATAATGTTTTTCTTTTGATCAAAATTTACATGATCTGTTTGGGAAAACTCACTTTCTGCTTGTTTTCAGCCACATCTGTACCAGATTGTACGGAGGCTGAGGGATCTGTACCTTTGTTTCAGTGTATATTGCAACATTTTTATTGCATTCCACAGGTCCTCCAGTAAACGTTACTTGCAATATTTTTATCAACAGTTTTGGATCAGTCACAGAAACCACAATGGTAAGTGCTATGATGTCATTGGCAAGAGAACAACAGTGCTTAATATATGTCATGAACACAACCTGTCAATTTTTCTATTTATTGTTCAACTTGCAGGTCCTCCTGTAAATGTTACCTGCAACATATTTATCAACAGCTTTGGTTCAATAGCAGAAACTACAATGGTGAGTGGGACTGGTCATTGAAGCCATCTTGTGAAGGAGTGGGATGTGATGTAGAATAGGAATGCTCAGGACGTGGGGACATTTACTAAGTTATTAAGCTACTAAAGAAACCTACTATCTGAACAGTAATAAAATAACAAAAAAATATTAATTATATACAGAGATATATAAATTATTAAACTCATCTATCGAGTCTAAACACACCTATGTAGGGACCCCAGCATGGTCTGTAGTGACTGTGATAGCAGCAAATATAGATGTAGGCAAACCTGCTTTCTCAGGTTTTATTAGCACTGAAGAGACAGAGGAATGGCTGGAGCTCAGCTGTGGGGCTCCCTGCCAAGTGCTCCATATTTGAGTGTGTTTTACACCACATGCTGAATTATCTGCTGCTTCAGATAGCAGTCTTGTGTAACTTAGATAAATCTCTGTGAATTGCAGTCACATCAGTAACTGGAGTGAATGAAAAAATTGAGTCAAATAACTAGAAAATACAGGTATAAGACTTAGGTATTTTGAGGTTAAATTGGTACTAGGAAGTGATGAGATTCCACCTGGCTAAAATTTGTATTTTGACTGAATGCAAAGAATGTACTCAGCAAAAAAAAAAAAAACAAAACCAATAAAACAAAGAACCCAAACAAGCAACCAAGCCAAAATAAATGTCAGTTTTAATTCTGATAAATCAAAAAATAAATAGTTCTATTTTTCACTTAACCATGAGATTTAAAAAAAAAAAAAAAAGCAAAATTTAAGACTAACAAAATCAAGCTAAAAAAAAAGGAAATTAAAGTTTTACGGCAACTTTTTTATTTTTTGTTCTAGAAGGCTAGCAGTCTATTATCTTTTTTTTCAATATTTTCTAGGAAAAATAAAATTTTTTCTTCTGGGTCCGTTTAAAAAGATTCTCAGTTTTTAAATCTCCTTTTTCAAAAATGAACAAAAAAGATCAGTTGTTTATTGAAGCATACATACACCTGACTATGTGGGTTAGTCCAGAGATATATTTTTGATGGCTGGCTCATCATTATGTGATAAACCCATAATATTTATTAGGTGCTCATATCTGTGGTACTTTTGAAGTGATGGCAGTGTAGTTTCACAGCTCTGTTTTCCAGGGGTTCCTACACAGCATCCAAGTCTTCCTGGATTTGCTGAAGCCAGAGGCAGTAAAGGTGACTGACTTCCTGTAGGACTGGGATGCTGGTAACTAAAAACGAACTTGTGACCCATAAAAAGACTTGAAGTAAACCAAAGAACTATTTTTTTATAAAATGGAATAGATACTGCCTTGCAAGCCTTGTATTATGAAGAAAGAACAGACATTTAGCCTGAATTCTGTATTTCATTTAATATTCACTTAGATTGAATTGTTATTCCTGCCATCATTTCAGAAAGTGGTGCCTAAGGAATGTAGAAACACAAATCTTCTGCTCCAAAATAATTTTATTTAAACCCCCACCCTGTTATTTAAAGTTTTCTAGATATAAAAGGCAAATTATTGCTAGGCCAGATTGCTTTCTTAAATAGCGTGGGAAAGACTCTACTATAACTGAAAATCTGTAACATACAGAGCTATAAAACAAACAGAAAAGTTATTGCTTTAGAGTATGTATCTGTAATATTTTCAAAACACTAAAATAAAACTAAAATAAATTTTTAAATGACAGGGAAAAAAGCATATAATGATGTAAAATAATTATCAACAGACTCAATTTTTATTATTTTTTGAAAACTTCAATTGTTTTCTGTGTTTAAAGGGTTCTGAGAAGATAGTTCTGAATGTAGCTTTTTTACCCAGCCATGTCTGTTGATCCTGGTATGCAGAGCCACCAGCATAGCATTAAGTAGCAAACACCCTGCACGTCACTAGCTTTACAAGATGGCATTCAATGAAAATATTTGCACGAGCTAATGCTGATTGCATTAATTAGACTCCTTCATTGCTTTGATTAAATCCCCTCATTGCATTTTATCTTCTATCAAATATGTTAATGTGCACCTTTCTAATGTTCATTAACACATTTTGCTGAAAACAGCCCAACATTCAAGTAGATGAAAACAAAGACTATTGGCTTTCTTATTTTGCTTTGTTCATAATATCTGCTGAAAGTGTGGATAGATTTCTCAGAGATGCTGTTCAATGTTTTGGTATTGATTTTCTTAATGCTGTCACTTCTTTAATGACTATTTTGACTAGTTTTAGAAGTCTGCTCTGATAGGCAGACATCAGTTACTGTTCTATCTACTTTGCCCTTCTGAAATAGATATAATTGTGTGGTAAAACTGTTGACATCCCTTGTGATAAATAACAAGTTTGTTTGACTCCTAGGAATTGTTTTTCCCTATAAAATGCTCTTGATGGTTTTGACATAAAACTAAACGATTCATTTAAAAGCCTGGATTGGAAATTCAATAGAGACACTCCCATCTCAAAGGAGAGGAATGCTTAGTGAAACCATGTATATATACTGAAGGGACATTATCAGAATATAACTTGGATGATCTACAGCAGTTCATTGGAAACTCAGGAGACGAAAACTTGTTTAGAGAAGCTTTCAGTAGGAGAAATTAACATGGAAAACAGAATTACAGTCTAAGACCTACTAAATTCAGTAAGCCAGGTTCTCCATAACATTAGCAAGAGTAGTTTCTGTTTTCTGATTAAGACAGAGAGCAGGATGAAATTCCTCTCTGTGTGAAAAGCCAGCACAACTCTGATGTCCAGTACACTGTTCTAAAAGCGAAAACTTTTCATTCAGAAGGAAAACAGGATTTTGTGCTCGTTCACATGGATGAATCCCACAGACTTCATGCCTTTTAGTCCTGAACATCTAGAGAAGCAAAATGTATATGTATCAGTCTTTCTGCACTATAATACACATATGGGACAGTATCCCAATAGATTTTTTCCTGCAAAGAAATGTTTTTCTTCCATATCAGAATGATATATATTATACCAAAGTGAAAATAGTAAAAAATAAGGCCAGAGTCAAGATGAGGTAATTGGAAATTTTCTTCATTGATTCATTTGCCTTTCATTTAAGCCCTAACTTTCAAAGAAAGAGAAAAAGATGGTCCTAACTTCACTGAGTAAAGAAGTTATGCCAGAAAGCTCTGTGTCTGTTTTTGGAAACATTCACACATGCAGTATTCAGCAGAAAATTCACCGTACAGCATGACTGCAGTTGAGTATCACAGATGAGTAATCTACACCAGCCTGGGCAGCATCCCAAAGAACTCAGATGTTCAGTGTTGCTAATGACCAGGATTTTTTAGCTATCAGCTGTAGGAGAAGCTAAGACCAGTTTGTACATTGACAAGCTAATTGTTAATTAACAGGAATGACTAACTATGAGGACATTATTATTGTCGTTATGCCCTATAATCAATGACTGACACTATGCAGCAGGTTCTCTGTTGGGGTGAATGCATCAAACTCCAGTTGTGTTTTAAGTACTTATGTTATCAGAAAAAAAATTGCCATTCCTTTTTTACAAAAGCTTGGCTGTGGTTGGCTGTATGATACTATCTTCCAACTAGAAAAAAAGAAAGATAACAAATAAGCTTGTGAGACCATGACTCATTCACATGTAGAGTTTTAACTACATAAAAGGCTCCCACTGAAGCCATTGGGGACAGCTTGCATGCTTAGGTACATAGGTAACCAAGTGCTTTTTCTGTTGCATGGCCTTGAAATAGGCCATTAAACAACTACTTTACAGTTAGCATTCCTATTTAGGATTTAGAGAGAGAATGGTCTTTTTGGTAAACCACTCCAATGCATGGAAGACCTGCTAAGTCATCTGTCTTGGAGAGCCAACTCAGCTCCTGAGAAATCACTGCTCTTGAAGGAGAAGATGGGAGGAAAGCTAAGATCTAAGATAATTGTCAGTTCAGAGGCAGAAAACAGCACTGAAGAGGGAGGAAAGACTCCCCTGCTCTGCCCATGCCACAGCAGTGCCTGAAAGCAAAGGGATTCAGAGCGGAAGCTCTGGGCAGTGGATCTGGATTTGGATTTGCTGAAAGATGATTTTTATTTACATTCTTATAACATAAACTAAGTATATCTGTGGATATACTTAAGTCCTTAAATCTTCAGATAAAGCTACTGAAACTAATCAGATTAATATTCTTTCATTATGTTTGTATTACTCTGATCTTATGGCTTGAGAACAGAGGAAAGCTATTTATCTGAGTGGCCTTGAGCTATTGCTGACATTGGTGTTGCAACTGAGATTGAATCTTCAGGTCCACACTCCTTGTTCAGAGCAGTGGTGCTGTCAGAAAGAATTTGCAGAGCAGGTGTACTCGTGGCTGTGTAGGAGTACATTACTACAGTCCACCCACATCTACCCCCAGGAACTTGCAAAATACACACTGTAGTCTGCCTCAGCTCCATGTTGTTCTACCATTCTCAAGAGAATTTTTCTGCAAAAGATAGTTGCAATGTTAGCACAGGAAAAGTAAATTCAAAATTCTGCACATGATTAGGTCTGAATATGTAAACACACATCCCTCTCAACTGCTTGTTCCGCAAGCATAGGAGAAAAAAATAAAGCTGTTTTTATGATGTGTATGTTATATTTCCATTTTTATTTCTCCTTAAAATATCTATACATATATATGCAAAGCCTATCAGACATCAACAAAGGTTTCAGTTCTGTTTTGCTTCTAACAAGGATTACAGAGGGAAAGCATTTCTAAACATATTGGTGTGATGGCTCTGATATATTTATGAAGGGACATACTGAAAAATGTAGTGTAATTCTATTGGCATTATTTATGATGTTGGTATAATATATTATCATCATATCAAGCTCTTCTATGAACAAAGATTTTTCAGACTGTTTTTTATTATCTAAATCACCAACCACTGAAGTTCATGAAAGCACTTTTTTATATATATATATTTCTATATAATTTACTGATTTGACTTATTTATGATTTCTATATCAGTGAGGGAAAAATCCCTCTGCTTTCCATAGACTTCATTATATATCTTATTACAAGATAAAATTAAAGGCAGTCACACAACTAGTTGCACGAGTTTTATTCTCTCAGCCGTTGCTGATAGGTCCTGCCTTCTTTTCTGCAGAATGAAAATCAAACGCTGTCCTGGATTTCTAACTACAGCTCTTCCATATAAAGTTTAAGACACACATAGACTTAAAGACACATATAAATTTCAAGACATGTTATAAACATACAACACTCTCTAAGACTGAGAAATAAGGGATAGTATGCTTATGGATAGTCCATCCTCACAAGATGTGATGACATTTTATAAGCTCAGAACTGCAAATAGGTGTTTGTTCTTTAGGTGTCTGAAAGAAGACCATTATAAAAAGTACAATATGGGTTTTTGTAAGTATCTTTACTAAATATGCTATTCTTGAGACGTCTGTCAGATCTGTCTTGCTCTGATTAGTAGACATTCCTGTTTGGACTCACAGCACATGAGCAAGAAAAGTCATACTCATAAGTGAGATTGTAAAGCATCATCCCACTGGGTTCAAAAACTGGTTTAGACATCAGAAATACTCTGTCAGGGCAGCAGTGCACCTCACTACCACCCTTTTGGGCAAAGGGTGGTAAAGCTAAAGCTTGGAGGGGCTCCTTCACAGACTCTGCATATAGAGCAAGCTGCAGCTCTAATCAGTGACAATATTTATCTACATTTCAAGAACGAAAAGTTATTTAGACTATGCAGTTCATTTGCTTAGCAAAACCCAGGTCAGCTCATACATTTTCCAAGTCAAAAGCACAGTCCTGCCATTTTAATGTACTGTGGTTACCATAAAGCAAATCCCAAATGTGAGCAGTTTGTCCTGTCAGCAGAATTATTAGAGGAAGAGTAGATGTATTTCTAAGAGAGTGTTTACAAGCAAAGTATAAGTAGTAATTTCAGGTAAATATGCTATGAAAGCAAAGGAACTTGCAGGAGATGAAGTTCTTATTTGCTGAATTTGGAAATGCGGGATTAGGAGAATAAACATTTGCTTCTTTCCATTGCCTCCAAAGAGTTTAGACCCTAAAAGCTCTTTTCACACTCCTTTTTAATAGCCACTTCTTGACAGTGTTAATGTTGGTTCTAAATGAACCTCTAAATAATTGCTGCCTTTCCCAGTTGTGACTAGCAGATCACTGAGCAGAAGAATACAATTAGGCCAATTTTAGTGGGATGCAGAGGGGGAGGAATAAATGAAGGAACATACAGAGAAAAGGATACAGTAGATAGAAAAAGGAAACAAATAGTAAATAAGAAGCGCTGATTTAATTTCTTCTATTCAATTTTGGCTTGTCTGGAATTAGCAACAATTCATGAGTACATCAGACATAATTGATTTGCATATCAGAACCAATTTATTTAAATTGGTAGTTTCATAGAATCTTTGCTGAAATTGTATATATGTAGCTGCAATATTTTTTGACTTTCTAAACACCTCTGTGTTAATTCATGGAATTTGAAAATTTTATATTTAATAATGGAGGTTGTAGTTAATATATTTCTCATCACTGAAAGAATTTTGATTTGGAAAATGTATCTGTTGGTTCAACTCAGCATTTTGATAACTTTATTTTCAAATAACAACTCAGATGTTCAGAGGATAACACAAATGGTTGCTATAATCCTTCTACTGTAGTAAGTCTAAAAGCATCAAGAAAGCTAAAGCAGGCTTCCAGTTTTGGTGGCTTAGTAACCTTTTTACATGGCATTTCTGTAGGACTACAGAGTGAACATTTTTTTGAGACAGCAGTGGAATGACTCACGTCTGGCTTACAGTGAATATCCTGATGATTCCCTGGATTTGGATCCCTCTATGTTGGACTCTATTTGGAAGCCAGATTTATTCTTTGCCAATGAGAAGGGAGCAAATTTCCATGATGTCACAACGGACAACAAGTTGCTGAGGATTTCTAAAACTGGAAAAGTGTTGTACAGTATCAGGTAAACCAATTAACTTTCTTTTTTTCTCTTCATCCCCTTGTTTCTCCTCCCTGTTTTTCTGGATTCAATGTACATATTAATTTTTTGTTGTCCTGTGTGTACAACTGAAATGAGACTTAATCATAACAGGGTAGAAGGAAAATTTACCTCTGCAAAGCTTTTACTTTTCACAAAATAGTCTCTAAGTGGCACAGCGGTACTTCTTAGTCTTGTTGAAAACTTGAGGCTGTCTATAACTTTAATGGTATGCCTCTGTAA
This sequence comes from Xenops minutus, assembly GCA_035221455.1. Taxonomy (NCBI): domain Eukaryota; kingdom Metazoa; phylum Chordata; class Aves; order Passeriformes; family Furnariidae; genus Xenops; species Xenops minutus. Next base: position 101,624,566 of record JAWWEE010000001.1, read on the forward strand.
TTCCCATTAGCATTAGCTCGAGTCCCTCCTCTTACGGAGAGAGCAAATCAACTCTGAAGTCTGTAGGTTGCAATTTAAAAGTAACAGGAAATAGTATTTTAAACAAATGCTCAACACTGTAGATAAAAAAATGCTTGAAATACAATAAATTTGACGTGCAAATCACTGGCTAATTGAACGTATCTATTCACACTTAAAAATAACTGAAATTATGGAAAGCAGGGTTTTTGATACTAAATGCACTGAAGTGTGTCATGTGACTAGATTTAGGCTGAATTAATAAACACTGACAAAATACAATTTGATATCGGCTAATTAAATGGGACATATGCAAGAGAAACAGAGTTGCATTCCACAGGCATAAACAGCAGCAAACAATCTGCAGTATTTATTAGACATTCAGCTTACTTTGAGACATTAATTGCTTAATATAGGTAGCCAAAGATGCAAAACACTCTATTATTGTTCTTACGATTGTTCAAAATGAAGTCATTCCTGCTTTTTATTTGTTCTTTGTTTCTGGGAATGCTTCTTCGCTTTTGCCTTTCTTGCATTGTAGAAAGTAAACATGATTGTATTTGTTTAACAGGTTGTTTAGTGAATTTACTCATCTGTAAAGCAGATTAGTTTAGAAGCAGTTGTTTCTGATGGGGCTTTCTGTTTGTGACTGCATTTTCATTATAGGAATTATTATTGATTCTGGCTCAGGATAGCTGTGTGCTTTGGGATGTTAAATAAATAAATATTAACATGGTACTTCCTCCATTTACATAATTCTTGTGGAAATTCCTTGATAAGAGCCCAGTAATATTTGAATGAATTAAGCAGGATGGAAAGCAAATGGTTACTGAGCAAAGTGTCAAATTGGTGTACCCAAACAGTTTGAGAAAAATAATAGGATACAGGATGGAACTAGCACTAGCAGAGTGATACATACGCTGTCACTTACGAATATTTCCTGTTTTCCCCTGAGAAAGAAATGAATGCATCTGTTTGTTTGAATGACATCAGACACCATCTTATTGGAGGAAACAGTGCAGTTGGGTGCTGTTGTGAATACAGATGGATAATTTTCCTGACATTTGCTCATGCGGCAAAAGTAATATTTTGAGCTGCCATATCACATTTGTAAAATTCCCACACCTAAAAGCAAATTAATCTGAAGCAGAGTAAGCAGTATTCCAACAGAGCACTAAGCAAAGCTCATTGCTTCTCATCTGTATCACACAGCAGTAACAGAGGCTTACCGGCCACCTCTAACATGGCACATAATTTTTTAGCACTTTAAAGAAAACTTTCCAGAGTATGGAAACTTGAAATCAGAAGGAATTAGAAAAACTTGTCCTTATTCTTTAGATAGTGGGTTAGATACATCTGTGTGATGTCAGTCTCTTGTAGTTATGCTGTGTGTAAACAAGAATGTTTTAGTGATTGGTTTCAGTATATTGGGAATGTTCTACTGCTGCCATTTTCATTAGTGCACCAACAGCACTTCACCTGCCATCATGACATTTAACATTTAGCATTTAGTGTGCTTTAAGGGTTTAGAGCACTTCACAAATGCATTTGAGATGTTGCAGTGTGGGCTGTTTTATCATATTTCCAAATCAAATAAAATCAAAGTCAAGTAAATCTCTCATAAATACAAACCGTTCTCTGCATAAAATGAGTTTAGAACTGCTCCCGGTAATTAATGGGAAAGAAGCAGGGAATGTGTGTTGTATGACAGTGGTATCCCTCTTCCCTATATACTGCACTGAGAACATGGAAATACGCCATGCAGGAGACTCAACTGGCTTGTGCTGTTAAATGCTCTCAGAGACCAAACCTGCCCTTTGTGAACAGAATCTGGAAGGTCACCTGGAACAAAAGCTCATGATCCATATGTTACTAAAACAAGACATTTGATATAGGATATGGGTGATCAGATAAGTCATGAAAGGATGAGTGATGGTCTGGCCTGTGTGTTACCTCCACTGCAGTGCTTGACTGTGGAAATCATCTCACCCTGTGGTAAGCATGAGACTCTTCATCCTTCTCTCAGTGAGGTATAAGCTGTCCTGCATTTACTGGTTATGGTAGGCATGATGTAGATTTTCATCGTAGTTTACCTTATAATTAGTTACGATGCTCATGCTTGCAATTTCCTACAGAAAATAGTTGATGATTGATGTACCCACCTTTGAATCCTAAATTCAGGAATCTAATCTCATTTTTAGATGTTTGCTGCATGCTCAAATAATTACCTAGATCATTGTTTTGATCTCAGATAGTGTGCTGTGTAAAGCCTCAGGCCCTATATCTGCATAACTGGTCTAAATCTTTGGATTCTGCAGGAAGAACTAGAACCTTATGGAATCCAGCACTACTTAATACTACAAATATATGCTATTGCCGCTAGAGATGTAGCAACAGCTCTTGGAGGCACATGTATTTTGAGAAGTCAGCAGTTATAGCAAAGTTATATTCAGCAACCAACTTCACTTTAGTAGAGATCAGTCTCAGCTGCACTCTCAAAACTGTTAAATAGCTATAACTTCTATTTTAAAGCACTCTGCAGAGAGCAGTCAACACAAAGGGTTTGTGTAGCAGCATTCAATAAAATTAAAGTTGTGTTTATTTTGTATGCTGAAGAAACAATGAGAGTTAAAATCATAACCTACATAGCATCACTCCCTAGATACTTGTGACTCATCCACTCCCAGCCCTTTTCTGATCTCTGTATGGATTGGGTTTTGGAGGACTTATGCACTTGGTAAGCGTGGCAGTACTGTGTGATGATATTAAGGATCCTATTCCAGGCAGTCACATTCTGTATGACACCTGTATTTTGCATTGCATACACCACTGCACTGATTTTATGTTCCAGGGACAAGGATCGTATCTGCTCTTCCCCACTGAGGATACCTGGGACACATCAGGAAAATGCTAAATAAACTCACAGGAGGCTTCACATTCTCTCTGAGCCAACCATTTGTGGTACCTGATTCCCACAAACTCATTTCAGGCTGTCAGCCAGCTCAGAATATTAGCATCTGCCTAAAAGCTTATTTTAGCGAAGCGATAGAAAGTGGTTTTATTTAAGGTTTGTGTACTTTTTCTTTTTTTTTTTTTTTTTGCATTAATTGCCTCCTCTTTTTGATATTTTCAGTGTATTTCAATGAGATTGATTTAGAAGGTGACATAATTCAACTGTAATGTTGATCCACAGCACTGAACCTAGAATATACTGGTCAGGAAGGTAAAGACATTGTAACTGTATTTTAGGTTTTTTTATCTGCTGCTTCAGAAAACACTCCCAGTTGCCTGATAAGGTTTTAGAGCTGTTCTCTGAATTGTAATGCCAGTGCATTTAGCCAGAAATAGTTACAAAGATTACTATATATTTTTTAAATATGAGAAGAGTTTAGAATGTGTTGCATAATTTGACAAGAGATCCACTTGGAATTCTAGGGAGAAGATCTGTGCAAATTCATAAATGATGTTTCTTCCCCTCTTTTTGCTATTCCTCTTCAAAGAACAACGAATTATGTAACGAGAATTACTTCAAGTCTTTCAAAATATCTATTTTTCTGTCTTTGTTTGTCTTCACAGTGCCAGAAATGTTACAGTTATGTAGACAATTAGTTCCTCGTGGTTTCAACTATTGACCTAGTTTTAATTGTAAATGTTACTATGGACGACGGCAGAGTGTCTACTAGAAAGCACTTCTTTGCTGTAGGGCACCAAGAAACAGAGAAGGTTGAAGCTATTGGATTGCTCTGCTTGTGTAGCTGTTCTGGGGATGATTACCAGCCACTCTATTTGGCAACAAGTAGCTGACAGGGTGAGTTGGCCCTTCCAAGAGCCCTCACCTGCTTATGAAAGCAAGAGAAGCATCTGTGAAAGCAGCACGTTTATTTGCAGCGCCGCTTCCCACACCTACTACCTTACTCAGGTGTTTCCAAAATCAACTCTTCCTGTGTGGCCACAGAGCTGAGTGACAGAGCACTGTGTTATATTAGAAGTTATGATTACCATGTCCATCACATAAATAATCAGAAGTAATCTACAACACTTTTATAATTCAGTTTTTCTGAATGAAACTTCTGCGTTTTGTAGTCTCCTCTGTACTTGCGTTCTTTGCCCTATGGGAAAGAAAAGCAGATTAGGGAAATACAAAAGTAGAACTGCTAGTCATTCTGCAACAGACTCCTCATATGGCAAAAAATTCACTATTCTTCTGAAATATATTTTCTTTAAGTAAGATTGGATCTTGGATTTTTTTGTGTGGCTACTATAGATATGTTGCCATGTTATAGTGAAGTCAGGTGTAGGTTTTCTAGAACAATTTTTTGGGTATAGAATTTATCAGCTATATGATATTAAGGTTCCATTTATACCCCTTGTGTGTAAATCATCTATGTAATGGCACAGTCTAGCCTGGCACAGTGGTAGAAAATGTTACGTTCTACACCTCTGTGTGCATTCTGTGATTTAATTTGATGACTTCAATTTTATTTTACAATCTAATGTTGGGATTTAAGAGGATTTGGACTTTACTAGCAGCATTGTCTTTCCATGTGACAGATTAGCAGCGGTGAGAGCAGAGATGTTTATCATGATTGACATGGCTGTTTACTTATTAAACTCTGCCTCACACCATCATATTTATTAGCTCAAGTCCTATCAGAATAATACTGGTATTGACAAGGTGGGGGTTTTCCCTTAGAAGTTCATGTCAGGGACATTTTCATTGAAAACTATTTAGTTCTCACATTGGCAAAACTGGACACTATCCCATACTAACTGCCCTTGTTTCCAAAAGCATAAAAAGTCTTCATAAACCTCAAACTAAATTTTCCACATTTAAAACATACCAAAGCATTGAAGGATAATCAATGCAGAAATGCTAACTGAAATAGAGAACATATCTAAAAAAGTTTGGGGTTTGTCAGCAATTATTTACTGTAGGCAGAGGTCTTGCAGTACTGCAATCACTAAACTTTATTATACTGCACAATGCTACTGGGACACAGTGACTTCTCAAATTGTGGTTGTATTCTATGTGAATCCAGTGAATTTGATAAATCTGTCTTCCCATGGGCATGATTACAATAATAACAATGGTTTCAGAGGCTAAAAAATTGCAACCTTTTGTGGGACAGGCAGCCATTCTCATTATGGCTGAACCCAATGTCCTTGGATTGTCATTAGCAGCCCACTTTTCACCCTTTCTTTTTCTTTCCTTCTTGCCCTTAACTCCTGCCTCTGCTTCCAGCCCCACTCCCCTTCCTTTTGGGGTCTTTTAATTAAAGGGACTCAGATTCTTCTGATTCTTTGGGATTCTTTCCTAACACTCTCTTAACTGCATCACCCATTCCCTTCTTTCTCATTCTCTCTCAGTCCTCAAATTCAGTCTGAGGATCTAGCCCTGGGGTTTCAATACCCTTACTTTCCTGTTGTATCTAAAGTACTTGGTTTGAATAACAAATAATAAAATCTACTAAATACATAATAAAGCCTAATGTGGAAACTTTGCTGTGCGACTAACACAGCTATTGTGAAAACCTCATTGATCATACTGCTCACGGAAAGAATAATTTACATTTTAATGACACAAAATTAGTTGCTTTTTCACTTCGTAAGACATTTAAAGCAAAGCGGAGATATGGACATTATATCTGAGCAGGTACTGCCTCTCCTCTTCCTCTCATGCCACGCACATCACCGGCTGACACACAAGAGGTGAGGTAAATACAAACACAAGAGGAGAGCTGCATAGACTGAAGGACAATGCTGCCAGAAAAAAATGGCTCTGAATTGGTCATAAATAAGCTTAAAGAGGACGTTAAAAAGTTTACAGCCGCATACATCTTGAATTCTTAGAATAATCCAATGGAAATGGAGACGTGCACACACACACACTGGATACCACTAAATGAACTTTGATCAATTTTGGAAGGAATGAGATGATGTGACTCTGGAGGATAGCAGATGATCAAGATGTCACTTTTATAGCCCTATATTCCTGTGTCTCAAGCAAAAAGGAAGACTTTGCTCTAAGTAAAAAAGTGAGAAATGCTGCTGGAGACCAATTTATACATGTAAAGTTGTTCTTGGCTGGCAGGTTCAAAAAGGATTGGCAGGTGATTACTTCTGGATGTCTATGCCAGTGGGACAGTTGCCTAGCCAAGGCACATGTCTGTGTGCTGGCTCTCCTTGTGTGTATTGGCAATGCCTGTCCTTGATTGCTGGTGATCAATCATTTCATTTACCCATTGAACTTACATTGGAGCAGTTAAAGGTTAGGTGTAAAATGATGCAGGTGAAGGAACCCTTCTTAAATGGTACAAAACCCCATGTTTTCCTGGATCATGGACCCAGGGCTGAAGGTCTTTTGCCAATTGAAATGCAATATATGGCTTAGAACAGAGATGTTAAAATGCCAGGAGGAAAGTGACATCATACTAAACACACCCTACAGGAGAACTAAGAAAATGATAGAGGAGAAAGGAGAGATGAAACACTGTTCTTCATGGAAAGGAAACAGGTGGTTACAGAATTTAACTGTTACATGCAATCATACTTGAGTTTAATTTCATAGATTTGTTTGAGCAATAATTGGAAAATCATTTGCTGGCAGCTCATGTGTTGGCATTGTGTATCTGCAGGCAGTGATTGCATTACAATGAGAAGTAGGATGCCTGTAATGAGAAATCCACCACCCTGCTCTGTGCCAGCTCCTGTGTTGTTAAGCAGTACATGAAGCAAAGCAAAGCACTGGAGGGAGTGAGAACATGCTTGGAAACAGCAGTACATGAAACTCCATTCTATAGTATATTTAGCCATAGCAAAGAAGGCTCCATGTCTCCTCTAAGCTTGACTTCAGCCCGTTCCCATCTGACAGAAATGAAGCTGCAGAACATGACAAATATTAAAGAGGAATTCCAGGTCTCCTTCAAAATAAGGGAAAAAGCAGTCAGGTTGACTGTTCTATTTAACAGGACAAAGCCTGTAGACTGTGAAAATTGCCAGAATTGACATTCAAAATGATGAGTCAGGTCCCTGAAAAAATAATGAGATGGACTACAAAATGAAAAGCCCTTTAAAAGAAGAATACCACTGGGAATGATTTTTTTTTTCGTTTTTGGTCTTCTGATATATGAACAGTGTGTATGCCCTTCTTTCAGGCACAGATCACCCAAGAGAGGGGGTTGGAAGGAATATAGGAGAATTTAGATTCTCCTCTCTGTTCAGTGCCACTAGCCTGAATGGCATTTGCTCCTGTGTCATGCAATGCTGTCATGGTTGCTGTGCAACTTCATCTCCCCTGTCAGTTTAATGGGGAACTTTGTCTGCTTGTGCTTAGGTAATATTTCTATGTTATTTCAGCAGCTACAAGGATCAGGATTTTAATCTTTCAAAGAAAAAATGTACCACTAAAAATAATTTTACCTTTATTGTCAGCTTGGAGCTTTAAAAAAATACCAGAAACCTTGCAATTTATGATAGCATCTTTAGATTTAGCAATAGTAGGGGGAAAAAAAATCCTACTTGTCTCACTAAATCCAACAATGATGGATTTGCACAGGTATAAGTCTTTTCATAAAAATGGGACATAGCCAATGCTAGCAGTGATCATGCATGTGCTATTTATGCTCTGGTATTTGCAGCATAAAGTCCTAGATTGTGAAGTCTCCTGTCCCAGCAGCTGAGGTACAGATGGGCGTAGTGTGGAAGAATGAAGGGATAAGAATAGAAAGAAAATGTTATTTTTGACACCATGCCTACTCACGGTGAGGCATTTGTTGCTTTTCATGCTAGTGGGGAGATAATCATGGGGGTTTTATGGAGAGAAGGGATTTTTACCCTTATCCCCAGGACTACTTAATTTCCCAGCAGTATTTCTATACTTAATAGGACTGATCCTAGTTATTTATGGTTAGAAAAACTCTGTGAGGAGGCTCTTTTTCTGTAGCCCCGTCACAGACAACCACTGTTGCAGGATAACTAATGAAAAGGATATTCCCCTGCCATCAGATACCTTGTATTGTGATCTACAGGGCCTTTCTCATGTGTGATCAGTGTCCTCCTCTGGGGTGAGATGTCACTTAGATCAAGGGAAGTTTTGGGTGTGTTGCAGCACGTCAGGCTATGGAGTAATAGCTGCTTGTAAAAAAGTGGGTTAGAATCCAGTCTAACAGCTGCTGCACACTAAGCAATATGTCAAATCTCAGTTAAAATTACATATTCTCTTAAATTTATTTAAAAACCTATTCTTGGATTATGTAATGTGTCAACCTAATTCCCTAAGATTTGAGCATGATACTAGCAGCTCATTGCTTCAGATTTGTGTTGTGTGCTGTTCACAAGCAGTCTGTCTGTGTAGTACCCTGAAGCGTTTTTGTAGCATTGTGAGATTATCAGAGAAGTGGTGTGATGGTGGTGAGCCCCAGCATGCAAAATCCCCAAGTGAAAGAATGAGATTGGAAATAATCTTGAGAGTAGTCTATTTACAAATATTTTATTCCTAATGATTTTTTTTTTTTTCTATTCAAGATCCTTACCTTCTACTGCTTTGGGGGTTAGTTGTGAAAGGGCAGATTGACCTTGAAACTTAATAGCCTGAAGAGAAGTAGACTGGCATTTGAGAGGAACTGGGCAACAGAAAAAGCAGGGGGAAAGGGTACAAGGACAGACCAGGATGCAAAGGAAGGAGTCTGGGCTCTACATCATGTAGGTGACTCTGGGAGAGGTGTAGGGTAGATGGGCAGACGTGGGAGAATGTGGGAAACTCGTGTCCATGGTGGAGAAAGAAAAGGACAAAGGCAGGAATGGATGAAGGATGAAGAGGAAACAGTATCTCAGCTCCACTGCTGAGCTCAGGACTTGATTGTACTGCATGTAAATACCTCTGAGCCTCTCTGGCTGCACATGTGTGTCATGCCCTGCACTGTCTTTTCCACACTGGACGATGGCTGGCCACTGCAGCTACATTTAGGGCAGCTGCAGTGCCTGTATTGAGCTCTGCTGCTGGCCCATTTGAGGCCATGGCTGCTCACACTGGGAGAAAACACTGGCATTACAAAATAAAATGTTCAAATGCTAAAGATCACCAGCATGAGGATTTCTGATTAATAACATGTTGTCAGACTATTTATTTTTTTCTCACGGGATGCTTTATTTTGGCTTCTGTGACAAAGGAAGACACTGCCTGCAGGACTTTTGCTTTCTTGTCTGCAGAAAATAGGGAATGGAGACCTCTGAGTGATGCTGTAAGGGGGTTCCTGGGGTGACCAGAAATTAAAGATTTTGAGCTGGAGTGGGAAGAGAGACAGGCTCACAACCCAAGTCTGAGTGATTTCTCAGGACATTATATTGAAACCAGGGGATGAAAGAGGGGAGTCTGAATGGAATGCTGAGTGAAGAAATCTCAGCAGTGCCTGCTGCACTTTGAAGGCATTTAAGGTCTCAGCAGATGCTGCTCAGAAGTACTTACCTAGTGTATGAGGGAATCCTTAGGAAGAGGGTCCAAAGCTTAAGACAGACAATGCTGTCCTGGTGTACTTGGATTACAGCCCGGTCTCTGCTACAGCGTTGCTCAGTAATTTATTTATTTATTTATTATTTTTGTCATCACAGTGACAGCTAGTTGTTCATTCTTTGTTTTCTGGCTCTGATTCTGCATTTTGTTCTGTTCATACTCTATTTGCACTGTTCCGGGGCTTGATGCTTCCTTGGCTGTGGGGTGGGTGAGGGAGCACGCAGGGAAAGAAGAGAGCAGCTTTGCCTCTCCTCTGAGGCAGCTTGCTGTCCCTGGCATCGTGCCTGGAATGCTGGAGACGTGACTCTCTCCTGCTCCCTCATGAGCCCTCTCTGCACAGCTGATAAACATAACATACCCAATACTAGAGTTTTCTGTGAGCCAGCTGTGCCACCTGAGTCTGGCTAAGCAGGGGGTAAAGGGTGCTCAGGTAACTGAAGACAAAATTAAGTTCTTGGTCACCTTCTCTTTTCAGTTTTACAGATGGTTCAAAAAACACTTCCCATCAGTAGTTTATGGTTCTACAGCACCAAATCTGGCTTTATACATCTCAAATGCCTTGGTGGTGGGGTGCCTGAAAAATAAAATAATTGTTCTATATCAGTTTATTCCATTTTATTAAAGTATTCAGTGTAGTCCCCTATTAAATTAGCTCTTTGCAACAAATCTCCAGGGGCCTCTTGAATTTGCAACAGTGAGGCATTCATTTTGCTGAAATATTTTTTGTTAATGACACTATTATCTGCAATGTGTGTAGCTATATCTACCTAACACTTTCCATTTCTGATCCCATGTCCTTATTAATGTAAATATATAAGTAGTGACATGACACCATGGTTTGGAAACACTTGCAGAATCCTATCTCTACTGAAAAGTAGTTAACTGATATAAATTGAGTCACCACCATGGACTTCAGTGTATCTATTTCAGATGCCAGCAGTTGAACATTTAGCATGTAGTTTCTTGTTGAAAATCAATAGATCTGTGGATGAAACCAGGCTATAAGCATTTGTTTCAACACTTGCATTACTCCTAGTAAAAGGGATTACAGAGGCAAAGATGTTAACTATGAATGGTTACTTTGTTGAGATGAGCAACAGGTAGAGGCAAAGCTAAATGGGCATGATCTCTTGAGCTAGTCTCATTGACACAGTGAATAGAAATTATTTTTCATTTGCCAGGGTGAGAAGAGAATAATTTAGTCTTCCTGAAAGATACCAATGATTAGGAAGCGAAAGTAGGATGTCAGGCTTTGTGTGGACCTATATAATGAAAGATTTCTCATCCCACCTGCAGAAAAAAATAATTAAAAAAAATATATCTACCTGGTATCAGTAGAGATAGGTCAGTTTTCCCCTATAAGGCTTGTAAGCTTTATCCAGTTGCTTGAAAGCAACTGGATATATTTGTTGTCTCATGAGTTTGATATTAAAATGACAAAGAGACCTCCCTGACCATGTATGTAGACAAAACCCCAAATTATTTGAATTTTTTGGGGAGAAGAAAAAAATTAAGGGGAAAGGAAACAAAGTCAATGTTCAGTCCACACCTCTCAGTAGAATCCAAGGGGTGGATAGGCCATGCCTACTTCAATGAATGCAAACAAATGACATATTTACAAAAGCTGTATTTGCAAGAAGGAATGTTGGAAAAAAAAACTTCAAACATCTAAGCTATATTTAGAAGATGACTGAAAAGAAAGAAGAGAGTTTGATATAGCAGTGTTTCAGAAAAAAAGGCACAAGCAGAGTTTTGTTAATACTGGGGATTAGCAATTTAATTAGCTCAATCTTTAATGCAGGAAATTACCTGGTAAAAATGAGACTAGTTAACATTTGCAAGGCACTTGAAATATTTAAATGAGGAAAGGACAGATTTTCAATGACATTTAAATGTCTACTAGATACACTTTTTTCTCTCGATGACAACTTTTTTTTTTAATGCTTATGTTATTTGCTCCCAAAGGTTAAATGGGAGTTTATTTACTATGATGATGTTAAGAGAAATATTGGGGACTTTTGTTCATCTCAGTGCCCTTCACTGATACATACAACTGATCTCCCATTTCCTGGTACTATCATCTTGTACACTGAAGACTGTGTCAAGGTGAAAACATGACTTTCTCTAGATAGACCACAAGTAGGTAACAGCAGTGATGTTGAACGTGATCTTTGATCTGGCTGAGTCAATTTTTATCTCAGTTACCTAAACATCATCTTTTATGTCATAGTGATTTTATGACAGGACAGTAGGACTAGAAGCCCCAGCCAGGCCATCCCGAAAAATTCACATGGTGAACAAATAAAGACCTTGAATCAGCTGCATGTGGTAAGAACCACAAAATCACCATGGGAGACAGAACTTAGTCAAGTATTTCTCCATAGGGATCACGTATGTCTCTGGGAAAACAGTTTCAAGGTTATATTTTCAAACAGCTGGCCCATGGGTTCTCTGACATAATTAAAAATTTATTCTCATTGTACTGTGTTAATGTTTCAGTGTCCCTTCAGATCAGACAATCTTGTTATTGTCCTTGATGATAAATAGGCACAGAGGGGTTTTTTTATTTGCTTTCTTTGTGTCAAAGTGTTTTTTTGTGCTGAAGGTAATCTGAAATAAAAATGTACTTTTAAAATTCCATTTAATACAAAATCCTAACAATTCTTCTGTTTTTCAAAGCATCTAGCTATTTGTAATTATGCCAACCCGCTACCTTGGTTTGCTAAAAATTGCTGCTTCTCCTCAAACAAAAAAAAAAGAAAAGAAATAAAGCAGAAAAGTCTTGAAACAGATTTCAATGAAATGTGAAAAGGTAAAATCAACTAAGAATAAGAAAAAAGAAGCATTAAAAGTATTCCCATTCAAGTAAACTTATGCTTTATCTGGGACAATAACAACTGAAAAATTCAAAGAGAAATATATTTTGTATGATTTTGTTCCTTTAGGCTTACTTGATTCTATCTGCACTCCTTTAATGTGATGTGATTCCAACTTTTAATGTATGATGCTTTTTTCTTTCTTTTAGTGGCTCAGCAGTAAGAATGAGGGGTTGCAAATGGGACTCATACACAACAAAAGCACTCTGTTGAAAAAAACCCATGGTTATTGTTTTCTTCTTTTGCTTTTCCAAGATAAAGCTTAAAAACATGTGTCCCATGATCAGTCATTTCAGCTTTTGGATTATTTGAGTCAGTATTGTACATAAAACATTCACTAGTACATTAGTGGAGAGCATGTCTTGCTGTCCTGATGTTGTCTCATCTGCCTTGTTCTGCTCAGCCAGCACAGGCCAGGAGTGCCCAGTTGGCTCACACTCTGTCTTCGCAGCTCTTATGTGCTTAAAAGCTCACAGGGGAGATGAGCCCAGCGTCTGAGGTGCTAAGATCTGGTCTTGATCCTTTTAAACTCTAAATATGGGGCTTTAGATAAAACCTGTAGATGTCTAACATTTTCTTTATTTTTTTTTCCTTCATTTTTAGGCTTACTTTAACCTTATCCTGCCCCATGGACTTGAAGAATTTTCCTATGGATGTGCAGACATGTACGATGCAGCTAGAGAGCTGTGAGTGTCCAATACTTTATCCATCAAATAACAAAGATTTTACCCTAAGATCTGGTAGCTAGATAGTATCTAGGCTGATACATCTATGTGATGAGACTCACTATTCCTATTTTGTAAGAAAAATAATGAAGGAACAGTGCTTTCACTGTTTATCACCATAATCTGTGGGTCCCTTGTTTCTGTGATGTGCCTGGTTCCTTCCCTTTCCCCCTCCTAGGTCACATCACCTCACCTATCAGGGCTGAATCACTTCCAGAGGTAACTGCAGCAATGGGAGAAATCATTAAATCTGAGAAAGTAGGAGCAGTTAGTACATAGCCAGGGATTTGCTATGTCCCACTGAACTGGGTTGTGATCTTTTGAAAAATGGAGGAAACATCCCTGATGAAGCAGAGGTCCATTTAATATACTTAAATTGGTAAGCTAAACACAGCCAAGGAAGGACGGGGGTACCAGCACACACCACAGCACCATTTCAATTTGAGTTGGTAACAACCAAGCAAAACCAGGTGTGGCTCAGAGAATGGCATATGCCAGTGATCATTCCCAATATTCAGTAGGTACCAGTCCACCTTGGGGGGTTTTTTTGTAGTGAGGCGAGAAGGGGTTTATTTGTATGGGTATGAACTGAAGTGTATGAACTTTGTGCCCTGAGAATCATGGAATCATAAACTGGTTTGTGTTGAAAGGGACCTTAAAGATCATCTTGTTCCAACCCCCCTGCCCATGGGCAGGGACGCCTTTCACTGGACTAGATTGCTCAAAACCCCATCCAACCTGGCTTTGGACACTTCCAGGGATGGAGCATCCACAGCCTCTCTGGTCACCCTGTTCCAGTGCCTCACCACCCTCACAGTGAAGAATGTCTAGTCTAAACCTGCCCTCTTTCAAGTCTGAAGCTGTTACCCCCTTGTTCTATCACTACATGCCTGTGTCAAAAGACCTTCTCCAGCTTCTTGCAGCCCCCTGAAGATACTGTAAGGCTGCTATAAGGTCTCCCCAGAGCCTTCTGTTCTCCAGGCTGAACAACCCCAAGTCTCTCATCCTGTCTTCCATTTCTTCCATGGAGCAAAGGTGCAGCACTCCAGGTGGGGTTTCACAGGAGTGGAGTACAGGAGAACAGTCACCTCCATGGACTTTCTGGTCATACTGTTTTTGATGCAATCCAGGATACAATTGGCTTTCTGGGCTGCAAGAACACACTGCCAGATCATGTCCAGCCTCTCACCCATCAGACTCCCAAGTCCTTCTCCCCAGGGTTGTTCTCTATCCATTCTCTGCCCAACTTGTATTTGTGCTTGGGATTGCCCCAGCCCATGTACAGAACCTCAAATTTGATCTTGTTGAACTTCCGGAGTTTCACACAGTTTATTCAGTTTGCTCATGTAGCAGTACAGTCAAAAAAACACTTCAGTGGGTTGATGCCTCTCTTTTACCGCCACACCTTTCAGTGCTAGGATCACAGGTTTACAAAAGTTGCCATTTGCTTTTTGATAAGGGGCCAACATTCTGTAGTCTAGAAATGCTTGTTTTGTTGGTGCATGCCAACTCCATCATCAAAGAATTATGAAAATAAAGAAAAATGCAGCTTTATACATAGACACAGAGAAACTTCAATTGAGGTGTAAACAGCATCTTGTATGGGCCAGCAAAAGTACTTTTTAATGGCAAACCAGGGCAGTATTTCAGAACATAACAGTGTTTACTTGTTGCTTTTAATAAAGTAATAGTGCAGTAATAGCAGCTGGCAACTAACAGGAATAGTGCTGTTGTTAATCAGTCAGTTTGAAAATATTACTGGAATAACATATATTGTAATAAAAGAGATGCTTTTCAGTCATAATAACATTGGATTTTGATGTTTTCCGGTCACTTGTCATCTAATGAACTCTGATGTCTTTATTGCAGTTGGATACACTATGAATGATCTGATATTTGAGTGGCTAAGTGATGGGCCTGTGCAAGTTGCGGAGGGTTTAACCTTGCCACAGTTTATTTTGAAAGAAGACAAAGAACTTGGTTATTGCACAAAACATTACAACACTGGTGAGCATTATTCTGTTTTTTTCTAGCAATTGCTACAGTGGTACCCATTGTCAATTTTTAAAGGCAAAATGTGGGTAAAATAAAACAAAAATTGAAACTAAAATTTGATTCAGCCACACATTTTTAAATCAGAAAAAGAAAGATTTTTTCTCCTTTTTATTTTTTTTTGAAAATTTTTGTTTCCAAATTTTCTTTAATTTCATTAAAGGGATTCTAATATCCTTAAAATCATTAAAGAATTTAAAATATTTTAAATATTATAAAAAAATCTTGCTGTTCTGATACCCTTAAAATGAAACTTTTTAAACAAAGTAACTCTTTTAGTAAATTTTCATTCATCACTTTTAATGTACTGATTTTTCTGAACCTCATTCAGCATATCCATTTGCCAGTGAGGAAAAATATCAAATTTTCACCAGCTTTTATGTGTGGTCTAATTTCTGAGATGAAGTAGTATGTGAAAGGACAATGTTTTCATTGCTGATCTGAATAATGTACAGACATGAAATGCTGGAAATTAAATGCTTGATTAATGCTGTGATATTTTTTCTTGCATTTGCTGTTTAGAAGTTTATAATTCTGTGTTTTCAATCTTTAGCTTTATAGAAAAGAGAGGACTGTTAAAATTTTGATTTAGCTGCTTGGAGTTTATTCAATAGGGACAGCATTTAGGGAACAGTTTTCTGGATGCTTTCTGAGATTAAATATAATCCCTCTCATCTAAAATAGCTTTTTCATCATTTCAGCATAAGAGCCGATCTGGTAGCATCAAATACATTTGTTTCACTCTGAAATAATATTTGAGAGGTTCTGCCTTTACTAAAAATAAGATCACATTTATTTCTTATGAAAATGAAACTATTGTTTTTAATTTTTATAAATGCAGCTTCTTATTTTGAAGCCTGAAGTACCAAAGAAGGAAAACTTTGTGATTGGCACTCCCATTACTGTCTTCTCTGTAGTATGCTCCTTCAGTTTTGGAGTGAAATTAAAATGTGGATAAAAACTATTTCTCAGCCTTCTCCGAAACTCACTGTCCAGGCTGTGCCACAAGAGTCTGGAGAGCCTGTGACAGACTGGGTTACTTTCATGCCATTGTTGTCACACGTGGCCATGACACTCCTTTTCCAGACCCCTTCTATATGGGCAGACTGGTTAGAAACAGCCACTACTCAGCATCTGCCTTTTGAGTCACAGGTCCAGTCACTCATCTTAGAACTTCTGTCCTGTCAAAAGATATTGTTTAGTTTGTGTCCCCTCCTCTTTTTCCTCAGCCTCTGCATTTTCGTTTGTGCCAACTCTTGCACCCCGCCGCTCAGCATTCTAGACTAGCAGAAAAATACAGGTACATCACAAAAAGAAGATAATCTAACTTCCCCTGAAAGGGTGAATGAGGAGCAATGCATCTTCATGCATTTGACCGACCCACACAAACCATTAGCATGACACTTCATGAATGACAGGTTCTTGTAGTCTGCCTGGAGAGGGAGAGCCCTCAGTATCTAAACCACAGTAATTTTGAGACTAGCACAGAGTGATTGCATTAGTAACTGATGAGCTCTTACAACTCAGGACTCTGCATCCTCTGCTGCACAGCTAGCAGCTCCATTGTCAGGCAAAGGAAAACTTTTGTCCTTTGCAACCACTGTGGAGCATCTATCTCTTGTTTGAAGAATCACTCACCTCCCATGAGAGATTTTTTTTGGATTTCTGAAGTCACACTTTTAGCAAAATTCAAAGCAGACTATGAGTTGTTGATTCTGCTGTGAGACATAATCCACAGACATAGGCAAATGATATGAGCAGAATAAGGAGTGTGATCTACCATAACACTGTAAGACTAGTAGTTTACAATTTGTTCAAACATGGTTGCTTAATTTCATGTCATTAAAAGACCAGAATGCTGCCCCTTTTTAATACTAAACGTTATATTTGACTGAAGTAAAAGCTCATTAGATTTTGAGAAAAGAAACATTATGTTATGTTTTCTGAAGGTACAGCAATTGCGCTAATATAATTTTCTAAGTTAATATAAAGAACTGGGCGCAGTCTGTTTCAGTGGTCCCATGCTTCCCCCAAGATATTATGCAACAAGTGACTGACTAGCATTCATGTATCAGGGCCTGCTAAAAGTATTAGGTCAGGAAACAGGGCATGCATCTAACTTCTGTTCAGAAAATAAGATAAAAATGTGCAAAAAGCATTTATGAAAGTAATTTCATGTTCTAGGAAAGTTTACATGCATTGAAGTCAAGTTTCATTTGGAGCGTCAGATGGGATACTATTTAATCCAGATGTACATTCCTAGCCTGCTGATTGTCATTTTATCCTGGGTTTCTTTCTGGATCAACATGGATGCTGCTCCAGCCAGAGTTGCACTGGGTATCACTACAGTTTTGACAATGACTACACAAAGCTCAGGATCGAGAGCTTCTCTCCCAAAAGTAAGGAAATAATTTTGTACCACAAGTTTGCTATTATTAAGAAATACTTGTCCTACTTTTTTTAAGTTTCTGTGCATCTGATGAGGATACGTGAGCAAGCGGTAACAGTGTGATGTTAAACTGCTGCAATACCCTGGCATTTGGATTAATGCAGGTTTCTGCTGTTTTATGGGATGGTTGGATAGTTCAGCCATATGGATTTGTAAGGAGTTTCTACTAGTTTTGACACTTAGTTTTCAGCATTTAGAAACCAGATTTTCTGAAGTATTTAGATATCTGACTGGATTTCTCTCAGACTGGGGACTTCAAAAACTCTGTCTGATCTTCTCTGGACTGTTAGACTCCCACATATCTTCATGTTTCTAGATATGGCACTTAGTTCAATGGATATATAAATATACCCCCCACCCCCCAAAAAAAAAATCTATCTAAAACATGTATACACCTTGAAAATGCACCTTTTCAGTCTGGAACTGCTGATGTCTTTATTTCATGGTAGAATTTGATCATGTGCTCATTCAAGTGTCATCTGAAGACGTTCATCCTGTCTAAGCACAAAAACATCCTCTCATTCAAATTTTGTGGTCATTTTAATCCTGGCCAGATGCTGTAGATGGATTTACAGATTACAGACAGAGTTCTTTGTTTAGTCACGCTGACAGCTCTTTTCAGCATAGGCACAGCCCAAATGCTGTTGATGATAACATGCCCAGCAGAATTTCATGTGCATGCTCAGGTTTTGTACAATTTTATGGAAGAGAGCTCAGAGGTAGGTCAGTTTACAATCGTCTAAGGAGTTATGAGATATACTCCCTGAAGAGTACTTTTACAGCATCACAGGGGCTGGGGTCATAGCATCAATGAAAAGCACAAATTTTGAGTGTTTATGTAGATCATGATCCATTCCAAGACATTGTGCTGTATATTGTGCTTCTTTACCTCAGTATCTCATTTAGTCTCATTCCAAATACTGCAGTTTGTTCAAGTGGTGTACATATAGGGTAACTTGAAAAAGTGCACAGATTGTGTTACTCTCGTTAGTAATGACAAAGTATCACTTAAAAATCTGGTGACTACAACATTTGGTTCATCTTCACTTGTTTATTTGGAGATATGTATAATTTTCCACGCAAACTGAAGGCTTCTCAGATGCTCAGAATTTTAAATGGAAAATTTATTAAATATTTGTTCAGACAATTCAGTCAATATTACCAGTGAACGTTCTGAAAAGAAAGTCTATAAACAGATAATCTTGTCAAGGATCATACAAGCTCTGTAGAAAACAAATTTGGAATCACTGAAGACTGTGTCTAGATGGTACAATACGACTCCATGTGATATATTCTGAGTTTCTTACTGATTAACTGTCTTAAGAATTAAAGACAGTACAATCACTGTAGTGGAGATTTCCACCCACATTTCCTGCTGGGTAAACATAGCCTGCAAAGAGACTCTACCATGTTAGCATGCCCCAAGTGCTAATGCTTTAGAAAGAGTTTTCATCATAGATTTTGATCCAGCTGAACTGTTTTCCCTTTTGCATTCTGTCTTGTTTGAGTAGAAAAGTATTTGCTGAGTGTAAGAAATGGGAAGATCCAAAGTATGTTGACTGTGGCTGTTTGGTTATCAGAGTGGTCCTTCTTCAGTCTCAGGATTAAATACATTTATCTCAGCAGCTGTCAGAGAACCGTGATGCTTTGCCCATATTCCATCTTCTCCTGTTCTTCTGTGTTCCTTTGCCAGCACAGGCACTAAGAAGAAAGTCAGCTTACCAGAAAACCCAACACACTTAGGCTGCACCTGGATGCTACAATTTCTCTGTCTAACTCAACGGAGCTGTATTTTATAGCTTTGATTTCTATATATTAATTCATTCTTGTGGAGACTTTTGAAGGTGCATCAGTTGACATAAAAATGTGGTTCTGAGTAAATGCTGCCATACCTGCCAGTTGACTCCCACCTCGAATGACTCAGGTGCTTGAAGAAATGGGCACCATACAGGTCCCACATCACCAGTAGCTTTTCTTGCTATTGATTTTGCAGGCACTTAGCTATTTTAAAACCTCTTTTGTGACTTAATACAAAAATTGTATTTATTAGTAAAATCTGTCCAGTTGAAATGCATTTAGAAATAAAAAAATGAGAAGAATCAAATCAGTGTCAGATCTGAAATATCAAAATGCCTCTTTAAAAGTAATTTTTTAAGTCCTGTCCACATATTGCCAAGACACAGGAAGTTAGGCTGCCAATAAAACATCCATTTAAAAATTGCTCGAAGCATGAATATGTAATAGCATAAGACATGTCAGGAAGGCTATTTTTGCAAAAATGCAGAAAAAAACAAATGCAATTTTGTTTTGTGAGTACAAGAATTTTAATACAAGAGTTATAATTTCCCCATCTTTCTTTGTGTTCTGTTCTTATTAACACAGATTCAAGCCATTTAACTTATCCTTAATTTATCCAGTCTCACGCCAAGATTTTCTTTCTATTCTTTTGTATTTTAATAGACTTCATCACAAAAAACACCAACAAAACATCTAAACTTGCCAACTTTAGAGGGAGTAATTCCTTCATCTAAAGAAAGGCAAAGAATTGTGATAAGATTCCTTAGTTTTTTTGTCTGTTTCCAAGTTACTATCTAAATGACTAAAGTGTTACTGTTTAGAAGTAATTACCTACATATTGTTCTCAACCCTGGCAATAAAATAGCATGATGATGTTCTGTTTGCTTAAAACTGCTCTTTTCCATATTAATAACTAACAATCATTTTGATACACAGATTTCATAATAGTAGGTCATGGCAACATAGACATTAGGCACTCAGATGTTGAAAATTAAACAGAAGAGTGAGACTGCTGAAATGAAAATAAAAGACAATGAAAGAATTAAATTCCATCTGAGGCTCATATTTGCTGCATATAAGAGAAACATCTAGAAAGTCTCTTCTAAATGCAAAATAATTATATTTCTTTGGGAAATTTTGTACTATTTGGAATATTTTGAAATTCTGGCTAAGAATATGAGGTAAATTCCAATATCAGCAGCAGAGTAACAAAGAAATCAATATGCTTTCTTTTTCTTATTCTTTTGTGAAGTTGATTTCTTGCTTACCAAAGGTAGAAATAAGCCATGAGACAGTTCACATCACAGCAAAGCTACTGTTCTAGGAAGGGTGACCTGCAGTGCCTGTTTCAGAAAGCAGAAACATTCTCTTCCTCCACAGTTTTAGCATAAACTGAGCAATAGTGCACCCTGCTTCCTTCATGGACATGAAATTATGATTTTCTGTGTAAGGAGTATCGTAGAGAAATATTGACCTTGGTGCCAATCTCTTTTAAAGTGATGAAATTATTTTGTGTTTGTTACAGAGAATTACCAGAATTACCCTAGCTGACTGTGTTGGGGATTGTTAAGCAACTCATCCATAAAGCTGAGATAGAATACCCTCCCTGATGTTTTACTAATCCATCTCTGGGATTCCCAGGAACAGTGAACCAAAATAACCAGTTCCCCTTCCCACACTTTCATGTGTTTTACCCTCATCTGACACTCTGTCTGCATTCCTCTGGTCGTGCCATCATTCTCCACTTAGAAGCTTTGGCTAGGTAACCATTCGTGCACCCAGCTGCACCAGTGGCTCTTGTCCTTCAGCCAGCTGAGCAGAAGTCCTGGTTTCCAGCTTGGTGATCTATGTGACCACACATCTGTAATTAAATCCTTGTGAAACCCTGAGCTTTCTGTGTGACTCCTGTGCATGAGGCAGGGAGATCCCTTGTACCCAGGGTTTGCTGGACTTCACCTCTGAAGAGAACCACTATGGCACACAAATTAGGAATCTGATGTAACGTGCCTTGCATCCATGCTCAGCAGATTCTTGTCTTCTGGAAGTATGAGAGCAATGGACCAAAACAGAACTATGTATTCATGAAAATATGGACTGATGGTTGCCTGGGGATCATGAGGGACACCTAGACATTGAATATGGCTTTACGTATTTTATGATCCCAGCTGTGTATGAGCTGGGGGAGTAAAGGGGAGGATGTCAAGGTCCAGTAATGCAGAATTGTTGAGAAGTGTTACAAAACAATTTTTTCCTTCAAAGCATTATCATGCTGTTCTATTTATTTGTAAACAGCTCTCCTGTTGAATCAAAAGAATAAAAAGTTTTAAAGGATTTTCAAAAGAGGCATTTGAGAGAACAAGGAGTTCTCTGCTGTGCTAGTTGTGGGGTTTTTAGATTGTTTTCTTCTTAAAACACTTATATAAACCAAACTCAGCAATAACAGTCCAAGAAAATGAATTACTTATAAGGCCATAAAGCAAAACATTTGAGGATATTTTAAGTCAAGTGAGTGGTAGCAACTGTATTTTATATAGTTGCATAGCATTCATATTGTGTTACTTTAATGCACAGTGCTTAATGAATGCATGTTCCTTCCCCAGGGAACAATCTGTGCAGCAGAAAATCTCATTCAAAGCTCACCAAAACCTCTGGAAGTCCTTCCATTCACTTAATTTTGTTTTGAATCACTAAATGCATTACCAAATGCAATAAAAGCAATCCATTCTAATAAGTTCAGAGACTTGCAAAACTGAAGTCAATGAATTCTATCCCCTTTGGCAATAAATGACTGCTTTTATGTATCATCTACTATCCCCAGCATATTTGGAGACTTTTAAAGATTCTTGGGCTTCTGGCAGACCAGTCTCTCCTACTTTTGAATGCCAGAAGTTATCAAGTAACAAAGATCCAAGAATGTGGTACTTTTTTATTATTATTTTGAATTAAGGTTAAAATGTTACCATAGTAAAATTAAAAGAAAAAAGAAAAAGAAGATGTGAGGAACAATAGCAATAAGGACAAAGGAATAGATGCTGTTATCAGTGATAATTTTGTTCTGTGTTCATTTGTTTTCATAAGAAGTAGAGCACCTAAGGGGATTGCTTACTCTGTCATTAGCAAAGCACACCTAAGGTGATAGTTTACTCTTTCATTTGCAAAGCACAGAGATGATACATTTTAGTGCAGCATTATGGTAAAAAAGCAATAATGAAGTAACTTGGAATTGAAGCAATTTTTTTGACAAATTACTTTTACTCTAGTCTCAGGATCTGAAGAGAAAATAAAGGAGCAATTTGGCAATCAGGAGACTTGTTAATTGGCACTTGGCTTATGTGGGTATCTGAGTATTTTACACACTACTTAAATAATTAAGTCAACTCTATTTTTATTAGATATTTACAAATTCCTTTTGGAGGCCTAATGGTTCTAAACCACTACCTTGATATTTAAATATGTCTGCTCTACATAACATATTTGTGTATCCTCATAGAGGTACTGCAAACAAATATCCACTTTAATTTTTTTTTTTTAGCACCCTTGAGTTGATTTAAAAAGAAATATTCTATGGATTGCCAGGACTCTAAAAGAGGGTATCCTCTCTAGCCTCCTGGAAAGTCAGTCTACCTGGTCAGGTAACTGGGAGCAGGTATTCTTCGGTCATGTGCCTACATGGGAATGTTTTTGCACTTACTTGTTTTGTTAATTTCTGGAACTCTCACACAACTTTCTTTTCCCTTCACATTGTAGTTTTAACATACAACATACATTCCTTCTTTTACTTATATTAAAAGATCATGAAACCTCCTTTAACTCTTTTTTTTTTTGGAGGGTTGACAACTAATTTTTTTATTGAGATAATGTTTTCAATTTCTATGCGTTGTATGAATCTGGATATAGAGATCTGTTCTACACTACAGAACAAAGGAAATCACATAGACCAAACCTACTTTTCAACAAAAAAGTTCCAAGGTAGACAAAGGGGTTTAAGTAAGTGAGCATTTCTTTGCATACTGTGACTTACTGAGCAATTGATTGGGTACAAACTAATTGCGACTAGATATAAATAAACAGCCCTGTAAAATACTATTAAAAAAAAAAAAATCTTGCCAAGAAGTTTCTAATCACCTGTTCATAACTTTTAGAAGTTATGAAGATATGTTTTCTGACTCTGCTCTACAGGTTTCCATGTTCCATTTCTTTATTCTTACTTCTTTTCCCTTTAATTATGTTTTCTCATGAATGGTTTTGAGGCAGGATATTAATGTGTTTGTGCTTGAGGGCAGGAGAGCATTTGAACTGCAATGGGAGATGTATCATGTATCATGATACATGTATCAGATGATATGTGATGTACCAGAGACAACATCCTCGCCACTTCAAATATTAATAGCACTGTGGCCATATTAATACCAGCTTGAAAATACATGCTTGGCCCTAATTAAAAGAACATGTGGTGCCCATAAATGTCTCTGCTGCTTCCAGTTGCAGCAGCTGGTCTTGTAAAAGACACTTTCCTTTCTTGCAAATTTTGCACCTTTGAGATGTAGGTAGATACTTACAGATCTAGCCTGTGCAGTTACAACTTCACTGGGAGCAGAAATCTCAATTAAAATAATGTTGGATGAGCTTTGGCACAATTATATATGCTGTGATCATGCATCCATAATAGGAAGAATTTTTTTCTTCCATTCTACAGTCATTTCCAGTTCTATAAAACTGAAGTCTTCAGCACGCTGCATAGGTAAGAAGACAATAACCAGCAAGATCCATGCTTCTTGTGAGAAGAGCAGGAGGAAGGTTGTAGATGCTAAACAGAACACCTAAATCTGATGCTAGAAATTATCACATTATTCTGTTTAGCTTGGCCACAGATATGTGGATGATGTTTGGGTCTTACAGTGGTTATGTATGGATTCTAGTGATTCCCTCTGCCCTTCATTCTGTGCAAAGGTGACTGATACGATACTGACTGGTATGTTGTCTGGTAAATACTGATAAAAACTAATACACTATGATCTATAGCAGTTTCTAGTCTATGAAAGTAAAATATAAAAGACTGAGTAAATCGGTCACCTTTTCCGCTGTGCTCATCTAAACTTCAAAGTTTACTTTTTTCTGTAGTGAAGACAGTGGTATTTACTGTACAACAAAAACAGTAGTTGCTGTCATGTGTGACAGCTAAAAATATGCAATAAGATGTGTCTGAATACCTCTGGGATGTTGTTTGAGTACTCCTGGCACTTCCTCAGCAGGTTTTATAATGCAGTCGTCTGGGAGGGCTGGCATTCAGCAGGGCCTATTTCAAGCATCAGAGTAGAGTTGAAGTTGTTGTGCACACCAGTCTGCTGGTTGTTTCATAACCCTGGCATGGTACTGGAGCTCTTCGGCTTCACTGTCACACCCTCTAGGACTTTCTGGTGGCTTTTAGTGTCTCTCTGAGGAGTGCTCTGTGCTGCTCTTTCACAGACATAAGCACTGCAAACCCTCTCTGAAGCAATGACATACACTGTTGTGGCTCATTCGTTTCAAGTAATTGCAAGCCTTGACTCTATTAGATCATCTAGAACTATTACTTATGAATATCTTTTGTTAATATTTAATTTGAAATAATGTTGATGGGACCCCCTGGAGTCTGGGAAAACCACTTTCATTTGCAGTTCACCCTAAGACTGCCGCCTTCCAGTCTCAACATCAGTGCACAGTGCACATGGCTGCTGAGGCAGCTTGGCTATTAACATCTTACTCCCAAAAGCTGTCTATGAGAGACAGTGGAACTGTTTGAATTCTCTTACTTGAATGACAGGTCTTTTTTTTTTTCCCTTTGGGAAATACTTTCATGGGAAAAAAATTTCTTGTTGATATTGGTCTCCCTTCTTCTCATCTCCCTCTTCCCTGCAAGGAAAACAGAGAGAGATAATTTATTTTTTTTCATGGATGCATCAAACAACCTTCTGCAGGAGGAGGCACTAAACTCATCGTGTCTTGTTTTTACATATTTTGTCTGTGCTGTGACATAACTATGACTTTAATTTGCCAATTTTGTGGCACACTAGTCTTTCTTGTAGTAAAATCAGCTTTAAAAATGAAACAATTCTAAACTAGGCATTGGCAAGAAACAATATAATTTGTTGTTTAAGGTACAGAAATATAGTCATGCATTCTAGAATGTGTCATTATTCACAGAACCTTGTACTAAAGTTTTAAACCCTGATGAAATAATCTCTTTTTCTCCTTATTTCTTCTTCCTAGGAGCTTGTAGTTAATTGAGATATCTTGTCTCAAAGCGAAGGGAGCATGAGAGTAAAAAGCTTTGATCCTCAGCAGCTTCTGTCTGGTGTTAGGCCTCCCTGCCTGTGAGAAATAGACATAGTGTGCCGTCTTTCCTCATTCTACCAAAGGTTAAGGCTCTGGAGAACTGAGCCTGAACTTTCTGTGTGTCTAGAGAGAAACATAAGTGACTAATCACAGCAAAAAATACAAGTTACAAGAAAGGGAGAACACATGTTCCTCAGTACATTGATTCATAGAAAAGATAGTGTGATTATGTTACAAATAATTATCAATAATGACACTATTATAAGGAGAACATATCAATATTTGTCCCATATGGAAGAAACTCTTCCTGCTATAAGATTGTCTACTGAGAGACTAAAAATTGCCCTAAACTACTTCATCAATATAAATTATTGTATTTTCTGTATCTTTTCTGCAGAAGGGCATTTTCCTTTGCATATATAATAGCAATCGAAACACTTTACTGATTGATTTGTACTAAAATTTGATTAACAGTGCTACTTTTAAAATTTATCTGTGGTCAGGAGACATTG
Organism: Xenops minutus; assembly: GCA_035221455.1. Classification (NCBI taxonomy): domain Eukaryota; kingdom Metazoa; phylum Chordata; class Aves; order Passeriformes; family Furnariidae; genus Xenops; species Xenops minutus. The sequence goes on from JAWWEE010000001.1 coordinate 101,650,818, forward strand.
ATGTCCATCCCCTTATAAGGGATGATCAACTTGAAAACATGACTTAATTTCCAAGGGAACCATATAGATGGTCAGAGACAATGAGAGCATCACCCCCTTGGAGCACTCAAGCACTATGCTTGAGTGTGCTCTGCTCATAAAAAACTGACTTAAACCCACTTTAAATTTGCATAAAACTGACTAAGAAAAGAATGAAAAATTATGAAAGTGAAGGAGGCAAAATGTCAGGATTATAATAAAAGCTCTTTAGAATTAGACAGTGTGTTCTGGTGCTTTTTCTAATTCAAACAATCTAGCTACTCACTGTTTTTTTTAAGGAAGCCGTAGTTGTCTGACAGGATCTATTTTATGAGTTTGTTGGCTGCATTTTGCTGTCTCCTGAACCTTCTAGCACAAACAGAATCTGCTCGGAATGAAAACAAAATCCTGTCACCAGGAGTGACGTGAACTAAAGTATTCAGATGCTCAGGCTTTGCTGCTGCCTTTATTTCTTACCAGAGCTCCCCAAAGTCAAGGATAACTGAGCTATACTGTGAAGATAGTGCAGAACAATTCAATTATGCTTATATCTATCCCTGGATATGAAAAAGAACACCCCAACATTGCTTTTTTGTATCTCAAAAAGGCTGAAATACTACTTTAGGAAGCAATGTGGTCTTTTTTTATGTCTTCTTGTCTTTATCTGTCCCATCTAGTGAGTGGGAAGAAAAACACATAATTAATCTCTTAATTGGTTAATTATCCTCTCTGAAGTTGGTTCATTTGTCATGTTTTAGTAATGGTGTAGTGTTCATTCTAACTGGGTAGTGCTTGGGGTTTCTTAATAAATAAGAAATGAGATTTTTTTTTTTTTGACAATTTTTTAATGCCCTGTGAGGATAAACGCTGCACTGCTCACACTAGACATGTTAAGTGAGAACCACACAGCTGCATATAGAGGTGACTTCTGATCTTTTCCTACATTGACTGGAACAGAGACAGATGTTTCATAACAAGTTAGAAATGTGTGCACTACGCATCCTTCCAGGCAAGACTTGTATCTTGGCAAACGATTTCATGGTGAATTGTTTAAAGGTAAAACTCTCTCAGTGAGTGCAGCTATGAGTTGATTAGCTTCTTACATTAATGAGGTTTCAGTAAAAGCTTTTCCCAAATTGAAGGACATACCTAATTAAAGACTGGATTGCCTGAGTATGGGAACTGCACTTCAAGGCAAGTTCATCCGGTCAGTTTCATTCATGATTTCCACGATTACACTCACTTCCTCCAGATGTGCTTCCCTCTTAAGGAAGAGCAGCCTCAACAGCAGCTGTCGACCACAGCAGAGTTCAAAATCATTTTACCCAGCTCCTCTCTCTGCCATCTGTGAAAGAGACTTCTAAAATAAATCCTTGGCATGGCTAGCTGTTGTTCTCATTGTGATTTTTTTTTTTTTTTTAATTTATACTCTTTTGAGATGCTCTTCTGAAAGGCAAGTGCACCCTGAATGAAAATGAGTTTTCAGATATGCTGTCTTCAGCTAAAAACAAATGCTGGTGTTTTCAGCTAAAATCAAATAAATAGTTCTTCCTACCTCCTTTTTTTTCTGTGTAGTACATATTGTATTAGATCTGTGCTCCAGCAGTGATATCCATTTTAGGTGGGGTCAGGCATTTTCTCTAAGGAACTACTTTTGTAAAAAAAATGTCCCCTTGTTGAAGCTATGTAAAGGGTACTTTAGAATAATGTTTTCATTTATTTGAAAAATTTTCCAAATAATTTCTGTTGACTTCCAACTACCACTGTCTGATTTCTCCAAGACACCTTTTTATTTATTTTTGAAACTGACTCAATACTTGGAAATCAAAAATTAATCAATCCAAAAATATCTGAAAAGTTTGACATGAAAATGGAAATTATAGAAATTATTCAATTGATGCTATTTAAAAAAAAAAAAAGTGACTTTTTTTTTTTTTTAAATTCTAATTTAGAAGACATTTCTGAAATGTCAAAAATCTCCAGGGAAGGGAAAAATCACATCCTACTCAGATCTAACATTTACTGAGATACTGGTAGTCACTTTTCAAGTGTGAATAATATTAAGAGTTCAGAGAAAATTGCTCTAATTAAAACCTTACAACACAAGATCAAGCTCAGGCACTGAAACAGTGAGAAGATGAGAATAAAATCAAACTGCCTTGCAGCGAGCTCCAGCCAAGCTCGTTGTAGCCAGCATATGAAGCTTCAAGTCACTGGAGCATAGTTTAGCCTGTTTCAATTCTGATGTGGCTTAGTGACTTGTAGAAATAATTTTCCAAGTCCAGAAGGAACAGTGTGGCCTTCCAGGATAACACTATTTTTTTTGCATCCAATTTATAGTACAGTTGTGTTCTATAAACACTCTATATTTGGCTTAAGCATGTCTTAAAAGTGCAGTCTTGCTTTGAAAATTAAGTTGGGAAGTTTATTTCAATAACTATCCAGGCACAATCTTAAAGGGAAATGCTTTTTAGACATGGGATTCAATTCTTGTCTGGTCTACAACTGTTGTCCAGACTCAATGTCTTTTTTCAAGAAATCCTATGATAAAATCAAGCAATCTTTGGATTGTTTTGTTTTGTTTTTTTTTTTAAACTTGAGCTTCTTTTGTCTCTCACTCATTCAATGTCTTCCTCAGCCTTCAATCTTTTATCTTTCTGTCTCTACCAACATAATAATTTAAAATATAGCAACCACAACTACGCTACAGTAGAAACTCTTAATATAGCTTTCTTCTTCCTTCTCCTCCTCCTCTGTTCTGTTTATAGACTCCGTAGTCATGTTTCCATTTTCCCCACAGCTTTGCGTAGCTGATGCTCCATTGCCATCCCTTTCCACACCCCTTGTGGTGCCTCTTGATTGGTCCTTACTTTCCTCTGGTTTTACCTTTTTTTTTTTTTTAACTATTTCCTTTTTGACTTCTTTTCCAATAGTACTGCCTATTTCTATTTCTCCTGTAATGCCGGGAAGGGCATTCAAAAAACAAATTTGGCTCATTTGATGGTTGCAGAATTGCAGTTCCTAAAATTTTTAACCCTTCTGCAGTTGTAACATACTTAGGAAAATATGCAGGACAGTCCATGTTTGTGCCATGTAAACCAGGACAAGTTATTGGTTTCTGAAAATCCAGCTAATTGTAAAGGGTTAGTTCTAAGTGGGAAAAAACTTAAGAGAAGGCTGTAGCAGAAGAAGTGGCCACGTGTAAATAAGGACAGAAAGGCAGACTCTGAAAGTTTCCATGACATTTTTTATCATTTGTGAATAAAAAAGTATACTGAGAACTCAATTGAAGCAAAAATGGAAAAGTTTGATTAAAATGAGTAGTGACTTAGAAGGAGTATGAGAAAGGGTTGTGAAAAACAGCAGTACATATCCACTTAGCCAGTTAAATAACATTAGAGTCTAGGGCAGCTGGGAAAGGTGTGATAGCCTGGGAGCCTCACAGGTCCAGCCAGCCAAGCAACTGATGGTTTGGGTGTATGGGGGAGGTGAATTCAGAGTTTGTAAGAACTCAGGTCTTTTTTGAATCAAATAGGAGCAATGTGGATTAGTATGGAACATATAAAAGAAAAGTTTATGAGGTTCATTAATTATAAGACAGCACAGTTCCAGCGACAACCTTAGTTTGAGAGGAGGAAAGCTCTTCAGGAGCAAAGCAGATAGGCAACAATTTTTAGTATCAATTACAGTGGATAAAGAATGTTAGAATTATTATCTAAAGAATGTTAAAAATAGTGAAAATGTAAAAATGTAGAACTGCTTTGGGATTTGAGGAACAGTACTAAGGTAATGATTCACTTGTCCATCCATGTAAGATAAAAAATGAACAGGAAAAAGAAAAAAATGCTTAACATATGAGGCAGGGTGAAAAGAGAGAAGGAAATAAATAAGAAAACTCTCAATAGTTACAGCTTAAAATCAACTAGTGATGTACATCCCTAGTGATGTTGAGACCACACCTTGAATCATGAGTTCAGTTTTGGGCCCCTCACTACAAGAAGGACTTTGAGGTGCTGAAGCAAGTCCAGAGGAGGCAAAAGAGCCAGTGAAGGAGACAGAGCTAGCACAAGTCCTATGAGCAACAGCTGAAGGAGCTGTAGTTGTTGAGCCTGGAGAAGAGGCGGCTCAGGGGAGACCTTATTGCTCTTTAAAACTACCTGAAGGAGGTTGTAGCCAGGTGGGAGTTGGTCTCTTCTCTCAGGTGACAAGAGACAGGACGAGAGGAAATGGCCACAAGGTGCACCAAGGGAGGTTTAGATGAGATATTAGGAATTTTTTTTATTTTTTTTTCACTGAAAGAGTTGCAAAACATTGGAACAGACTGTCCAGGAAGTGGTAGAGTCACCATCCCTGAAAATGTTCAAAAAACACAATGGAAGTGGCACTTGAGAACATGCTTTAATAGTGAATGTGCTGGGGGTGCTGGGTTGACAGCTGGACTTGATGATCTTAAAGGTCTTTTCCAAACTTAACAATTTATGATTCTATCATTATATATATATATATATATATATATATATATATACACTGAAAACATTCGTATGTACCTGGTATGTGAAGAATATGAATAGAGGGCTACTTTTCAGCTGTTGTAATAACAGATTCAGAAAACAGTAAAATAGCCCATAATAGAAAGAAAATGTTTTCCATTTGTATTTGCATTTCTGGAGTTGCCCAGAGAGAACCAGAGCAATTCTTTCCACTTTTACTAATGGTAGCTACTTTATTATATGCATCTGTGTTTCACCACTAATTTTAAATGAAGAAGTAAATAACAGACTTGTAACCCTGCACTGAGATCCAGCTGTCAAAACTAAGGTGGCTGAAAGTTGTTTTCGACTGTCATTCTAGTCAACTGAGAGAAAGAGGCACCTCCACTGCCAAATTCTTCTCACACTCAGATAGGTATGTGAGGTGGGTTAGAGGAGCTGTTCGTTTCAAGAGCCAGCAAGGGAAGGCAGGCTGACCAGTCTGAAAGTCAGATTCTGAAGAGGTTTGGGGTCAAAAAAAGATGTATCATAATATAGAAATATTGAAAACATTGTGCCTTTTTTTTTGTCCCAGACAAGCAACTGTACAAGCATCTTCTTACCTGCATCTACTATTTGTGTGTGATTAAGATCAAACCTGTTGTATTTCGGAAAATTAATTAATTTTTTCCTTCTCATTCTTTTTCACATGCAGTGCCAACAGGGATTAGAACAAATGAATTGTAGATGAGGTGGTATCCAAACCCTTGTTTCATTACAGTCTGTTACACATTTGTTAATCTTTAAGACAAACGGGTTACAGGAGGTGACTCCAAGACCCTGAATAGAGACAGAGAAGCTGCCCACAGGGCATAATTCAGTCTCCAGTTCCAATTTTCTAGGCAAAGAATTGCACTATCACAAAGACTCAGTTTGACTCTTGGAGTTGTAAATTAGAAAAGAAAATTGAATACATACAAAGTTAAAATAATTGAAACGTGACTTCACAGTGAATTATAAAATCAATTCTCAACAAAAACTGACATTCTAGGAGGAAATGAGAGAAAAGGGCTGATGCTAGTTAGTCATTTCTTCAATGCAACCTTTTCTAGATAAAAATTATTTAGGCATTTCAAGAATGGATTGTTATCACCTAATCTTATCAAATCCTCCTGTTTATAAAATGGTCGCATTTCATACTGCGTGGAGCCAATATTAGTTTTCTTACACCATTTTCAGTGATATATCAAAGGCATTTTTCCATTTTTTGCCTAAGTCTGCCATGCACAGAACTTTTATATGATGAGAGCTCTGGATTGCTTTTATTCACATGGTGGATTTTCAGGCCTTTGTGGATGTCACTGTGATTATGCATGTTTGAAGGAGGGAGAGGTAAACATGAGTCCCTGACGCAGGGAGTAGCTCTCCCTCTGTGCAGAAGACCAATGCTTGAGTCTAGTGTATAATGTCAGAGCTTCTTACTCATTGGGGTCATCTTTTGTTTGCTATTTTTTGTTTAAATGCATTTAGAGTTCAGTACGTGTATAAGGTTACAAGTGTGTCTCAGAAGCTAATATAAAGTATTTAACTCAGTGCTTTGCTTTAGTGTGCCCAACAGGCTACATGGGGAGATTTTACAACCTTACAGAAAATATAAAGCTGAACCTTACTGGTTAAATTCTGCAGTATTACCAGAACTGTGGATCTCTTGTATACATAAAGCAAGGACACACCATAAAACTGAATCTACTTTTCAGAGTGGAGGCTAAATCTTCAATTCCTTTAAACTGACACAAAACCTCTGTCTAGTTTGCCAACTGAAGAACTTGTTTGAATACATTTATTTTTTAAGAGAATATTTTTTTTTTATTATTAAATCAGAATTCTGTAGATAAGTATCTTCTTTTAATGCAAAATTTAGGGATTTTCTTTTTTCAGATGACTCGGAATGAAAACATCCAAGAAATGTTTGAAGTGTTTCCATTTGGATACACTATTGAAATTACTTCAGGACAGTTCGGAATCACTTGTGTTGTAGTTTTCAGTGTCCTTCCCTAACATTTCACATTCTTTATGGTCTTCCATATTGCACTGCTGGTTCCTTCCAGGAGAATGTACTAGGGGACGTGTAGCCTGAGCTGAAAGAAAAGCCTGTAGAGATCCTAAGAGAACAAAGAGGTAAACCATACCCAAGAAAACATGTCTAGCCCTCCCTTATTAAATGATTTTTGGTTTATTCCAAATTTGAAAACTGACATGCATGTTGTTGTTTGTGCTCTTGCTGGTTCTAATGCTTCATTAGATGAAATCTGCTGTTAGTATTTCAACACTGTTGACATAATCATTTATTTGATTTACCATCTTCCTATGTTGTCTGTTGGCCATTTCTACAATCTAGGGTCCTAAAACAGCGGAAAGTTTTGCTGATTGAGGAAAACAGTTCTATGTAACCACAGAGCCAGTTCCCAATGTGCTCATCTTGTGAAAATGCTTGTATTTTATTCTACTAGATAATCTCCAGTGCAGAAGCTTAGCTCTAAAACTAGCAGTGGTCACGTGACACATCACTTTTTGGATGCAAATATTTAAATTTTCAGATGTCATTGCTTATACATGAATTTGGTCATAAAAGCAGAATATTTTGTAATTTAGACTCCCAAAAATGGATAGAAGTGCAAGAATTCTCTGACAAGATTACACCAGAAATGAAATTACATTTTATCTGACAAACAAGCACATATTTTTCCAACTGCAGAAAGCATTCCCCTCCTCTGAGAATTTTATCAAGGCTATTGTACATGTTCAACAATTCTGCTTATCGTTACATCACCAAAAGCCTTTTTCACCAGTGCTACCAATGCCCAGCAATAACAGTAGATAAGAACAGTACAACTGGGATTTCAGTGTTAGAATAGAATTGCAGGAAAGTAATTATCTTGCATCCTTTTTGCTTTTAACTGTCATTCCTGATTCTATGAACTTGGCTGAAAATCTGCAAATTGGTGGTTTCATACAAAAACAAAGCTGCTGTGGAAAAAAAAGTGCATAAAGCAATCTGTCCTTGCACCTTACATGTCACTTGTAGAAATGAACCTGAATGAGCATATTTATACAAATATTTTCAAACAGCCCCACATCATTCCCCCTCCTACCTCTCCTCCCTCTCACATGAGCACACTCCATCCAGAGTTGCCAGGATACTGTGAGAAAAGTTGTTTTTGCAGGGCTCCCAGCTGTGACCTTGTACAGAACTGTGACTGCTTTGGAGAGGGCTTCTCTTCATGGGGTTTTCATGTCATGTTGGCAGGTTCAGGAGATGTGCATAAGAGGCCTCTCCACTATCACTCTCTGGGTGAGGCTCATCAATACATGAGAATACACTGGAGCACGTGCTTGAGATCTGCTCCTTCCAGCGTGTGTTTCACATTTGTTGCAGTTAAGCTTCACTGACTTTGGCATTACCTGGCATTTATGGCTCTTGGAGGAGCAGCAAGAAGGTTCTGACATCAACTACTCTTTACCCTCCAGCAGTGCACAGAGGTCCAAGTGATGCTCTGGACTCATATTTGTGGAGCCAGATGCCCAAGTTGTCTGGTGGGCAATATGGATTTTGACCTTACTGTGGGATTTTTTTAGCCCATTTTTTTTTTTATTTGAAAAACCTGATTAGTCTAAATCAGAAAGGTTTTCTATGGACAGGATGCGGTTTTTTGATCCCAGGATAACTAGCAGACAGAAGGATAAAGCCATGAAATAGAGATTGCGAAGGCTGACTACTCCAAGTATTTCCAAGAAAAAAATTTCATTTTCAGAATATTGCACATGCATGCTCACACTTCAGGAAACATGTTCTAGAAATCAGTAAATTCCAGTTTTAGAAACCACAGTGAACAAGAAATTACATAAGGACTACAGACAGATGCCATACAAAAGGGGCTAACTTGGTCCATGGGCAAGTCAGATGGGAATGGGAATGGAAAGTTAACTTTATGCTTTTATATAGCATTTTTATGAGCAACACTTGTATAATGCCTTTTTTATTTTACCAGGCAAAATAGAATTATCCATGTCATAAAACTAAAATTTGCATTTTTTTTAGTGATGCCTCTGGATACAGTTTTACTCTCATCTGGTTTTTGTTGACATTACCAGCCTCTCCTTGCATTCTCTTTATTTCCCTTTCTGCGTTGAAACCCTTTGACATTGTCCTGCCATCTTTTACAATAAAACTCTGCGTGGCCTGTTAGATTCATGCAGGTAGCTGCACTCAGTAAACATACTTGTCACTTACACAGAGAACAAAACATTGGCGCTGACAAAAGATATAAGGACATTTTTCAGACATTCCTCACCTTTTCATTTGTCCTAAGATGTGATCCAGAGCTGAATTTTGGATTCTTTACAAGAATTTCACTTCTCTTTTATCTAGTCTGTCTTTGATAAGTGAAAGTAAATTCACAACCAAAATTTACTAGGAGAACATCTGTTTGCTTAGCTGTCTCCAGGGTGCTAGCAATGCTTGACTCAGTGTCCAGCTCAGCTGCACTAGCCTGACATCAGTTGTCTTGGACACTGTCAAGGGCAGCACAATAAGAGCCAGGGGCAAATTACATCAGTCTCTGAAGTTCTATGCTTAAGCCTGATTTGATTTATGGCCCTCTAAGGTGTATGTGAACTCAGTGGACTATGACAGGACAAGTTATGTGAGTGAAGCAGGTAGATTATGCCCAGCCGGTGTCTCCCTTAGCATACTCCATTAGGTTTTGTAGTGGTATCATGTGGTCAGCATCAAGCAGACAATTTGTTTATAGGTTCCCAAAAAAGCTCAGTGTCCCATTAGACAAGGACTGACAGCATTATGTTTTCTAGGGGCCCCTATGAATCATTACTGGCAGCTTAATCCTTTGAAGGTCTAAGCACTCTATGTTGTTTCAGCACCAGTGTCACCTCTGACCAAATGAGAATGGAGGAACGCTAGCTCATGCCAAAGCCTTGGAAGTGGCTCTCAGAGCTAGAATATCTCACCAGCCCAGGGCGTGCTGTAGGCATTTTCAGAGAGGGGCAAAACGTAATCATGTCCTGATGCCATTGGTGCTTGTGGTAGATGAAAGATCTGGAGTTAGCTCCTTGTGCTGCCTAGAGCTGAAGACAGGAAGCTCTTTCTTGAAATGTGTTTCATTAAATGGCTAGTGTTATTTCCGTAGTAGAGAAAAACCTTGCTCTTTCCTTTCCTTTTCTTCCCCTGATCTCTTGGCACCATTCCTATTTCTTAGAGTAGGCAGTATCTGGGAGGTAAAATGTCCAGCTGGTACCTCTTTTTCCCTGAATCATGTAATGCAACACTTCACACGTAGTAAATCCCTTCTGTGCACCCATGGTGCTCAGCCTTCACCTACCCTAGGCAATAATACAAAAAAAGTCCAGTTTCCGATTTGGCTGTCAGTCCGAACAACAACAGAGCCTCTCAGTAGCAGTGGTAAGACCACAGGTGACTGTGGGCAAGGCTCGAGACTACTCAACTGCTGCCAGTTGGGAGGTTCTCTCTATGATGGTGTGCTGACAGAAGTAGTAGCTTTCAGTCCCTAAATCCAAAGCACGGCAGTTGTGTCCATAGCAAATGCAACAGTTAGGTGTCTCAACCGTTTTGTTTTTCTCTGGTCCTCATTCCTGAAGAGCTTAGACATACTTCCACATGGTTTCTGGATATGTCCTTGAGTGGCTGGTTTTGCCTAGAAAATGGAAGGACATAGGAAGACAGAAGAGGATACCCCTCACCCTCAGGACACCTAGGAACTGGACACTGGACCCCCTGGGTTCACTTGAAGATCTAAGCATCAGCCAGCAAATGAATGGCACCTAATCCTGCAATAACAAATACCAGAAACATCAAGCACTAACAGTCTGCTCCCCCTGCCCATGCTTCCTTCTGTAGCAAGGCAAGAAGTTCAGTAGAGATGTGACACCACATTCACTGAAGTGTAATTGCAATGAAGCCAATGCAAGATAAATTTCTCATAATTCTTAGTCCTACAATCTATTTGTGACTCACTTGTCACTTTGTCCTGTTAAGAGAAGGGAATTTCATATTCTAAAATAGTTATTATTGATACTGTTAGGACCTGATGACCTTGGCTTGGCCTGGTGTGAAGAGCCCTGAACATCACTATGAAAATTATTGACCAGCTCTGGATATATCCTAGGTTCTGTCCTGGTTTCAGGTGGAATAGAGTTATTTTTCTTCCTAATAGCTGGTACAGTGCTGTGTTTTGGACTTAGTATGAGAATAATATTGATAACCTACTAATGGTTTAGTTGTTGCTAAAGTAGTGTTTACCTTAAGTCAAGGACTTTTTCAGTTTCCCGTGCTCTGACAGAGAGCAGATGCAAAAGAAGATGGGAGAGAGCATGGCCAGGATAGCTTACCAAAACTGGACAAAAGGATTTTTCATCCATAGAATGTCATGTCCAGTATACAAACTGGAGGGAGTAGGCTGGGAGGCACTGATTGCTTCCTGGGGACTGGTTAGGCGTCACTCAGCGGATGGTGAGCAACTGTACTGTTCATCACTTATCTTTCTTGGGTTTTACTCCATCTGTCTTTCCTTTCTTCCACACCTCCCCCCCCGCCCCCTTTACTACTACTATTGTGATTATTAGTAGTAATATTTTACTTTATTTCTATTATTAAACTGTTCTTATCTCAACCCATGGGTTTTACCTTTTTCTGATTCTCCTCCACATTCCACCGTGGAGGGATAGTGAGTAAACAGCTGCATGGTAGCTGCCAGCTGGGGATAAAACACAACAGATCCATATTAGGCTCTGCATCACAGAAGGTTACTTGTGAACTCCAAACTCATTCAGGTGAAATAACAATCACAAGCTGACATACAGGAGGTGAGCCAGTGCTGCTCTCTGGTCTGCTCTGGTCAGCCTGCTTTTGCATGACCACCTTAAAAAAAAAGTATTGTTGCTACTTGAACGTTGTTGTATCCTAAGGTTACAGAGACACCCTGTCCCACAGAGAACAGCTGGTGGCATCCTCAGTTTCGCAGCAACTGGTTTTTAAAGTCATCTATGATACTACTTGTTGAAGTATGGGTTAATCCTGCTAAGTGAGATGCAGTCTCCTGTAGGCTATGTTTGAGGAGTCCCTGACAGACATCTCTTGGCATCCTCTGGGTCCATGTAGAGGCAGGAGAAGAGGTCTCGAGCACTCCCTTTTGTCTCCTGTGACTCAGGCCTGCATAAAAGGACTCAAAACTGGGACGAGGTTCCTTGCACCCACTTCAGAGCCAGTCAAACAGGGCCCGTATGGAGAAATTAGCTGGTAGATAAAGTGACATAGTTCTCTGGAGACATTCATTTATTTCAATGTATGCGTGTGCGTGTATGTGCTCTGCAGTTGGTGACCATGATATCTGCATATTCACAGACATGGTTTAATTAATCCTCTTATGGACAGAACCTACCATGGCATTAAGAGAGCAAATATTTTTAGCCTGTATAAGGAGTCAGTCCGGCCCACTCCCATTAAATACTTTAGAAGGCAACTTATCTACTGCAGGTAGCTAGGATGACAAAGGAAACTGAGGCTTAGATTATAGTAATTAAAGCTTATCAAGCAAAGGAAGCCCTGTGTGAAGGGACAAGAATAATTGGTGACTTCACCTTACCGAGAGAAAGAACAACTATTTTGCAACATGCCAGTTCCCCTTCCTGCCCTCAGGGCAGAGATCCTACGGTTTCTGATTGTGACTTTTATAAAGGTGTGAAAATAAGCCATGTTAACTGCTGAGTTCCCACGGCTGAGTCTCATAGAAACAAATTGCAAGGACTGAGACAGAAAACACCTTGAGAGAGGCCAGATTCTACATTAGCATTATGAAAAGCATCACTCCTTTTTGTTTGTCAGACAGATTTGTGCCTCTTCAAAACCATTAAGACAATATCACACATGAATTTTTAATAACTGCACAAGCCCTAGGAAATACTGAAAGGGAAAAGTGAGTTGCCCTTTGCCCCCACTCAAAGAAATTACAAACTCAAGCAGAATGTCTGTTTGGTGATTAGCCTCTGTGTTCATGATTTAAGTATAGAAAAGCCCTATAAGGACATGTGAATACTTTTTCCCGACTACAAATAATGTTTTTAACCATATTTCATTACTATCTTACACACTTAGAACTGAAATGAATTCTTACCCTCAAGTTCATATTTTGCTTTCCCCAAATCAACCAAGTTCCACCTTCTGGAAGACAGAGCTCCAATGTTGCATGTGTGTGAGTACAGGGAATGAGCTTAGTGGGATGGGCAGTGGGAGGGACAGCCTTACAAATGCCTGGAAACACTGTGAGAACACTGAGCTGCGGCAGCTACTGTGCTGAAAGTCAGTTGAAGGAACAGTGTTCAGAAACTCATATAACTGAGATCTTTTAAATCCTTTCCACCACAAGAGACTTTCTCTAAATTCTTTTTATGACCATTTCCTTATTCAGGGTGTATACACAGCTCTTAGTGAGCAAATTGTTTTCTGAACATATGTTATTTCCTTGAGATAGAAATTCAAGCAAATATTGGGGTTTGGACAGACAGAACTGGTGCTTTTATAAGAAAATTATGCCAGTAACAAAATTAATCCCACCTCACTGTATCAAGGAAGTAGCTGTTAATGTTTTGGCATATTTACTTTTTTGCCGTTATTATTAAATGTAGGAAATTTTATTTTATGCATGCTTGATCAGGATCAAATAAATTTTTTCCTAAAATCTATGTGCTGTGAACTTCCAGCTTACGTGCTTTGAAGGAGAACAAAACATGGTTTCCAATGTCAGGGCAGACAAGAAGAGGCAAAGAGAACCATTTTCCTTCAGAATAGATTATATATTTCCAGTTGAAAGTAAGAGGCTGCTTATCCTGACTCAGATGTGTCAACATATACATCAGTCTGGCACATACACAGCAGCCAGTCTTAAAGAGCCTTTTGGAGACCTCTTTGACTTGCCTTTGCTATGCCATCCACTGTCCAGCCACAGAACTTTTCTCCCTCTCTCCATCCTTTCTCCACCTGAGATGGGAATCAGAGGAAGAGTCAGAGAAAAGGTGTGACTGCATCTAGAGTTTCCTTCTGCCTCACTGAAGGTGCTTTTCAGTTCTTTTCTTGACAACCTACGGTTTCACCTTAGAAGCTTCTCCGGACCACCTTTGCATCTTGCCAGCCTGTGGCAAACCCTTTACAGCTGCCTCTCAACTAACTCAAAAATAGGGAGAATGTAGGATCATTTGCTCTGTTGACATTAGAGAATTAGACTGGCACTTTAAGAAAACAAGACTGGGGGATTACACAGGCACCTGTACCTCTGTACACATTTCCATCTGGTCCTTACATGCCCTGGGGGCCTCCTCCCTGCCTCCTCCTTCATGGCACAGATCAGCTGAGAGCTGAGTTGGTGAGGCAGCCTCTGAGACAAGGACCAGAGCCCTTCTAGGTCAGACCTACAGGATAAGAGCAGAGAATCACCTCAGGGAAAGCGAGAAGGGCTCAATAGGCATCTTTATTGTACCTGTGCTGGTTTGTTTGGTTGTGAGGCCTCCTGTCAGCATTATGCGTATAAAGGGTCTCCTATTCCCAAACCAATCTGCTCTTCTTAGGAACATCATCTGCTCTAATAGAGAGAATGCATCTTCTCAAACCCAGCTCCTTTTGAATCTGTAGCCCATCATGGCTGCAGCAATTCCTCTGCTGTTATTTATTTGAATTCTGCTGGATTACAGTAGATTTTCAAGTCTCGGCTGGTAAAAACATTGCTAGGAAACTCAGTCAAACTCAATTATGTCTTTCCTCAGCTTTGATGGGATTCCTTCTGGCTAGTCCTGGAGTAGCTCTGACCAAAGATCTGACTCCGTTATCTTCTGCAGGTTTTGTATTAAAAATCTGTGCAGCTAAGGCATCCCGTCTGTAGGCTATATGGTGAGATTAATCACTTTTTTCTCAGAAAGAGAAAATCCATGTTTCCTTACACATTTTGAACAGCCCCTGTGAAATGGCTATTTTAATTATGTTGAATATCAACTGAGTAATAAAATACATGAAAGAAAGATTTTGAAAGTGTCAGGGATTTGCTAATGGACATTAAAACAATATGCATCTCTAGTTAGTGCTGAAGGAAACATCGAACATCTGCTGCAGGTTATTATAGAGAGGAAGCCAAGTGAGAATGGCAAATGCGTAGTCTCAGCAGCAGGGGCTGGAAGGAGACAGCAGGTATATGCCATTTGCAGGAATCCCTGATCACTCTGCATTGCTCCTTGGAAACTCAGGAGCTTTTGTGCTGGACCCCTCAGCTCCTGAACAGTCTGTGCAGAGTAGGACACACTAGGGAAAGGGCCTGGCTGTGGGAAGCAGAGAAAAAGGCAGCACAGGTCATTAGTTACATGTGCTGGGATCAGATGGGCAGGCAAGAGGGATCCCAGATTAATTCAATTTGCTCTCCAGTGAGGGAGTTAATGAGTGGATTGGGAGAAAAGAAAGGCTCAGTAGAAGTGCTTCAACACAAGGTGGGCAGTGAGGAACAGATGCTTCCTAAGGAATAAGTCTGAGCCTAGCAGCCTGTAATATGGACACTGAGGGGTACTTACAGTGCATGCCCATCAATGCATCAGGTTTACATCCTGATGTTTTTGTCCTACCACTAATTAACGATATTTCTTCAGTGTGAGGTACTCTGGAAACAGAATAGGTACACATACAGACACAGATGAGGAATATCAGCATTCCTTGGGCCACATGTTCTCAAATTCAGGGTCTACTCCCGAATTCACTGAGGTTGTAGAGCACAACTCAGGTCCAGAAGCAGCCTGATTATGAGAATGTCCAGACTTGGTAGTGCAAACACACACTTCAAACATAGAGCTTCCTCACTTGCTCTTCTTATTTTTTCACAATTCAGGCACTAATCCATGTAGTCCTATAGAGTGATAGCAACTATGGAGATAGAAGCAATGGGAGATACTTTCAACCCCTGGAGGTGCAGCAGGCCCAGGCAATGTGTTAAACTGCTTGCAAAATCCTCTTCCAGCCCAGGTCTACTCAGAATCGTGAGCACAAGCACTTACAAAATGTCACAGTTTCACACCAGCCAGTTTCAAGAACCTGCATTTTCTCTTGCACCCTGCAATTTTAAAACACTTGAAAATATATTTGTATTGTGCTTATCCTCTCCATTTTCACATCAAGGGAACCTGTCAGTTCCCAGTTTGCTGTGGGGGTGGGTCCTGTACAGAAACACTAGAAAACCACGTGCCAACTTTGTCAGCTCCAAACATAACAACACAGCAGGCCAAGCACAGCTCAGTGGTTCTTGCTCTCATCACAAGGCAGAGCTTTAGTGTAAGCACCCAAAGATGCCTGTATAGAGGGACAGCAGTGGCTGCACCACCTCAGCTTTCATCTTTTCCCTTTTAGTCAACGTCAAACTAGCCAGGCAACCCATACAGCAATTTTGTCTCTTGGGAATGTGCAAATTTCTTGCAAAACTGGCTTCTGTGTGCCACAGGTCTGGCCCAGAAGCTTTTCTAATGGGGTCTTCATTGTTGTTGGCAATACTTTAGAAATAAAGCCACCTTGTTACAGGTGTCTTTACTCCAAGAACTTGTATTTTAGAAGTTGCAGTATATACAGTGAATTTCTTCACCTTCATTGATATTCGAACATGTTACTCGTTTTCACATAGTCAATAGTGTGCTGATTAGAGGGGTCTCAAATGAATGTGTCAGTTCAAAACCTTATAACATGCTCAAGAGAAATGACAGAAAGACTTTGTGTGTGTTTTCTTGAATAGATGTCAGTTTTCCTTTGAATGTGGAGCCAAAAAACAAATTAGCTAATACAATGCTCTGCATGACTGACTCTTCCAAGGAACTTAACGTCCAGTATCATGTCAGCTAATTATGATTAAATGCCTGACACAGAGAGAGCTCTTGTCAGTTAATGCTGAACATTACTGGTTAGTCAGTTGTGTCAGGTTAGTCACATCATTAAATCGTGATAAACCGGGTCCCATTTTTGGGAAGTATGCACATCAAACATGGATATCACCAAATGGTAGAGCTGGTAGTCAGTCTTCTGCGAGGGCAGAGTTAATGAGAGAAAACTGGAAACTTGCTTGTTACTATAATGTTTATCTGGAGTTGATAAAAAATGTCATGCATAACCATGTGACCAATTTTGCTCTTCTGGAATTTGACTGGCATTTTGTGATCCTTGCATATACACCTTTCCAGGGTCTGGCTATCTGCAGGATACATAAAAGTCATGGCAGAGAAAGGCAGTGAGTAAACATGATATCCAGCAAAATTACATCATGTTAGCATATGCATATTTTTACTTGTTTTTTTAAATTCAGGATCAGAGCATGGTAAAATTGTTATGATTGGAGAAAGAATTTCAGCTAGACATTTTTCAGAGAAAAAAAAATCAATGAATCAGACTTGTAAAGACTAAATAAGTGTTTTTTCTTGCCCTTCTCAAGGTATGAGTAACTAGTATTAGCCTGTTTCTCTTCTTTTTTTTGTATGGAGATTATGGCATTATCATACTCATTCTCTTCCCACAACTCACCCACATTAAATACATGGGTCATGCTAAAATACACAAAATTCAAGAAACATCTCACAAAGCCATTTGCAAATTATGTGCCAATGACACCATCATTGATCTTTTGTTTCAGCATGCATTCATGTAAAAAACCTAAAGGAATAGAAGGCCTGCTGTGAATCTTAATGTGATTACCCTTTTGTTAAAGAAACCAAAATAATGCTTTTATTTTGCCCATTAACTTTGGTATTTCAAAGGTACATTAACATGAGTGCTATAAATTCATAAACCTTTTGAACACTACTTCATGGGCGCTTTTTACAGATTGTCCCATGATAACATGAAGCTTGCTTCTTCAGAAGAATCCTTTCAAAATCTGAGTGATATAAAGATGGGAACAGAGCAGGTTTAAACCAGGAGCCATCTGCTGTACTTTCCACAAAACAGCAAAATGGATGGTATCGCTAAGGTTCAAGTTTGTTGTGCTTCACAGAGAAACAAAAGGGCAGGAATTTTCTAGTCTTCCATCACTATCTCACTAAAAAATGTGGCTTTATTTCTAAAGCATTGCCAACAACAATGTAGAGCCCATTAGAAAAGCTTCTGGGCCAGACCTGTGGCACACAGAGGCCAGTTTTGCAAGAAATTTGCACATTCCCAAGAGACAAAATTGCTGTATGGGTTGCCTGGCTAGTTTGATGTTGACTAAAAGGGAAAAGATGAAAGCTGAGGTGGTGCAGCCACTGCAGTCCCTCTATACAGGCATCTTTGGGTGCTTACACTAAAGCTCTGCCTTGTGATGAGAGCAAGAACCACTGAGCTGTGCTTGGCCTGCTGTGTTGTTATGTTTGGAGCTGACAAAGTTGGCACGTGGTTTTCTAGTGTTTCTGTACAGGACCCACCCCCACAGCAAACTGGGAACTGACAGGTTCCCTTGATGTGAAAATGGAGAGGATAAGCACAATACAAATATATTTCAAGATAAGATAGACCAAAGCTTTCCAGTAGCCTCAGAATCATTATCCACAAATGCAGCATTTGAATAGGAAGGAGACAGGTGGGATGGGAAAAGTTAAACAGCATCTCTTCACCTGTGGTGCTGGTAAAACACAAAATGTGTTTAGGGGCTTTAGCATGTTCGCATGGTGGCCAAAGATAGATTAAAAGGAATTCAAGCTCTTCATATCTTATTTTGGCAGAGAGATTACATGTTTTACAGGGAAAGCATAATGGTTTTAAGTTGACATACATATGCAACTGTGAACTAAAATCCTCAGAATAGCTTTATCTATTGAAAGCATGTAAAATAATAATGTAAGGAAGACTGAAGTTACTTCTACTAGTCAGACGTCACCTTACTGGCTTTCTTAGAATCTGTCCTGTCAGGTGCTGAGTATTCCTCCTTTGTCCAAATTTAGGCACATGTTTCATTTCAGAGCTTGTGAACTGCGAAGCTGAAGTCCTGCAGTGCAGCTGGGCACTGACTCAAGGGTTCGATGAGTGTTTATGTGGAGACTGTGTGTTGCTGGAGACT
The DNA here is from genome assembly GCA_035221455.1 of Xenops minutus. Classification (NCBI taxonomy): domain Eukaryota; kingdom Metazoa; phylum Chordata; class Aves; order Passeriformes; family Furnariidae; genus Xenops; species Xenops minutus. Next base: position 101,669,434 of record JAWWEE010000001.1, read on the forward strand.
TTAGTTGATTCCCATCTGCTGCAGATGAGGGGCTTCCTAGGGATGCTTCATGAGGCAGGTTACCATGACACCAGGCTTCCTCAGGTGCCAGTGTAGCATTATATTGTTTCACTTGTCTTAGCAGGACTGAAGAAATGATGTGTATATTATGTCGCAGTTGTCAATGTAGTTATCTGTAGTCTTGTACAAAACAATCAGTACCCAAAAGTCATGGATATAATGCCATTGTATAAAGATAGAAATTGAGAGAGGAAGTTCTGCTATTACTCCTAAATGATGAGCCTAGAAATGGCAGTGTCATTGATCAAAAGTGAAATTCAGTGACCCAGAAAATGTAAGATCAGGTAAAGAAACTACACCAGGTTCTTTAAAGTTGCAGTTAAGAAATCTTTTCACTCACGTAATTTGTGTTAGGCTCACAGGAGTTAAGGGGAAAATCCAGTTGTGCAGGAGCTCAGTAAAGAAGTAAAGAAAGAGTTTCTACCTGGCAGTAGAAATTTCTTTGACTGTAAAATCATTGGAAAGCAGAAATAAGGTTTGAAAATAGCCCTATTTTGGAAGTTCTTATATTATACCCCAGATTCATGACTGAAGACTACTTTTAGAAAGATGATGCTCATATTCTTAACAAATTGCCGACATTCCCCTTTTATGGTACAGTTGTACTGCCCACTAAAAGCAATGATTTCACATTACATGTATATATAATAAATGTTCATCACTACTATAAATGTTAGAAATTGTATAAATGCTCATCACTGCTCCTTGTATTTTTCATATTAGGGTATCAAAATCATATCATCCTCTCCATTTTTTTATTTCTTCTTACGAATTTCATTCTGATTCCTATGCAATCCATCTTAAAACCCACCCAAACCAAATAATTATGGCATATGATGATTTCAATGTCATTGTTTTGAGCATACTAATACATGAATCTGTGTATCATAACTTGAAGACAGAATTTGCTAAAATAAAAAGCTAGGGTAAAATTTCAAAAATTGCAAAACTCTTTTCAAGTTTTAATTTCCAAGTATTTGTTCTGGATTGTTGTTTCATTATTATGAAAAAATAAAATGTTCCATAAGGAAAAAAAAATAGGAAAATTATAAAAGTGAAGAAAACTGTGCTTTCTGTTTGCAGGCAGAGAAAAAAAGGACACATGTGGAGAATAAGTCAGAAATTTCCCCAAAAAAGCTCTCTGTCCTACTCATTTCTACCTATGAAGAAGGGCCAGAGACTGCTCAAGAAATGCAGATACATTGCCAGAAGGCCCCACAGGTCAAAATTCTGAGGCGACTACTTGAGTTGTTTCTATTATAGAACATTTTCTGTCCTGTAGGACCTGTGAAATCTGATAGTTCTTGCCAAACCTAAAGTGGGAAGGATGTCTTGAAGCTCAGTAATTTTCCATCAGCAGCTTCTAGCCATCCTGCCATGAGTTATACATTTATTACCTTTGTGTCTTTTCTCATCAGATTTGATAAGTTAAAACAAAATAATATATATTTATTTAAATCCAGAACTAAGTTTTCAGTGGACTTGAAATTCCCCAGGATCACTATGATCTTTATTTGAAAGCTCTGTAGCTTTCATACTTCTGCTGCAAAACTACTTTTGCACACTAAATGGTTTTTGACAGACTTTTAGTCAGAAAAATGTATTCTCAATAATAATATTCATTCTTAATTTTGCATAATCATAGAATATTTCAAGTTAGAAGAGACCCATAAAAATCATCAAGTCTAGCTCCCTGTTTCTTTGCAGGACTACCTAAATCTAAACCATATAACTAAAAGCATTGTCCAGATGCTCCTTGAACATTAACAGGCTTGGTGCTGTGACTGCTTCCATAAGGAGACTGTTCCTGTGCTTGACTGCAGTCTCAGCGGAGAACCTTTTCTTAATGTCCAATCTGAACTTCCCCTGACATGGTTTCGTACCATTTCCTTTGGTCCTGTTCCTTACAGGTCACGAGAGAGAGGAGATCAGCACCTTCTTCTCCTCTTCCTCTTGAGGCAGCTGTAGACCACAATAGTGTTGGTCACCAATCATCTTTCTCTTCTCCAAACTGAACAAACCAAGTGACCTCAACTGCTCTTCATACTTTTCCCCTCTAGACTCTTCACCATCTTGGTTGCAGACCTCTGAACACGCTATAATAGCTTGATGTCCTTCTTGTATTGACGTGCCCCAAACTGCACACAGTAATTGAGGTGGAGCTGCAACACTTCAGTGTGAAGTGGGACAGCCACCTTCCTCAACTGTCTGCTGATGCTGTGCCTGATGCACCCCCAGGACATGACTAGCCCTTTTGACTGCCAGGGCTTGCTGTTGACTCAGTTTAACTTGCCACCAGCCCAAACTGCCAGATCTCTTTCCCTGGGGCTGCTCTCAAGCCCCTCATCCCCCAGATAGTACCTATAACCAGGATTCCCCTGCCCCAGATGCAGAATGTGGCACTTGCTCATGTTAAATTTCATATAGCTAGTGATTACCCAGCTCTCTAGTCTATCCATCTCTCTCTCTAAGGCCTGTCTACTCTCCAGATGGTCCACAGCTCTTCCTAGTTTAGTGTCATTGGAAAACTTACTTAATGGACATTTTATTTGTGCATCCAGATAATTTATAAAATCACTGAAGAGCACTGGCCTTAAAACTGAGCCCTGGGGAACCCCACCAGTGACTGTCCACCAGTCTGATGTAACCTCATTTACAGCAGCCCTTTGAGCCCAACCCATGAGACAATTTCTCACCCAACATATTACAGACTTGTCTAGCTTCACGATAGATAATTTATCCAGAATAATACTGTAAGAGACCATATTAAAAGCTTTGCTAAAATCCAAAAAAAAGCCACACATCTACTGGTTTCCCTGATAAGGCAAACTTAGCAAGTTTACCAAGTCAACTATTAATGTAGTACAGCAGGTAGAGTTTTGCACTTTGTTCTTTATATATTGAAAAGTTTTCAGAGTCTAAACCCACAGCAGTGGGAAAGACTCACAAACAGTGAAGTAAGCCATAAATGCCTGTGATAATGACAGTGATAGCCAAAAGATATTTGTCAGAGAGCACCACAAGCCGAGCTGCTTCTTGAGGGAGAGCAAGCCAGGGGCCAAAGGTATCTACAGTGCAGACAAGGCCAGGGCAGTGACCCCTAGGATCTGGGCAGGGCTGGGGCGGTGACAGTGATGTGATTCACTGACATTCCTGATGAGGTGATGAGTAAGGGCTGGCATGCAGACAGGAATAGAGACAGGACTGGAGGCAAGGAAGAGCAATCCCAAATCCAGCTAGGATTATCCAGCAAGCCAGATTGATCTAGAAGGCAGTGAGGACAACTGGAGGCCATGCTGGTGTTGGGGTTAACTATTACACAGGTTAAAGGTCCAAGCAGGAGACCTGGCTGGGCACAGCCTGTGTATGACACAGACCAAACTAGGATACTCCTGGTCCCACAGAGCAAGAAGGTTTGGCTAGGGGCTCAAGTGAAGTTGGTCAGAGCAACTAAGTCTTGATGAAGTCCCCAGGGACCTGACAATATCTTCATTTTTCCTTTCCACATCTGCTAGTGTCCTTGTTTTAACAAGAGGCTTTCTTAAACAAACACTCTTGAAAAATGGACCAACATTCAGCTGCCACTGAAAGTTAGAAAGCAAGATTTTATTTGAACTTCTCTGCAGTAATCATTATTTCTGCAATAATCAAAGCTAAGTAACAATGATATATGAACAGCCGGTTAAGTCTTTGTCTCCTTAGAGAATCAAAGTAAGACTTGTCACAGTTTGGTGCTATGGTCTCTCTAGTTGATTAAACAAAACCTTCATAGCGTGGGTACTGAAAATTAAAAAAAAAATGCTTGAAATAATTCACTGAAAGGATAATGGATGCAATGTTAATTGCATTATGGCTATATTTGCTACAATTACACCAAGAAGAATTGTAATTAAAATGAGAAATATGAGGCATGTACAACTGTGGAGTCATGACATACTGTACATATCATGGCCCAAGCAGCTGAATAATATTTGATGTTTGTCTGCCCATATCTTTATCTCTTTCCGTTTGCATGTGCTACTGTTTTATTGTATACCAGGTCTTTCTTTCAGTGTCCAGACTTAATCATGAGAGCAGAAAAAATACTGATGTAGTTTTGCTTTCTCCAGCAAAATACTCCATATCTAGGAACAAACTGTATGAGAATGAATGCAACATCTGAGGAAGTATTGTATTTCTAAGTGTTATATATAAGTATAGGTGTGGGAGGTGGCTTTGAAATTTAGACTACTCCAGCAGAAGAAAAAAGTCTGAGTAATCCCATTTGCATTAATGCAGTTTCATTTTTTTTCCTTTTTTTTTTTTTTCCTTTTATTTATTATCACTTTTTTTACCCTTCAGGGAAATTAGTACTAAGGGACTGACTGCCATCTTGGTGTGCAAAATTGATTATGTTTTACTCCTGTAACCAATTAAATTAGTTGTGCTAGAGGCCTGAAATAAAATGCTATTAAAGCAGAAGAAAATTCACAAGGCCTCATGTCCTAAGCTAATAACAAGCCCTATCAAACTAAAGCATATCCAACGCTTTTAGTCTAAAAAAGTAGTCCAGTTTTCAGTTTCAGAAAACATTTCCCATTTGCACCAAATTGGTTTGGTTGTTAGGATGTTTTTAAGCAAAATTTAAGGACCAGCAAGGTTCCTTTCAAAAGGCAAAATCAATGGAAAAATGGCATTAGCATGTGCAACTGCAGTCTGGTGCATACAACAGTATTAAACATTTTTGCAATAAAAAGCCATTGGACTGGAACAGCTCGGCTTTCTAAGCTGATAACATTTTAGTGAGAAAATAACTTTAATAATCCCCCTGAACATCATATGCATGCAGAAATTATTAGATTAGGCTGTCCTAGTTATTTGGTTATTACAAAGCTTCTGCAGGAATCACACTCAAGCCACAGGAAAACACCGATTAGACGACTCCAAAGCCTAAAGATAGCATAATTACCAGAGGGGAATTGGTGATTAAACAATAATATTTAAAATAAATGGCAGTGTTGAAAGTCTTTTCCAAACTGTGTTTTAATAATGTTTGTCTCTGTTAAGCCTTGGAGATAAATAGATAAACCAGTATGAAACACAAGAACTGCTCTTCCAATTAAGAGACTGTTCACTGCAAGAAGGAGAGCAGAATGAGTCAGGGAACCCTACTGCTTTGTAGTTTCTGAATTCAACCCCAAGTTAGCTTAATTGATTCTTCTCCCCTGTATTTCTCTCCTCCCTTTCTTCCCCCTTCAAATGCCTGACCTGGTTTTTCAAATCGATTTGGCTAGCAGGTATCCTTTATCATAATGTCCTCTTCAGTGGGTGGAAATTGATCCTTCCAGAGAGCCAATTCATCCCTATGGCAAATCAACATCTAAAGCAGATGGGTTGAAGTCTACCCTGGAGCTGCCTATCTGTTCAAATGGTGAGCTCAATTGTCCTCCCATCATTCACATAGCTGAGGACTGTTCCTTGGACAGCAGAAGTACCATTATTGCTAATTGAACAGAGAGCAAATAACCTACCGATCAACTAAGGTACTTCTTCATTCTAGCCAGTGACTGACAACATGCAAGAGAAAAATGAGGCATATCTCCTTTTCTCCTCTTCCTCTCAACAAAATTCAGGAATCTGCTTTCCTTTCTGTGCAGCAGAACAGCTCCCATTTGAGCTTTAAAATCCCTTCTCTCCCCAGCCCTGCTTGTGACCCACTATACATTTTGTGGAATGTAGAAGAGATGCACTGATATCCTATCAGGCTTGTGATGGCATTTAAGGTGCATTTCCCTCTTCCTTGGTGAGTGCCAATACCACAAAGCTTCCAATGGAAAGGTTGGCATGGTTTTGTTTTACTATTCCTGCAGATACTGAGGCATTTTTTTAGAGGACCCAAGGCTGTCAGTGTGTGCTTGGTGAACTCTGAATAAATTCCTCTATGTGCTTATTGTAGCTCCCAAATCATGTTTGGACCCAGGCTGGGCCTATGTACCTACCTGCACACAGAAGGAGAGATTCTGGGCATGAGCAGAACTTAGCTGCCCAGAAAATGTTGCAGTTAAATAATGAAGGACCTACTGAACTCAAGTTATCCCTAGAGTTAAGCAGCAGCTGAACAAGGGCAAAGTGTTTGGACTTAAGCACTTAGATCTTGTCTGTATCTGTGATCAAAGGGATTGGATAGAGAGGAAAGATGAAATAAACACTCCCCTCCAGTTAATTGTTATCCCTTTGTACAGCTACTGGGTGGAAAAGGAAAAAGTAAATACTTCACAGAACTGAGTTGTTAAGGCCAAGACCAGAACATTGCTTGAGTCAAGCTGAAAGAAAGTACATACTATAACATAGCAAATTACTTTACAGACCACTGGACCTAATGCAGCCATGAGAACTCACCTGCCCTGTAAAAGTGGGACATTTTCCTCAGGAATGAGATTGTGAGGTTTTATTGTAGCAATGGAAATTCAGTGCCAGTGCACCTGCTGCATTGCAACACCAGTGGCAACAGGAATGTTGACTTGAGGCCTTTGTGAAGATATATTGAGGAGTACTCAGAAAATAACAGCCCTCAGATAAGAATGTAGAGAGCTCTGCAAGAGCTCAGCAGGTTCTCTGTGGAAACCATCCTGCACAGGAATGGCTGCTGCCAAACCTGCTGGGCAGCTCTGGAGTTGTTCACTAGAAATAAGAAGCTTTTGTCCAAGGATGCTGTGTGCACCCCCTACTCTGGTAAAAGAATATTAATATCAACTGAATAGCAAGGAAGTGCAAGAAAGGGATATGGTGAGCACGTTTGTTGAAGAACCAGGTCCTGCTTGTGGCTTTTCCGGTGCTCTTCTTGAGTTAGTTGCTGCTAGGGAAGTTAAACAGATTTGTGTTTGTTAGAAACAGGGAGCTCTTTGGGCTCTGTTCCTTTGCTCCCCTCCCACCTAAACACCACTTAATGTTGTGTTTGTGCCTATGACATGTCCTGTGTGAATAGGGCTGAATGATTGTGCTGCCCTTTCTCCTTGCTGCCCCCACATTTAAGGGTGGGACTGTGGCTGCTGTGGCACACAAAGCATGTTAAAGAAGCAGCCTTTAAATTTTAATTTCCATACTTTAAGGTGGTTTTGTGTAGGAGTTTTCTGCACTTAAGCTTCCTGATGTGCAATCAATCAAAGTTATGGTTGCTGGAATAACTTTAGGTTCAAGGTACCCTTTAGGCAAAGTAAGTTGCAAACTTGACAAATATGTTTACAAAATAAACATTGTATTGACAACTTAAGCAAAATCTCGCTTGCAGCTGTATATGTTGGAACATCTCCCCTCCGCCTCTCCACACAACTATCAGTACCACCTACACCAAGAAACCCCTGTATCTGTTTTAATTTCTCTTCTCTGCTTCTTACTATGTCCAAAACCAAGTTGACAGTAACAGCCAAGAAGAAGCGGGTACTATTATTGTACATTTTTTCCCTGTCTATCTCCCATTCTCCTGATGTGTCTAACAGTGATACAGATATGCATTTTTTGCAAAATCCCTTTTGTATTGTGGTGGTGATGCCGAGTCTCCACAGGAAAATTCTCATGAATGTAAGCAGATCTGTGGAACAGACAGCAATGTGGATCCTTCTCACAGCCATGTGGGAAGGACCATCTGGACTCTAAAACATGGATGAAGTAGCCAAAAGGTTAAGATTTCATTCAGAGCTATGCCATGGGTTCCTCCTGAAGACCTGGGCAATGTACTTAGTATATGCACACCTTAATTCCCCTATTTGTAAAATGGAGGTAAGAATATTTCCCTGCATTGCACATACTCATTGAGAAACAGGTGGATTAGTTTCTTTAAGACTCTTCATTAAGAAATCTCAGGAGAAAGAGGCAGAGAAATACTGAGATCTTTTTTGTAGTCTTTGAGTCTCATTAGATGCCCTCTACTCTCTGCCAACATGTACTGCTTCACATGGGATAGTTATCTGATTTTTTTTTTAAATTCGTTTGGTTTACTTTCCATTTCCAACATAATGATGAGTGTGTAAATGTCAGTTCATGTGGGAAACATATAGCAGGGTTCACCAGCCAGGCAAGTACTTCCCCACAGCTCTAATAAATAATGATAGAGCAAGTGTAACTGACATTTCTGACATCCATTAATAACTTATCAAATAGAAAGATAGCTCTTAAATATAATATGAAGTGTGTCTCTTTATATTTCTAGCCATGTGCCACTCTTCTCAGAAGCTTGATAGTGGGATCAGAGATACTAGGAGGTAGGGATTTTTTCAAAAGATAAATTTATTTATGCTGAACATGAATACTGGGTAACACAGCAGCACAGTCTGGGCTTCTATACAGGACTAGCAGACCCTTCTTTGAGAGGAGTCAAATGTGTGTAATATGTGCTAATTCTGCTGAGTCGTAATGAAGATGGAGCTTGTAATTGACCACATGGATATAAAAGATGTAGGTGTGCATTCCTACATTCAAGCTAGTAGCAGGAACAGACCAATGTTGCAGGAATATTCAGTGCTGGGAAGAACACTGGTGGTGATCTATTACTACCCTAGACTTAGCAGTAAGGCAAATGCCTATGAAATGATTCAAGAAAGATTTATGTTCATTCCCAATTATGCAAATAGAATTCCTGGCTTAGGCAGTTCATTAACATCTCCTGAAAGAGTTATAGTTTGACCCTGATCTTCACAATTTAAAATTCTGACCAATGTGTTTTCTGAGCTTCCTTAGAACTTTCTGAGTTACAAAGAGAGAGAGAGAGAGATAGGGGGGATGGGAGAGAGTGTTAACATGACTCACTTCAAAGCTTTGTTCTTCTCTTGCTACTTATAGAACTGACAGGGGGAATGTTATATAGGTTGTTATTTATATATATGCTGTTTTCTTCTCTTGCGTAGGCTGACTCAGTTTTGCAGCTTCTTTTAAGTTACACAAGTCATCTGAGCATGTCAGAGTTGCCTGAAAGTAAGGAAAGCTGTTTTCTTTCTCTCCTGCTTCTGGGGAACCTGGGGAATTTGGACTCTTACAGCATCTGTGCCAGGTGCCCCCGAGATAAGAGGGAAAGCAGAAAACAGGCTCTGGGGCACCCAGGTCTGTGACTTTGCAAGAGGAACAATCTCTGTGTGCTACCTGGCTCCTCCTTTTCAGGGACATTGCATGGTAGCTTTGAGTTATGCTCTTGGTGAACAAGTTAACTTTTGCTTCTTTCTATAGAGCCCTGGGAGTACAGAGAGGAGCACCAAAGGAAATGCCCACAGCCTCAGTGTGGGACACGTGAAAGGTTGGGCAGTGGCTGAAAGGCCCTGTCTCTTTGTTTTGCAAAATGGTGCCTGTGTCAAGACCTGGTATCAGCCAGAGCTTTGAAGTGGATGTGCCTTTCTCTCTTTCTCACAGTGAGATGCAGCAAGAGATTAAAAGTTTTAGCTGAATTTAAAAATTACCCCATGTTTCATCAGAACATGAATAAAACAATAAAGTTGTTTTTTTTTTAATAGACATAAGTCAGAGCAACTAAATAAGACTAAGCAGGAATGCAAAGGTTCATACACAGCCCTCCTCCCACCTACTGCATCCTCAATTCCAGCCATACCAATGATTTAAAGTGGCAGAAAACTAAGTTTGGTCCCCTCTGTGTTTCTATAAAATTGTTCTGTCCATCATCTCTGAAGCATTCTCCTAAGCACAGTTTCTCCAGATCCCATATCATTAAGGCTTTTGAATTTTCTCCATTTGGCAGGACTAGCAGTTCCCCAAGGGTGCAGAAGTGTCCCCTCCCTGTAGGTTGTTCAACCCCACCTATTTACTGTTTTACTGTTTTACTCTGTTACACAGCATGTGACACAAACCAGAAACACACGCACAAAGAGAAGTAAAGGGACCTATGTGATCAATTATAATGCCATGTTTGCAGAAAGGATATAACCCAATACATATAGGCAAGAGCCTATAAAAATGCAAAGAGAAATAAAGAGAGCCAGGAGTGATTTATTCCCTGCTTCCTGCACAGATGAGCAATCTTCACTGTGAATCTTCACTGAGCAGTGGTGATATCCTCAGTAGCTCCCTCCAGGGTTGCTAGGATTGCTAACTCCCTTCAGGTGGTCTCCAGCCTTTTCGTGAGGTGAACATTCATCTGTCAGTATCATGAAGTCATTCTGCCAGCAAGCTTTTGCTTGCCACAGGGCAACAGACTTCAAAAAGTGTTGAGAATGTGGTATGAGACTGACATGAAAACCAATCCCTTTACTTGTGCTGCAGTGCTTTGAACATTTAGGGCCATCAAGCAGCCTTTCTGAGAGGTGCTTGCTTGATCCTTCAAATATCTCTCCATCCGTACTTTAGACTGCTTCTGTCCCTGGTACTGGGAGTGTTGTGGGCACTGCTAGTGCTCAGTGGTGAGTGGCTCCTTTGGAGAGTCTCTGGGTGCTTTAACTACAGCTGCAGCAAACAGTACAGAACAAAAATAGTGACTGAGGCTTTAGAAAATGCATGAGGATAAAAAGAGCAGTTTATAGGAGTAAACATTGGCCTTTAGGCTAAGCAGTCAGATAACCTTCAGAAAAGGATTCTCCTGTTATGAAAGTCCAGTACTTTGGCTCAAAGTTAAGCTGAGAAGGGAATATAGATGTGCCCCAACCACAGGGCTGCATGGCTAAAAGGCTTCTGCAGAAAAATCCTTCATTGAGAAGTGATGGTGTTCTTAGTTACTGCTTTTATTATATACTTGCACTAGGTTCCTAACTAATGTGACTGAAAATTACTTCGCTCAGCCTCGTTGTGTGATGACACTGTTTAAACAAAGGTCTTGGTAAAAGAGTCCTGGAGACAATTTCACATTATAGTAGGATTCAGAAGGTTCTTGGATTTACAGCTCAGGTGAAAATGAAGTTAGGTGAAAATGAAGTTATATGAAAAACACGATAACTGCAAACAAAACCTTAGTACAAGACTCTGCTTGGAAGCAAAGGCTTAGAATTTGGGAGGGCTAATTTTTACTATAAATAAACAGAATTTTCTTTTTATCTCTTGAATTGCCAAGGAGACAATTGCAGCAGGCCATCTGCAAGCTATTACACATAATCAAAATCTGCAGCAGAAAATGAGCATGAAAGGTGACTCTGACTCCTCTGTGTTTGAGTAGCCTGGTGAGTCCTTACAGGTGTTCCTGGTGGTTCCGCATGAACACAAAATGGTGTGTTCCTATGCTGGGTTTTTCTGGTTTTTTTGTTGTTTGTTTTTTTTTTTTTTGTTTCAGGGCTGGTCTTCCACAAAGGGATTGAAAACATAATCCATTTAACAATGCCAATTGGTTAGATCTCTCTGGCTGGAAGTGACAGGGAGATCTTGATTATGAAGTACTACCTCAGTTTAGAAAAGAGGGGAAAAGGATCATTACATTTCAAAGAACGGGAACAGGAAAAACAGGGAAGGAGGTACATGTCAGTAGCTTCAAACTGGCTGTGCAGGTCTGCTTCTGCCACAAAGCTGGGTGCATGAGGAGCCCCCAGGGCCAGGCGTTTTCTTCCAAAGAGGTGGTGCAGGTTGATCGTCTGTAGTTGGTTAGTGGGACCCACAGAGTGTGTCAGGCAGGTCCTTGGCTGGAAGTGTCCATGGGAAAGTATGAATCACTTGGCTTTCTGCACCATCCCAAGTGAGGGGACTTTCCACAAAGCAGAGGTCTGGGCATGCAACCTGCAGCATTCACCACATGCAGCATTGATCCAGGTCCTGAGCCTACAGGCTCATGCTAGTTTGGGTATGTGATAGGTACATTTATATTAATGTGGCAGCTCTGATCCCTTTAGAATATGGAAACTGATTCAGTTAAATTAAAAAAAAAAAAGAAATCTTTGTACAAATCTTGCTAAATGCTGCTAGTCTCTCCCCTTTATTTGAATTCCATTTCCTTTCCTTTAACCTGTCCTCTTTATCCCATTTTCTTTCTTTCTGTATATTAATATTCAGATCATCAATTTCTTTCTACGTACATTTTCACCTTTGCCATATTCTTTTATTCCCATTGTACATCCTCTTTCAATTCTGCATTTTCTTAAGTGCTTTACTGTACATGAAATGTGACTCACTCACACTTACAATTAGAATTCGACCATGTTATCCTGCCAGAGTCTATGTTTTTTTTGATGTCAGTTTCAGGATCTGTTTTTATGGATGTTTTTATTTTTCATTTTAAAAGTCTGGGGTTTTTTTCCCCCAAAGATAGAAAGGGAATAATTTGATGGATTGATAAATAAATCTATTTATTTTGCCATTACTGCTAGTTACATATTGCTTAAATTATCCACAAATCAAACATTTTTTCCCCTACAGTTTGATCAGATGAAGGAATAAATTCAGAGTCCAGAGCCAGAAGAATCATTAAAAATGATAAGTGGCTCAGGAGTAGTAACTGACCAAGTAATAGTCAAGAAAGAAGCATATGGAGTTACTGAGTAATGTAATGAACCATCCCATTCTCAGTTTTTTCAGTCTGATGTTACATTTATTATTGATAAAGCAATTTTCTCTGACCAAAGGATTAATTTGATTTACCCATCTCTAATCTAGAGACTGGCAGTCATAAAAATAAACAAATGCCTTTTCCCACTAAATTACACTGCTGCAAGGTCTAAGAAATCCAGAATTTAGGAATATAATCTTAGGAAAGAATTAGAAAATCAACTCTCTATTCACAAACAGCAGAGACCAAAATTGGAAGGGGAAAAAAAAAGAGCATATTGCCTTAGGCATTCTTTTCTAATTTTAGGTTTTTGTTGTTTGGTTCAGTGAATTGGATCACTTTTAATGGTTCACTTAGCTGTGACTACAATAGGGAATACAGCACAGAGAAGATGTTGTAGAATGTTCTGCAGTCATCTGAGATTTAACAAAATTTTTAATGGAGAAATAGTACCTAAATATGTAGGTATAGGTGCATATATTCTTGGTATTGATCATGGTAGCTACATTGCCATATGCCAGTTCTGTGATTCTTACCTGCTTTACTTGGAAGGAAGAGATTTGTTCCTATAAAATCCTGACTTGTTATTTGATAACAGTCATGCACTGAGTCAGTTAACTCTTCAAAGGTCAAAGAATAATGCAATTGGGTGCAATTCTTCCTAACTGGGTGACAGAGGTAATAACTGAACTTGGCATGGCTGTGGCTGAGCTGAATGAAGATTGCTTTTCACCTGAAGTGGCTGAAGGACTTTTGGGTCTACAAACAAAAACACGTTTTTTGAAGCTGAGTTAACAAAAAAACCAAACCAAACCAAACCCAAACAACCTCCCCCACACACAACCAACGACCAACAAAAAACCCACAAAAAACCCCAAAAAACCAAAACCAAAAAAACCCCACCAACCCACCAAAAAAAAAAAAAAAAAGGAAAGCCTATGAAAAACCAAACAAAAAAAACCCCAAACTAACAAAATATTTAGAAAAGTGTAATCACAGCAGAAAAGGAGGCACTCTGGCTGTGCTCAGGTAAATTGGATTCTTATTTCAAATGAATCTTAAATACAAATGCTTCTTTGGTAAGTATCAGGATTTGACTCTGTTTATTAATTTAATGATATTGTTTCAGGATCCTGCCAGTGGTTCTTGCTAGCAATCATGCTTTCTTTCTCAGTACTTTCTCCTTGGTGATTGTCTTTATCCAAGCTCTCATCCATTGAAGAATTTACCACTTAGAGTCCAAGGAGTCAAGTGGGCGTTTAATGGCATTAAAGAAATATTATCTGTTTATTTCACTGGGAAGGAAGAGCCAGAATCTTCTGTTGTAAATGAGACCCAAGACTGACATTTTCATCTATCTGCAAGGACTGACAGTATGTGTATTTGCCTGTGCTTTAATGCAGCCACATATAATTCTCAATTTACACTGAGCTCAGTTGGATATGGGGGTGTTTCTGTGTGATAAATGTCTTTCAATTACTTAGCAATGAGAAGCTCCTTCCTTGTAGCAGAGACATCAATCCTTATTTGTCACCTTTGTAAACTGATCACCATGGCTCCACCAATCTCTTGATTACTTTCTGTGGTTCATACACAAGAAATGTCACAATTACTGGTATTATTTATTTTATTTCTGCCTATATGTGCTTGATTTTCTGCGTTGCTTTATTCACAAGCCAAATCTGAGGATTAATTGGTAGGGCACTGAGATGCTGTAGTAACCTGTGGGGGCTGTGTGTGCACAGACAGTCATAGGGTTTTTGTGGGGGCAGGAAGATTTCTTCTCCCTTTGACTGTAGAAAGCCGTATTAGAAGTCTGGTTAGTTTTGAAGGAAAAAAAAAAAAATCAATGGTTGTGAGTTTTTATTCAAAACCAATTTCTTGAAAACAGAAAAAGACAAAGCATGCAAAGTGAGACCAAGGAAAAGAACAGGGATGTGCAGAATACTAGTGGGAAGAAGCAAATGTTTGGTGTTGCAGGTTTATTTCTGAGACAGCTCAAGCACAGACTGTGGGTCTTAATTGCTTCTCTGAAATCTGACAAAATAGTACCGGCTCTGCCTATGACACTGGGGTAAGGTTATCTGCCTCTTGGTCTGCAATACTGCTGTAGAGCTCATATTTGTTGGCCAGAATCTTTTTACCAAGAGGGCAGAGAGAGAGATCAGGCTGTAAAGCTACAAGGATCACAAATTCCTACATACACAGGACATCAAGGATGTGGCTGAGCAGGTAGGAGTGGTGGTGTCCCCAGCGTGTTCCTGCCCAGAGTTTTTCGGGATCAGGGTAATGAGCAGTGCCCTGGTGCAATCCCAAGTCCTAATAAATGTTGAACAGAGGAATTTGCATTTTTACATCTCTCTCTTTTTTATAGTTTTGTTTTGTTTTCACAGGGGGTTGAAAAGAGACAATCAGATAGAAATAATTAGTTTCTTTATTATTTGGTCAGGCTATTTGCACTGTGATGCAGTTCTGCTCAATCTTAGTTCCACTCTACCATTGTTTACAAGGTATGAACTCAACACAGTTCTTGGGCAGGGCCACCAGAACCTCCAGTTTCCAAATAATTCAGCATTTCCCTTCTGTACCTTCCTTTTAACTATTTCTGCAGCAGTCTGAACCAGACTTGAACTCCTGGCCTCGACATTTCCTCTTTATTGTCATCTTAGCAAGTAGGGATACAACATATAGTTGACTATTCGTGTGCAAAAGTGAGCTTTTGACCCTGGTTACAATTTCAATTAGTGTTGCTTGATGCTCAGTAGCAGAGGTCAGCTCATCCCTATTATAAATGCCTAACAAAATCACACAGGTTGCTCCCAAGCTGAGCACCAGCACCATTATCTGTCCAAAGCACAAGCCTTTGTTTTCTCAGCTGTAGCCTGCTTGGTTAGAAAAACTGCTTTAGGCTATCACTCAGATTTATTTTTATTTTCTTTATGTCTGAAAAATAGTCCTACTATTTTTAAGGAATTTGAGGATTTTTTAACCACAGAGTGACAGAATGAGTAAGGTTAGAAAGGACCACAGTGGGTTATCTGGTCCAACCTCCCTGCTCAAGAAGAGTGAAGTGGAAATGGTACATCCTATCTTAAATTTCCTGTACAGAAAGTATGAATTGTCAGGTATGGGGAATACAAGGCAACTATGTTGTATGATTGCACAAAATTGCACATGATGAATATTCCAGTATTTCCTATGGACTTAGAAAAGAAACCCCAAGCAGTCTTGGTTTCACCAATCTGCTAACTGATTTTATATTTAAATATATTTTATATTTATTTTATATTTATGGTATTATGGTATTTATGTTTTTCAAAGGTGGAACTATG
The DNA here is from genome assembly GCA_035221455.1 of Xenops minutus. Classification (NCBI taxonomy): domain Eukaryota; kingdom Metazoa; phylum Chordata; class Aves; order Passeriformes; family Furnariidae; genus Xenops; species Xenops minutus. The sequence goes on from JAWWEE010000001.1 coordinate 101,685,265, forward strand.
GCATTTGAGAGGAAAGATCAAAATGTGTGAATAGACACTGCCCATGCTAAAAAGAAATATTTTACGGCTTTTTAAAATTTGTTCTACTTTACCTGGAAGACAACTTTACTTCTTTTTTTTTGAAATGTGTCATATAGAATATAGTTATAAAATTTAAAAAAAAACACTGGTCTCTGGTGTGCAGTTATTCCTCTGTCCTCACTTTATCACACTGTACAAGATGTACCATAACACGGTCCTGTCATCTGCATCAGGTGTTAGCCATGTGCTGCAGAGGTTCACAAAGTGTTGGATAGTGCCTGCAGGTTCTTGAGGGCCAGCCCCACTCTGAAGGTGGGGAGCATCTTGCTTGCTCTCTTCAGTGGGAGAAGGTTTGAACTGGCACAGCGGTAGCTGTGACCACTCACAGGCACGTCCTGTGTCTGCAGCATCTTGGGCTGGCACAACAAAAGTATTAGCCCTGTTAGTAAATTTTGTTCAATGCCTGTAATTGCCTGTTCTGGTCCCTTCCCAAAGGGCCCCTCTGAGCACCTTGGTAAATATCTTAACCCCCCCGATCTTCTTCAAAGACTTGGAGGAAATTTCCCTTCATCTTTGAAGGAAAAACAAATCATAAATATTTCCCATACTTTTCCTGGCTTGAATGCAGTCAGCATTTAGTTCTGCATCAGCAGTGAGTGGGAGGTTTAGCGTCTCATGACTTGGCAGAACTAACGATAGAAATAGGGCAAAAAATTTTGGATGAACAGTTTATTCAGTAAAAAAGGCGATTTTTGGTGGCTGGAGGAACTTGTGAATCCCTGCTGAGTTAGGTGGTTACTTTCAGATGAAATCTGAATAATAGAGGGAGAGTGGTTGAGTTTGTTTCAGTATTTTTAAATTAACTATTTCTAGCTTGTTTCTCATTTTGTTTTGAAAATTGCCCACATTTCATTTAAAAATAGAAGATGAAGCAGATGTTTCTGAAAAAAAAAAAAAGAAAAGGAAAAAAGAACAAAATATTCTGGTCAATTAAAAAGAGTTATTTTATTAGAATAACTGGGGAAAGTGTTTTTCACATTCACCAAATACTGATTGCTATTTTTTAATTCGTTTGACAACCAAACCAAATCAGTTATGTCAGCATCTTGAACAGGCATTTTATTCCGAGGGTTTAAAGTCACTTGGTTCCTGAGTGGGGCAGTTTGGACTTGATTTTAACCCTATTACACCTAAAAAGGAAAGAAGGTCACCAACCAAGTTGGTTATCTTCCCAAGCTGCTCAGCAACACAGTGAGTGAGCTGATAAACTACACCTACAACATCCCCAGGACTCATTCACCAATGACACATCTCCTGCCAGAATCTGCCCCATACTATGAGCGCTTATTTTCCAGTAACAGAACAGTAGCACTCATAGCTTACTCTTTTTCATTGTAAAGCACATTATGGAAAGAATGTGGACATCAAGGTCTTGAACAGGCAAGCAAAAATTTACCACAGTCATGAAGACAAAAGTTCTCAATCTCATTCCCTTCTCTGCAGAAGCAGCCCATTAGAGAATGGGTCCCACATCCAGCTGTGAATGACAGCTGATTACTTGTCCTCTCCTCAACACACGATGAAGTTTTCCTTACGGTGATCAATCCTATTAATTTTAAACTTGGTAAAAATCTAAAATACTTGTTGTTTTATGCCATATTGCCAAATAAGTTAAGAAGTCTTGTTGACCTGACCAGTCAAGGTTATTGCACAGTAATGGGGACCCTGGAAAATTCCACACTATGAAGGATAATTGACTGGAAAATCTTACAACAGATGAATAAAATAAAATGACGGCTTAGGACTGGGGAAGTAATTTTCATTTTCTGATATGAATTTGGTTTAGAATGATGATATTTCATGACACTTGAGTGAAAAGAAAGATCAGAATAAGAGCAGAACAAAAAGAAAAAACTTTTGTTGTCATACCAGCTAACAGCATGTTCTTCATTCAGAAACTTCCTTGCCTAGAAAGTGTGATGAAACCAGAACTGGTGCTTTCAGCTTCAGCTATATAAATCTGATATGCAGGACCACTTTCTTTATGAATTCAAGATTTTGAAAAAAAACCAAAATAATCATGTTACATTTTATGATAACAGAATTTCATGTCTTTTGTTCTATTGGGTTTGTTTTGCCTTTATTGGAGGACAGTTTGACATAATTTTTGTTTCAGTTTTGATTTAAAATGGTACTTTGTTCTATTTCCACCCTTCCAATCTGAAAAAATTCTCAGAAACCTTTTTCCCCAAGAGACTATTTTAATGCATAGGAGAAGTTAATTTCAAATTACAGCATTTCCTAGTAGCTTGATTTTTTTTTTAATAAAAAACTTGCCTAGAATGTGTTATTGTGTAAAAGCAGAGGTTTGGGATTTCATATCATGAGTCAAAGGTATTTTTCATTAAATTCTATCAACAAAAAGAAGGGAGTATATGTTTTTTAACACAAACTGAATACATTTCTCTGAATATTGAAGTTATTTTTACAATACAGAACTCTGGGAAAGGACAGAAGTGTCTTTATTTCCATTTTACACTTGTTTAGCAGGATCAGAGAGTTAAAGCAGTTATCTGGAGTCTCAGGAGGCTGGCATTGTAGCAGAAACCGAGCTCACATTTGGGTTGATTCACAAATGTCAACAAATGACAGCTGCTCAGCTGCAGGACCCATGACCATGTTTTCCCCCGGCTTCTTTCCACAAAAGCCTGCTTCGTTCTGGTGGTGACACATGGCAATATGCCGAAAGGTGCCCAGAAGCTGTGAGAGAGTCAAAGTGCTAAAATAGAAAGAGCTTGAAAAGTGGAAGGTTTAATCCTTGCAAGTCCTTCACAAACAGTGCAATCCTCCTTGTATTTTCATTTCCAGGAACTTCACTGAGATAATTGATGCTGCAGCAGTGCTGTACAGAACACAAACTGCTCTTTTTTTACATAGTGGGTATGGCCAAGTAACAAATGAGGAAAATTACAAGGGAAAAGTTGTTGCTTTGTCACATTTACTATACTTAGCCTTACTATACTTGGCTCTTGATGCAGACAGCTCTAATTCTGAAAAAATTCCCTCATTAGCTGGCCCTAAAACATTTACAAAGCATCTGAATAATTGATATAATTTATGGTTTTATTGGTGGAAGCCATTAAATCCCCTCCTCCCAAACAGCATTAGGGAGGAAGCTCTGCAACATGCAGTAAAAAATGGAACAGCTATTTAAAGAAAGAAAAGGGCAAGAAAACCTTATTGTCCTTTCTGAACATGATAACCCTGAATGAGGCAGAGTTTCCAAATACCCACTTCTGATAGTATTGCAAAGTAAATGGAGCCAAGTATGCTATCAGGGTTCTAGATTTTTCAGAGAATGTTTTACAAAGTCTACCTTTGGGAAAAAAAAAAAAACAAAACACTAATTTTTCATTTTATACATGGTAGCTTGATAATATCAACTTTGAATTTGTAATGTTACTGCAGTCTGTCCTGCAAGTGAAATTATAGGAAAGGTGGCAAATGCTTAGGTAACAGTCCCTGTCATATAGACTCGTGTGGGGTAACTTCTGTTATTCTGCTCTGTTCTTCTTAGGATTACATCAAGATATTGGCTAACAGAGGTGATTCACAGGCTTTATCTAACCAAAAGCAACATATATCAAGCAGATATATGTACCTGAAAGAGCCATCCAATACCCAGCCTTGGTAAAAAATGGGAGACTGGCATTCTTAGGGTACAGTTTCTTTGGCTATAGTATAGATGTTTACATTCCACTTGGTAGAATTTTATCCTAAAACTGCTTGTTTCTTAGCATTAATTAAAATGAAACCCCACATGTGCATAATATGTTTTAAGTTAGGTGAGAAGAAACCTCCAAAAAACTAGTATATACTGTCCTACATGTATACAGTGGAGAGTATGGAGCATAGTAATTAAGAAAGCTGGAGACGCACTACTGTTTGATGAATCCTTAGCAAAGTAGATAATATAACCCTTTTAGCTGAGCAAACATATAAGTTTTCATGCCCTACTCTAATCTGGGGAAAAAACATAGCTGATAATATTGTTTTTGAGGTTGGTGAAAGAATCTCCCAAAGCAATGGATGTGTCTATGATACCATGATGTACTCAGTTTTGCAGACTCCAGCTTCCATGACTGTGTCAGAAAATTGCATGGGTTTTTAGACTTTTAGCAGCATAATTCTGTACATACTGAAGATTCATAGGTAAGCAACATAAGCTGATTTGAAATCAAAGGTGTTGGCTTTTACTCGTTGCAGCACTTTTCCATTTATTTATTTTTAATGTGGTGTTGAAAGCAATTGCTTTCTGTTGTTTCATTTAAAGCGGTGCCATGGTGTGGCACTAGCTGAACAATAGAACAAGCTTTGTATGTGCCAAGTGTATTGTGATTCTCTGATTCCAGCCCAGCAGGATTAAAATAATCCAGCTGGCTCAGCAACTGTGTGGATGCCATTTGTGGTAGCACTGTGTAAGTGGCAGCAGGGCTAACTCAGGGCTTCCTTTATTATTTTGTCTTCTCTGCTTTAAACCCACCAGGACAGGATTTGCACAGTGAGAAATGCTGATTCTTGTGACTTCAACTCCCTGCATTGTGCTGTCTCTGGCAGCACAGTCCAGCTGTTTATGCATGTCTAATACATCTCCTCAGGGCATTTGTAAAGGAAAACAAACTGCCCCTTCAAGGAAGGTAACAAACAATCTAAAATCAGCAGTATTTTACATGAATTACAGTGACTTGATTCCTATTGTGCCTCAGCCTGTGGCACAGAGTATCTGGGACATTGTTGAGTTTTCGCTGGGTTTCACAGATCCTCAGTAAAGATGTAACTTGTAAAATTTTTTATGTGTGGGAAAGAGAAACGCATACCTGCTGTGTATCTAATTGAAAGGCACAGATTCACAGTGTCACCTCAGTCTGCTACATATCAACCTATGCATGTTGTATTGTGGGAGCACACACTACAGTGTGGAGCTGCACTATAGCTACTGAAAGGTACATTCCTTGTGATGCCGCCTGAATAAAAGGGCTTGGCTCCTCTGAAATGTCTGCCTTAGTGTTCAGGATTTGCAGGATGGAGCTATATATCCTTTCTGTCATGCTTTGAATGCCAGTTCCTCTGCTCATATTGCTTGCTGAAGCACATAGTGCAGTATATTCCATTTGACGGTAACAAATGTTCTACAGACTTTGAAAAATTATACTATTCCAGCACATGGCAAATAGGAGTAAAACCCACTGATACAGATATGCTTCCTTCCATCATGAAATGCTTACCCATCCATAAGAGCAAGTTTGTTCTCAGTAGTGTGCAAGGGGCAGAGGTGGAGTTTTCCAAGGTGGAAATGGGGTTCCTAAGTATGAATATGTGCACAATATATCCTTTTCTGCTTGCTTTTCAGACCACTGTGTGTTTTGACTGTATTGAAATGTTTGGTCTGCAGGATATTACTCAAATGTTAAATACATTTGATTATAATTTTTCAGGGTTTAGGTATGATCCATTTTGCATACCTTGATTCAGTTGTATGGGGTTTCCATGGGTCTCTGCCAAACTGAGCTGACCTTAGGTATCTGAGACATCTTCAGAGGACTGGTTAATATGAGATCCTGAAGATTTGTGCTCTGCTGAACTAGCAAATGGACACTAGGTACCTACTGTGGCAGTTTGCAATGCTGTTATTTAGGCAACTGAATAAAGCACCATGTGTCTATGCTAACAAAGCTGTTCTAAGCTCCTCTTTACAGACATGAAGAAGAAGAAACTCTATTTGGCTCTTATTAATTTTGTCGTAGAGAAGACATATAAAACAATGTAATTTTTTTAATCCTAGAAATCCCCATTCTTTTTCATTCCTTGATTTATTTATATCAAATTAGTTTATGCAACTAACTCACATGTATGTTGCAGACATTGAAATTCAGAAGGTTTTAATTCCACCCTGGATGTAATACCTGATAAACAACAGAGAGAACCTGCTGTTGCCTAATTATAAGATCTCTGCTTAAAAACTGCAGGACTACAAAGAAAGGCAGAGACCAAGTACCCCTGTGAAGAATTTACCTTTGATACGCATGGTGTGTAGCTCATTAATTTGCTACTGTTTGGCCCAGTGTGGGTAATATGATAAAAATCTTGTGACATTGCAGTGCTATAATATATCTGATTTTATTCTGGACCAGTCAATTCAAATCAGAATAGACTTTTACTAGAACAGGGGGAGCTGGTATTTGGATATTTTTAGTAGACAATATCTATGAAGATTTATTTTTCCTATAGAGTTGTTGGATAAATGTCAAGAAACTAGGATTGAATATTGAATTGGTAAAGTTGTATAGCCCATAGGACAGAATACCCTGACTTTGAGGCTGTGGATACTAAATGTAGCTAATTAATCAATATGGTAATTGGTTCATAAAAAATTAAAAAGGTGAAACCTATAAACTTTCTCCAATTGTTTTTCAATAGGTATTTTATCACACTCTGTATTGGTATTCCTTTTTCCAAACTTTCATTGGGAGCATAAGAGCACTTGTATTTTGTTAGAGCAATCCTGATTCTTTTCCTAAAGGCAGTAGCTCAGCATATTCTTTGTGAACATGCATTTTCATTAATAATTGGATTATTTATTTGCTATGAGCCAATAAATTAACAAATCAAAACACAGAACAAGAAAACCTCCACCTCGTTGAACAACTGGAACTCATAATGTGCAGAAATATGTTTATTTTTTCACTTCAGTATCTTCAGCTTATGAAGAAATTTGAGATATAACGTGTGCTGTGTCCTGTTTCTTCCTAGGTCTCCTATGTAAAAGCTATTGACATTTGGATGGCTGTGTGTCTTCTCTTTGTCTTTGCTGCTTTGCTGGAATATGCAGCAGTCAACTTTGTTTCACGGCAGCACAAAGAGTTTCTGAGGCTTCGAAGAAGACAAAGGAGACAAAACAAGGTACAGCTGCTCTTTAGCTGGGGTGACTGAGTCTGCCCTGGCAGCACACTCATGTGCAGTTGACTTCTCTCTTCAATACTTCTTGTCCTTGCAGGAGACTCTCATTATAAAGTTTGCTTTTGAGTGATTTACTCCTTGATAAAGAGTTGATGACAGGCTGCTGGGTTTATTTGTAGTCTATAAAGCTATCGATAAATGTCAATAGATTGGTCACTGATTCCAAGAATTTTCTTCTCTTTATGCAATTCCTGAGGCAGCTGGACCTTTATAAATACTGTGCTACTATGGGGCATCTACCAGTGGATAAGGAACAGTTGGACACAATGACAGATAGAGGAACGATATTATCCGGATGTGCTGACATCAGGACATGCCTGAGACCTGTCTTTTCTAAAGCTATCCTGGCTAGTTTTGCTAAAATGGGTGATTCCTTAGGGTAGACCATTGCAGTGATTGGCAGTTCTGCCCTCACTTTTAAACCATCAGCAACTGCTGACTTTCCCAGCTGAGATCAGAAAACATGGACATTTTAAAAAATTAGAAGGATTAGGAGAATTTTCTCTCAAGATTCTACCATTTCACAGTTCATTACTGATATAAACTTCAAATTTTAACAAAAGGCCTATTTGTGAGTGTTAATACCACATCATTTTATGCCAGTGACTGCAATGTTGGCGAGACTTGTTTGTAACCTAGATGTCAGTCTAGAAAAAAATTTAGGAAGGCTGTCCACCTTTCCTGTTTTGCTTTTTGTTTCAGTAAATGGAAATACAAAAATAGAAATTGAATTTTAGTCCAGTTATGATCATTCCCACATCTAGGAAATGTGGGAACTATAAATGCTTCTTCTTTCCTGTATCTGTGTCAATGTTTCCAGTATCAGCAGAAGAATTTAGGTTTATGCTGTACGTATACATTTTCTAGGGGACATAAATATTGGCTTAAGTTGCACAAATGCTTCAAGCCATAAATAATGGTTTCCTTTAAAAGAGGGATGACAACAATGGCACAGGGCATTTGTGTTTTGACAGGTCTGTCTAATAAATGTTCTGTAGCTAATGTAATGTTTGATGGATGCTCTGGGAAGCAATCCAGTGCTGTTCTTCGGTTTAATATTATTGTCAGGTGAATTGATATTCCAATGGAGATTAGATTACAGGAGAGAGCAGAGATGCTTGCCTGTCTGCAGGCACACAGGCCACAGACACTGCCACTAGAAGCCTTTGTTTCCAAAACCAGCAGCAGAAGTTTCTGTATGGGTTCTTAGTAGGCAAGAAGCCACCCTTGGTAATTAACAGTATCCAGTGGTGTTACTCAGAATTATGAGGTTTTGGTCCATGGAAGTGGTTATTCATCTGCTTTGGAAATGATTATTCCGGTGATTATTAAAAGAAAGTTATTCAAAGCCAAATAATCAGAAGACTTTTGTTTATCCTAAGCCAGTTGGTACATGGCTTCTTTGCAAAATGGGTAGTGCCCTACTTAAATACCAGGAAATATTCTGCTGAGTAAGAGGCACCTATATATTTGCACAAACTTACTTTCACTTTTTCTATGAACCTGGTTGCATGAATTTCAAAATAGGGAACAATGTTATTAGGACTGTCTATTTAGGACGTGTCTTCTTCATCTCTGTACTTGATTTTGTCTCTCACAATTTTCTCCATTTATTTTGCCTTGAAAGTGATTCACGTTGTTTTGCATGATGGTCTTCTCTAACCAAGCCATTCTTCTCTTTGCGTGTTGTGTATGTGTGTCATCGTGTTACCACTGTGTTATTCTCATTCTTGCTGCTGCTATCTATTCTGACACTCTGGGGACAGGCACAGACTATGACTGTTGGGAATGAAAGCGTTGAGTCCGTGCGGCGCATGAATGGCTTGCGGAGCAAAGAGTCATCAGCTTACGGGACAGTGAATCAGATCGGCAATTCAAGTTTGAGGGTAAAACTGTAGTGAGAAAGAGAAAGCAAGAGAGTTTTACTACGTGCAACGATGCCATAAATCAGCAAAATGGACAATTTTGATGGCATCACTAGTAGTCTCTTGCATTCTCTTTGCTAAATGTCCCCACAAAATATACAGTACTGTCCCCAGCATGAACATCAGCTTCATGTTGTACATTCTTGTGGCTCATCCTTATGCTTGCTTTTTACCGTGGTTGGCTTGAGCCACCCCTATTCCAAACCTCTCAAGGAAAGTGCATGTATATTCAATTGCTTGGTCCTGCTTAAATACAGAATTAATGGCATGGGGGGACAGGCCCATAGGAAATGCCTTGAGATAGTAAATCCCACATTGTGTCATCTTTCAGATGAGTGTATTCCAGCAAAATTTGGTATGTATAACAAAATGCATTTTTATTGGTGTGGTATTTTTTTCCTGAACTGTCAACCTGCAGTGTTCCTCATCATGACGTCCTGAGCCCTGCTTAGTGGAACATGAATAGCTATGAATGAAAAACTGTATTTCATTGGTTTCCTTTTATTTACTTGGAGAAGAGCCATGAGGCTGAAGTCTTTTACACAGTGTAACATGTAGCAGATCAGAAGCAATATGATATCAGATGATAGATCCAGTTAACGGGTGAGTTGTGGAAGTAATAAAATCAGTGATGGAGAGAGAAATGAGCCTAGTGTGAAGCTCACTGCTTTCTACCACTGGCTGATAAATGAAATGTGTTCATTTAAATAAAATGGAACTGGGATTTTAATCTTTCAGGACCTGATTTCCCAGAACAAAAACATTGTATGAGCCACTTTTGAGCTGTAATGGGCCTCTGACTTTGATCAAGCTCTGTGAAGTCATGTGATTATAAGATACAAATTATTTCAATGAATTTGTATGCTGTAAAGGGAATTAGTAGCTTTCAAAATCAAAGCAAAAACCACCGTTCATGTTACACAGCAAAATTAGAAGGTTTTCAAGGCAATAAATCATTCTGTTTCAGAGCTACAATATCAAGCAGTAGAAGACAACCTTAATTTCTGAATACTTTCTATTGTAGAAATAATTGCATTTACACATACACAAAAACAGAAGGTAAAAAGAAAAATAACAAGGTCTCTCTAGAAGATATGACCAAGATTACTGTGCTGCCACTGAAGAGCTGTTGCCATACAACTACAAAAGCAGTTGAAATACTCAGTGCTGCATGTCATATCATTCACAAAGTGCTGGTAGTCCAGCTAAAGTTCACATAAGTCCCTGTTATCCTCTCTCGAAGGGAAGCTTGCAGAAATCTCTCTTGTACTTTTGAATATTGTATATTACGTAGACAGCCAGGAAAGCACAGAGAGGGGCCCTGTTGCTGCAGTGCTTTTGCTGCAGAACCCTAAGAGCTGGAACTGCACTGGCATTGGTTTCCCCTGGAGAATTCTCATCACAAAAGTGACATGCACTTGAGAGGTGAACAGAGGAGACATAGCAAGGCAGAGGTTTCTGGAGCATTGCTACTATGGCTGCAGCTTGGTACTTTCATGCTTGAGAGAAGGATGTTTATATGCAGAAGAGAACATATCAGCATAGCCAGTGGTGCTGCAAGGAGCCTCACAAGCAAGGAGCTTGGCTTGCTGAGGTATTGCTCACTGAGCCAAGGTTTATGTTGAATGCAAATCTAAAAGACATAGTCAAGACAGTGTAAGAGTGTGGTTGAGTATCTATACTGATCACTCAGTGCTAATCTAGGGAGAGGGCAAAAAGGTGTTAAATCACACCTGACCAGGATTCCTGGATTTAGCAGCTTGATCTGCAAAACAAGAAAAAAAATGTTCTCAGTTTTTTAAGCCTATATCGCTGGCACTGCTTTCATTATTTCTTCTGCTGGGTCTTGTTCTTAGTGCTGCAACCCTCAGAGCATTGCATGAAAGCGCTGGATACCTTACGAGACCATCAGATCTCTTAAGCTGAAGATCAGACTGGTTAATGTTTTTCTGGGGAAAAGTGTGGGTTGTATTGTTGATGGTCCAGAAATTGTATTTGCATATTTACCATTGACTGGTCATTCCATCAGAAAAGATTGTATTATCAGGACCTGTTGGCATCTTCCACACAGACTAAATCTCTATATCCTCAGATTATCAGTGCTTCCACCTGTCTGCCTGCCCCGTGCAGTTTCCCTTGGAGGAATTATTCAAAGCTTGTTCTAAAGATTCGTGTAGTCTTTCCTCTCAAGTTAAATACACCCATCAGTAGCAATACTTGACTCCTGAGAGAAATGGTTGCCTATTTCTCATATATCATGATGCACAAAGAGTGAACAGCCTGAAGAATCCATTAGTCCAATGGTGCTGAGGATGTAGTGCAGTTTCATTGTATTAAAAATCTAAATTTTCATGGTGCCACATCACTTGAAAGAAGATAACTTCTTTTTAAAATATGATTTTTAATAACCAAACAAGATTTGCTTATTTTTCAAAATTATGGATTTCCAGGGAGGCAAAACTGTTTACACAGGTTCAATCATATGTTTTGGAAAACAATGATTATTATGTTATATGATCAGTAGTCAAAATGAGTCATGGTACATTAGTATCCATACCATCATCTCAGAGATCACTTCCTAAATTATATGTGTGATGGTTACCACTGTGTTCAAGAAGAGGGGTTAAGTTTGGGACCATTAGTGTTAAAAGCAATATTTTACAGCTTGAATGAAAAACTGTGCAGCTGGAAGCAGTGACAGATTTAATCCCTTGTGCAGGGAACACAGAGCAATACAAATAACAGTGCTGCAGACAAGGGGGTTCACAAGCATGCAGATCAGCAAAGGGAGGCACAAATATTGTTTTCAAATGAAAGAGCTGGGACTGGACTAAGTGATTACAGAAGCAAAGGATAACTCCACCAAGAAAAGATGGCAGTGCCTGGTCAAGTGCTTCCAGAGGATTGTTTGTCTTTGGATGGAGCTGCCGGTGGCGAGGCAGGTACCACAAGTGCCCTAACAAAGTTACTGAGACTGTCAAGATAATGCAGTATTTCTGTCTTTAAAAAGGAGACAAGATATGCATTGAGTAACACCAGCTTTAGTAGGCCGTATCTATGATTCTAATCATACTGAAATCCCTCTGTCAGGTCCTCCAAGTAATTTTCTAAGATTTTCTTTACTTGCCCATTGAAAAAAAAAATCGTTGCCTTCAGCCTGACTTTGGCTTTAAAACGCTTGGCACTACTGTCCCTGGTGGAAATGTTTGCCTGCTACCATCCATGTGCACCGCATCCAGCGGGATGTTGTGCACGCTGTGCGTTATGTAAGATGCCGCATCATGTGAATAATGGAAGTGCTCAAGGAAAGCCCTTTTGCTGAGCTATTTTTGGTACTCACTGAGTGAGCTCAAACATGAGTTTCATTGTGAAAATAGGAATCAGAGTCTGAATGGCTTTTTCTCTCGCTCATCTTGCTTCCTTAATGGATTAAAGGGCATGTAGCTTCTACTGTACATAAACACCCTCAAGATACTGTGGTTACTTTTATTTCTTCAGGGCAATTGCATTAGCACTTTAATGCAACTGTGCAGAAAAAAAATCCAGTAGAAATAAATACACTGAAATGATCATTTAGCTTGGAGTTATAGTCTCGCATACAACTGTAGCGAATATTTAAATGCAGTTAACGATAGGCATAATTCACTACAACATGTTGCCATGTCACTTTATGACTTCAATTGAATGTTTTTGTCTGTGTTTTTATTGTGAGCATGAATAGGCTAGGAATGGCCCTGGTTAACATTGGTCAAAGTATCTGTATTGTTTATTAAATGGATATACAATATTTACTGTAACCATTTAAACAAAAGAATCCTCTCAAACTTGAAAAGCATCTTGATATAAATCCTTAGTGTAGCTCTAGGCACAAGTCTAAAGAGAAATGTGAGTCCTCAAAGAAAGAGCAACTTGTAGAAAAAGAGTTGCTCCATGGGGTTGGTATCCAAGCAATGTATCAAAAAATTCTAGTAAGAACAGTCTCTCTATATGGACAGACTAAGCTTACTGGAAATGTAGATTTTTCAGTTAAATGCAAACACAGACAAAGAAACAATGAAAGAGAGAAATCAGTTTTTATAGTGACCTGTCATAGAAAATGAAATGGAAGCTCTTCCCTCCCTTATTGGAGGAGGGAATGTTGAAAACTCTAAACATGTTTTTGTGTTTCATGTGTTTTACAGACAGACACAAACCGATGGACTACATGAGGTGAATTTTTCACCCCAAACAAAGAAACAGAAAACTTGCATTTCAAGGGAGAGAATTCTGAAAATCAAATAAAAGCCAGGGTACATTAAACATTCTGTAATCAAAGGCAGAGTCATTTATGGAACATGCAATACCAGTTCCCAAGAAAGACCTCCAAATATCAAGTCCCAATTATCTAAACAATAATTAAAGCTGACAGAGTACAAGTGTATAAGCTAGAGTAAGGAAATCCAGGTGCTAGAGTAGAGGCAAAGCCAAGACAACAAATCAGAAGAAAAAAATAGAATTTCTGGGGGAAAAACCCGCAAACAAACAACAGCAAACCAAACGAAAAAAGAAACCATGGGGAAACGAACAAACAAAACCCCCCAAAAAATGAGAATAGATAAACCATACCTATCTAGAGGTGGTGGAAAACAGAGAAGTGGAGCACTGGTAGGGAGTTTGTAAGGCTGCAGAATGGTGAATCTTTGTGCCTGCTGAACTGATCAGAGTGGTACAACAAGAAAGCACTCTGCGGGACCAGGAACAGATATTTGGACTGTAGGGACCATGCATGGCACCAAAGCAGCAAGCAGGACATGATACATAGTAATGATTCCCGTTGGCCAGCTTGCAAATACTTAAGCAAATTACTCCTTAAGGCTTAAGTAAGATAGGCACAGGATATAAGCTACAGCACAGCAGTATTGCAGACGATGAAGTGACTGTCTGCTGCATCACCTGGGACAGGTAGGACTGGAAAAGTCAGAAGGAGTACTTGATAAAGTTTTTTTGTTTGTGTGCTTGGTAGTGGAACTTTTCTTTAGAAACTTTAAGTCCTCTCTTGTACATACTCATCATGCAGTGGCTGAAAGGATCATTCTGAACTGACTAGCCTTAGGGACTGTAGTTTGTACTTCACTCAAGTGAGTTTGTCCTCGTAGTTACTCACGAACAGCAGGACACATGCCAGAAATGAACTCTGCAGTTTTCCAGGTCATGAAAGGTACTCTCCAGCTGGGTGTAAATGTCTCATTTCTTATTATACCTAGGGGAGAGTGCAAACTGAAAATAGGGCAGAGGAAGTTAGAGAGAGACAGGAAATGGTGTTCTTATTTTTGATGCTTTAAAGTAATAAGAAGTAGCTTTTCAATAAGCATCTGCCGCAGGCACAAGCTTTTGTTTTCCAGATTATTTTAGAAAACGGTGATTCTTTTGTTGGATATGTTCTAGCCCACCCAATTTCAGGGGAAAAGGGAAAAAAAAAGTGAAAAAAATTGTCAAATATGTATTTAATGATTAAAAAAATTAAGAAAGGAGACTTAAGGAGAAGTATGTTTAAACTAAACTGCCCCTATCCAAGACTTCAGAAAGAGAGTGAAAAGCCATCACAATCTCAGGATATGGGGTTAGGCTGCACAGGAGGTCAACAAAACAACTTTGCCCCAAAGTGGCTCCTTCCTTCTTTCATTGCAGGTAGCTTACCTGTACTCTTTCCCCACCCAGAGTCAGGACACAATAAGGCCCTGGTCTCAGGGTTTCCCACTGCTATGGTGGCCGGGTCCTCTTTCCAATGGAGAAGGTAAAAACAACAGGTGAGCAATTTCTGATCAGCTGTTGCCAGGGTCTGTCGTGTTCTGAGTTCTGTCCCAATCCTCATTTTGAGCAGCAAAGTATTTCAGTGTTAGTAAATAAAAATTAGTATTTCTGCAAGCAAATGAAAGGGTCGAGCAGTTACAGCCAAGCATAATGCAGGCTGAGAATACCAGCACTGCTGTATCCATGTATTTCTACCCTGACTGGCAACCGTGCCCACCCTGTGGATCTCCAGAGCATACTACACCAGTTGTATCAAATTACATGGTAAATTGGTGAGATGGGCAAGTGTTCAGTAGGATCCATGAAATGCATATTTACATCTGACCCAATTAATCCCATTCTCCACAGGGGATAGAAGCTGCTATTTGAATGTAATTAATTGTGAAGCATTCTGTAATGATGTTGTCCAAATGACATTGTGAAAAACCAAATTGTATTAACTAGACTGTTGAAAGCTCATGCTCTCCCAAGGTCTGAAAAATTTTGTTGTTTCCAGTAAAATCCAGTTTTTATAGTATTTTGAAAAGGTAATGCTGAGGCCATTTGTTTCTCTCTTTATTTCTGAGGGAAAACAGCATTGTTTATTGTCAGTCCTGCTCAAGTTGACAGCCATTGCTTATGGCAAACTGATCACTCAGAGCCTGATTCTGACACATTTGGCCTGATTTAATGATCAGACATGTTTATTTCTCTTGATCCATTTCAAGAAAAAGATGCTATTACTGTAAATATGATAGCTGGGTATTTCTCTTGAGGCCTGATATTTTAATTTTGTTTTCTTGGGGCTTTTGCTGGGCTTTTTTTGTTTGGTTGGTTTTGTTTTGGCAGTACCACTAATCTGTCTTGAAACAATTGAAGCAATTGGCCAGCTAGGAGTAGATGGATAGGTGGGGAAAGAAATTTTCTTATCTACAACAGGAGGAGGAGGCAAGGGATAGTTACACTGGAAGAAATATACACCTTGAAACTCTACATATTTGGAGCACTTGTTGCTGAGTGTTCCCAGAGTCCTCACAAAGACTCATTTCAAGTTGGGAGCACCTGAAAACTTCAGGCCAAGCCCAGCCAAGGATCACTAAAAATTTACCCATTTCCACTCTCTGTGAGTGGACTCTCCCTATGGCATCTCAGAGCTGGCACAGCCCTGGCTCATCCCACACTAAACTACTTCACTATATCAGGATCAATGTCAAGAAGGACTTGCTATTGAAAAACTTGTTTTTCCAGTGGCTGGTTGAATATATCTGGCATCTTGAGTGTGTCAGAGTGTTTTTAGATCCTGGAAGAACATATTGGAAAGGTCAGAAAAGGCTGCTGTGTTTGACAAAACATGTGATGTGCTGAAAGTCCAAAATCCCACCTGTGAATTTCTGCATCAAGCCTGTAACCTCTCCTTGAGCAAGAGCATAACTCTTCAAGTAATTTAATTTCTAACTTGTATGTGTAATTTCTCATATAGATACTATGTGTATTTGTGTACACACATTTATAATCCACTTGTATAAGTGCAAGGTTTTTTACGGAGGGTCCAAGGTCTTAGTTTCTCTGTAATATCATGACAAGACTCCAAGGAGACATGACACCTTTGTTTTCATGCTTCATGTCAGTCCCTTGAAGTGGTTCTCTGTGTAGTTTTCTAAGATAACTCTTTCTGCTAGTCATGTGGAAGTGCTCTGGCTTTGACTGACTCAATCATTTTTCTGTTAAGCCTTCCCAAGCCTGCTTGTGGTAGAGACTTGTCTTCAGGTGCTCTGTAATCTTCATCTGTCAAAAGAATAGCTAATTAGGAATGGAGATCAGAAACTCTGATAGAGATTATCTGAGTTGCAGAAATGGGAGACCTTGTACACCATTCTAGGTAAGCAATTTGTGTGTTTCTTCTTCAGGGTGTAAAGTCTTACAAATATCTGCATGTAGCAGTCCTGACACTCTAGCACAAACTTTCCAAGACATTCATCTGTTGTCTGTTAATTTATGCCAGCTTTCTTTTTCACTTCCATGGAGAGCTTTTTTTAATGTTTTTTCTTTCTGTTTTTGAATTGACAGGAAAGAGCTGTACAACCGATACTTATGCAAAAAAATAAAGGGTTTTACCACATTCACAGTCTTCAGGTTTTGCAAAGCACAGTGTAAAACCAGTCACCAGTTTATTCATCTGCCCCATCGGCAGAATTTTCATTTTGTAGGCTTTTTTCTGTGCTGATCGTGGCAGGCAAGAGAAATTC
Source organism: Xenops minutus (assembly GCA_035221455.1). Classification (NCBI taxonomy): domain Eukaryota; kingdom Metazoa; phylum Chordata; class Aves; order Passeriformes; family Furnariidae; genus Xenops; species Xenops minutus. The sequence continues at coordinate 101,702,243 of JAWWEE010000001.1, forward strand.
TAGCAAGTCTAATCAAGTGTGATGCCACTACAGGCTGGTGAGATTGAATTTGTGCATCACAGGATGCTCTTTTGGAGTCCTTGGTAGCTTCTGTCTGAAAGACATATGAGGTCCTAATGGTTTTTTTCCACCATTAGATGCCTAGTTAGATGAATAAGATGCATTTGTCTGGTCCCAGGTGTTTCATTGCACATCCAGAATGGGTGTGTATACTGCATAAGCATTCTGTCTTAACTTTGGAAGACTTGCGATCCTGTCACTGTCATAGGAGCTCCCATGCAAAATTTGGGAGACATCCTTGTGTCAGCAGATATTTACACCAGTGAGTGGATAATCAAGTCTTCAAAATCACCGTGTGCTCTTGCTCCATAGTTTTCTAGCCCTACCAGTAGACTATAGATGTATAACCCATAACCTTCCAATGGCTCTTGTAAAAGACAATTACCTTTATTTCAAGAACTGCAAGTTCTTGCCCCATCCTTTACAGAGGAACAGTGGCAAATTATGCAGCTATTTGACTTCAATTTCTTTGTCTAACCAGAATGTCAGCTACTCTTCCATCAGGTCCCTCCCTGGGTGTTAGTGCATGTATGTGTGCAGGTGTCCAAAATAGAAAAGGAGGAGGAGTAACATATTTTAGATATTATTCTCCCAACATTAGCTTTACACTGTATTTCCCGCATAGTTCACTGGGTTCCTTTTGCACATGTATCCCTAGTAATTGCCAGTTTCCCCATATATTGGCATGTCCTCACATGCCTGGACTTCAGCTTTTCTGAATTTATTCATTCCAGTTCTCTTTCTGAGCCTCTTATGCTTGGGTATCATGTTTCTCACTCCAGGTAGCCTCACCAATATTTCTAGCAATGATTTCCCCAGCAAAACTAAAGAGGATTAGTTGTTTTTTTGATTTATCTTCTACCTTCAAAGTTACTTCTATATATAGTTTTTTATTTTAATTACTTCTCAACCCTTTCCTACCAAGCATGAGCGTAGTTACTCCTCCTGGTTTGCAAATCTGTTTTTTTGGTTCAGCTTAGTCACTGTGTTTTTCATGTAGCATTTGTTTTCACCTTTACCTTTCTACCTAGCAACAGTCTAGTTTCTTATCATAGACCCCATAAAATTGGATTCCTATGAGAAATAAGATATATCTCTATTAAAATTTTTTTAAAAAAAATGCTTGTAAACAATTGTCTTAGCAATGCTTAAGGAAAGGTAAAACATTGGATTTAGATTCTTATGTTCAACTTTACATCTTAGGCAAAATGGACTTACCACCTGTATAAGCTAAACATAGTGCATTATAGTCAGAAGGCAAAGGAACTCGGAACATTTGTTCACGTCATTATCCAGACATATAAGTTAAATAGCTAGTGTAGCTTTGATATTCATGAGGCAGTTGTTCTGCAACCAGCTGCACCTCTTTGTTGTGGGAAGCTCCATCTGGAGCTGACAGACCCCAAGCAGGCTGTCCTGTGTAGGGTCAGGGCTCTGCCTAGCACAGGAAGCTGTGTCACAGCAGTACATCCTTGGTGTATCCTTCTGGGCTCCAAGACTTTGCAGCTGACTTTCTGACTTTCTAAGCCAGAGGTGGTATTTTTTGTGATGAATAACCTTTACTATTTATGGATAGAGCAGCCAGTTCAATTTGACAACTTATGAATTATTAAAACACTTTTCTGAAACTTGCTATGAGTTTGTATTGAGTCCTTAGCACTTGTGGGACCAGGAGTATGGATGGCCTCTGGAGCCAACAGGAGTGCGCGCCAGGAGTGAAAAGGATGTTGGAAGTGGAGGAAGATCTTGTGTGAGGTGAATCGAGAAATAGAAATAACCAAAGCTGTGTATTAGACGAAAGCAAACAGGATGACTAATGGTTTTGCCAATTGTAATGCATATTCACAGTGCTCAGTGTGTATTTGTTACGAGCAAAGGAATGCTGATTTCAGTGCCTGTGCCTGCAAGGAGGGCAGGGTTGAAAGAGATAGGGGGAGATCTAGCTGTGCTAGTTTTCTTGCCTTATCTGATGTATTCTTGTTTGCACAATTACATGATCATGGGCAGGAACAAATTCAGCACACTGAAGGATTCAGAATAAGACAAATTCATTCTGCCATTTCAGATTTCTCAGATGGTGATTGGGGAGCAACTGGTGATCCATAGCCCATGCAAGTAAAGAAGTAAAAACAATGGGGAAAACAGGACTATTTGCTCTTATAATTAAAAATCATTAGAAAAAGGAAATCATGAAATATTAAGTGCTCCATATCTTCACCTCACATTGACTTCAGGTTTTATGTACAAGCAATTGATTAGCTAGCTGTTGTAGTTCTTTTTTTAAATGTTTTTGAGCACTGTCATTTTGTTCCATATTTTGGAGATGTCCTAGATTTGTCTCTCATGAACTCCGGTGGAGTCAGTTCTGTATTTTTTGCTAATGGATTAGTCTTTTACTATTCTGCCCTTACTGTTACCTGTGCTGGATGTTCATGCAGTGGAGATACAAACTGTACCTTTTACATAGTGACCAAACAGAAGTATGAAGAAAGAGTAATAAAAAATCCAGAGGGGGTAGCTTTTTGCAGGCACAGAACATGTTGTCTTGCTCCCTAGATGTAAATAAATACTCTTTTTTTTCAAGTTTGCAAAAAGGATATTTTTCCACAAATACATGACAGTTCTTTTAAGATTCTCTGCTGATGTATGCTGCTGTTCTTCTATTACTTCTAGATACTGTGGAAGCCTGTTTATTGTTGCCTGTCTCTTATTTGCTCTTTGATCTTTGATCACTTTCCCTTGAGGCTTATATTGTGTTATCTGTTTGAGTTCTATTTTTTGATGCATCAAGAGTGATGATTTTGTCACCCTTCTTTGTACTGTTACAGCTTTCCTCTTTGTTTGGTGAGTTCTCTTGTGGGTATTTGTGTAACTGGGGTTGAATATCAGACTAATATCATGACAACAGATCCTTTTCATCAGACACTGTGTTCGAATCTAACAAGCTGCTATTTCACAAATATTTTTGAACCCCTACATGAGGCTTAGAGATGGTTTTATTGCATGTGGCATCCCAGCCAGTGTTCTCATTCTCGCTTTCTTTTTTCGCCGTTATGTATTCCTTGCTGCCACACCTGATTCTTCTGAGTCTGTCAAATATTTGTCTCCTTTGGTGATGAAACAGGAGCCTAGTTCTCCTGCATGCAGTCTTATTCATCTAAGGGAAGATAGAAAAGTACTTAGCCCAAGGCACTACCCCTAACCAGGGGTACAGGGGTCCCCAAAGGGTAATTGGTGTGCTATGGTAGGATGTGAATTTTGACCTTTCTTTTACCATAAGCCTTTCCCTCTTGCCTTCCATAACAAAGTGGTCTTAGAAATTGGTACCAAATTCATATGAATCTGGGGATCTTTTCTGCTGGCAGCTTTTGAACCTTCTGAAGCAAAGAGGCTTAGGCTTTAGCCTCTTTGCATGTTTAAAGCATTACAATTTAGAGAAAGCTGTTTGGCCTGGATGGTTATTGATTTCTATTCTGTTTTTCAAACTACAAAAACAGAATTGTAGGGTGGCAGGGAACAGGACCAGAAGAGCCCTTGAGAGCCAGCTGGCAGAGCCAGCACCAGGCAGTACACTGGACAATTTACAATTGCTGAAAATATTAATCAGTGCTGTTAAACAGCTTCTTCTGTAATGTGCCCAATATATTAAGAGTGAGTTTAAGAGAGATTTGTCTGGGATTGCTCCTCTTGGGAGACTGTGCACTGAATTATATCTGTTTGTGGATATGCTGACCCACAGTTGAGTATTTCTGATTTACACTCTATAATTCTCTTTGACTTGCAAGTACTCCTGAAACAAAGCTCAGTAAAAAAGTCTCCAAACAATTATTTACCATTCTGGACAGGAATAGTGATAGGCTCATTCTATCCCAAGAGTCCTGGGTTCCCCTTCCTTCTGCAGCAGCACAGGTTACAGCTGCAGATATGCTGCTCAAATACACAAGTTTGTATTTTGTAACTCATACCGATCTTCTGTTGAGCTGTCTGCTTTCTGACTCTGGCCTCTCATCCTCTCTTAGCTGCCCTTCACCCTTTGTCCCCTTTTAGAGGCTGCTCCTAATTTAACATCTGTCTCAACTCAGGAAAAAATTTCTCAACACATATAAGGGGAGTAAGGATTAATCCAATTCTTGTCTTGACAGTGATATAAAACCCATAAATGCATTACACAGTCTAAAAACAACCTGCCTGAGCAATTAGCTCAGTAATCAGACTTTTAAAAACAGTGGCAGAAGAGCAGAGCTATGGACTATGATGCATGGTGATTTACTTTATTTAATAGAAAAGCATGCAGAATTTTAATTATGATCAGGAGATTTTACGTTTGCTGCAAGTACTCATATGGGTTGCTAATGTGACAACTGTAATTTGACAAGGAAGGACTACACAAAGCAAGACTTCAGAACTGGCAGATAGGAATGCAGTGACTATTTCATTTCAAACCCTACAAGAGAACACATATCTGAAATGAATATATGACAAGAGGGACGTACTGGATTTCTGTGTGAGGAGCTGACAAGTCAGACAAACAGCAGCCATATATTATCTATGATGGTGAAAACATCACATCACTTATAACCTTTGAAGCAACAGGAAAACTGGAAGCGACATCATTTTATAATGATCTAAGAGAGAAACATTTTTTTCTTTTTTTTTCCTCTCCCTGGTTATATATAGATGTTATAGAGAGCCCTGCTGAGCAGAAAATGGAGCATATGATCAAGGGCAGTCCAGTGAGTCAATTTACTGACTAATATTGTAGATTATCATGTCAAATATATAGCACCAGCAGCATGAACAATAATGAAGCCTAGTTTCTTTCCTGTAAATTGAAAGGAAGATGCGATTGGAATTGTCACACCTTGTATATATGAGCCAGATTCTCTTAATCATCCAAAACAAATTACCTTATTCTTTATAGTGACATTTATTTTAGGAGCTATCCCACAACTGGCAAGCTGAAACCATCTATTTAAGTGTCAAACATGTTTAAAATATTCTCTAGACAACTGTCGCTTCAGGTTCAATGGTCTCACACTTTGAAATACGTGCTCCCTTCAGACCCAAAGAAAGGATGACTCAGCCTTTCATACTGTGGGGAGAAATCATTCAGCACGGCATCATGTGGAGACACTCCAAATGAGCTCCAGTATCATCAGTGAAACATCCAGCCATGAAGCCAACAGGGCAAAAGACTCATAGAAACCCCAGATGGCCATTAGAAAGAATCCTTCCTTGCCTGGTTTTCTATCTTCCTATGACTCAGTGTCAGGGAGCAATCATGAGGAGGGGGATATTGCCAATATTGTGCAGGGTCCATGGATTAAATTGAACACTGACTGAAGAGAGGGTACAGTTAGCAATCTAGTAAAATTTCTACTCCATACAAAAGGAATTAATTTTAATTTATGTGTACAGTACCAGGCTTCTTGTTTTATACTGGTGCCTAACCACCAGGTGAAATCTGATTGCCTTTTTGTCTGTCAAAATTCAAGCATGACCAAAAACTTACAGAAATAACATTTGAATTGCAAATCACTGCCATTCCTTTGGGGTTAAGAATCATAATTAATGTTTTTGGTTTCTAAAGTCCTTTGTCTAAGAATAGACATGAGAGTAATGGAAGAGACATTTACTGTTTGCTAATGATAAGTCACAAAACCCAAATATTGCATGTCTGTTAAATATAGTTTCCTGAAGGTGGTGTGTAAACTTTTATAGAAATTAGCACAGTGTTATAAATTTAGCACATGGAAGGAAAAGCAGATGGTACTGCTGCGATTGGACATGTCATTGGAGTATTCCAGCCCATGCCAAATCTTTAATCTATTACTATTTGCATATACTACCACATTACTCTGTTTTCAGTAGACTAGGACAACATGTGCTATGCACAAACAACTCTTTTTGCTGAGCTTTAAACTTAGAATAAAAATGAGATCCCATTTGCTGGTTTTGCAGCACTCACTGTGATCATTTTTCAAAGCCTCCAAACCACTCATGTTTCACGTTCTGGGTGGTGAGAACAAAGTCACAGACTGTTACATGGGCCTCAGCACTCAGTGATCTTCAGCATTCCGTGCCAGCAATGGGACATGCTGTATCTCATGAACAGTAGATCAGATTAGAAGCATTACTTTTCAAAATGTTTTGTGGTACTGGAAATTCTTTGAGCAATTATCAGCTTTCTTGATATCCAAAATGAAAGGTTTTAATTAAAAACAAAACAACACAAACCCTATTTCCTGGTTATTCTTGAAGTGTAGTGTAGGGGAGCTCTACTTTTACAATTTGTCTTTTCTTTGGAGGAAGATAATGTAGCTGCAAGGAGCAGAAAGGGACCAGAGAAGATAGGGCTTGAGGAAGGAACTGAATTTTGGAAGTAGAAGGTGTAGGTCACATATATGGAAAACAGAGAGGATGAAAGTATCAAAGAGGAGGTAGGCAAAAGCAGATCTGGATATTAGTGAGGGAAAATGTGTGGTAGGAAAAAAAAAACATTAAAAAGAGGTCAAGATGAGAAGAGACAGGTGCAGAAATAAGGAGAAAGGGAAGCAAAAGCACCAAGATTAGATATCAATTTACCTGTGCTTTACATTAAGGGTTTTAAGACCCCATTCATGTTTCCAGCTCAGAGGACAGCAAATCAGTTTAATGCCCACTCATTATAACTGCACAGTGTGGGTGATATCCTATTGTGCAGTACTTAGGTTGTCACCAAACCCATCATCTTGTCTGATCTTGGCAGAATGCTCCTGCCTGCTACTCATGAGGCTCTTGGATGTCCAGCGAAGTAGAAACCTGTGTTGCTGGGTCTTCCTTTGTCTCAGGGGCTCCCTGCACTGCATTATTCTCTGGCTTATTGGCATATTTTCTGAATAGATCCTTCCCCCTTGTGTCATCCCTTCTCAAAAGTAGAAGCCCTGGGTCAGGAGGTTGTAGGCCCTCACAGTGAGTCCTGACCTCTTCTGTATGTCTAATGATAGGTTTCTCCAGAGCTTTGGAACTGCAAACACTGATTTAGAATTACTCTGGGACATATAAAAGATGAAACATACAACATGCACATTTCAGGGAAGCTCCTGGGATAGCAACCCTTTATTTTTGTGTTACTCATATGCTCTCTTCTCTGGATAAGTTAACTGGATGTTTCTTCTCCCTTTTTACTTGATATTCTTGAACAAAACTTGAGTTCATATGAGCATCTGAGATCTTCTCCCAAGTATACCTCTTCCACTGCTGTAGCCATGCTTCCAGATTTCATCTGTCTGTACCTCTCAGTACTGAGTTTTCTTACACACTGCTAAATCCATTGTTTCAAGTTACCCTTTAATCAGTTTTGCCAAGTAGTTAAAGGCCATCACCAGGAGGTCTGTTGCTTAGCTACTGGTCTGGGCAGATGGTCCTCCTGGAGAAATGCCAGCACCCCACGAAAGAGCCTGTTTATGGGCAGAGAGGACTGGGCAGGTTTAATGACCCTCACCCATGTGATCTGTATCCCTGCTCCTCAGAAATCCTGAGGAGGAAAAGCTACCACAAAAGATAGCATTTTGAGAAGTTATTAAAAATGGACTTTGCAGTTTGATAAATGCTATGGAGTGTGCCCCTAATCTTAAAATGGAATAAAACCACTCTTGCTAGGTGAGCCTCCCACTAACAAATGCCTCCAGAGAATACATTAGATGACGAGATTAAGTATGTGCCCACACTGATATGTATGTACATACACCTCCATGGGTGGATGGATACAGACTGTATGAGTGTGTGTACTTCTGTGACTCTCTCTGTATAATACAGTAATAGAAAAACTATCAAACCCATTTTAAATGAAATATTATTTAATTTCCACTTTCAATGACCTTATAGGATTTATGGATTTATTACTTATCAGATGAGAAAAAAACACCCCAACAATTCCTTGCAAAGATTGCACTATGAAGTTGCTATAGCGCTGAGTGCCATTGATTTTTACCTCATGATGAACATTTATTTTGCTGAGAATAAATAATATTAATGTTTTACAGAGCAACCCTAGAAGAAGTAAATAAAAATTAAAATAGTGGAGTCTATTTGTATAGTAAATTTCCAATACATTCAAACAGTCAAGATGTTTCTAAGATATAACAATTTCATTTTGGAAACAAGTTTGAAGAGCAGATAGCTGGAAAATATTTTGTTTAACCCAATCATGCTTTGGAGCTATGTTAAAATATCTGGAGAATCCAGATTTAGATCCTGGCTAACAATGAGAGCTAAATGATATGCAAGGTCAGAAAGTATGATTTGTGCAATAGAAGAAAAGAAAACCAACTCCAAAACATTATTTATTGGAGCCCTGGCATTAAGAACTGATAACTGGAAAAGGAAGTTTTGTCTCCTCAGCAATGAAAAAAGAAAAAAATAAATCACACAGAACTTATAAAATTTGCATGTGAACACTTTAAGATTATTCAGATATTCTTGACTATTTTTAACTACAGAATTTAAATTATTAATGTAATTTGCAATATTTAATTCATTTTGTGCAGTATTTGCATAAATTAAATGCATGAATGTCTGAGAGACCTCTGGTAAACTCTGAATTTGCTGGGCTCGTTCTGGGTGTTTCTTGTAGCAAATAGCTTGGAGAGAATCCACCAATAGAGAAGCAAAAAGCCTTTTCCTCTTGCTTCCCTTTCTCCTCCTTCCTCTTTCGCTTCACAGCACTGAGCAGGAGACTTCAGCAAAGTGTAAAGATGTAAAGGTCTCAGCACTTCATCCCCAGCCCTGGTGCAGGCAGGGGGACAGTGCCCACTGACACTGGTCTGCTGCAGGGTGGGGGACCTGAGAGAATCAAAACCTGAGCCTTAAAAATCCCCAGTAATATGTTGTTGTAGAGCAATCTGCATGAATCAAATCATTAATGCTGTTTATGGGCCCTGTATGCACATAAAAACTTTTTTTAAAAAAAAATTTCAACTGATTGAGTAATAAGGTACTCTGAGATACTATAGTCGGGGCATGGGAGTGGTCTAACAAAATCATCTGGGATGGTGGTGGCTGGTGACAGGACCCAAGGAATGTCCTGAAGTCATTTTAGGGGTATTAGAAAAAGGTTCTTCACCCAGAGAGTGGTTGGGTACTCGAAGAGGCTCCCCAGGGCAGTGGTCACAGCACCAAGCCTGACAGAGTTCAAGACACATTTGTATGATACTCTCAGGCACATGGTGTGACTCTTGGGGATGGTCCTGTGCAGGACTAAGGGTTCAACTTGATGATCCTGATAGGTCCCTTTCAACTCAGCATATTCTGTCATTACAGTTAAGGCAGAGGCCAATGAGAAATTTCGCACAGATGTGCTAAAAATCATCTTCCCCAAAATTATTGAATCTGTTCTGAGAAAAGGACCAGAGAACCAGATGGGAAAAATCCTGAAGAGGTGGGTGCTCAAATATTCCTGTCTGTGACTGGGGTCTTGGAGCTCAGGTGCCCCACATGTTGCATTCGCAGTTCCCCCAAGCCTGTCGCATACCGGGGGACACCGTGTGCCCTCGTCCTGTGACAGGACTTGCTGGTTGGTGGTGGCCCTGCAGCACCTTTCAGGGCAGGAGAGCACTAAAAGTCAGGCTGGGGCTTGAACACAGTCAAAAGGACACAGTTGAGAATCTGTCTCTCCTGGACCAGATATTTTGCAGAAAAAAAGGAGAAAATGGAGTAAGTGAATTTTAGGTATATTTCCATCGGGGTTTTAGGTTTTAAATGTTCTAAAACTGTATCAAATGTAGTCTTGCTTTACATTGTTTAGCTTTGATGTTCCCATTAACACCTATTTCATGTTCTTGCTGAAATAGACACGTTTTTAAACACTAACTTTGCAGTTTGTTCAGCTTTGCATGCAGACAAAATGAGCAGAAGTCAGTTGCCGTGTATGTTTCCTGGTCAGAGCAGATTATCCTTCAAATCTAGGTCATTAACACGTGCTTGTCTGATGTAAAATACTAATATCCTGTTTCCACTGATAAACTGGCTAACCCCTGCTTTCATTGGAGAGAAACTGGCAGAAGTTACCCATGAGCAGTCAAGTTTCCAGAATTCACTGTCTTGAAAGGATGTAATATCCAGTCCAATTATGCCTATAAGACACATGCAGATCACTGTGTCTGGGTATTTTTAGGCATTACTTTCATTTAAAACAATAGGAAACCAAGATACTCTGTCAGGAATCAGTCTGCTGGCTTTTTAGGAGGAATGACTCTATCATAGGATCTGTGATGCTTTGCAAAACAGTAGTTCATCTGGTTCTCTCTCCCCCAAAATGTAAACATTAATTATATGATCTATAAAATTTGAAACTGAAAGAGAAATTTTCATTAACTGTGTTTGCAAAATTGGGACAGGAAAGACTTGCTTTACTAAAGAAAAACGATTTTTTTTTTTTTTACAACTCAGTCACCCTTACTGACTGTATAATCTTTATTATTAAAGTAATCCGTGAAAAATTTATATTCCACTTATAGATAGTTCAAGGCAGGGAAATATTTTTGCTCACAACATGTTTAAATTATGTTAGTCTTTCAGTTGGATAATGTTCAATTCCTACTCAAGAAGGGTGAAGCCACATTAACTATCATTTCATTATTGTATTAACAATAGTTCACTTGCTGTTCTTACAGACTAAGTAAGTAAATCACTCATGCTTCAGAGATTCTTCAGAGACAGGAGATACTACTAAATATAGCTTTCTGAAACAAATCTGAATTTGTCCATAGGAAACCCTTACCAAAGACAATGATGAACAATTTCTCTTCCATTAATTAAAATGTCTGTGCTGTTTATAATACAAGGTCTGTTTTACTTAGATTTTATAAGGCATGAGGTTTCAAATGAGAGCAAAAGCAAACCTCAGTGAGCAAGAAAATCACTGTTAAGAGTGGCAGAAATGGGGTGAATGCCACTGTCACATACAGAATGGTGGGTCCTGGTGGAGTGGTATTGTGCACTAGGATTGGTCAGAGACTGCTTATGGTTTTGATTAATTATTTTGGTGAATATTTAGGGAAAACAATATTTAGACCAGATTCTTGGAAGTGTTTTATCTCTACTTCTTGCAGGATAAGGCTAAGAAGGTGACAATTTTCCATAACCTTCTGTTCCTCTGAAGTTAAGGCAGAGTGGGAATGGCATTGAGTGTAGGTGAGCTGAGATCCAGAGCTCTTCAGGGTGTAAGAAATCAGAGAAGTTTGTTAGTGGCCTCTTTATTGTCAAATGCCATCAGAGCTTGTTCCATATTTCTCTTTACCCCCAAATTAGAAGTTACAACACACAGGTTTGCTGTGTAAAATTCTTCTCGTTCTGTATCAGCAAGATTTAGTCTCAAGGCAAAACTATATGTAAGAAAAACATGACACTCAAAATACTGAAAACCAGGGAAATTCAAAAGATTTCAACATTGGCTTCAACTCCCAGTACATTATGAAGAGGTGGAAGACCTGAATTCCCAGAGGACATGCCATGTCTGGTGAGAAAGAATGGCCTCTGTTCCAGGATCCTTTCTCCAGCAGTGGTCAGGCATGAATATTGTATTTAAAAGCTCCAAGACAAACCTAGAAGAACTTTTCTGTCTTCTGAAAATAAGCAACCAAGGATGTACTTTTGCACGAACTAGGCTGCAATTTCAATAACTGCACATGGACCTGCAGGTCTGTGTCATTGTGCTATTTTCATCATCTAAAATGGTCTCACACAAAGATTTACACACACAAATGAAAGGTAACTTCCTTTGAAAAAAAGTAATTCCATTTCTTCTTTATCATATTACTGTTACTGTTTTATCCGATTTCCTTAATTGAAAAAAAAAAAAGAAAAAAGCAACAACAAAACCTCCTAAAACTATAACCTACTCATTTTTCATCCATTTATTAATTTTCACTGTGATTTTATGATCCTGTGATATCATCCCCCTAACACAGCTTTTCTAAGATGAAGAGATCTCATTTATTTTCTTCCTCATAATTCAAAAAAAGGCTTTTATCATCCTTTATGTTCTTCTTTGTATTTTTTCTAATTCTGTTTTGTTTTCAATAGGTTTGAGTGACCAGAAATGCCTCTTGTGTTCAAAAACTGATCACGCAGTGAGTGGATAAAATGGCAGAAAGACATTTTCTGTTTTGTTTGCCCTTTGCCTGACTGTTGCTTAGCAGAGGACTAATGTTGTCAGAATCATCTATGTGGTAATTCCCCAAATTCCCATCCAGGGAAAAAAACCCCAACAATTTTGAGCTCATTACTGTCTATGTATAATTAGAGTTATCTTCTGCAACGTGCTTTACCTTGCACTTGTCAACCCTGTATTTAATTTTCTGTCATTTTGTTACTTAGACATTCAGCTTTTAGAATCCTTCTGGAAAGTCTGCTTTAAATATCCTTTTTCACCTCTGTACCTCCCTGGAGAACCTTTGTCCCAACTCATTTATAAATCAATTCCTTCTTATTCATTCTCACAGAGATTCTTGGAGATTCCCTCCAGCGAATCCCTCAGTTATGAAATCAATCTTTTAGTACCAAACTCCATTACTGCCTTTTAAACAGCTAATCTATGAAAGGACCTTCCCTCTCCTCTCCTGACAGTTTAGCTTTGTAAAAGACTCCTGTGAGGAGCCAAAGGGGATTTGAAAGTCCAAACATGCTTCTCAGCTGAACTACCTTTGTCCACATACACAATGACTACTGAGAACTGAAACCATGTCAGCACAACTGTCTGCAAAACCACATCATGAATTATGCAAAGTACTGAGAGATGGGAGGTGTCTCAAAGTCATAAAGATGATTTAGGAATGAAATCTCCAATGATATTTTCGTGTCTATTTCTTATTGATTCCATTTTGCCTTCAAGTCTGAATTGATTGTGAGTTTCTAACTTTGTGCTTATGAATGCCAAAAGGAAAATTTCTGTGATGTTCCCTATCCTATACCTAAAATTAATCATCCATGTCCTTGAAATTTAATTAAACCAGATAGTATTTTAAATAGTTTTTTCCGCCATATGTTGGAAAAAGAGTAGCAAAATTAAAAGAATAAATCACATCATAGAGTAAATTAAATACACTCTTTGAAGCCAGTTTCTCTCACATTTTCCTCATTGTTAAGACTGAGTCAACGCTGACAATAAGCATTTAAAAGTGGTGAGGACAAAGCACTTCAGAATGCATTGTACAGGAAGCTGTGCATGGAAGGCATTGAATGGGCTAGATTTTCTGAAGTGTTTTTCCCATTCCTGATGCTTTGATGTGAAGCTGGTAGCATGAAATACATTCTAGGCCTGATGAAGTAGAAATAAAATCTTCACAAAGGTGAAAAATGAAGAAAGAAAACCATGTCAGAAGTATTACCACACCCCTGTTTACCTACTGTTGTTGCCTACTGTAAGCTAAGTCAAGAGAATCTAATGCCTTTACTTTGTAAAGCACAGAAAATGACTAAATTCATAAAGGGAAATTAAAAATTGAGAAAACATGTAATTCTTGTTGATAAAAATTTTTTTAGAGTCAGTACCTAAGCCTGTTCCTTATCACACCATAAGATGATATATCTAAACCTATGTTGTTGAAAAATCATCTGTAGAAAGAATTTGCCCAAATCTCAGGAAATATAATTAGTTTTCAAAGGATAATTCTACTAAAATACTGAGGATGTGGACATCTGAAAGAAAATTATCAAAAGAACACTTTTGTTCTTACTATTTATTTATTTTCTGTTTCTCATCCTGGCTTGTGACCCTTTTCCCTATGCTTTAATCAAGGGCAGATGAAGTTACGACTGTGTGTTATGTAACACAAACTTCACATCCCTTTAGAGGGATAAAGTTAATGACTTCAATGGCAGTGGCTTCTGCCACTCCAGTTGATGTCCAGTGGCTCCCAGTTGCCTTTTGATTTTGGTTTTAAAACCTGTAAATGCATAAATAGTCTGGGATTTGTGCAAGGTGGATCCAGTCCGGTTTAAAATTATTAAGTTTTAAGGGTAGTCTGATTAAAATAATGGTAGAGGTGTTTGAAAATTAATTTGGGCTATTTTGTCAGTGACTAAGCTAGTGAACAGGACAGGTTGAAGACTCTCATTGGATGAGTCTCCATATTAGATATGTCAGATGGTATGAACTGAATATGACCTTGAGGATGAAGAGTCACCATGCAACTCCACCAGAAGGTACCCTTAGTAGTTTCCCAGTATTTCACCAACCCTCTAAGTTAAAGGAAGACATATTCACTACTTAAGGGAAGGCACTTGAAGTCAGTTTGTCATCTCACACTTTGAAACATGATTGAAAAAAAGGTTCTCTTTGTCAAATTATATAAATTTGGTTTTCTCTCTCTGTGACTATTCCCTCAAATTCTTTATATGTAACAGGATGTTGGAATATTACCTGAAATTTCAAATTGTAGTTTTGTCATAAGATTATGGTGTTTTAGAGACAGATTTTTTTAACTACATCCATACTGCTAAAGTAAATTATATGAGGGATTTTATTGTTCCTGAGGCCAGGTATCACCACATGACTCATGTAGCATCAGTCCATGGTGGAGCAGGCTTATCTGGGAGAAAGCTCCCCTCAGCAGCACAGAGGAAGTCTTTCTGTGCCTGCTGTTTCATTTTGGGTGGAACTGGTTTAGGGGCTCAAAGGGCCAAAAGGACACTGACTCTGCAGTCTCATGGGAAAAGTATCCTCCTAACATATACCTGTGGGTCTTGATCTTCAGGATTTCATTGTTAACTTTCAACACCATTGGCTAATTTTATCGGAAAGGTCAGAGATCTCACCACCCTGAGGTCTTTCAGGGGATATCTGGTCAGGTGGGAGAGCTCTGATGGGCTCAGTTCTTGCCTGTGAGAGATGGCAACGCTCAGGGTGCAGGCATGTGTCAGATTGCAAAGCCATTTTGTCTCCTGAGGGATTTTACTGCTTAAAATCCCATGGTGGTTGTGGAGCTGCAGCATCTCCATGGCTGGAGGCGGGGCTATGAGGACTGGCTGTTTTCACTTCCAGTGGCACTTAGGTGATCACAAAAGCTACATCTTGGGTGTATCCAGTGCTATGTTTGTGTAAGAGTGTAGTATAAAAAATAGGAACAAGTGGCAAGGCAGAAACACAATGCCATTCTCTTAACTACTTAGTCTTTGAGAAAGGTTTGTCTGATAAAGGTTTAAAAAAACCCAAAACAAACCTACATAAACACACACTTTTTTTTTGCACCCAGCAAACAACTCCATGTTGGGAAAACAGGTAATAAACCAATCCAGAGATTTCTCAGGAAGAAGGAGATTCAAATCTGCTCAAACAGAGAAAGAAATTGAGCATGTACTCCTCGTACCCCATGTGAATGCTGTACCTCTTGTATCCAGGGTAAATCACATCTACTGGAGTCCTAAAAAACTAACATGAGGACTGGGCACGCTTCCCTCTGGGTTTTGTGAGAAAGAAGTGGCACAGACAACTGTCTGGGTGGGAAAAGCAGGGCTCTAAATCCCATCAGGAAATAAGAGGCTCCTTACCGTTAAAGGTTGGATGATGAATACCTGAAATAATTTGATTTAAATATCCCTGTCCCTAGTCTCAGGTGGCTTCCCACTCAAGTTGCCACAGTGTAAGCTCAAAAGGAGGACTGACATTGAAGATTAATTGCTTGGCCCCATGTGACAAAGCTGTGACCCAGCAGGGCACAGTGGAAGTCAGGACTCTCCAAGCCTGCATTGAGCTCAGTACTTCTTTTTTCTTCCCACAGATCTCTCAGGAGTAACAGAAATTAATTTTTTTTAAAATGAATGAAGTACATATGGCAACACAGCTGCTGAAAATCTGTTATCCTTTTTAATCACCTCTCATGTCCCAGGCATGCATTTTATCTTTCAAACTCAGTAAAAGGGAAAGCTCTGAGAGGAAGGCATCTCCCTGTATTATTGGGGAACTTTGTAGTGTTATTAAGTCATGCAAGACAAGCCTTGCTGATGAGGCTATCCAGAACTTAGGTCTCAGTAGGTTCATCTTCAAAATACTTGACATGCTTATAATCACTATGACAAGCAGAGTTTTCACAGAGGTACTGCAAACTGCAAATAAAAAAAATTGAAACAGGAGAGGACCATTCTTTTTCTTAATGATGGTGAACTTCTGAAATGAAAAGGTTATAAGTGCTCAAACAGCCTTGCAATGAACCAGTTTTCCACCTGCTTATGGGTACACTAGAACAGTCCTCAGGCTGAAATGGCAGTAGCTCCAAAGCACTTTTTACTGCCTATCCTGCTTCCATAAACATTCAGTGCCATAAGCAGTCAGAGTGACTATTTCTCATTTGGTATCCTTGGATCACACTACTGGTTATTCATGTTTGTGTGTCAGCTCCAAGGTAAGGAGAGCAAGTCGGGTGATATATTTAATTCCAGTGCTGCAGCTGGGGAGGGAGAAAAATGCAATTATTGAAAAAGGTGCTTCTGTGAAGGAGCAGTGATTTACATCCTGAATAGGGGCAAATTATCCACCCTTCCCATCCCCAAGTTCAGTGAATATACTCCTTATTCAACACCTTGCTGCTGTGATGCTTTTTTTCTTGCAGTCTTTGATTCTCTGTTAAGTTCAGATGGCTGTGCTTTAGTAAGAGATATGAGGGATCATTTCCCATGAAGCAGTGGGCTCCTTCTGAGTCTGAGAAGTGGTCATTTTCAGTCAACAGTGAAGCATTTGTTGGCCAAAGAGAGGGCCTTTAACTAGGGCAAGCTGCTGAACCTACAATTCATCCCCTCTGAAATTAAAAAGAATAGAGCTGCTTTGTCTGTTGGGTTTGAATCCTTCATGGAGGGCTGCCAGCAACTGTTAACTTGTGTATTATTGTGCTATCAGGCAGGAGAAACATCAGTGAGAATTTACCAGCACAGCCACAAGTCCTTCATCGCACAGTTATCATAGCAATAAAGTTCAGTGGTAGTTACTCACCTCTCCAAAAACAAGTATCACCACTCAGACATGAGAGAGAATGGATTTCTGCAAGAAGGTGAAACATTAGCTCATGTTATTGCATCCAACTCCATGTTACCTCTAAATCCAAGTGCCCAGTGCACTTTGAAGTATCGATTGTCAGAGCACTCCCCCTCCTTGTTTTGTACATTGGAGACAGAGCCGCAAGGCTGTGGTAAGGCTGAGTAATGGGAACACATTGCCTTGAGCTTGGGCCCCTGGATTGCTGGGTCATTCTATTCAACCTGGAAGAGACTCCCTGATACCCACATGAGCATGTTTCCTCACCACCGAAAGCACAAAGAGAGCAATGAGAGACCTGTGGAGTCAGATGTCTTCCCTGTGGGGTTGGGAAACAGCTTGCTGCTCAGGGAACTTGATTTAGACATAGCTAGAAAAAATAAAGCTCCAATTCACAAACAGTGGAGGACACCTAAACCCCATATATTTTTATGTGAGTTTTAACTGCTTTTTTGTCTTTGAAATCTGGACTTTATATCATAGCTTAACCAGCTAATTTGCTGAGCTGCTTTGGAGGGGTGCACCTCAACTACTCAAGTACATGGCATGCTCAATAAACAGGTGATTGCGTGTCTTACTTGTCTTCTTTATCCCCCAGGAAGACGAAGTTGCTCGTGACAGTCGATTCAATTTCAGTGGCTATGGCATGGGTCACTGCCTCCAAGTCAAAGATGGCACGGCAGTCAAGGCTACTCCACCCAACCCACCCCCAGCACCACCAAAGGATTCTGATTCCATCAAAAAGAAGTTTGTTGACCGTGCAAAAAGGATTGATACAATATCCCGTGCTGCATTCCCACTCGCCTTTCTCATTTTCAACATCTTTTACTGGATTACATACAAAATTATACGGCATGAGGACATTCACAAGAAATAGACAACTCTGGCTCACCAGGACTTCTTAGCCAAAGTGATCCACATGTAAATAAACAGTGAAATGTCTTTCTGTAATTTGGACTAAGGATTTCTTTCCCACTCCCCCAGGACGCTGGAGAAAAAATAAGCAAAGAGGAAAAGAAGTACAGAAGGAAAAGCGATTGCATGACAAAATATGCTGCAAGACCAGCCAACGAGGTTCCCCTGTGTACTCTCAGTATGTTCTTCCAGATTCAGCATTGACCAGAAATCTGTAATTTGGGCCAAATTTTACCCAGCTTTACCATGAAGATATCTTTTAGAACAAAAGAGAATCAGAAAACAAACAATTCTCCTAAAACATCTACCAAGAGACTGTGGTGGCTACAGTACAGTGAATTATAAGAGGACCAAACTTTTTCAGGATAATGTTGCCTTTCTATTTAAAACAAGTCTACTGAGCTACATTCCATGACCATGTCTGTAGCTAGTGGTTTCACCAAGGAGTCTTTTTGTGAGTCGTAAATTATTTCTACTGATAGGGGAGAGAAAAAAAAAAAAGAAAAAGAAAATATTTATACTTTATGATCCTTGTGGGTGTGCATTTTAATATTATCTTGCTTTACTAGAATTGTAATTTCTGGGTTGAACTTGTGTGTCGTGTGATTTATTTGATAGTTGACACTCCAAAACCAGTGAAACTGCCTGGTTTATTTTTGTTGGGAGACAGTGCTCTTACTTCATTTTATTTCTGCTGATTTTACATGCAACTTGAGTGCCAAACTGTATTTTACCTATTGTGCTACCCTGTACCACACTACTTAGTAAGAAATTGTTTCCTCAAAGGTGTAGCTCAGTTTAGCATTGAGTTTCTATTACCGCTCTCATTGTAGCTGCAGTCAATAGCTCTATAGGTAAACACAACTTGTTTACAGACCTCTAATTTATATCTTTACTCAAAGTGGCTATCATTTTAAATATCATTAATTAACCTAAGAATTTTGGAACTGTACTGTGATTTTCAGGACCTGTTACCTTTTGGTTCCAGATCTGCGTTATTCAAATCCTTGCTACATGTTTTAAAGTAGAAAAGTTAAAAAAAAAAAAAAAAGGAAAGAAAAAAATTAAAAAAATAAGATGGTATTTTTGCTTACATGGAAGAAGACAACCTGTAACATAAGATGAGTCAAACATTAAAATTTTACACTTGCTGTAAAAGGGTTTATTAAAAAGGTATTTGTTCAATTTCAATAAAGTTAAATGTGCTACTAACATTTCTTCACTCTTTTCTTCATTTGCAGTGGCACCAGGGCTGTTAGTGCCACAGCCCAGCTCTTCCACTACTCTCAGCAGAAAGACGGTGAAAAGCAGCCTTCTGCTGACCTGGCTTGGCATGCCAAATTTTGCTGTCTATCCTGCAGCAAAGGAGCTATTGCAGCCCCTGGGAGTGCATCAAGGACTGTGTCAGAAACGTGGCTAGGACATGATGTGAGAATTTGTAGAACATCTGCATGTGCTGAGCCAGGCCTTGGGGAGGAGGCACGCTGCTCCCCGCTCACAGCATCCCTGCATCCCAAGAAGCACACTTCAGCTTCACACGTGCTGTGCCTGGCTTGGGGGTATCCTAAACTTTCTCCTGACTTTCTTAGAGCTTTATGGCTTTGGTGAGTTGAAGGACATGCTGAGACAGCCTATGGCAGGTGCCTCCATAGACATGATAATGACAGATACTTTAAAAGCAAATTAAACTGCATTCAGTTTTCTGCCCTTCCCTTGCGAGGCCAAAACACGCACCCTGTAGCTGCCCAACACAGACATTTTTCTCTCTCTCTCTCTCTCTCCTAATGAGATGTGGTACAGAAACGTACTGTACCTGCAGAATTGCTCACTCTGCTTTCACTCCTGGACCAGCTTCTGCTGAGAGGTTGTGGGTACAGGTTCCACAGCCCGGCCAAGCCTGTATCTATGTGTCTCTGTGTCTGGGTCTGTGTCCCCATGTCTCTCCATAGAGCTGCCTGTAACTACCAGGCTTTGTTCCTCTCCCAGGAGAGGGGAGGGAATCAAGAGATCTTGACAACTCTGATTCTCAAACAGTTACATAAATCAGTGGTAAAAAGCCAGTTGTGCATTTTATCTTCCCATACCCTCCTCAGCTCTGTGGACTCTTCTGTCACATCTGTGATGGAACTGGCAGCAGTCACTTCCATCTCTTTGAGACCATGGATCCAGATGTGACTGACAGCCCCAGAAAAGGGAACCAGTGGGAAGTCAAGACGACTGTCCAAAACTTTGCAAAACAAGTTTTTGATACAAATTTAAGTATCATAATATTTGCAATTTTTATAGTGTCAGATTTGCTTTTATTCCTTTTTTAAATGGAACAGTATTTGATTAATGGGTAATATAGTAGATAAAAAACCCAGTGCAATTCTAGTCCCACGAGCCTCAGAAGGGTGAGGATATCCAGCTGTATATTGTGTTTGTGTGGGAAGTTAGGAGCCTTCACTGGTACATACACATTCAGAGCTCACTTTTACCAGTCCCTTGTTCCAGAAGCTTTGTTTTAAATGAAGGTGTAATGCCAGGATTAACGTTAATCCTCAGTGCCCAGGTGTGTTGCTAATGAATGTCAGAGCCTATTGCTCATAGCTCCTCCATATGACTGCAGGCCACTGCAGCAAGAATGTAAAACTCAGCTGATGGATATCTGTGTGTCCCTTTCTGTGGTGAAGCTCATGTGCCTCCAGGACCCATACCACAAATTCAACTGCAGGCTTTGAAGTGCTTGACTATTAGCATTGGCTAAATACTTCACTAAAATATTTTGCTGATCAGACTTAAGGTTTGCTGACAGTATCCTTGGGAAGATTTTTTTGCTGTTGACCTGTACATAAACTTGGGTCCAGTCACGAGAATAATCTGTGCAAAAATTCTGAATAGGTCTCTCTCTCTTTTGAAGACAGAAATTATGACCACATGGCAATTAGTCAATTAGTCATGAATCTTGAAATTATCTAACTAAATTTTAGACACAAAACATGCATGGAAATAGATGAGGCCCACTGAGCATGACAAGTAGGAACGGCCACATGATACAGAAGAGTTCTCAGCATGCTGGTTAGTGGCCTGTGAGCTGTCTCACACAGATGTGGTTTGATACCAGGCAGCTATCAAAGAACTTGTTTGGCATCAGAAACTGCCCAAAACCCCCCAGCAGATAAAATGTCAAATACAAAGGATAACTTGTTAATAAATAAACTTGTTAATAAAATAAGAAGGAGACTTTCCTAAACAACTTCTCAGTAGGGTTACCAGAGAAACCAGACTCAAAAAATGGTCACCTTGCACTCAGGGAAACAGCAGAATTAAAGCAGTTTCATTTCAAGACACCACTGCAAGAGGAAAAAGAATAGCTTAAAAAATACGTCCTAGAAAAATAGCATTTGTGGAGCAGGAGACACAGTGAGATGGAAGGAAAGAGACCAAGGATTAATTCTCAGGAGCTTCCAGCCATATTGGAAAACCTGCATGTTACAATTCTAGCTGGTAAGATAAAATTAAGCCCTTGGGCATTTAAACTATCTGCATTTAGCTATAAAACAATTATGATGGCTTCTAATTTATCAAGAAAGCTTAAAAAGCTTTAAGTATGTCTATAAAGGAAGCAACATCCAGTCAGGTCATTATCCTGTTGTTACAGGCTGGATCTGAGTGGTTCAGCAGTCAAGGAGAAAGGTTTGGCCATCTCTCCCTGGATAGATGCTATCAGAGGCTGCAATAAAGACTAATTGATAAAGTAGATCTTTAAGAAAAACTTCATTGCATTTGGAGAAGAGTGGGGGAGAAAAGGTGTAATATGAGATGAGAGATCTCTGTTACTCTTTCTTGGGTTTTTATCTCCATATTTTTTTAGGTGGCAGAGCCATCACTTGTGATTTGCTGAGTCAAAGGCAATAGGTGGTGTAGCAATAGAGGCTTTTGGAGTATCGGGGATACCAGTATTTGTAACTGCTGGAGGATGACTCCAGGATAACACAATATCTCTGATGGTAGATTTTTTCATGTGTTACAGGGGTGAAGGAGTAAAGGCAAGCCTCATTCACACACACTGAGACTTTCTCATTTTGATTCCCTTTTGTTCCCAGCACGAGACGCTTAAAGGAAAGAGCTGGTGGAAAAATAATGTTCATCTACTGAAGGCTGAAATTCTACAGCTCTTCGTCTTTTTGCAAACCTGCATTGACATTGGTGGCACAGGAGCTGCTGCCCAAACACGAGGCACCAGCCAAGACTTACAGCCTTTCATAGCTGACATTACTAAAAACATTGTGGAGTAATCTGGAACTAAACTTTGAAATTACAGGCATAAGCATTTCATGGGAAGGGCTCTAACTGGGCTGTATTGGCGTCTTTGACTCAACAACAGGATTCTGCATCTGCACCTGGAAGTCACATTTCATGAACTTATTGAAAAGATCTGACTCAGTCCAATAATGACATCTCTGTATTTAGAAATATATTTCTAAATCCAGAAAGAAATATGTTTGATGTGTGGATGTAAAAAATGTATGCAAGAATTTCTAATCCTTATTGCTTTGAAATTCTAACACAGCAAGGAACAAAGAAACAAATGCTTTGTACAAAGAATGAGCTTTGTATTACACAAAGTAGCATGAAAATAACCTTCTTTAATATATTAATTTTCATTATTTATAATATAGTATTTCATTGTCTATAGTATAGTATCTGTGGAAAATTAGTTTCTTCTAGACTTTGAAAGCAGTTTATTCTAATGTTTTTTGACATAGAAGTTCATGTTGTACAATGTTTTCAAAAACTAGAAAATGAAAACCAAGGCTGCCTAGAGGAACTTCTGCCTGAGAAAATAATCTGAGCAAGGACATGCTTTCTCCATAAATGTCTCTTACAGATTTTACATTAAAAATTAATCTTCTCTAGTTTAACATGAGGAGAAAAAGAAGATATTTATGCCATCTGGAGATACCTTTCCTACTTTTGCAATGCAAATGGGAAATGCCATCACAATTAGGTCTAAGCTGCAGAACAAGACAAGTTTCACCAGTTCCAAACAAACTCATCTATCCAATTTACTTCTAAATCCAATATACTGCTCACTGAAAGCAGAAGGGAAAGAAAAAAGCTTCAATAGCTTCTAGATCAGTTCCTAATGAAGTATCAGTTTCCAACACTAAGCATTAGAAATAGTCTGGGAAGAAAAATATTCAGAGTGAATTAGCTCTCTTCAGTATCCTCTCAGGAGGAATAGAAACTTGAGTCAAAATAACCATCTCAGAAAATAATTAGGAAAACTGATTCTGTGAAATGCATACACTCAGTTCTTTAAGTTGCCACTGAAACAAACATGCAAAATAAATGTCTTTGCTATGGAGAAACACTGTGAGGCAATATTAATAAGAAAGCAGTGAATATTTGGGATCCTGACCACATCTTGTGCTAAAAAAATGGGATTTTACTGGGACAAATTATGCAAAATCTTCTCTCGTCATCTGAACAGCCCTATAGCTGATTCAGAAACAGCTTCTTCAGCTTGTCACAAGGCCTGAATCTGATTTCCCGCAGAGCGGGTTCCTGTTGTGGAGAGGGCAGACAGTGTATGCCATGCCAGGGATATGGCAGCTGGATGCATCCCTGGTCTTTCAACAGGAAAAACAGCAAGATCCCTGAGAGTGCACAGGGGGAGTATGTATCTTAGCAGTGCTTATGGGAAATGCCTTTAGACAGGGGGGTTGAATGATTCACAGATTTTCACCTTACCTTTGCTTTGGCATGAATCCATTTTCCCTAAGGTGATGAAGAGTGCCACCCTTGACATCACAGAGCTTGGCCCATGGCTGGACAAGTTTGGAAATCACATCTTTATCCCTTGGCTCCTGGAGACTGCCTTCTCTCAGCTGCAAGTCCTGTTTGCCTGCTGCAAAGGGTCCCTGGAGCACAGCAAGGCAGACATCCTTGATGAGTAGCTTTGAAAGTCACTACCCAGCACCCCAAGGCTCCCAAGCAGGGACACAAGCACAGGGAATAGAGGATGCACCACCAGTAATTGGTGTGGGAGAAGGACCACATGTGTAAGAAAGCCAGATGACTCTCTGGGGTTCACAGGTTAGGTTTACAGCACATCATGAAGATGACTGGTTGCTGAACCTGATTTCAGTGCAGCTCAGGGACACCTTCACTGGAACTTTCGGCCTATTCCACTCTCTAAGATGTTCAATGGAGTTGCAGTTTTGGCTGCAGAAATAGTTTGTGAAACACTGCAGCACCGAAAAAACTTCTTCCCTGTTTTCCCTTCAGTCCAAAAAGAGAAAAAAGCTATGCCAATGTGTGAAACAGAAAGTAAATCCAATATATTAACAGCATTTGCAGCAATACTAAAGACCCTCATGTGAAGATGTGTCCTCAGTAGACTGGGTATTGCCTGTATCTCCCTGACCCAGGTGCCAGAAGAATGTAATTAGGGATTTGAGGGGCACAGCAGCTGGTGCAAGAAGAAGGGGAGCTCAAGGGTGCAGGCAATGGGGAGATGTGAGAATGAGACAGCCAACACAGACACCATCTTGGACTTCTCTGCAAGCCCAGCCTGAGGTGAGAGCCTGCTGTGCCCAGCTCAGGGCCTCTGGGCAGGTCCAGACAACAGGAATGAGGAAAGGAGAGTCCCAGGGATGGCAAGTGTCTCAGTAACAGCCACAGAGCAGAGCAGTGGTGGGGCCAAAAGCAGACCTTACCGCAGATCAGGCTAACAGGAAGGAGAAAGCTCATCAAAGATGAGTCAAGTCTAAAGTATGTATTTACAGAATATCTTCTGTCTTGTCAGCTAGGTGCAATCTGAGTAATACGAATCTTTTCCCTACAGGAAAAGACTTGATAGAACACATGCTCCAAACAGGAAGAAATTGTAGTATTGCGTATGGAACTGGAGAGAGTCTTTAACAGGGTTTTCCAGTGAGAAAATGAGAGCACTAGTCACTTATTTCACACTGGAAACGCTACTTCCTGATCTCTCTGCATTGTGAGGCAGAGATGGTATGAAAATGCAGGAGAGTGTGGGAATTAAGAAGCCTGCCACTGTGTGGTTAAAGGTGTTCCCTTAGCCATTGCTTGGAGTTGGAAGGGGACCTGTGGCAGGCTGCATTTGGGGAAGACCAATGAGAACGGCATGGACAAATGGCTATGATGAGCTAATTAACCTTTAGAAAAGGAGAGTGAGTGCATTTTTCCTGTAATAAGCTAGTGAACTCTGTCCTCTGGGAGGGATGAGGGTCATCATCAATGATGCTCCTAACAAGGGTTACCAAAGATGCTCTTCAGAGGAGGGGTGAAGAGTGGGGCTGTTACTGAGTCATTAGCTTAAAAAAACAAGAGCTGAAAGAGCTGCCTGCTGCAGGAAAATTGGATTCCCCTCCCATATGTATTACATTACATGTAATAGGACTCTGAAAGCATGTTATCTGCTTGGAAGAATATCAGAATTTTCCACTAATTCATGAAAGAAGCAAAGGGGGAAAAAAAAAGTATCTTTTTCTTGACAATTTTTCAAAAAGTCAAACCAAAAGAAACTTTTATGCTGACCTTGGATGTAAGCCAATCTGGTAGGGGGTGGACGGTGAAAGTTTCAGTATGGGCAAAGTCTCAGCCTACATCTTAGCTGTCTGCTGTTATGGCACATTTGCTTCTCACTTTGGAGCCTGGTGACTTAGTTTCTTTGAATTACCACAATGAGAGGTTTTATCATTGATCCTTCTGATGTTGTAAGTGCAGTGAGGTCAAAAATGAAGAATTTGCTAAAGAACATTTAGAATTTCAATGAAATTTTCCCCTCATCAGAATCTGTGTGCTTAACAGTGTTTCAGAGGTCTTTTCCAAGGGACACTGGTAGAGGCTAAAGAGCATTTTAATGTTTCCTTTGATTTATTAACACTAGCTCAGTTTTTAATTTGCAGAAAAGAAGTGCTCCATTAATACACAGTAGCATTTCACATTAAACATCTTAAATGTGACCTAATCTATTTTTAAAGGAACTAATTCTGGTGCATTAGTTGGCTTATTCCAGGAATGACCAAGGCTCAAAACATGAGGCCCGTTCCTGACATGCAGCGAGTTTTCCTTGAACAGCTGTACTGTTATTCTAGCTGTACTGTTATTCCAGCTGTAGCTTTCTGTAATAATATCAGGGGGCAGGACTTGTTTTATGACACTAAGGAAACAGGAGGATATTTTAGCATAAAGGAAATTTGCATATTTGCTGCTATAATAGCAGAGGGAATTTTGCTGGAAATTGATAGTTTCTGCAAATTGAAAAGCTTGTATTGTATTTGTGTACACACATACAGACACAAACACACCCCTTTCACTTTGCTTCTCTTAATACAGTATTTCTTTGACTGATGTCCCTGAAAATTTCATCTGCTACACAGTGCTAGCTAGTGCTATAGCACAGATAAATATCTACCTGCTTTTCCTCTGACCTAGATGTGGAAAAGGTCTGAAAGTTATCTTTAGCCTGATTAATCTAAGTCTGATCTGCTAATATGCTGCCATGGATTAAATATATATATGTCATCTGAAATAGCTGAGGCACAGCACATACATCCTGCAAGAGGCAGCACTCGGATGAACCTGCAATGGGTTTTTCTAAGAAGGCACTTTGCCCAGGGCTCTCTGATAAGATTTCTGGGTCATATCTGAAGACTTCAGCAGAAAATGTGATTGTGGGTACTGCTGATGGGCATCTTTTCTGCAAATTAAAATGTCAGCTGATCTTATTAAATCAGGAGGAAAACCTTTACTAAAAATCCTGAGGAGAGCTCTTCAACCTCTCCCTCTGCCTGGTGCTGGCAGAAGAGCTGCAACAATGCAGAAGGACAACAAAAGCCCCATTGGAAACTGGGGAGGGGCCCCCTGGCACCGGTGCCTCGGGAAGCAAACCCAACCTACCAGACGTTCTGCAGGGCATACGAGTCCTGCCATGTAGCAACCGACACGTTGGGGGTCACCCAGACTACATTATGAGCAATGCTGATCCTTGGAGCAGCCTAAGATGAGGCTACTTTACAAGTGTTTTATTCCTGTCATCACAGTGTGTTCAAGTTGTCTTTCCAAGTTTACCCAAGCCCTAATGTTCACACTAGTATTTCCAAGCTGTGGTTTAATGGCCACATGGTTACACACTGGTGACTTTTGCAACTGTCTCATGCACATCTCATCTCTGGCCATTACCTGATGAGTTTACTAGCTGCCCTCCTGGTTTCACTAGCTATTCTTCCTTCAGGCTGGATGGAAGAAGCAAGCCAGGTCCTCTTTAAAACATGACAGATGGAGAAAAACCTACCTGCCAACACCAAACCACACAAACCACTGCTCCCCAGCTCAACCAAGCAGGCTTGGGCGTTTCCCTGTAAGCTGATCAAAGGGTGAGATGGTGAATTTTTTTGCAGCATTATGTGTACAAAAAAAAGGTGTAACTGAAATGAAAAGAGCAGATGTTGTAGACACCTCAATAAGATCAGTGTCTTCAGGAAAGTGCTAATGACAAAAGGAGAACTCAAAAAAGAGAGTGGAGAAAGAGCCCCCTTTTGCTCATTCCAGTGGTGCTTTGAGGAAGATAAGCAGGTCTCCACCAAGGATATTGTCACCAATTCCTCTTTTTAATGAAAATTGCTTGGCATAACCCCAGTATAAGCTACTCACTCAGAGGGGTTTTCTATTATTAGGACAGTCAGCTGGGAGAATGGCCAAGGTTTGTATTAGCTCCATTACTGGCCAGCTTTAATGGGTACTGGAGAGCATCTCTGATTTTGGAAGCATAAATGCATCCTTTGGACACTACTCCAATGTTCCTCTGTTTTAAGAAGGTCAGCACTGCCCTCTTAAAAGAGAAATTGAAATTCTATATTGAAATCATGGAAAATCAAGGTGTGAATGACCTCAAGAGACTGCACAATCTACTTTGGCCCCAAAGAGGCTGGGGTGGAGATGGAACACTTTGTATGTCCTTGAGACCACTTATAGCTACTGCTGTCTCATCGAAAGCTTTTGGTCATGCACAGTATGACATCCTCATGAGAAAAAAATCAGTTTCTCTTCACAAAAACTTGCAACATCATTAGTAACTTTTCCTGTTTCATGGGGTTTTATAAAAGCAATTACTAAATTTTTAAACAAAAAAATCATTCAGCAAAGAAACAGTTTGCTACAGAAAGTGCCATTCAACTTTTCAGTGTTGACTATATAGGTCTTCATCTAAGCTATAGAGTATGCTCGGTTGAAGACTTCCTGAAAGCATGTTGTTCCTATTAATTCCTGTAAACTCTTCTTTCTAAACTACTGTGTGCCTGTTCCAGGGTAGTGGCTTACTGGGAGATTTTTTTTTTTCTTTTTTAATTATATGTTTCCAATTCTGATCACTGGGCTTCAAAGACAAAGGATTTTTATTATTATTATTATTATTATTATTTTCATGCATCACTGGAGTATCTAAACAGACTCCAACAGATTCAGAAAATCGGGCTGCATGTTGTGAATGAATTCTTCAAAAACAGTGTTATTATTAGCTCTTCTGTGTCATTGAACAGACAAGCTAAATGCTAAAACCAGAAATTTCATTAAAGATTAAAGAAATATCATTTCACGTTTCACCTGCTCCATTAATATCAAATATGAATTCTATCTTTCATGACACAACTGAAGTGCAGTGTAAGATTTCAGATATATCGTTATTCAATCTCCTCCAGAGAAAGAAAAAAAAGTTCAAAATCCTTGAAGAACTGGGTCTGAGCATGACAATATGTTTTGTCTGAGCATTTTAAGTCACTAAAGAATATCTTGGCTTTGTGATTTCTCACTAACTCCCTTTCTTCATGCACCACTTGAAATATGTTAATGGAGACATAATTTAATGGAGACGGGAAATACCAAGCACTTATTCTCTGGGCATAAGGCCTCCAAAGACTTCTCTGTTGGAATGCCCAAAAAGTGACGCATTAAAACTCATTAAGTGCTTTTAGAAATTTCAACTTTAAATATTAGGGCCAACTACTTCCTTTACCTGGAGTTTTTCCTGGTCATTTACTTGTAGCTCTCTCTTTTGCTTTTTTTTCTCCCAAAGAGTAGTTTCTGAGCAGACTACTGACTTTTACCCTGGAGGCCAAAACCCCTGGTTTCCCTGGTGGCCAAAATGACATGGTGGGTTGCACCTTGCATCTCTGCAATGAGAAGAGGACTCCAGGAGTTGCCTTAATAGGAAAAAAGAAATGGAAAAGATGCCTGTCAGACCTTTTTGCAAAAGCAACATCTTAGCAAAAAGGCAAGTCCAGAAGGTTGTTCCGTCGTGTTAGCATTCCTTATGTATCTCAGAGCAGAAGATTAAGAAAGGACATTGAAATTTTCCCAGACAACACATATCCATTGTTTCTGAATAATTTTCAGCAGAGGCTTTCAGAAAACTATCAATATCCAAAAGAGTATCACAGGATATGCTGAGCTGGAAGGGATTCATAAGGATCATTGAGTCCAGCTTCTGGCCCTGCACGGAACACCACAAGAATCACACCATGCACCTGAGAGCATTGTCCAAACACTTCTTCAATGCAAATGGGTTTGGTGCTGTGACCACTTCCCTGGGGAGCCTGCTCTGCCATCCTTTGGGGGGAAAGCTTTTTCCTGATATCCAACCCAAAGCTCCCCTGACTCCGTTTCATGATGTTTCCTTGAGCTCTGTCATTGGTAACTCTCCCACAAACGTGGTGTA
Source organism: Xenops minutus (assembly GCA_035221455.1). NCBI lineage: Eukaryota > Metazoa > Chordata > Aves > Passeriformes > Furnariidae > Xenops > Xenops minutus. Next base: position 101,731,948 of record JAWWEE010000001.1, read on the forward strand.
AATCTCAGTTATGTCCTCAGGCTGGAGCTATGCATATATATGTGTTTGTCACATCAATTACAGTACCCTCTAGCAGGAGCCCTGGGGTGCTCTACCATGATTCTCCATGGTCACCATTTTTTTGCTCTTTCCCAGGATTTCAGACCCCTGTTTTTTTCCAATGGCACATACTGGTGTCAGCATAGGACAGGTCATGGGGCTTTGCACAGGGAACTATATGGATTTCCCCACACATACAGAAAAGGAAACCTCTTGACAGCACCATCATGCTTATGATATGACTGAAGTTTCTCCAGCACCCATCAGGGAGCAACACAGGAAGGATTGCTCAGCTAGCCTTTCCCTGCAGATCACCTTATCCTGGTTGTAGTAGAACTGAACAGCTTCCCAATTCATGTATTTGTGCAAGATATTGAGCCCCTATTTTAAGGAAAGAACAGCACTAATGAATAGAAAGGAAAAAAGGGTAAAAGCATGCATTTTTACAAAGCTACAGCCCCAGGGCAGCTTTACAGAGACTGAGTCTCTGGAGTGCCAGAAGTAGCTTTAGTCTCCACTGTGCTTTGGGGGGTGGTTGCCAAGCCATTGCAGGTCTGTTCCTGCTCCTCATCAGTGCCCTGGCCCATAGGCACTAGATAAATACCACCAACAGCCCCCACTTTTGCTCCAGCCTTCCCTGGGCTAGGGCTTATGAGGGAGTCTCCTTTCAGTTTTGGCTTTCCTTCTCAAGATGGGTGCAGAGACAGCTTAGCCATGGGTAATCTGCCCTGGTCTCCCTCCCTGAGCCTGTGCAGGCCCCAGGGTTAGGGACAAGCTGTCCCTAAGTGCTCCCAGCTGCCTCAGCCACATGGCTCACAGATGCTGGAGCAGTTCAGGCAGCACTGCCAAACCCACAGTGACAGGTTATTGGGTTCCTACAAACGTTAATGTGATGTTTACTGCTCACGCTGAAGTGCCACATGGGCTGCAAGCTGTTTCCTCTTGGCCGAGAGCTTGGAGGGAGACAACCCCAGCTGGCTAGTGAGCAGGGACATCTTCCCATGCTGCAGACCAAGCAGGGCAATAGCACGTGTTTACTCTGTTTGCAGAGAACTCCTGGCATCAACTTTAGCTCAGCTTCTCATAGGAATCTCTTTCCTGTGGGTACTATGTGAAGCAAGGGTTTAGAGGGGGAAACACTCTCAAATGTACAGCTTTGAAAAAAAACCCAAGGAGAACCCATCTCCCTGACTTTGCAGGGAGCACAGGGATTGCCAGTCAATCCTGAACACACACTAGCCTTCCTTCAGCAGCAAATAACCTCCACAACCTGACATTTGCTCCCAGTCTAATTCTCCTGGCTGACCTTCAAATCCTTTTACAAAGATTTCTGATCTTTTCACTGCCCTGCCAAAAAGATTGCTGGGATTGGTAAAGGTTGGGCGAGCTGGGCAGACAGAGGAGAACAAGTGTATCTGAGTTCCTCACCGATCATGACTTACTTCTCGAGCCATTAATTGCTCAGCAGTGCAAACAACTGGAAAACAAACAGCTTCTGTCAGAGGGAGGGCTGCAAGCATACCTAAATTATTTGGGAAAGAGAATCTCTTCAGAGACCCCTGTTTTCCTGACAGAAAGTAAGCTGAAGATTTGTAATGGAAGGAACGCATCGCACCTTGGTGTCTGCACTGAGGCTTCCATCCTACTAAAGCACGAATTTGAGGTTATTCGGAAATTGTTTCACAATCCCTCAAATAATCTTGTAAATCCTTCTACAAACCTAATATGATCCTTCAAGAATGTATCAGCAAAAAGATTTGTATTTTATCAGCATTGAAATATTTTAGGACTAAGTTTAACCTTCAATAATAGTACTACGGCATATATATTAAAGACAAATGAATTCATGATTTGGTAGTCTGAAAATGTTTCATTAAAAATTCTGGTTTAAAACTTTCTAACCTGCTTGTCTGGCAAAACTATGTTATAGGAAACCCTATGGATGGGAACAACCTGTTCAAAACACCCCTCCCAAGTACCTGGTTGATTCCCAGTTGTATAAAGTCTCAGGGCATTGCCTCCTTCTTGGGCAACATGCAGGAACCATTTGAATAATCACAATTTAAACTGAAATCCTCATTTAGGACCTATTCTTGTGCCAGGGCTTGGGACTCTGTCCTTCTCTATTTCACAGGTTGGAGACTAGTGGAGCTGCTACCAAGAGTGACTCTTTCCCTGAGAGCCTCCTGAGAAGACTCCTCCTGTTCTGCTGCAAGAGTCAATATTGGGGTATAGAGGAAAAAGAAAGCAGCCTCTGAAAGTGATAAACAGACAGTCAGGAAGGTATAGTTTGTGTATAAGGCATTCATCCACAGACATTCATTTCAACTCAATACCTAATCTGACCTCCTTTAATTTAAAAAGCATCACCCGGGTCATTATTTGAGTGAGATACCATGTTGAAAAGAACCCATGTAGTCATTGACGCTTGTTGTCCTCTAGGGAATGGCTAGAAGGACAAACAGGCACCTGAAATACTGTTGGACTTCTTTGGAGCTGCTATCAAAGGACATATTTTCATCACTGATTTACGAGATTGAATTCTTTCTTTTAGCACTTGAATCCATATAACCCTCTGTAGATCTGGCCAAATTCAACTTTAGTAATTACATTTTCCAGAAGCAGAGTATGCTTAAATCAATAATTAAACAAAAATTAGTTAGCACTTTTGATTTACACTGCATTTTTGAATATAGACTTACTGAAAGCTGACATAATTTGTAGACATCTCCTTCAAGTATGTTCAGCCTGAACTATAATTTAAATGAATTGGAAAAAAAATTATTTCTATAAGTTGAATCAATATGTCATGAATCGACATACTGCATTAAGCAGGGCAAATAAAATTGGATAGAGCAATTACACATCCTAGAGTACAAGGTGACTGCCGTGTTCTCTGAACCTCAACATTTGCAGCTTAATGAGTGCTGAAGAGTGGAACAGGTCTGGATAACTCAGTGGCCTGCCTTTATTTTCTGAAAACGACAAACATTCTTACTTTGCATCCCTGTGGTCTAAGTCTGGGTTGCTCCAAGAGACTTCATTTAAAAACACAACACAGTTTCTCTCCAGAGATACACTGCATTTTCTTGGCTTAGGATGTTTTTTCTGGGGTTTTGGTTCGGGTTTTGTTTGTTTGGTTGGTTGGTTGGTTGGTTGGTTTGTGTTTTTGTTGTTGTTGTGGGATTTTTTTTGTAGTTTTTTGATTTTTTGGCTGTTTTGGTTTTTTAAGTTTCAGAACAAGGTACTTCATAGTGGTTAGCTCTGATGAGCTTGATAAAGTTATGGCATAGATTACTCAAATATTTTATATAGCTGTATCTTACTGAAATCACTCACTTAGCTGTGCCTGAAGAAATTAAATCACAACTTATCTACTTCATTAGCAGCATTCACATTTGATTTGTCATAGCCATAGTAAGGGAAAAATAAATGGTATATGCTGCTCTTAAATCATGCAGTTTCTTATACCTGTGATAAATTTCAAGGTATGCACTGTACTGCACATATGAGCTAGCTTTAATTTTGTTTAAAGGTATGATAACAATTCACTGAAACACATGCCCTGTTATCTTCAAGCTGTCCAAGTCATCTGAGACCCTGGCTGCCTGGAAAATGGCACGGAAATGAAGTTCATGTTGTTTTATCTACACTGCTGTTGTTACTGTGATTGAGCTTGTACTGTTACTGAATTGCTGGAACTTGCTATTATCATTGAATTAGTGAGGTTAAGCCTGCTTGGATATGCTAGCATATACAACACTTACATCTGTGGCTGCAATGTAGACACAAACTTTGGGGGTTCAGGGGCAGTATTCTGTGATGATTTTCTCTCTGAAAGATTTGCACATTACCACCTTCTTGATTTGATGGTGACTGCTGTTCTAGACTCATCACTCTGGGCCAGGTCCCAGGCTCTGCACACCATGGGATTTCTATTCCTCATTTCTTTTCCTCAGTTCTTTTACTAGACAGCAACCAAATTTCCCAAAAGCCCCATGTTAAATGAAGACTGTGAAATCCACCTGCCACAGAGGGTGCCTGCATGTGTAATGACAGGAGGGAGAAATCCTGATGATGGTCCACTAAAACACAAATCTGCAAATAGGGTTTGATTTCAGTAAAGAGGCTTTTGGGCTCAGTGAACATGGTCCTGCTGAAAAAGAGCAATATTGTTTGAGAGAACATCAGCAGTGGGTGAGAAAAGAGGTGACTGGAGGTATCTGAAAGCTGTCAGGGGTGTGAACTGAGGGGCGTGAACAAATTCTCACTAGCATGTACACCCTATGAGCTAGGATAGCAGCCACAGGGAAGATTTCAGCCCACATCTATGCTTCAAGTCATGTTCTTGTGTTCAGATTTCAGTTCTGAAGTGGATTTAATAAACATACTTAAAAGAAAATAAGTGGAGATTGTTGTATAACACGCATTTTGGATTGCAGAGATAATCTAAATGTTGGTATTTTCTAACTTCTGAATGACTGAATTATCACCCTTATAATGCCCTCTTAATATAGTTAGTGAATGTAATTAGATCACAGAGGCTGACTTAAACATCATCACAACTGCATCACAAGTAGAAACGCTCAGCTTAATGGCCCCTAATTGCATCTCTCTATATACATCAGCCAGGCTTGCTTTGATTCAGATTCCCCCCATACTATCCACTGTTGATCCAATCAGTTTTCTGGAAGGCAGCTCTGATGTTCTGCTACTGACAACAGAAGTAGCAATGTTAATATGTTATTGTTGGCAACAACAGGAAATGTCACAAGAAAGAGATGAAGGGCACAAGATAAAATGCATCTGGGGAAAGAGGAGAGGTAAGAAGCCGGATTCTTCTTGCTCCCTCTCATTATGAGCTGTGCTTGACTTAGCAGGTGGGACAACACAAAAAATTCAAAAAAGCCTGGAGTAAAAACATCTAGAAAGAGAGTGGAATGAGGGTCACCAGAGAGAGCTATCTTCTCCCCCCAAAACACATTTGAACTTGACATGCATGAAGCAAATAAGATGGGCCACTTTCCAAGGCTGATCAGCCCCCTCACCGCATCCACTAAGACTGAGGTTACCATTGTGGCCAAGCACTATCTGTGATGAAGACACTTCTCGTGGGCAGCTGGATGCATTACATATAGGACACAGAATAACCAGGGTGCTGAACAGGTAACAACCCAGCTACTATTGGACTCCCCATTCACTTCCATGTAAATAGTGTACCAGCTCCTTTATAGAGGATGTTGAAATAAGATGTAATGTCTTCTCATGCATCTCTGCAAGCTGTACATAAGAAAGCAGAAAAGTGATTTTGTAGGATCTGAGTCACAGTAGAAGAAACTTCCCTAGCTCACCTACCGGATATGTTTTGTGCAGTAGCTTGGAGTCCTAGGAAAACAGTTTTTAAGAACTGCAACCAAATGTGGTGGTAAAGTACATGTTTAAAATACTGTACAAGATACATAAAAACCCAGGTTCTCATGGGGAAAAAAATAAGTTAACCTCTTAATCTCCCTGATAAAAAGATAGGCAGATTACAGGTGTTACACATGCTTTTAACAACTCCTTGCTGGACAAATGGTATGTATTGTGCCCTCAGAAGGAGGTGCACATGGGCCAGACAAGGTAACTAAGATTACCGCAAACTAGGTAAGGTTTATAAGTCTTTATTTCTCCTACTGCCAGTAAAATGAATAACTGATTTTTCCTCTCACAGACTACTGAACGTTCCTATCAATGACACCACTTGCAGAGAAAATAATAAAAAGTAGTCCATCTCAATGCCTGTTCAGCAGAGGCAAGCACTCTAAGTATGCCTTTGTTGTTCTCCCTAAGCCTTTGACCACCTGTGATCCCAGGTAAAGAGGCAGGCAGTGCTGACAGCCTCTTTCACAGAAAATTAAAAAGAAAAGCTGGAAAGAGCTGTCAGTAGTTCACTAGTGAGGGCAGCAGGCCTATTGCAGGGACAGGAAGGACATGTGGTATCCCAGATTGGTGTTTCTCTACTACTGGCAAGAAAGCTGCTTTTCAACGGGCTTAAACCCAATGCCTTAGGCATTCATGACTCTTCCTCTTTCCAGGTGAACTACACAGAGGAAGACAAAGAAGTGAAAGAGCAGCATAAGGAAGACTAACATTATATGGAGATGTTGTAGTACCTACAAACCATGCATTATTTAGCCAAGGGGGTTGCAGTTAAGGTTTTATTTCAAAGAAAAGCAATCAATTTCAGAAATGAAAATACACAGCTGGCGCTTGTAAATAGCCTTAAGGCTACCCTGCAGTGACACCTTGAGGAGAGAACATTAAAAATAAATAACCAGAATATGCATCTCAAATCAATACTAGAGAAACAGGAATCACAAGACTACCTGGAAAGACAGCTCCCTGGTTTTCTGGAGCAGCGCATGACAGTATGGGGATTTATGGTACCACTCTCGTCAAATAGCTTTCTGTTTATCACCTCTCAACTTCTCTTGTACACATTGTATATTTCTACAGTCTCATTTTTCTTTCCCTTTTTTCTCTTCTCCAGAGGTGATACAATAAGTATGTCATGATTTTCAAAAAATGTTTTGGATCAAGACTTAGTTCTGACATTATTTCTGTAATTGAAAATGATCTTTTCGAGAAGAGGCCACCTCTTATTCCCTGTGTCATTAGAATAAATTGTTCAGTCTCCTGGAGAGCAATGGAAAACCACAGGGTGACCTGGAGGTGGCATTCCCATGGTAGTCAGGTCTGACAGATTTTGTTGTGGGGTCAGCCTGGTGGTTGCAGCCATAGAGGGGCTAATCGGCTCTTGTCCCTCTCCTACTCACCAGCAGTCTTTTCTTTCTGTTGCACACTAAAGACTGATCATATATACAAGCCCTTAGAGAAGCTTTTCTCTGGATATGACCCAAGAATGGCATCAAAGATGTGTTTCTGTAAATGGCCCCGCTTAGGGCTGTGTGGCCCCACGTCTGCTGGCATAAGGTTTCTATAGGTGTGAGGCACTTCTGCACTGTGGGGGCAAATCACAGGTCACCACTAAAAATGCTCTATAACTCTTCCCGTGGGGCTTTGGTTCAGTGAAGCTCAACAAAGGCAAATGAAGGGTTCTGAACTTGGGGAAGAACAACCCCATGTACCAGTACAGGCTGGAAAGCAGTTTTGCAGAAAAGGACCTGTGGCACCCAGGTGGACAACAAGCTGTCCATGAGCCAGCAGTGCACTCTTGTGGCCAAGGTCAATTGTATGCTGGGGTGCATTGGGAAGAGCGTTGCCAGAAGATTGAGGGAGGTGATTGTGCCCCTCTGCTCAGCCCTGGTGAGGCCACATCTGGAATACTGTGTCCGGTTCTGGGCTCCCCAGTTCAAGAGAGACATGGAGCTCCTGAAGCAGGTCCAGGAGAGGGCAACAAAGATGGTAAAGGGACTGAAGCATCTCACTTATGAGGAAAGGCTGAGGGAGATGGGCCTGTTCAGCCTTGAGAAGACATGACTGAGAGGAGAGTTCAGTGGTGCTGAGCAACAGGACAAGAGGCAGAAACTGATGCACATGAAGTTCCACCTGAATACGAGGAAGAACTTCTCTGCCGTGTGGGTGAACTGGAACAGACTGATTGCCCAGAGAGGGTGTGGAGTCTCCCTCTCTGGAGATATTCAAGAACCATCTGGATACAATCCTGTGCCATGTGCTCTGGGATGGCCCGGCTTGAGTAGGGTAGACCAGATGACCCACTGTGGTTCCTTCCAACCTGATCCATTGTGTGATTCTGTTCCAGAGACTGGATAACAAAGAAAGGTTTGTGTAGCTTGCAGGCTTCATGTTTTGTGAGCAAAAACAATCAGTTTGACTTCACCTTGAGGGAACAGGGAGAGGGAGTGCTTTAGTAATGCTGCCACCATGTACAATGCAAGAGATAACACTGTGTGCTTTTGCTAGAGAGATAAAGGGCACAGGCATGAGCACAAAAACATTGTACATTGGTTGCTACGTGCTCTGGCATACTAATATGAATTAATTTTAATTTCTCATCAGTATATTTAATTTGTAAAGCTTTAGAAAGTGCAATTGATGTCATTTGGGAAGGGCACACACTAAGAAAATTAGACTTTTTGAGTACAAAATTCATATGAACACTGCCTATGGAACTGTTTCTAACCTTCATAATTAAACTATTTCAAATGTCAAAAAATATCTTCAAATATGATTAAAGTGAAGGTTTGTGAGTTCAGTCAAATAACATAGTCAGTACTTTGTCTACTGCTGCATGTATGAAATTCCACAAATTAAATTATATCCAAGACAGATGGTATCACCACAGCAGTCACATGTGTCCTGTATATGCTGCCACTGGTGAAATGGGAAATATTTTTTCCACTCATTGCAACATTAGTCTCAATTATCTTGAAATAAATCTACCAATAAACAACAACAACAAAAGTCAATCTATTCTCAGCTTGCACCCACAAACCATAACAAATGACTCTAAGGAGTTAATAATTATAGACCATTATGGAATTCAACAGGTCAACATGTTGCTGACAGCCTACTCTAGGAAATCACACAGATGGGGAACAAGAACATCAGGCACTGCTCCTCTCTTGCATATGCCAGTATCCTTCACTGGTTAGCGAATCAGCCCACTGGAGAAAATTAAAGGAAGGTATTTGATCTCATCCCACATTACCCATCCCTTGGCACCAATGATGCATGAGCTGCTTCCATGAGGGGCAGCTTACGTAGAGCCAGCTTTATTAGGCATGTTGTGTCCAAAGCTGCCTTCAGAAAGATATGCCACTTCATCTTGGTGTGAAGCCTAGACTAAACCTACCAAACCCAAGCTTGGGTCAGGGCCAGCCAGGGTCTGCTGCCACATGGTCCCTTACAGGTGGGCAAAGCATCACAATTACAACTCACCCATACCCAGCTTGCCTGAGAGGCAGCTAGAGTTATTAAACCTGGCCAGATGTGTATACTTGGATGGAAATTAGTGGTACAAAACTTGGTGTAAGAGATGATGGAGGACGAAGAGATATTTCTTTACAAACACCTGCAAGAAAGTCAATGTTACCTCTTCACAACCATTCCCTCATACATTTTGCTCACCCATTCTCTCATACCACGTACTCACAAGCAATAAGATGTCTGTGCTCAAGTCTGACTTGGACCACTTCTGTATGACACCAAGGACAAAGAAGACAAGCCGCCAAGTCCTCCATTTGTACCTGGAGTTCCTCCTGAGAGCCATAAAAAATGACATTTTGGACAGATCTCTTATATCTTTTAGGAATAATCAGCTCTTATGGAGCTGTCCCTAGTATGAGCATCCTGTTAACTTCAGGTCTTTAATCCTTATGCCAGGTTGCTGCTCATTGCTTCTTATTACTTGTTTGGAGAATTGTTCTTGTGGGCTCATGGGAAAAAGCGTATGTGCCATGTTATATGTGATCTGTTGTCATGTTGATGCCACCCTCCTGTTGTTAGGATGCATGGTCTGGTGGAGAGTTGGCTGGATTGAGATGGCCAGGGTGAGCCCTTTTTGTTCATTTGCAACACTTTCCTGGGGTCAGCTTTCAGTGACTCATCTTGGATTAGGTGCTGATGCAACTCTTCATGAGAAAGGGGTGGAATAACAGCCATCCCATGTTTTAGTTTAGTTTGGTTTAAAGAGAGGAAAGAGATGTTTCTTTACCACCCTATACTTCTATCCAATTGGCTTTTATGAACACACATGCTACCCTATAAGCACCATAAAGTTTTAACTTCTGTGGTGCCCACAGCACTTCAACACAGCCTCAATGAACCGACCATTGTCATTGTACAGCCAGCTCTGTATTACTAGAAGAATGGAGCTCCAGCCTTCAGCAACTATCATATACAGTTTTCTTTCTAGTAAAGACTACTGGGTAAGCCTTTTAAAAAGGGGTGAAAAACAGCTTTGAATTGTATGAATTGCAACAAATAGAGGCTAGTTGTATGTATGCCAGTCTGTGCCACAGGGAAGGTAGATATTACAAATGCTCTGGGATTCCATCTCATTCTTTTATAGCAGCTTTTTCCCCACCACTGCATCGTCTCCAGTAATGGTGTTAAATAATGCATATGTAATTTTGTTGTTTTATGATGTGTTTTGCTTCTAACACCGGACTGGGACTATCTTTCCCTCCCTACCCTGAAATTCACAGTTGTAGATATAGAAATTCTATCATTTGTTGCTGCAGCATTTGAATAATTAGAAAATATTGTTTGGAGCTCACGCCACTTTTTCATGGCCTCTCTTGACTGAATCAGATTGTCAGACACTGTCATGCCATCTGTAGTGAGCCCTGCAGGTGGATGTGCCATGCCAAGAGGTTTTGTTTGACAGCCTTTATTCATCAGATGGGATGGGTTTGTAGGCAGCTCATTACAGAATGATGAACCTGCCTGTTTCTGGGTAATTATCAACTTCACAGTCCATTGGGCAAGATCAGATCCCTTCTAAGTGACTACTAGTTCCTGTAAAAGGGATATATTTTTCTCTTGAGATTTTTACTGCATCATTTAAAAGTAAACCATAATTTCAGAGACTTTAATCACAATTGTCTTTCAGTCTTCTGCATAGACATCTTCACTAAAAAAAAAAAAAAAAGAAATGTTGCTAAAAAAATAGATAAATAGACATACAGTGTACTGGTCAGCTTTGATAAATCCTTTGTTTCTGCTATTAACACATTCACACTATCAAGATGAAAGGCCAAATCCTCTCTTCCTGTAACTCTACAGACATAGAGAAGTTGCACATAGAGCAGTCTGGCCAGAATGAGCTATAAATATTTTTTTACCTCTTTTCTATGTGAGTAACCATATAAATGTAAAAATTAGTTTGAAAAGTTCAGATATGTCTCTGTGAAAAATTGTGATTATTTGAGGAGTTTACACCTTTTCTTCTGTTGCTGGAGACTATCCATTGCATTCTGAGTACTAGTTTATTTTCAGAAGTTATTAAGTTTGTTTACAATCTTTACCATTCAGAGCTCAATTTCATACAAATGTGGATGAATAATTCCTTTCTTAACATCTTCTCATGGGTCAGTGCAAGAGAAATGAGTGCAGAGCAATAGAAAATTGCATCAGGATTATTGTGGTGCATTGAAAGAGACTGAGCAAACAAAGAGGCGTGTGCCCCCACACACAGCTCTCAAAAGCATTTCTTTTGCCAAGACAGGACCAGGGATGGTATTTTACATGTGGAGAAAGGCTGGATTTGCTGGCGTCGCAGCAGTCACACTGTACATTCATGAAATTTATATTCCAGACTGGGTAAGGGCAAGCAATCAGGTTTTGACTAGTAAAGCATCACAGAAAGCTGTGTAAGGGAGGAAAAATCGTATCATCGATCTCACTCATTGCACAGACTTGATGAAATAGGGTGTCTCACACTGTCCTGCCTCAGCAGCTGATTGCTGTCACCGCATGTGGCAGTGCTGGGGGGTGCCAGTTTGCAGCCAGCACAGGGGAGTTCTGCCCCTGTCCCCCCTTCCTGCAGAGCCTTTGCACCCAATGCCTTGCCTGCTCTCCAGGGACCCCAGCCTCTCTCCTCACACTGTGCCAGCCAAGCGGCTCCAAGCCCTGCGTTGCACAGTCTGTCCTCACTCGGGGCTGACAGCAACACGACACACCCATGGGTACCAGTCCCAAGGAGAGGTAAAGCTCCCTGCTGGAGCATCCAGCCAGCTCCTGCACTGGACAAGCACTACTCCTTGTGAATGCAGGTGAACACACAAGGCTGATCCCTGGAGGAAATGCTCCTAGTTGGTATTGAACAGAGGAAAATTCAGTTAAAAAAAAAATGCAGGTTTGAGAGTGCAATAGCCTGCAAGAGGACTGCTGGTATGAAATCGTAACAAGTAAAACAAAGCAATTTCTCTCTACAAAATGGGTTCTGTCTTTGCATTACCTCTGCAAACAGAATGACACAGCAGTGGGGAAAACACATCTTTGCAAAACACAAATATAGCCAAGGAATACAAAAACAATGCCATGCTCTTCTGTAACAGAATTCTGTGTGGATTTTCAGAAATGGTAAAATGTCACTTATGTAGGAGATAGAACAAATGTCCCATGCTATCCAGCTGGCTCTCCACCCTGTCCATGGCAACACATCAAGAGGTATCTTGGGACATGCTTATGTACGTTATGTATATGAAGTATGCTTAAAATGGAGCGACAAACATTTTCTTAGGGAAAATTCATCTTGTGACAATTAAATGAAGTTTCACAACTGTATAGTGTTTTAATGAGGAGCTAACAAATTGATTTACTCACAGTTAGCATTGATTTTGTAAGAGTTTTCTAATCACAAAGATAAATTATCTGTCTTTAAAAATTATTCCAGCAGCAAGTTTGTTGCATGCAATATAGCAGTGTAAATGATTAAGTGCAATTCCTACTGTAATCACTGGGTGGCATTTGGATGTGTTGGAAGACTTCACTGTTGGATGGAATATTGCATTTTATACAAAGTAATGAAACGTAAGCAATAGATCAGTGACAGAAATAAGAATGTTGATGAATTCTACATATAGATTCATAAAAATTCCTGAATACATATACAAAATGGGTCATTAAAATATTTTTAGATTATTGTAAGGTTCTTGATGATAAGTAGCATTATTAAGGCTAATCTCAGGATAAGCTTGTTATTGAGAGAACAGTAACTATTAGTCTTGTGGCCATCATCCCACACTGGTCAGGTGGGAGCCAGGTACATCGCTCACCTCGCCCTTAGGTTCACATAAACCAGAGAAAAACAAGCGCCCACTGAGCTCCCATGATGACCCCAGGCAGCCCCTGGTGCACCAGGGTGGGCACATGCTGACACAGCTGCAGTGTCAGTTTGCCATGCTGCTCCTGTGCAGGTCGGTCAGTCCTTCCTTCAGTCATTCACATCCATCTGGGTCACTGCTCACCAGGCTCACAGGGCTGCAAAAACGTAGCTGTCTCACCACATGCAGTGACATCACAGCAAGGCAGGCCCTATCAGTTAGGAAACAACCGGGCAGAAAGTTCATCTCCTCCCTTCTGTTGCAAAAACTGCTGCTTCATCCTGACAGAGATGTAAGTGTTGCTAAGCCCTTGTGGTTCATGGATATATGAATTCAGTGCATTAAGAGATGTCTTGGGCACAGCATTGCTTTCAGCTGAAGAGTACACGTATTTCAAGTCTCAGCTAACACTGCTGCCTTTTGGTTCCAGCAAAGGATTAAAAAGACTATCTAGAAAGAGATGAGATCAAGTTTTAAATCTTTTAGAAAGAAAAACTGTTTTGTCTGCTCTTCAAAAAGAAGAAAAACTGATTATAAATTGCCTCCCTCACCTTGCTTCTAGAATTAGTCCTAAACAAAAGGGAAGGGGCTGGTAAGCTTTTTCACTTTAACTGCAGTTCTAGAACTTCTTACGAGGAAAAAACAAGCACAGGGTATAATATTGTGAAACTGTAGATGAAAAAAGTGTGCAAATAAAATGCTATGAGGGAATTAAACATTTTTCCTACACACAAATATACCCTCCCTCATCTCTAATATGGAAGCTTGGGGATTTTGTGCTGAGCAGCAAAGTACTAGGAAAGATTTAAAAGTATGCAGTTTATACCAGTTATTTCCCCATACAATCATCTGTAGATATATGACTGTTGAGATGTCCCTTTCCCTAATATTTGCAAAAAAAAAAAAAGAACTAATGGATATGTCACAGTGCATTTATTCACCTTAACCAGTATGCTTTAAGAGACCAGCCTCTCTGTTTCCATCAGAAATATTATTTCCACCATGCACACAATATAAAGTAGCCAGGTTTATATCACAGGAGGAGGCTGTTTATCAGAAAAAGTGATCATAAGTCTTTTATCGAGCCATTTATTTCCTCTGCTCCCTTCATCATTGCACCCATTTTCCCAAACATGCAGTCAGGGCCATGAACACTAATTGTTGAGTTAGTGAAGTTGCAGATGATTTGACACTGCTTTACCTCCCTTATGCTGGACTCTTTCCCTGGCAAAAAGCAAGAATTGAAACATAAGGTCCATCTAAAGGTGAGACAGCTGCATGCGACCAATGCATTAACCTACTCACCACAAATGATTCCTCCTGCATCCTAATCATCACACAGACATGGCCCGTCTCCAGCCAGGATGTCAAAAATAGTCCCTTCCTGACACGTTTGCTCTTCGGTCCGTCACCCGCATCCACCCACTGCCAGCTGAGTACCTCAAAAAGGGATCCATCAACTAGTTCTGGGAACAGAAGGTCGGATGCTGGCACTCCATGTTCAAACTGAAAATGGAGATGTTTATTTTTCAGCATTGAAAATGCTGAAAATTGCAAACCTAACCACCCACCTCATGAAAAATTATTTTACTTCAAATCGGGCTCACAAAGTCTCTTAGCTGGGTCATTCCCAGCCTGGCAGCAGCTGAAGAGCATGACCACGCCAGAGGTGTCCAGCTTTGTGCGCTCTGGTCCTCCATGTGCCAACAGATGAATTGATACACAGCTGTTGGTCCAGGCCACCAGTAAAATACTCCCAAACTGGGATCTGCTCCTTGATTTGGTCAACTTTCCTTTGGTAGATACCACTGTAGGCAAGAAACTGAAACTGATGGAAAAGAACAAGCTTTTTTATGAATCAGATTGTGTTGAGGGGGAAAACAATCAAACTCACAGAACAAACCTATTACCAAGCTCACAGCACTTCCACAGATATAAATAAACCAGCAGCATAGTACCCTAGCACCATCACTTTAGCAATATGTGGAGCTATTGCTACATGGAGGAGCACTATTTCTGCCACCATATCCCCAGAGCATTACCTCTGGCCGTGACGTGATGCTGCAGCCGCAGCTGGAGCCACCTCCCCATGGGCTGGGAACATGAGGGCACTCGAGGCCAGCACAGCCCATGGCAGCTGCTGGGGGGGCACAGTGCATTCCCAATGCCACAGAGTCCAAAATCGTGGAGAATCTCACCCAGAGGAGAATTCTAGGATTCCATGAAAAGGTTGTCTTAAAAATTCCCTGTGCAGTCTTAAGAAAGACATCCACTGTGCATAGACACAACAACCTCACTTATGGCATCATCTCCTACTTTACAGACAGATGTGCTTTCAGGGATTGGAATCTTAGTCTACCACTGATTATTAATCAGCAGACATGCTGTAGGCTAAATGCAAGTAAATGACAAATTAAAGACAATTTTTTCTCCCCAAGAGTATTTGATTTGAAGGGCTATATTTTGCCAATTTC
The DNA here is from genome assembly GCA_035221455.1 of Xenops minutus. Classification (NCBI taxonomy): domain Eukaryota; kingdom Metazoa; phylum Chordata; class Aves; order Passeriformes; family Furnariidae; genus Xenops; species Xenops minutus. Next base: position 101,747,255 of record JAWWEE010000001.1, read on the forward strand.
AAATAATAAATTGAAATAGCTTTTGGAAATATTATTTCATTTTTCAGATACCAAATGAACTTTGCAATTCTTTCTCTAGTGATCCATTCTTGGTTTTAAGGCAATACAAATTCAACTCTTTTTTTTTTTTCCTTTCAGAAAACACAAATTTGCAAAATGTTTTTGTAGTATCAGGATGTTGGAAATGGAGAAGCTTAGCACAGTTTACTGAGGTAAGATTTGCTCTGATTCAGGGGAGATTGGTAAGGGATTCCAGCACAAAGGTCAGATGAATCAATGCACATCACCTACAATAAAGATAAGACTTGTAAAGCGATAAGGGAAAACTAAACCCTGTTTACATGTATAAGAAACTGCTGAGGAATTTATTTTTTTTACCAAGTCATGTGAGGTAGCAGTGTGGTTTAGAATTGACAGATGCCTTAGAAGTATTTTATCAGGATCAGCTATTTTGTAGAATCTTCTTAAGCTAAATAACAGATTCTGTACTAACATCACTATCTACACAAGACCACAGAAGTATATAAAGAATGCCTCAAAGCAAGGAAGCTGATTCCCAAATTGCAGTCTCATAAATCACCAAAATCAGCTCAATGCACTCTACAGCTAGCTTGCTCGTGGCCTAATGCTTCCGTTTTTCATCTTTCAGACTCACGAGAAATAGCTTTACCACATTCATTATTCTAGTATCACTTCTTCACTTGATAGTACCTGTCACAGGGATGCTGTGTGATTTTTGAGTAGGAGGGTAATGGCCAGAAAATTCCTTATGTTTACTCAAAACACTTCAGTAATTCCTTCTGGAGATGTTTATTTGAATATCAGTAAGGATTATTTAACTTTCAAGTTACTCTTTGAGTACCTAAAACTTTTTTAGAAGCTGGAAACATGAACTCCTAAGTGTGTTTTACTGCTTTGTTATGATATTAAAAGTACTTGAACTTAGAATGAAAACGAAATTCCCATATAGTATTTCTGCTATAACTTGAGGAAGGGATGGTGCTTCATTGCTCTGAAATTAATTTTAACTTTCATGATTTCTCATTGTTCAGAATTGAAATCTGGTTTTCACTTCTAGCACACCTTTGGAGTTTAAAGCACATGTATTTTAGTATTTGTCCATTTAATCCACAAATTGTGCAGTTTGTCATGAAGATATACAACCTGAAATATCATTGTCAATGACTAAAACAAGCTGTATTGTTGCCTTGTTGAATATGGGCACATTGGCCAGCTTTACTGCAAAAATATTCAAATAAAATTGAAGCATCACATCTGGTTCCAACATAAATATAAAATAAGTAGGAACAGATACTCAAATAAAAAGTGACTAACTGCGAAATAAATGCAGGCCTGAATTTATTGCTGTGTTTAGAATTTATTAGTTCTGTGCCTTTAACTTCAGAAATTCAGCCAAGTAGTACCTTCTAAAAAATTACACTAACGCCTGGTAAAAGCTTGGGCAAAGGAGTAGAATATTTGTGAATCTGGGTCTCTGAAAGTCACTAACTTCCCTGCTAAGACAAAAAAAGAATTCTGAATCATGACAGGGACATGCAGACCTTGGCAGGTCTCACAAAGCCATCCGAAGTCTTGGATGAGGCCAGGGTTTAAATGTAAGCAGTGTAAGAGGTCGAAAAAGGAGCTCAGGATGGGGGAACAGGAGACAGTGGAGAAAAGGAAGCATTGCATTTGATCCCAAGGGGTTTAAAAATTGACATGCAATGTCAGAGAAAGGACAGTTACAGCTGTACACAGGTGAACAATATGAAAACAAAATGCTGACAAGCCAAAGATTTTGTGATTTCTAAAAGCAAAGATTCTAATTGGTTTTAGGTGTACAGCAAAAAATAAATTCCACTGCTAGTATGGCAGGTACATGGGGTGGGTTGAACAACCTATGTTAAGTAGACATGAGAAATAGTAGTTGATGGCCCGTGGATGTTACAGGCAGATGTGACAGATTAGCTGTGCCACTGTGTAGATTTACATGTGTATGAGCTGGTTAATACGGAACAAATTCTTATCTTACAGAAAAAAAAAAAAAAGGCACTTAAGATGGTGTTCAAGGAATCATTGCTATAACCTCAGGCTATCCAGAGTCACTTAAAACATTCAAATCCTAGATCATTCATACTGTTAATGTATTAGTCTTTTAGACATGCTACTAATTTATAGGTTAATGTAGATTGTTGAAGAATTCAATTCACTCCAAGCTTTTTCAACACCCAGTAAGAAAGAGTACTTACTGTAGCAAGAATCAATTTCAAAATGACAGGACTCCCCTGTTCTTCATCCTCTTTTTGACTGTAACACGTCAATTTATCAAGAAAATACACTAATTTACACAAACTCCTATTTCTTTGGTGGGGAAATAGAGTAGGATTTATTCTTTCCCCAAGCCTTTTCAGTATTTTTTTGGAGAAGATTATACAGTTTATGTTATTTCAGTGGATTATCTAGTTATATTTCACAAGGCAATATATTCATATTTGGGGAAAATACAATAAGCAGGGATCATTTATTCATCCTCTTTGATTATTTCTGCCATCTATTTCATTGTCTCAGTCACACAAAATATAGGGATTTTTTTTTAAAATAGCAATTTTTTTCTGAAGTAAAGCAGCCCAGTACTAAAGTGCCATGGATTTTATGGACTGGGTGAAATGCCTGTGTCTGTATGCATTCACAGCATATTTGAAAAAGTCAGCTACTTTGAAAGGAACAAAATTGATAAATTTTTTCCAGAAAATTACTAAAATCTGACCTGTAGCTAAAACAATACTACATTTATTGACAAGGTGGTGTGCATTACTGAGGTACTTTGCATTGGAATAATTCACTTACTGCAAAAGTAAATGAACAGCTAAGGTACTACTGCAGGAATATATTTGTTTCATTTCTGCATTTACACAGACACTCCTCTGTCCAAGTGGCAGGTAAAATATAGAGTAAGCTGAAATTATAAAATTCTCAAGTGTTTTATTAAAACTATCACAACAGAAACAACCTCTTTGAGTAACTAAATAGAAGTCATGCACTTTGAAAAAGTTAGGGACATCATTAGGGAAAAGTAATCCCAGTGAAACCATCAGCATTAGGCGATGGGTGAGTATTCCCCACTGGAACGCGCAATTTCAGCTCTGTTTCTGCTGAGGTCATAATTACTGTTATCCATAGGGTGGTGGTTTTATTTACTTTCCTGCCATTAATTCACAGACAGCCTTTGGATTGGCCAGTGAAAGATAACCCCACTCCTATGTACAACATGACTGCTATGCTGACTCTCCAGCATGGGGAAGAATTCATGATCTAATGAATGTACTTATAAATGAGAATTAATTCTCATGCAAGGGAATTCTTCTAAGAAAGTTCATGGGATCTTCAAATCCGACAGCTACTCTCCATGACTATTTTAGCCTATGCTGACAAACAAACAAAAGCTGACAAACAGGGAAGATTGCTGAACTGGCCTGACTGTCTCCTATAATTTCTCTTTGCAGTTGTGTTGAAAATGACAAATAACTCCAGTGTTATGTAATTTCCTCTGATTTGTCTGATGTAACTGTCTAAGGCAGCTGATTTGGGGTGATTAAAGAAGTTGGTATATTATCTGCATGATTTGATAATTAGGAAATTTCATACTACTTCAAAAAAAGAAAGCAGATTCTACCAAAACTCCCAGAAACCCATAATTTCTGAATTCCTACAAAGTTTGTGTTAACAACTCATATCCAAATACAGTTTAAAAATTCTATTAGTATACTAACACATCCAGTGAGTGCTGAATTTTCTTAAGTGAGGTTCAGAAGAGGCAAAATTAAAGCAAAAGCTTAAAATGCTATAGGCAGCATTGAAATCTACTGCCAATAAGTAGAATTAAAAATGAGCCTTAATTGCAAAAATCTTATGAAACAAACCACCCAACAAACCTGTACAGCTTATCATCATAAACAGTCATGAGTACTGGGGGTGGGGAGTGTGAGTCACGGGGTAGAGAGGAAATTTTTTTTTCTGTGTTGCACAATTACTTGCTCGAGTGCTCCAGGCACTTGAAAGCTTCATCCAGGTGTGCTTTGCATCAGGGACATGATTATAACTGTAGATTCTATGATTTGGCAGAGTTATATCCCTTGGAAAAGAAAATATATGTGCTTCTTACAGGACAAAGCAAGGAAAAGTTAATGTTTTGCAGTAGAAGTGATTGTGGTTCTGGTTTTCAGTATTTGATCACTGGGGCGAGAGGGAGTTGGAAGCATGAAAGTACACAGTTGGTAGAGCCTGGGCAGAGGGAATAGTACAGACTACAGAAACTGCAGACTCCCACCAACCATGAATTTTGGAAGCTTTCGGCAGCTTCTGCTTTTCCCCTCATGCTTGAGAACATTTCAAAGGCAGGATTACAAAAGAAGACATCACATGTTCAGCTCGAAACTGTAACTAGGGCTCCAGGGAGAGGAAAGGGGGCAGGTACAGAGGCAGCACAGACTGTTCTGGAGGACTCACTTCAAAGCATTTACCTTTATACCTCTCTGTGCAGGTAAAGATCACAGCCCGGCAGATGATCCACCGCCTCTCCATTTAGACAATAAGGAGGAGGATTAGTTAACCTGAGACTGCTTTACCAACCTGCGCCTCTGACCTAAATACCACAGTTAAGCAACGGGGTTTTGTGAATGTAGGACTTCAGGCAGCAACTGGACTGATACAAACCTGGCACTTGACAGCCTTTGCTCTAACCAAGTGCTTTATAAACATGCAGTTCCTGTCTTGCACCTATGAATTATGAATTTCTCAATACATCCGAGGGGTAAGGTTGTCACATACCAGAAACCTGAGGTCACAGAAAAGACCAAAGCAGTATCACTTCCTTAAAGCAATAATTAATGTGAGTAAACACCACCATTAAACCTCTTGCTCTTTTGCTTTTTCCCTGGGAGGATTTTCTTGGCTAGAAACCCCTTCTACATACTGATCAAGATGTTCATCTTGTTCTTACCCAGTGGCATGCCTACAGTGCAGAGAAGAAAACACTGAAAATAACCCCACAACCAACCTCCAAAGTAAACTAGACTAGGCAACAACAAAATGCTCAAACCCCTGCCTTTACATTTGAGAATTTAAATCCTTGCATTGACAATTACCTTTCACTGTTTAAAACGTCATCTCTCCCAGGGAAGCAGAGAAAGGAGAAGAAAACGACCACTGTTTGGATACTCCTTTTGCTAAGCCTATCCTCTTTGCTAATAACCTCTAATGAATAACTCACTCAGGGATAAACATGCTAGCATTATTATTTTGTCAGCAGAGTCAGTATGATTCAGAAGAGAGCAGTCATATGACTGTCACAGTTCCCAAATTGTCAAAAGTTGTGGGAAAATAAAAATTAGTAGCTGAGAGAGAATGCTTAACTCTCACTACTGCAAACAGCTCAGCAGTCCAATTTGAACCACATACACCTACAAACATAAAACCAAAATATTACTATCCAAAAGAAACTACTCTAGAGCAGACAGGTTTCTCTTCCCTGAGAGGCCTTAGAATGAGAGAAAAATCACTATAAATTAATCTATTACACCAACTTGGCTAGAAAAACAGAGTTCTTTGACACACAACCCCTGTGCTTAAGGTCTTAAATCATGTTGACTTTAGAAGTGCCAAGGCAGACATAAGAGTGCATCCAGGCATGACAGCTCATACTTCCTATGTCAGACTTCCCTTTTGCATCCCAGTCTTTTGAAAAGGGTGGTAACAGTCATTGAAAGGCAAATGTTTGCACACAGATCACTGCCCTGGCCAGAGGACTGGAACCATTCCTACAGGTACCTGTCAGAAGCCACTGACATCTGCTGGTTTCCAGAAATCAGAACTGGTTTTTTGGGCTCCTTGGGGTCAAGAGAGGTTGATTCTGGGCATAATTTTACTGCCTTATCAAAGGCCTCTTTGTGTCAGCTTGTGTGGCAGGGTTCTACAGCTCTGGAGGGAGGAATGTTGACCAGCAAGCAGCAGGCTGAGAAGATTATTACATGCTGAGAAGCAGCATGTGAAAGTCTCCCAGGACTGGTAAGCTCTGGAGACCAGTTGTTCTGTTAAATCCACCAGAACTGATAGATTCAGAACACCAGGAGCTTGCTGGCTGTGTACAAAACCACTACCCACATTAGTATCAACTATGGGTTGCATTAACTTGGATCATGTACAAGCAGGTAGCGGTTGCTATGTGCAAACAAAAAATCCTACAGAATAACATATACACACACCTGATGAAGCAAAGGGCTTTTCAAAGGACTTTCTAAACTACCTACCTCAGAGGTCCCAGGGGTGGGGCCTGGCCTCCCAGTTGTTATTCCTACAGAGTAATTATGAGTGTGTAAGTGAATATGTTATGTGAATAGTTACCTGCAATTAGTAACAGCTTTAGCAACAAAGAGCCTTCTATTCCTTGTCATGCATGTCTTCCATCTTCATCTGCTATCATGGAAAGGGGAATTTACAGAATCAAACATCCAGCTACTTTATCAGTTATTTCTTGGCAACACTAAACTCCCGTACCTGGGACTGCTGCCGCCACTAATTTAATTTGTCAAATGACTTGCTCAAAAAAGTACTTGAAGAACTCAATTTATGCAAGGTCTCACTTCCAAGACTTTCTTGGAAGTCAATAAATGGGACTCCAACTGTTCCTGATAGAAACATAGCCAACATAACAAATTTTCTAGTCTGTGCAATTTGGGCTCTTCATTTGAACACCAGCGTGTGCAAAGATTAATCATCACGACAGACCCAATAAAGAGAAGGTTAACACTTTTAGTTGCTTTTACTTCTGAAAGGCAAGTTTAGGAAAAGCAATACCCTCTAAACAAGATTCCTGCTGCTGCTATGTGAAGATAAGACTCTAGAGAGCCTGAACCTTTGTTCATGCCTGCTCAATTTTTCCATTATTCCTGGCAAAACCCCACACATACCAGCATAAACCTTTCAAGTATTTCCAGCAGACCTTTAGAATTTGGCACATAAAAATATCTCCCACGCATATGCAGTGCACCTACCAGTTGCATCACTATCACTGAAAGTTGCAGCAGTCATTATTAGCCACTTGGAGAACTACTCCCAGGAATCTTACAGCTGTTAGGAAAGCTTTTAATGATCTCATCTGATGATATGCAAACTAAGCATTCACGCCTTAGGAAAGACTCTTTTGTATGAACACGTTGTTGTGTGTGTTACTATTCTACTCTAATAATTTCACTTCTACGCTTCTGTGATTTTGCTGCTTGCATCATTAAAGTAACAACTCCATGGAATTAGAAACTGGCAACTTCTGTGCCTGGCAGCTTCTTCTCATTTGTCCCACTTTACTGGTTCAATACAGGGATGTGAACACATGTGGAAATTTCTCTTAAAGACAGACAGACAAATATGATGCTAAGTTACCATATGAGAGCAGGCTGCTACAGTAGTGCTAATAAAAGTCATCTGCTGGACTGTTTACACTGCTTTGCATGAACTCCTTCAAGTGCCCTGAGCTAAACAGTAGCTTTGTTGCTCTGTTTCTGCTCAGATGGCTTAGCAAGGTCTTGCCCTTTGCTACAAGCTACAGGACTGCACTTTTAAGATTTTTCACTTCATTTAAGTTTATAATCAGGAACTTCTGGAAATTCCAGTGAGAACTGACTGCCAAGCCCTGACAATGAGCTCTTAAGCTTTGACTATTGCCTGGATTGTGGCTTAACAAAGAAAGTTGGGGTATTTTTAACAATTCTTTCTCATCCAGTAAATACTGAATTTCAAATATGCATAATTTCTTAAGACATTCTTGATATCTTAATGGAAAATTTCCTTTCTACACAACTAAAAAGGAGTAATTTAATAACATGAGTATCATAAAAGGGAAGCCAGATCACTAAACTGGGTTGAACTTAAAAAGCACAGTGTTCTCTCATTTACTTTTTTTTTTTTAGCTAGTACTTTGCATTTAATGTGCACTGGTTTACTCCTGTTGCCAATATGAGACGATGCCATGGATTGAAAAATATGACCACTCAACATTCTAGAAGACATTCCAGAAGACATAAGTGTCAAGTTGAACCACTGAAACAAAAAAAAGGCATAAAATTATTCTGAAACATCAGTATTCCTTTGAGTCAATAAATATCTTCCATTTTTCCTGTCAAACTTTTATTGTCAGAGAAAGTGGATGTTGGAGATATTAACTATTAAAACTTTCATTATAGGGAAAACGAAAAGCAAAATTTTGACAACTTCAGAAAAATAGTGACAAACACTAGCAATGTTTTACTTACACAAAGCAGATAAAAGTAAGCAAATTGTTGTGATTTGGAATTTTCTAACCTTTCTGCCCCTCATGAAGCTGAAAAATGGTGGCAAAAATTGATTAAAAAGTTACTACCTCAGCAAGCAGTACAGGCAAGTCTCTTCCTGAATGCACAGGCAGTATCTTGTTCAAACCAGAAGGGAGGAATAATAGGTAAAGTTGCTCATTATTATTTAAACTACTTGAGACAGGCCAAAGCCACTAAGCAGCCAGGATCAGCAGACAATTATCTGACTCCAGGATTAAGCAAACTCATCTTCTGACATTGAAGGTAGGTTAATGTACAAGGAAGGGCAGTTTCCTCCAGGATTTACCAATGAGATTAGCCCTCCCACTAAATTCTGTGCAGGAATGGACCACCTCTCAAACCTGAATTGACTTTATTATGGGGTGACTCTTCATGAGTTCTTGAAATTTGGTAAAAGGACTAATCTGGTTCTCCAGCTTCATTAAACACTCCATAATCTCTCAGATCTAAGTGTCAGAAGATAGACAATAAGGCCGAAAGGAACAATCAGAGTTTTCTTCCTCAGGTGGTACCAGTAGAAGTTATTTAAAAGATTTGATATATTGTGAAGATAAATGCCTCTTCTTTGAATTTGAATGTCAAACTCCATACTCAAATTATGAATTAAAATTGGTTGCAGAACTTAGATCCTTTCTATACCTGTCTTAAGATTTCTAAAAAAAGCTTAAATTTTACCTGTGTAAACAGCCATCTTTCAAGTTTAATAGAACTATTTTAAAGAGCACACACTTGGGTTTTTTTTCTAAAATAGTTCATTCATAGTTCAAGAAGTACAATTTTGGAGTAGGACTTATTTAAAAATACCTTAAAAATATAATTTCAAAATCTGTAACAAAATGACTCATCAGTCTTTAATACTAAATCCTTGCCTAATCAGTTTCAACACATCAATCAAAACACCAGTATTTGTCTGTAGAAATAAATTAACTTTCCAATATAAAGCAATATAAGTGCCCATGAAATTATAAATATTTTTAATAGTATAATGTTAATAAACTTTTTTAAAAAATAAATTGAGTCAATAGTTTCTAGGACTTACTCAGTCTCCACACAATCATATCTGAACTGAGCTGAGCTTCTGCTATTTTCAAAGCAATTTTTTGGTAAAGGGCACCATTCATTCTTTGATTCATACTTAGCACACTCTGTTCCCGCTCATTCTGAAACTTCTTCCTGAATTGCTGAACTCCTTCCACAGTGTCCAGTAAAGATGCCAGAGGAGCATTATCGATTTTCTTGCCAGCCTCATTCCCCCATGTCAAACTGTTTTCAGCTTTACTTTCTTTTGAGAAGAAAGAACTCTTCAAGGTGAGCATTTCTTTCTCCAAAGCCAATGCTAACTGTTCAATAAGTACACTTTTCCTTCCAGATCTCAGGAGTTTTACATTGCAGCTTGGTGGGAGAACTCTAGTAAGGCTATGAAGGCACTGGAACAAGACAGTCAGATTTCTGTAAAACAAGATGATGATGATTATAATTATTATTATTGCTAACTTACATCTTTAAAATTCTATAGTGGAAAATAAAACAAAGCTACATGGAAACAAAAACGGAAACTTATGCTGATTATGGTTGTAAGTATTGTGTGTACAGTACATACTAGAGACAGCAAGGGCTTGCTAATGGTGTGCACACTGGCCACTGCATGTCCAAAGAATGGACACTAAGCCAACTTCAGCAACACAAATACTTTATGCTAACATGCCTGTCTGTTACATGTGTATTACTTGTTTCTTTAAGAAGCAAGTCCTTCCATGTGAAGGCCACATGTAATAGCACAAAGGAAACATTTTGTTGTCTGGTCTACCTTTAGAGGCTGAAAAAAAAATCACTTTTATCTATTGATTGTCACTGTCAATAGGTATGTACATGCCTGTTAAGTGGCCTGCAGCTTGTCTTTTTTAAATGGAAGGCAAAAGTTGCGCTTAAAAATCAGACATTTAAAATTATTAAGAAAGCAAAATAAACGGCACAGTGACATATTCCTCATTCTAAGAGGAATGCAGAGTTTGTCAAAGTCTTATTTCCACTGTTGTCTTGCTAAACAGGGAAAACCTCAACCCAAAAAAACCCAAAAGCACCCTGAAGTAGCTAGTCTTCTCACATAGATCGGAAAAGCATTTTTCCTTGAAGTACTTCTATTTCAATTTAATTATCTTAACACTCCCCTACTTGTAACATACAGCTTATTTTGGTTCTGAAAGGCTGTGAAAAAAAGAATAGTCTGTAGCTTCCACCTATCACAGAAATATCATAGCTGGATAAAAGATCAATGCAAAGACAGGAAAAAAATTTACAGAAAATACAATCATAGTTACAATATAAACACGCAGGTCATTAATTATTAATGCAAAATGGGATCAAAAGTGAATAGTACTAAGTAAATTAACTTTTGAAAAGGAACTGAAATTCTTGAGCCTTAAAATTTTACTGAATGATTTCTTAAACATTTCTTAAACATTTCTTACACAGAGGCAATCAACTCCTAATTTGAGTAAAAGACTGAACCTCACTATAAAAAACAGACTCTTAAAAGAAAATCTCTTATTTTTTAGCTTGAACTCTTTAGAACAGCCACTTCTCTTAACATTTCATAAGGGCTTTTTATGCTATAAGCCTTATCCAGCTAAATAATAAATTATAGCAGTATTGCTAACTTGCTTAGCCTGCTTTAATAAATTTTAAAAACATTTCTCCAAGAATCTATATAAGAAAGGAAATTGTTGAGATGCTTCAGATTATTTCCTTTTCATAATCACGGTAGATTGGAAATAAGTATAGAAGAAACATGGACAAAATAAGGCTAAATTTATGTTGCAGTACTAAGATAAAAAATGACTTAACAACAAATTTAAACTTAATATAACTTGGGGTTTGTGGTTTGCTTGGGGTTTTTTTGTTTTAATATCCCCTTGAGGATTTTTTTAAATCAACACAAGAAGAAAGTTATATATTATACCAAGAATAAAGTAAGAAAAAAAGGTATAAAATTATGCTGCAGCAAAATGAAGAGAAGAAAGTACCAAGCAGATACTAATGGAGATTAGAAGATTGATTTACAAAGAAGTCTAACTTAAGACAAAATTAAACAATACAGTTGAGGTTCTGGCATACTTCTGATCTGAAAATAATTCTGTTATTGCTCATTGTTACCATATCATCATGCTGGAAGCCTATTGGCTGTGATTTTGGCTCCTGTTTATGGTACCAGAAAAAAACAGCGTAAAGATAAAAAAGCAGGTATGGAATGATGAATATATGCTTTGCTTTGAGTGAATTTACCTGCAAAATATTGTGAGAACTCCTTCAAATGGATTTTTCAGGCTCCAGTTAAAAACTGTACCATACACATTTCCGGATTTATGGCAGAATATGTTATCATGGCATTCCTTAAATGGTGTACATTCCATTTCTCCCAGTAACCATGAATTCACTGGAGTCAGTGTGCAGTCAGAAGACATAATCTGAAAGGAGAATCTAACAGATGCTGCAAGGACAGCAAGTATATCTTCCATGGCACCTGCAAGAAGATACAATGAAAAGATATTTGACCTACATATTTTGATCATGCTGCATGCTTAGAGCTTTGGCTTGGACTCCCAGTTTTGCATGAACCATTTGCACCTCAATTCAGGCATTCTTTTGGAATTTTCTTCTCACCTAAATTCTTATATCAACTTCTGTCAAGCAAAACAGTTGATTAATGAAGCAGCACCAACATAACAAAAGCTCAAGATAAACATCACCTTGCCAAATAAAGGCTACTAACAGCCTCTTGGGACAGTAAGATAACATGTTTGCTTTAGCAATGATACAGCATTAAAGGAAAAAAATTAAAATTCATTGCAAACAAATAAAAGTATATCTCACTACATGAGCAAAAGCTCAGTTTAAAAAAAATCAATTCAATCAGGGATATTAAGACAGGAAGATAAATGACCATAAAAGAGATGTAGATGAGGGAAAACTTCAAATACTTTGGCATTATTTAAGAAGTAATACTGTGTCAGAAAAAAACCCTATATATTTAATCTCATTTATAGAAAAAAAACATAGGCTTCAGCATTCTGTACTCAGACATTTTCAAAATTATCCTTTCCAGATACCCTTCAGCATCAATGCAAGCACAAAACCCTACAGCAAATCCATTTTGAAAAATGTTCCATCTCATGTTTCACCCAGCTTTTAAACCCCAAAAGGCCTATGAAGTCCATGATCAAAGAGACAGATGGGATTACACCTTGAAAACATTGTTTGGCATTACCTAGAATAAACAAAAGAATCAAGTATATATATTTATGAATCTAAAGTATATAAATCTATTTACCTGCACAGTAACTATTATCCCTTAACATCTTTACTGAAAATCTTCCATTTGAAATATCTTCCAGACTTAACTGAATTTTCCCACAGAGTACAGTAACCATTTTGCTCTCCTGTAAACCATCATTCCCATGTTTTTGTTTCTTCGCATGTAGAAGAACTGCGCAGCAGACACGATGAAATGCCAACAAAGGTGAAAGGCTGGTCACAGCAATAACTGTCTTTGCTCCATCCTGCTGAACCCCTGAAGGTCTCTTAGGAAACTCTACTTTCAGATCATTCTTGTTATGTAAGTCCAATTTCATCTTTTTTGGAGGCGGCTCAATTTGACATGACGAGACCTCCAATGCAGAGAAAGTCTTGTTCAGTTTAATGATTTTACTTTGACACTTGATAAGTGGAGAAATCGGAGGGAAGTCTTGATCCATCACTAAAGATAAGCTGACATCATTCAGTGACCTGTGAAAATCCATACAACATGACTGCATTCCCAGTTCACATTTTTGCCGTCTGACACATAACAGCATGCAGATATATACGGACATTTAAGACTACGACAAATTCCGATATCGTGCCAGGTTAAGTCACAGACTGTGCAAAGAGTGGAAGTCCTTCAGATGATTATTTAATCTAAACTTAGTATAAAGACTTTCAAAATGTGGACTGAATTTTCTAAGAGCTTTTAGGAGTTCAATGCCTTGCATCAACTGAAAGAATTTGGATGTTTAATTCAGCCAGAAAAAGTCGAAAATTCTACATAACCTATGCAGATACTCTATGACATTTGCAAATTATTTTTAAAGATTCAATTTTAGTTTTAATAAAAAAATTGCAGAAACTATCAATTCTGCCCTTTTGAGGACTAAAAGCTCTTCTGACAAAATTGAATGTAGAGTAAAATAAAAGGTTTAAGATACCATTACCTTAAACATGCAGCAATTTCCTGAAATGTATGAAGTACTTTATTTATTCAACACAAGGTTCTTTCAATGAAATTCAAATATTACTGTTTCAGATCCTCTCTCAATGAATACATTATTCTGTCAATCAACTCCATCTCAAGATGTCACTAACATCTGAAAGTCTCATGAATCTCTAATTTTCTTTAAGGAGAAGTATCACCACCTTATAATGCAATCTGAGATATCTCTGCAATCTTGCATTAGTAGGAAGCAAAAAAATAAACAATAAAGAATTTCAGTGTTGGGAATGGAGAGAAAGCAAGCCTTTTTCCCCATGAACACAGGTTAGTGTACACAGTACTGAACCAGAGCCCAGAAGATCTAGGTGCTAACTGCTAGCCTGCTAGGTAACTTTTGACAAGACTTCTCCACAGACCTTCTCTCAACTGTAAAAATGGGTGAGAGGGCTAGATTGATGCTGGTTTTTAAAATATTCTGAGGATCTCTGAAGCTATACAGGAATGAAGCATTTCATTTTCAAAACCAAAGTCACCATCATCAAAGCTAAAAGAACAAACACTGGAAAGGCAAAAACAATCTCTTGCCTCAGTGGCTCTTAACAGGGGCTGTTAAGAGGATGAGGTCAACTTTACAAGAAAGTTACAGCAATCTGGCTGTTGAGAAAGAATATACCCACAGCTCCAGCAGAATGGCCAGAGGATGTAACAGGTCAGCTCCCTCACAACCACTTGAATGCTTTTCAGTGGCATCAGTAGTCTTTGAGCTTGCCCTAACACAGTCTCAGCTACATTGCTTGTGGGAACATGGGTCAAAAGGTAAATTCTGACTCCATCAAAGTTTGCACTACACAGTCCACATCATAAATTTGTGTTTCATGTAATCCTGTTTTTTCAATCTGTGTTGCAAATGAGTTCCCTCTTGTAAGGGGGAAATGACATAAGTAGTATTTACAACTAGAATTGAGTAATTAAAATAAACAGAATAAACAAGTAAATGTAAAGATGATAATAAGAACAAACAAATTATTTCGAAGGTTTAAACATTGTATGGCTGATCATTCTACATAATTTACATCATATATAAACTTTGCAAATATTTTGATTGGATACTTGGCTAGAATAGTTCAATTCAAAAGCTAAGTATTTATTAAATTGATAAGAGAACTTAATATGTTTTCTTTTGTGCTTCTTCAAGTAAATCACTGTTTAGGAATGACAAGCTGTTAACAGCAAAACATGAGGAACTGTATACTTAAGATTGAGCTTTATTTACAACACATACTGGTGTTATTATAGCTATGTCAACATGGACTATAAAGAACCACAATATTTGTTGAAAAAAGGCAAAAATTTTGTAAAAAGTCTCCACTGATTTCATTTAGCACAACTGATTTCTGGCTATACAATGTATTTTTTTGCACAGTGCTAGGGAGAGACAATCAGCAGCAACAATACTGGCAAGGACATACACTTGAAACACTTTATATACAGGTGTTCAAAATGTGAAAGTTCAAAGCTTAAAAATCCACTCTTCACTATTGCAGAGCTTAACCTGCACATTAGTTTTCTATAAAACTACCACTGAAATTATTAGATAAATTTATATACTTACAAGGAAAATGATTCTGTTAGTTTTACTCCAACTACCAAGCTGTCACCCACAACACGCTGCCACAATTTCTCTGTGAAGTGGCCTGGGATTTTAGATGCCAATGCTGTCTCTCTACGAAGAGAATGAGGAGGATCTTCTACATCATCCCAAAGAGAGACAAGACCTTCCTTACAGAAAAACGTTTTCTTTTAGATAAATTATATAGATATATTGGTTCTTTTTATACTACATTATCTCCTGTTTTACCACAAATGATTGCTGGAAGAGCTTTTTAGATACATGAAATATATAAACTCCTTATTCTCTACAAGAGATTCAAAAGATAGAATGGCATTTTCTTAAAACACATGATATCACGCAAAGTAAAACTCATTTTCTCCTTGTGAACATCATGTGTCTAAATCTTGACCTGTCATACAATTAATTGTCCAAAGAAGATTTAAGGTGGTAGAATTTATTCTATACTACTAATTGCTCAACATTTTGTTGTCCAAACCTGGCTAACTTGAAAGGGACTGCAAGAGTAATTGAAAGGGAAATCAATTCCATTTCAATTAAATTTGGAGGCTTCTTTGGAGCACCATATTAAGATAACATTTTCCCAAGCTCCATCACCTTCTCAGCCCACAGTTCACTCTGCCCTCATTATAAAATCGATTTTGCTCACACAGATCTATGACAGCTCACTTTTTGTAACATGTTAGATCACAGACAGATATTCAGTATCTAGGCAACTGTGCCAATTAGGACTGTACACTCCTCTACTGTTTGTCACTAACTCTGTTAGAGGTTACTCCTCCATACAGCTTAGTTGTCAGGAGGTAATGTGCACATCAATTTCAAGAAAAGGCAAAACACAACTAGACTTACTCTTAACTACATTGAAAAGTTAAGGTAATGAAACAAACTTAAAGAGTTTTGATAGTGGCAACCCCTACTGGTGAAAGTAACAAGTGGCTAAGTGCAGCAACCATTACAAATGGCTCAGCAGAATTCAGAAATGATCTGTACCATCTTCTGCATTTACCTCTTTTGCATTTGGTAGAATATGGGTTCTTTCTTCAACAAGATTTATTAATGCTCTGCAAGATTCAAGAATAACCTTCTTTTTGAGTTTTAAATGCTGCTGTAGTTCTCGAACGGAGGTGAAACCGGCCTGTAAAAGATAAAAATGATCAACAGACTTATGCTTAGGTCTACTGCAAATAAGAAAGGATACTGAAGATATTGAAATATCTTTTCAGCTTTCCATTTTTATGCAAGTATCAAGAGTCAAGATCCTGGCATTTCTAAAAAATGTCCATGTCAGATTACTCTGCTGACAAAACGTCTATCTCAGAATCTTGGTCTCTCAATATTAAATGTAGAGTTTAAGATAAATATTATGGCAAACTTTATTAAATTATGTAGATATTCAGATCTTTCCTTATTAATCCTGCTTCACTTTTTCACTGATAGCAGTTTCATTTTCTTCTCGAGATTTGTATTGATTATTGGTCAAGTAAGTACATTGAAGAGTTGACAGATTTACAAACAGACATACGTTCTGGCTATGTCTCAGTTAAAAAACCTACAGTTCCCCTCCTCCTTCCAAAGACTCAAAAGACAAAGAAAGAATCATGTCAGCTTCTCAGGTTTTAAGAAAACTCCTCAAAAGCTATTATCTGGAAAGCAAGATCCTGAGAAGTCCAATGCTGTCAAGGAGAGAACAAGCTCACCCCTGGAAGACAAACCAAACTTCCCTCTTCACCATCCCCTCAGAAAATCCCCCAAACAGGATGACACCATAATAAGCCTGAATAAAAAAAGCAATTCCTGTAAGCAAAGAGATGTCCTCTGCTCAAGTTGCAATGGCAAAGGGCATTTAGAGCAAGTAGCACTCAACGTAAGAAGTTCTGGAAAAAATTTGTTATCTATTAAGCCATGCACCCAAGCACCAGATTCCAAGCAATAATCCAGTGCCAGACTTGAATCAAGAGATGAAAATGAAGAGTTAAGAACAAAGATGAGTCTATGATACTTTCCTAATTGAGGTCATCAGAATACTAAACCATCATTTACTCCCACTGGAGCCAACTCCAATAAACACCTAAGAAACAGAAAGCAAATAGGGAAGCACAGACTTGAAAGCAGTCAAAATGGCCAAAAATTCACTGTTGTATGCTTGCTAACGAATCTGACTTTTGGAAGCCTTTTTTCCTCATAAAGTAACACAAGAAAGAGACCTGAAATTTACTACATGGTAAACCCAAGACCAAGTAGTGCCCCCACATCAACTCTCTCTGGCACAAGGGACAGACACATCCTTTCTGCTGTATGCCAAGGTGTACTGCACAACAAGCATCCGAAGTTCCAAGCTTTGCCCTGGGAAACTAAGAAAATAAAACTAGATCACCTTAGAACAGAAAATAAACATGAACATAAGGAGAAGACAGTCCAGAGCCAAACACAACAGAGCTGTGAGTAAATCCAGCATTATAATCCTTACAAAACTGTTAAGTATTTGGGAAGGAGAACAGAGCAGTGGACATAAAGACACTTCTGACTTGCAGTATTTCTGCCAAAACAACCAATTTAAACCATGAGAAATCCTGTAACCTCAGCTGTCTTAATGTAACTGCAATGGTCTGCCAAAGGATGTCATCTTCAGAAGATGCTAAAACACATGTTAAAGAAAAACAAAACTTCATAGGAAAAAAGGCTGGATTCAGGCCCAAAAGACTATATATATGATAAACATAGAACAATTAAAAAATGTACAAACTGATCTAGTTTTCACTTTCACTACCTGCAAAATGCAACAATGTAACTACTGTTTATAACATAAATGCAAAATACTCATACAGTGGACTTGCTCCTGCCAAAGTTTTCACAGATAGAAAACAGTTGTACAGATGTGAAAAAAGGGTAAAGCAACAGAGGATGAAAAAGGGATGAATCTATTTCATTTTGCGTTAAAAGGCAAGATTCCACAGAGACTATCAAAACATAATTTGACTTCAGATTTTTAGAATACCTGAATTTTCATGATAAATATCAGGAAGCACCACTCCAAAACTAAATAACCTCTGGAAATTCCCAAGCTAAGCAGAGCCCATGCACTGTTGCTTCAAAACAATCATCCTTGAAATTCAATTATACATAAGATAACAAAAACCAGCAAGAGTCCTTAATTTTTCAGCAAATACAATATAGAACAATGGAGATCTCAACAAGAAAGAAACAGTGAGGTTAAAAAGCAATATCTGCACCTACTTCCAAATTCATCAGCTTGAAAATTTCAAGGATTTACAGCATTAAAACATATGAAGATTTCCAAATTGCTTACAATGCTTATGCTAGCATGTGGCTTTGCAACTCAGAGATTATAAAGATTTAAAAATACTGAAATAAATGTGGTCTTCTGAAGGATTCTGTAAAAACAACTTTATTGGCACATGATACATGTGGCTTGTTTCCAGCAGAACCAGTAGAAAGTGCAAACCAGATTATTCATTTGATCCTAACACAGATTCAAAGAGCTGTACAGCTGGAAGCCAGTTGGTATATTAAAAGAACACGGTTATGGAACATAGAACATGTATCAGTCAATGGCAGGGTGGACAAACTTCATTGCAACAGTGAAAGGAGCAACAAATGACAGATAAGCTAATTTCTCTTTTGTAGAAGAGGAAAGTAATGTAATGAGTAGAGAAAGAAAGTAGCAGCAAAGAAATAAGTTTTAAAATATATGACTGTCAAAAAAAAATCAGAAAAACATAAAAAATGGATTTAGATGGAAGCTTGCACTTCTGCATGTTAAAGCCAATAGGCCTCTAATCTGCAAGTGGAGAACTGTAAAAATGCAGGCTTGGACAGGACCTCAAGAGCCCCTCAAAATTAATCCAGCTCCTCTTTTCTTGTGCTATCCAGGAAGGAAAAAAATATTTTGTCCACAGTTCTCAGAACAACATCTTTTAGCTTTTGGAAGATGCATGATATCTCTTTAGATACCTTGTTTGTTATTAGAACTAGAAAAGTCTTCTTTTTCAGTCTTTTCCTAATATGGCCTCAATTTATTTATTTATTATCCAGCAAACTGTTGCCAGTTAATTTGCTTCATTTTTAAAGGCTGGAAATAAAAGTGCCACAATACCCCACTTATTTTTGACTAATTCTCAAATGACAGGAATAATTACCTCATATCTCATGCTTAAAGCACTCCTAGCAAACTAACAATAGCCTCACATCTCAGTCTGAGATCTGACCCAATCTGACCTTTGGGTTTTTTTAATAAACTTCCTATTTTGTCAACTATTATGCATTCAGTCTAGGCCAATGCACACACTGCAACAGCACTTTTTGGCAAGCATGCTGGGTGTTTACCAACAGGATGAAAGACAGGTAAGTAAAAGTTAAGCAGAAAGGCAATGATATATTCCCATGGATTACTTGGGCTCTAGCAAGTTTTCCCCTGCTTGTTTTGTAAATGATGCTAATTAAAAAAGGATACATTTTAGCTTCACCCACTGCACTTTGCAAAATTATCCTTATAAAACCGCTAGGAACAGAGGAGTAACATCAGCAGGTGGTGAAATAACCACAATCACAAGTTTATGTAAAAGCACTGGGAAAGTGGCACTACATGACGTGAAAGTTATGTAATATGGAGCAAAAGAAGTAAAAATTCTAGTTTTGTTAAACTGGTATTTATTCATCTACGAGTAAAATGACTGTTAAGAAGCTTTGATAAGATAGCTTCAGCATTACCTCAAACTTTTAATTAAACTAGATCTTTACAATTGTCCAGAAGCATTTGTAACTGAGAGAACTGACAGACGACCAGTGATTTAAAGCAACTTGGTATGTTGCTTTCTTCACAGACCCCTTCTCCAATAAAAACAGTATCTATAACCTCACCCTATAGAAAATGTAATGACACAGAACAGTAATTTATAGAAAATATGGAGACAGAACTGTTGAAGTCAAACCTGCAATCTTGTTTCAAGGGCTTGAACAGTAAGGAAACCATTCTCTTGCAATCCTTCTGCAGCAGGAACATCATGTTTATAATTAATACCACTCTGAAAGAACACAAAAACAAAACCCTGAATGAATTAAAAAGCTGAAAGTAAGGTACAGCTATTACACAGCATTGTAACATTCCAGGGGAAAATGCAGAAAACCAGCAGAATCACATTATGCCTTTTAAAAGGCAAATCTTATCTTCTGAAAGCATTTAGAATTTGATAATATACAATGGAAAGATCCAGTTATGGGAAGATAATTAACAAGCACTATGGCCTTAATTAAGAGTCCTTAGACAAAAGGTAAGCATTCTAGCTAAACTATTACATATGTGAAGCATTTTCAACTGCCTTAATTCCCCAAAAGAATGTTGCTACTGTCAAGGAAATAGACTAATTTCTTCAGATAATTTATGATTACAGCAGGGAATATTGTATTCAAACTTCATGGCATTTCACAGCACACATCCAATTTCACTTTGCAGCAATACTTTAATGATTTTTTGAGATTTTCTTAAATTAGTAAGCACGGACTGAGTAGCTGGGAAACGGCAAGCTCAACTTACTGCATAGTTGACCCCTTCAAGGTCTGTTATTCTGAATGTACTTAACACTTCTGTATTGGAGTCATCCTTAAAAAGTAGTAACAGTTGCTCACTTCCAGAGCCAATAAAATCATCCACCAGAACCGACTTCACTTTTTGCCATTTGGAAGCCACCTACAGTAGAAGAGGTTTTAAAACAGATTTGAGTAAATCTTGTTTTTGAGATCTCATTTTGGTGAAGCTTACTTATTATAAAGCCTATTCAAGTGTGTGGAATACAGTAATTTTAGGAAGTTTCCAGCTCTCACTCTCACCCCATCATTTAGATCCTATGTAACTCTGGGAAAAATTAGCCATTTCTCTTTAAAGATCACTTTCCAGAATACAAGTTGCAGAGATGACAACTTTTCAGTGTATTCAAACAGCTGAATGCTGTAATATTTATTTAGAACCAGTAATACTTTCAGATCAGTTAAAGGTATTAAAACTTTTGACAGTGAGAAATATTTTTGCTTCATTAGACACTAAAATATGTTTGAAAGGTGAAGACAAATTTGTACAATAATGCTGACAACTAAAGAGGACAAATTTTTATTTCCTGAGTTACACAAGTCTTCTTGACAGGTTATTATAAAATCCTACCACTTAACTTTGCCTTTCCTAACTTTAGGAAACAATAGCAAGCCCTCTTATTGTCATTTGCATGAAAGAACACTTCTTGTTACTAGGAAATGAGACTGAAAAGCTTTTAAATTCTAATGAGTACTTTATGCTTTGCAACAATATCAGTTTATTTTAACACGAATTACATAAGCACATTCATAACTGTCTTACAACTTCAAGTTCTCACACTACTGCAGTTTTCAAACAGCAACAGAAGCTTTGGCTCAGACTCATAAGTGTATTTTTAAGAGATAGAATCCCAGCTTCATTTTCAGATATATAAGCAACCAATGAAAGCAAAAAAATCTCATATTTTAGACTGATTATTTTAACAGCAACAATAACAAGAAAACAAAAAATCTAAAGAACTTAAATACGCAGTTTTTCAGCTGCAGGAACTTCAAATAAGAAAACATATATGAAAAAGACAGTGGTAAAATGGAGCTGTTTAAAGCCACCAGTACCTGTAAGCTGTCTCTCCTCTGTACAACACAGCTATTTCCACAGGCAAAAGACACAATAAATAGCAAATCATTGCTACGGGTTACAGCTGTTTTTACTGAGCACGGTTTCTCGAAAGGAAGCTCACAAACACCTTTAGGGAGACCATTTTGGAACCAAATAAGCTGGTTCTTGTGGGTTATGGCAACAAGTGATATTTGGAGCTGTTTTTTCAATCTCTCATTCTTGCAGATGTAGACAGAAGATACCACTCTGCTGTAAGCATGAGGCATGAAGCAGGTTCCAGTCAGCATTTTTTGTGTCTGAATTGCGTATCCAAAGAGTTCACTACCCCAGATGGCTCTGTCTGAAATGGAAAGCTCATCTGTATCTTCACTCTCTGGCAGGCAAGCAGTTCTTATCCCTAAGACGACAGTGCCTTCACCTACAATTTCACCTGTCCACACAACAGAAGAAAGCTGAAAAGGAGCACTTTGAACCATGCAGGTGTTGGAAGAGATGTAGAACAGCTTGTTGGCGTGTCTCCACAACACTGATGGGCCAGCAAACAACCTGACGTCTTCTTTCAGTTCATAATCCAACTGAAAATGAAAGGACTGCTCAAATTGATTTGAGCTGTGGAGAAACAATAAGAGGTATTTGATACTATTCCGTTTTTTCTTTTTCATCAAAATGCAGGGAAGAATAATCCCTGTTCTGGAATCCGTTGTGCAGCTACAACAAATCATTTCAATTTTTGAGTGACTGGCACGCATGCTGAATGCTCCAGAAGACTTCTGAACAAACATCTTAGTCTCTCTATTGAACACCATTCTTCTGACACATAAATTCATTGTTTTATCAGCTGCTCCCTCCACATGTTTTGTTTTTGACAGCTGAAATACAAGGACTTCACCGTTGTAGGACAAGAATTGTTCTTGCTCACCCAGAAGCATCTTGATTTACCTTTATGTATATTCCTCTACAAGAAAACCATGTGCATCCACATTTTTGCCAGGATTATTTCTTTGTGGAAATTTTAAACAATCTGGACATTTTTCATCTACAAAAGCAAACAAGAAAGAAAGATGAATTGTTTTGGGACAAACTGAACTGATCCTTAACAATAAGAAAAAACTACATATTGCAAACTAACAATGTGGAGCAATTTGAGAATGAGGGCAGTGTGCGCTTTAATCTCAACAGATTAAAAATGAAGTTTAGCAACTTTGCACCGAGAGATTTAAGTAATAGAAACATATCATAAACGTTTATTTACTAGAGCATGAATTCTCTGGTTACCAACAGGAGCACGGCATAATACAAATTAATAGAAACCAAACCAAACCACACACTTGGTCGTGTGAATTGAAGGCATCAGTGCCACAAATATACTGCGCGGACAGGAGAGCAATCTCACCCATCTGCCCCGGGACCTCATCCCTCTCTCCCGGGGGTCTCCCCCATCTCACCCCTCTCTCCTGGAGCCCTCCCCCACCTCTCCCTGGGGTCTCACCCCACTCTCCCGGGTATCTCACCCCTCTCCCCCTGGGGTCTCCCCCCATCTCCCCCCCTGGGGTCTCACCCCTCTCCCGCTGCGGTCTCCCCCACCTCTCCCGCAGCAGTTCCGGGCAGCGCGGCCGAACCTCCCGCCGCGCGGGGCGAGTCGGGAGCGGGCCGGGCCTAGGGCGGGGCTCCCCCCCGTTGCCCAGGCCGGGCTCTGGGTCGGGCCGTGCTGTGGGCCGTGCCGTGGGCCGGGTTGTGGGCCGTGCCGTGCCGTAGGCCGTGCCGTGCCGTAGGCCGTGCTGTGCCGGGTTGTGGGCCGTGCCGTGCCGTGGGCCGTGCCGTGCCGGGTTGTGGGCCGTGCCGTGCCGTGCCGAGGGCGGGCGGGGCTCTCCCCCGTTGTGCGCCGCCAGCCCCGCCCCGCCGGGGTCACGCAGCGCTCCATCCCCTTTCCCGCTGCCGGAGCCGCCTCAGCGCGGCCGGACGGACGGACTCGCCGCTCCAGCCATGGCCGAGGTGAGTCCCGCCTGCCCCCCGGGTGTCCCCTGCCCAGCGCGCTCGGGCGGGCTCGGCCGGCCGGGCCCCGCCGCACAGGGGAGGGCTGGGGCCGCCTGGGTCCTGTCCCTTCCCTCCCCTCCACGGCCCTCCCGTGCCTTGTTTTCTTTCAGCAGAGACAGGACAAGGCGGCGCTGATCAGCGAGACCCGGCGGCGTTTCGAGGCCGAGTACCTGCTGGGTGAGCCGGGGCCGGGCGTGTGTTCACTGGGGCTTGCCCGCTGTCGCTGCTCCCCTCTGCCTGCCAGAGCCCCCTTTTCCAGGTGGTTGGGTGCTTGTGCCTTTGCACAGAATCGTCTGGGTTGGAAAAGGCCTCCGGCATCATCGAGGCCGACCTGGGGCTGAGCAGCGCGGTGCCAGCCAGCCCGTGGCACCCACTGCCCGAACTGCTCCGGGGTGCGGGGGTCACTCCGCCACCTCCCTGCACAGCCCATTCAAATACCCAGTCGCTCTTTCTGTGAGGAATTCCTTCCCAATGCCCAACCTGAACTTCCCCTGGTGCAGCTCAGGGTGTCCGAGGGTGCGGGCGGGGGTGATGCACGGCAGGTTTCAGTGCTGGCTCTCGGTTCTGTCTGTGTGTCTGTCTGTCTGTCTGCTGGGTCGCTGCCTTGGGCTGCAGGACCTGTCGGGGCAAAGCTCAGGGTCCTTCTGCCTCGCAGTTGTGTTTGGGTGGCTGTAGAGTGGGGTCTGGGAAACTGCTGTGCTTGGTGCTCTTTGGACATAAAACATGGGGAAGGGGGAAGAAGGGAATTCTTCCCTCGACGAGTTTGTCAAGGGAAGAGTTGCTTTTCTGAAGTAACTTGCGCTTGCACGCAGGCCATAGTTAAGATCATACTGTGTGTCCAACTCGGTTCTTAAGTGCAGGTGCATTTAAACTTGTAAATGAAGTCTGGGAGATGGTGGGGATGCCTGGGGGAGAGAGAAGACTGGGGTAAGCCTAGCAGGGTTTCCTTTCATTTCAGGGTTGATTTGCATTGCTTATGGTGGAAGAATATATAGTACTAGAGTATGCTAACAACTATAGTAAGCAGTACATTTTATGACTGTCTAGAGACTTCCTATTAAAAACATTCTTCTATCCAATTTTTAATGCAAATTCATAAGAGTCCAGTAGTTGTATTGCCTGCATCTCCTTTAACAAAGGCCTCAGTCCTGCAAACACAGGCCTTGCATTGATGTTTTTGATCAGAATTATTTGGGTTACCTAGCTCTCACTTTTATATAAGTTACATGCTTCCATGACTTCTTTGTAATTGACTAGAATGCTTTTTGGGGGAACCTTGAGGGTGGTACAACTTTGTCTCTGCTAACTTTTGTAAAGGAGACTACTTTGGTCTTGGTTAGAGATAACCTATTTTCTGGCAAGGTGACGAAATTATTGGAAAGTCTTGAAGTAGAAAGCTTCTTTTCCCATGTAATATTTACTAATGAATAAAAGTGTCTTTGTAAAACTCAGGCTCAGGTGCATGGAGGATCATCTTAAATTCTAAATTCTTTCAGCTCTTAATGTTTTTAGTTAGTGTATATTTTCATATAGGTGATTCAACTTGCTTTATGTTCTATTATACCAGAGTCACACTCATAAATAATTACTTCAGAAAGCCTAGAACTGCTTTGGGTCAGTTGCTGCAAAAAGGAA
The DNA here is from genome assembly GCA_035221455.1 of Xenops minutus. Lineage (NCBI taxonomy): Eukaryota > Metazoa > Chordata > Aves > Passeriformes > Furnariidae > Xenops > Xenops minutus. The sequence continues at coordinate 101,772,826 of JAWWEE010000001.1, forward strand.
GTATTATCCTCTCAGTTGACCTGTTCCTTAAAATCTTGCAATTCCTTAAGTTTCTCTAGTTGTAATGAAGCCTCTGTTGGGCTAGTTGATACAGCCATTAAAATAATTGAATACTGTTGCAAGGTAAGCTGTAATCCTATTTGTAGTGTTTTGAACACGTTTTTCTCAGTAAGCCCATTTTTGGGTCATGGTTTAGGGTTCTTAGCCCTTTCAAGAAAACAGGATTAGGACTTTTTGAGTTTATGTTCTTAAGACTCTATCTCAAATTAAGGAATTCCAGAAGCAAATTAACATTGTCATACCCGCTTCCAAGTGAGCAAAACATAGGAGTTTAGTGTTATAGTGGTGCTTCAGCCTTTACTGTTTATGTTCTAAAATGTATTCTTTTGTGCTGCTTCTTAATCAAAAGGAATGTGGAGGTGCATGTATGCAGAGACCCCTGAACCCGTGACTTTGTGGTGTAAACGTACAAATGGTTGCTTTGTATCCAACAGTTCTAGTCTGTTTTCAAAACTAAGAGCATGATCAGGCTACATTAAGAACCTGATCTTTCCTGTGAAAGTTTAATGTGGCCATGGAATTATGGACCTCTACAGAGCCAACTTTATTCCATTTACAGGTCAGCTGCAAGTGTTAAAAGCGTGAGCTAACTTTTCAGGCAGTTGTCCAAAGGTTGCAGCTGTCACTTTTATTTTGCCTCTGAGGAAAACAGTGTAACTGATTATTCTAGGAACTTAGTGATTCTGATCATCGATGATGGTTAAATGGTTTTTCCATATTCTGTAACTCATAGTTACTGGTTTCCCCCTGCACTCTCTTGTGCTGGAAGAATTGGTAATGGTTGCAAATGCTGAGACGGCCTTACAGTAATGTTTATTTTTGTTGTGAAATGAAAACTTAGAGGCCCTTTGAAATCCTAATTTTTCATTGAAATCACTTATTGGTTGAATACTATTTTTATATTAAAGTAGAATCTACAAAAATATATTATTATATAGCTGATTCAGAAAAGTCTAATATTCCAACATGTATTGGATGTTATAGTTCAATATTTCACATAAAAGTTAAGACATATGCTGTGGTGTTGATAATTTTCAAGGTAGGGTGGGGCAAGTTTTATTCAGTGATTGAAAGGACCATAAATCCTTTTTGAATTATACAGTTGTTTAATTGTTGTGTCTGAATTAGAAAATTGTCTTGATAGTCAGATACAGTGTGGAAAATAGTGTCCGAAAACCTTACTGGCTTATTTCCCCAAAGTTTGCACAAAAACTTCCCTGCTTGAAGTTCTTCAGCAAATTTGGCTGCTCAGGGATTCTAGAAGGAAAGCTTGTCCATTGTTGGATCTTATCTGCAAAGCAGTGTTTAATATTAACTGAGATCTTGTGGTCTCTTCAGTTAACTTTCTAGCTGGATTCCAAGGACACCTTCAGTTCTTGTGAGAAAGGTATGTTCCAATAATTAAAACTCTTGCATTTAAAAGGCATATTTCCAGTAGTGAAAAGTTCCTGTCAGTCCAGTAGCCTGAAAAACAGTCTGATGTGATAGGTAGACAGCACTTTGTCTTCACAGTTCTTGGGCCTAATTTCTGTTTTGTCTTTGCATTCTTTGTTAGCAGTAGTGATGTAAATTATTCTGGTGGTGAAAGGAACAATGAAAACAAAAGATTATTTTCTAGTATTGACTGGTACTAACAATGTTTTCTAGCAAACAGTCATGTCTTTTTCTATAGTGAATTTTCATTCCTTAGAGGATTTCTAAAATTAGCTTTTATTTCTGGGCTACTGCTTTTCATTTTAATGTTACAGTAGAAATTATTTATAATCAAATCTTGTTAGGTTTTCCCAATCAACAGGTTTTCTTCACATTTCCTTTGCATATTTAACATTTCTAATTGTCTGTATTTCTTGTCCCTCCCCATTTACGTCATTTTACTTTCTTTGTAGGCAAAGCATAACTTTCAGGAAAAGATTTTGCAGGAGAGGCTTCCCACTCCAATATAAAGGATTAAATTGCATCGTGACTTTCTTTAAACCAGGAGCAAATATGTTTTGTTAATCATATTGTCTGATTGCAAGTAAAATTTTAGACATATGCATCCCATGTGATATGACTATTGTAGGTAACTCTTAAGGTAATGTTTTACGTACCTGCTTATGTCTTTTAATGCTCTGAAAAATCTATTTTCCCTAGTTCTTGGCTTTCAGGCTGAGAGTGGTGGAAGGATCAGTTAAGAAAAGTACTTTTGCAAAAACTCTGTAGTATTAAAGGCAGAGCCTTCTATTAAAAGTAGTCTTTATTGTCACTGAGAGTATTCAGTTTTGCTAAAAGTTTATCTCATCTTGTGGAGGCAGATATTTTATTTGTTTATTGCTGCTTGATGTTATTGAAGTAATTCCTTACTAGACAGAAATAGTTTTCTTTATCCCTGTCCCTTTATGGCTACTGACATTCTTAAATTGTTTTCAGTCTTGCTGATTTCCTCATGTAGCAATTGAAGGCACATACCTGAATTGTTGTAGTACTTAGCTTAATGTTTGGCATCAACAAGCCAATTAAAACGAGTTTCCTTTTTCTAGCCAAGGCCAAAGGAATAATTATGACCATTTCAGGCTGAGACTTCTTAGCTGAGATAGTTTTAATGCAGTAGTTGAGAGTCTTCTTATAATGCAACACTTGACATACTTTTCTGAACTGCTTTTTTTTCCCCACTTTGTACAGTTGAGTGTTGGGATTTTTTCTCTATTCAAAGGCATATAGTTGCTATCCCTATTTAGCTTTATGTATGATTTGTTCTGTAGCATTTCTTTTCTAGATAAGAGTTTGTTCTGCAGGGAGAAGTCATTCCAGTTGAGAATTCGGAGCTTCTCTGGATTAATTTAGTGTGGGACTTAGCTGAGCTGCCTCGTTTTGGGTCCTGTATTTCTTTTTTCCTAAAGCCTGAACACTGGAAGAAAACACAGCAGTGCAGCATTGGTCTCCTGGTATCACAGAACAGGTCAGGTAGGAAGGGACCACAGTGGGGCATCTGGTCCAACCTTCCTGCTCAGGCAGAGTCATCCCAGAGCACATGGCACAGGATTTTATCCAGACTATTCTCAAATGTCTCCAGTGAGGGAGACTCCACAGCCAGTCTGGGCAATCTGTTCCAATGCTCAGTCACATGCACAGCAGAGAAGTTCTTCCTTATGTTCAGGTGGAACTTCCTGTGCATCAGCTTGTGCCTGTTGCCTCTTGTCCTGTTTCTCAGCACCACCAAGAAGATCCTGTCCTGGCTCTGTCCTCTTGACACCTTTCCTTCAGATACTTTCAGATATGGGTGAGGTTCCTTCTCAGTTGTCTCTTCTTGAGACTGAACAGGCTGAGGTTCTTCAGGCTGTTCTTGTAAGAGATTCTCCAGTCCCTTAGCCATCTTTATAACCCTCTGCTGGATCTGCTGCAGGAGCACCTGACATTTTAAAGTAGATGGCATTGAAAAAAAAAAAATGATGTGAAGAGAAGGGATATTACAAGTTTTGCATCAAAGCACTTAACGAATTCTTTTAGTGAAAGTATTGCAGGGAAATTTGTATTCATTTAGTTTTACAATTGTTCTCAGAGCTGTTGCCTGGTGTTATGGAAGATCCTTTATGTTGAAACATAGTAATTAAGTGATACAGTTTCACTGTAAGTTTCTCAGCTTGAGGAAGACAACTATTAAAAGAGCAAAATGTGTTCTTGGAAAGAACAGAACTCACTTAAGTGGAAAAAAAAAAAAAGGCAAGTAATATAAAAAGCTACTATTCAAACAGAACTTTGTCTTCTTCTAGTCTTTTCTCTTGACCTCAAATGGTCAATGAGGAAATGAAAGTAACCTTAAGAAGCATTTCAAAATAAGGGTAATTACCTGGTCAATTTTGCTCCCTCACATTTTCCTGAAGATCTTTTAGCTAAAGGAATAAAGAGGACTAATTATGACTTGGATTTTGGTTTTGATGCTCTGGTAAATATCAAATTTGCTAAGCAGATTATGCTTTTTTTTTTGCTTTTTTGGATCTGAGTCTTGCTTGTTTTTTACACAGCTTACCAGTTCAATTGAAAAGTCTTGTAGCATTCACGTTTTTCCTCTTCCATGGACTGTAGAACTATTCTGTGGCACACAAAGATTTTAATCTCTTAAATTAAGGGAGGAGTGAGGTTTCTAAGCTGCTAAACTATGAAATGTTTCACAAAAGTCTGGCACTGCTGTTATATATGTGATGTTTCACTATCTCTTTCTGAGCAAAAATAGCTGTTATTGCTGTTTCTTGTGTTACCTTCTTGTGTTACCTTCAGTTGGTTTGTGTTCCAAATGTATTATGAAATGCACTTCTTTATGGACTTAATTACAAAGATATCCATCTTCCTGAGTTGAGGGTGACTAAACTTAGTGTCTCAGCTCTCAGTGGCACTTCTGCAAGTGTAAAGAGTCAAGCACCTAATTTTCTTTTGAGAAAAGCATCAGTATATGTTTACAGCTATTGTAAGTGGCTAGGCTTGCAGATTGTCTGCAGTAAGTTACTTTCATTTATAGTTTCACCTGAATTTCCATTTGGCTGTCCCTCAACTTTTGTTTCCTTTTTGGCTTAATTGTTGTGCAGGATGTTTTTAAATTATGTGTTGACATCTCCAAATGTCTTATTTTCTTTAAACTGATACTAACTACAAAAGTTTCTAATAATACAGTAAATGCACTCAAAGTGTTCCATGTGTATTTTAAAATTAGGCAACTTGTACAAATTTGAAAAGGAATTCCTCCTCTGAACTGATCCATTTTCAATCACTGGGTGCCTGGAAGGAGTCCAACAATTTCATATCACTCTGCTTTGTATGTGTGAGCTAAAACACCTTACTTTTGAGTTCACTTTCTCATTCTAAATTTTACTTATTTTGTAATAAGACTGGAATAAGTCAGGTAAAAGTCATATGGTAATCAGTACTCCTTCTATTCTGTCAATCTTGTTAAGCTTACCTGATTCAAATACTGGCATTCTGCAAGTTCTTGTGGATGCAGAATTTGACTAATTGTTCCCCTTGGTTTAGTGTGCACTGTGGCATATATATAAATTCAGATTACATGAGCCTTGTTGAGAGTTTAGTTGCTGAAGAGAGGGGAAAATATTTTTTTCAACTATCCCTATCTCTGAATCCAGCTTGCTTCTCACTGATACGGGAAATTTAGACAAAACATTCTCTTTTTTCCCCTTTGACTCTCATTTTCTTAAAATACTCACAAAGTTAAATTTCTATTACTTTTTAAAATATTATTTAAGTTCATAGATGGAAAGAATTTGTTAGTGGCTGAGAAACATGTTTGGAGGCTTGCTTCACATAATGATATCTGAATGTTTTCAAATTACAGTTTGATACAAGATTCACAATTCTGTCATTTTGACAGTTTACTCTCAAACAGATACTGAAAACAAAGAAGAGAGCCTCTGAAAGTGGTGTGAAATGTTATCCCATTAGTTTTTACAGAATCCCAAAATATTTTGAGTTGGAAGTCAAGTCCAGCCCTTAAGTGAATGACCCCCCACAGGGGCTGAACCCATAACCTTATTGTTACTAGCACCAGGCTCTAACCATCTGATATAATCTTAGGGTTCTGCTGGTGGATTTTCTCTTTAATTGCACAGTACCCAAATCCCTTTTATAAACAGAATATACATGGGACTGATCTCAGCAAAATGCTTGGCTGGTTGTTCAATTGTGGTCACTCATAGCTGGAAGCTAGTGCATGTTTGTTAGAGGTAACTAAACCAAGGTGAAGTAAGGTAGCTCAGTCACTGGAGACACGTAATATTGATGTTAAAGTAAATCTTTGATCTTGCAAAGCCCTGGTTTGCTGTGGCTATGAGTACGAAGGTATGGCTTAAATATCCCATGTACCACAGTGAATAATGCACAGCACAGAACAGTCTGTGTGCCGTGGTTAAGAGAAGCCAGTGCCTCTCTTACTTTACCTGGCTGTGGATGTGCCAGCTTGGTTACTGTACATGATAGTACCTCTGAAGGGAACATGGGTTGGAATGCATGTTACATGAAGAGAGGCTGTGTAATCATTCTACCCTTTGAAGTTTTCAGTCCATGACTGAAAAAAAGGTACTTAATCTGTTTGAACTTCAAAGTTAGCCTTGCTGTGAGTGGGAAGGAGTTAGGAGAGAGATGTCCTGCAGAAATCTTCAGTGTTAATTTTTCATGATTTTCACTTCAAGTTGAGTACTGTTAGCATTTCTCAGGCAAAACTGCCCAAATCCTAAATAATTTCAAATGCGCAGTTGAGACTACTAGATTTCATATGCAGAATTTTTGGCAGTCCATTACTTTTACCTACAGCCACGGGGAAGTTCAGCATTTCAGTGTGGTGCTGAGTGAACACTTTGCTGGGCTTAGTCAGAATATAGTGTATCGGCTGTCTGGTGCAAGTATGGAAATGGTGAGAAAAGGAACTTAAATATTTACAGGGGTTTTAGTGGATTGGAGTCTTTCGGGCAGAGGAGCAAGGAGGGGACTAAAATTAAGGAAAGAGTGATTTTTAGACTTGTCTAAGGAACAAGGTAAGGTAGTGGGATGGGATCAAGGGAAGGAGAAATTTGAAACCCAATGGAGAAGGAACCCAGTAGATCATGTACGTAAAAGCAGATATGAAAAAATTCTTTGGGGAGTGCAACAACAGTGACTCTTAGTGGAGGGACACATTTAAAACTGGTATATTCTTACATCTATATTGACTAATTTTTGACAGGAAACAGTATAAATTGAGAGACAAGTAAAATAGGTCATAGCTTTGCATGTAAGCCAGTAAAACTACAATTATTGGCAGAAATTAATGGTGTTTTTGTCTTAACATCTTCCTCAAGTTGTTTGAAATATGCATCCCCAAACCATCCAGTTTTAAGCAGTTTAATTATAATGGCTCTGAAAGTAGTTATTTCGAGTTTATTGCTGCTGACAAAGGAATAGTCTTTTCAGTAAATGAATATTAACATTGATTTTATTCATGATCAGTCTTAAATTCATGCTTATCATGGAAAAAAAAGAATTAAGTGAATGGCTTAAAAGTTTAAATTTTTTTAGTAGTTAGCAAAGAGGTATGTGTCAGTGTCTGTTGCTCTCAGAAGCCTGTTCCTATCATGGGGTCTGGATTTACATTCTGTTTATACCGATTTCTCAAACAGATGAGCATTGTTTTAAAAACTGACCCTTTGTTTAAGCATATCTCACTAGGAATAGGACCACTTGGGCATTTGTATTTTACAAACTTTCCTGTTAGAAAGTAAGAAAAAAAGAGCAGCCACTATTTCATCTGAAGTATTTCCTAAAGCTGTTATCCAGTCGCTAATGAAGCATAAGGAGAGTTTAAAGTCTTTGGTATTGCTCTAGAGTTGCATGTGGTTGGTGTTTGGCAGGGTAACAATTTATAACTAGTGTAAAAGTGTGACTTTTTTTTTTATTTTAAGAAAACAATATTGTTTATGCAATTATGTATGTTGCATGGTCAAAAAGAGTAATTTTAACATGTGTTGTCTGACATTTTGTGGTCTGACCAGGTGATGCCTGTAAGTTTGAGAACTCGAGCATGAGCTAATGATGCTTAATATACATGTTCATCAGTACAGATCTTCTTAGACGATGTAACAATTCATGTTAATTACAGAAAATTGATTTTAGGAAAATTACACTTCTCCTACATGCACCTTCTTGTTTTCTAATGTTTTTTCTTTGAATAAGAATCACAGAAAATAATTTTCTAGTGAGAGTAGTGTCCCTAAATATCATCATAGCAGATAGATAGATGGTTTTAATCTATTTCTCATGCTATGCTTGTTTGCTTAAATTTGAAACTGCAGAAGACATCCTATGTACCTAGTAGATGCGTAGATACATACACTTGACAAATCTCTTCATGTTTTTGTAGCAAATGCTATATTCTTACAATTATTTATTTGTTTGCTAGATAAATCAGATAAATATGATTCTAGAGATGTGGAAAGACTTCAGCAAGATGATAAATGGGTTGAAAACTATCTGATTTGGCGTCATGATGTTGTGGATGATACTTTAAAGATGATTGATGAAAGCTTTCAGTGGAGGAAAGAATATACAGTTAATGGTAAGCTGTGTTACGATTTTGAAGGTATTTGTTGCTTTCCTATTGAATTTCACCTGACTTCTGTATTTAGCTTTTTTTTTTTTCAGTTCTTGCTCAGCTATCTCTTGTCTCTTTGCACTTGCTAGAATAGAGTCCTAAAAAAAACGCTCACAACAGAGCTCCCTTGTTTATTGTAATAGCACTAGTCTGACACAATAAGTAGAAGAGATCTCATTTTTGTGCTCTATGAGAATGTTTTGAAGGTGAACTATATCTACAGGACTTCACAATCTGAAATAAAAGATAAAGCAAGGGAGGAGGGCTGTAAAAATAAATATTTGCAGCATTTTTTTTCTTACATAGATTGTTTTTCATATTTCTCAGTAATGGATCCTACTCTATAGCATAGGAGTAGTAGAAGAGGATAGGAAAGATTTTAAATTTTCTCAATATTTGCTTTAGTAAAGGCCTCAGAAAGTAGTTTATTATAAAAATATTTCTGTATTTTTAGCTAGACCTTTGCATTTTTAGGGACTTAAGTTACAATGTGATTATTAATATGGTTACTGAAATATTTCATTTGTCTTTGCAGACTTGTCAGAATCTGTCCTTCCAAAATGGCTATTTGAAATTGGTGCTCTCTTTCTGCATGGATATGATAAAGAGGGCTATAAATTATGTAAGTTATACAGACTATATTTTCAGTCATTCATTGTTATTTTGTTTACAGCATTTTAACATCTTTTTGAAAAATATTTTAAGAATAGAAGTAGGTATGTATTGGCAACTGATTTTACTAGAAATGATAAGTTGGTACCTTAGAATATTTCTTTGGATCACAGAAGGGGAATGGGTAAACTTTGTCAGCAGTTTAAAAAAAAAAAATTATAAACCTTCATTCTATTTATAATGCAGTTTTTAACTTTTCCTGTGTAAGCTTGTCTCTGCATCCACTGTAGTGAATATATAGCCAGCATAAATGTTCATAATTGCAGTGCATTGTCAGTGCTATTCCAGCAACCCACCTTCTTACATACTTGCAGTGGTTCACAGTAAGGTTGCAATGGTTTGGTTTTATTGTTGATTTTTTTCTTTTTATGTCATTGGAATGTTCAGAAACAGCATGTACAGCTGAGAATTGTTTGAGAATGAACTTTGAAGTTGTTTGATTAACTTCTAATAGTGAAAGAGTAAGATTTGTAGGGATACTGTGAGTATTTCAGGCAATATTTGTGGGTATTTGTTGGGTTTTTTTAATAGTGTATTATAGGTAGTCAGTATTATTTTCTATAAATAAATCTGTTGTAACATCTCACATAGTTGCTTTTAATTAAGCTTAAATTCTGTGAGGCAAAAGAGGCATTTTAAAAAAATCACTTTCCAAGCCTCATGAACTTTGAGCTAATCTTGACCCTTGTTAAAAAACAAAACCAAAACAAAACTCAAAAAACAAACAACCCCCCCCCAATCAACCAAAAAAAAAAAAAGCCCGCACAACCCCCCCCCCAAAAAAAAAATTAAATCTGAAATTCTGCCTTTGCTTTTTTTTTTAATGAGAGTTAGTTTCTAATTCCAGAGATACAGTCATTGCTGTGAAAGATTGGATTGTTAGTGTGTTTTAAACACAAATGTAGTAGTTCAGTGTATGTTCTGTGGTTGAATAGGGATTTCTCTTAAAAGTTTTGAAATTAGAGTCTAGTCAATACACCATTTAAATGTTAAAACATTTAAAAACGTTTGCTTCTTTGCATGGAAAAAAAAAAAGGTTTTCTTATTTCATTTTTGCCATTGGAAGTGAAGACGCAGAGGATACTTACTGATACTTCCCAAGTTTCAGGGAGAAGGATATTAAGAGTATATCTAAAATTATTTTCAGGCTTGTCTAATTTTGACATCATAAAAGTACTATAAAAATGAAACCTGCTCTTCACATTACTGCCCTGAATATTTCTTTTATCACTTCAGTGTATAATCAGTAATTTGGTTTCAGACATTTTTATAAAGCCTGTTACTTTGAATTATACTTGTGGGGTTTTTTTGTGAAAAAAACAAGTCTCTGTATGAATCATCTTTTTTTATTCCAGGTGGACCTGTATTGGGCTTTCATTTACACAAAGCTGCTCACCTTCTGGAATTTTTCATTTTATATTAGATAGATCTGTTGTTTTTTATACAATTCATAATGCATGTTTTTCAAAATACATCAACTACAATGCTGAAGAAAATCTAAACAGAAAAAGAAACAAATTTTACAACAGCACATAAAATACATGCTGAATATAATATGTCTGAGGACTATGTGGTTTAACATGAAATACTGAATTTGTGATCTAGATAAAAAGTAGTCTACAAATGCATGAGAAGTATTTTTCCATTTTTAATGTTTCTTCTGGGGTATAATTATTTGGATTTTCAATTTTTAAAAAGTTCCATTATTCAAAATGTGAGCAAGGAAAGGGTGGTATTTGCAGAGATGTGCAGATGTTTTTCTGGCTGTTCAGTATCCGCAAAATCAGCAGAAATATACAATAGAAACTCAGGTGTTAATAAATTTCAGTGGGTCCTGTATAGTTATTTGCATAATGTTTTCTGTTGGTTTGGATCTGTTGTTTCAATTTTTGACTGTGTTTTTCTCCAAGTTTGGTTCAAAGTGAAACATCATACAAGAGATCCCAAACAGCAACTTGATAAAAAGAAACTCGTAGCTTTTTGGTTAGAACATTATGCCAAGAGAGATCATGGAAAGCCCTTAACAGTGGTATTTGACATGGCTGAAACTGGAATCAGTCACATAGTAAGTACTTTTATTTCCTTTTCCTGATTGCTTTTTCAATTATTTAGTCTATGTTCTCAGAAAAAGGGATGTCCCTTTACAGTCCTGACACCTAAATAACTCAATGATTGTTGACATCAGTGTTATGTAGGCCTTTTTTCCATGACATGAGTAGCTTGCAAAATACTTTGTTACATATTAAACTTTGTCTTCTGCAGCACATGGAAAACTTGCCTTTAGTTTGGTGACTGAGCTGAATCTAAGCTGGTTTAGATTGCAAGATGGAGATTCTGCCTATCATTACTTATAGATTTAATCTAATAACTAAAAATCTGAGATTGTCTATACATCAGAAAAAATCATATTTCTATGGAATATTGAATTTTTTTTTTACCAAATACGATACTGTTTTGTTATTACAGAAATGGCCAAAACTTGTTCCTTCTTTTTTTGTTGGTATGGCAATAATATATTTGAATATAAGAGAGGGGAAAAAAACCCAACAACTTTTCTGCCTTTTGCAGGCAAGATAGTTAATGTTGCATTAAGAACTTGCAGCTTTCATTTGACAAGTCACAGAATGTGCTGAGTTGGAAGGGACCCACAAGGATCATTGAGTCCAACTCCTGGCCCTGCACAGGACCATCCCCAAGAGTCACA
>JAWWEE010000001.1:101784468-101947835 GCA_035221455.1 Xenops minutus
GAAGGAAGGAAGGAAGGAAGGAAGGAAGGAAGGAAGGAAGGAAGGAAGGAAGGAAGGAAGGAAGGAAATTTCACCACTTCCTCTTAAACGGTATGAACTTCAAAGACTACCTCTGGTAATTTTTATGCTAACTTTTTAAAACAACTTGCACAAAATAAATATTCATCTTAATCTATTTAAATCTTTTTATAAAAGACAGAAAGATCTGGTTTTGACTCAGAGGACCCATGAGAATTAAAAAAAAAAAAACACCTTAAAACCACAAAACCAGAATAAACCTCAGCCCCACCATCTCACACAAAATAGATTTGGGTTAAAAAAAAAAAAGAAAGGCAAGTTTATCTGAAATATTTTTGGGTTTAACATTTCTTCTAATTTTAAAAGTTCTTAACTGTGATGCATTTTTAAACATTATATAGCAAATGGAAATCTTTCAGCAAAAGTTCTCTCTTCAAAGCAGAACGGGATTTGAGATACAAGATACTGATTTTATTTATTTATTTATTTATTTATTTATTTATATATTTTTAAATTAGTTTCCATAGGAGCCCATGGGATTTGAGCTCTCTTAGCTCCTAGTAAAAAGTGCCACTATTGTGTGGACCTAGCTTTCAGCTCTGCAGTGTTTCTCACTGGACTCTGTCCCATGATATACTAAAAGCACTAGTTGCATTACAAAAAGACAGTTTTACTCACAAAAAGAATCTGTTTAATTTTGAGCATTTCAAAATGGTGTTTAGTTCAGTGGTGTTTAGTTTTCATAAGGAGACCTTCAGCAAGTTGCATTAGAACTTGGTTTTAGAGTAGTTCTACTTTTCAGATTCTTAAAGCTGTTTGCAATTCCTTATCTTTCAGTTGTGGTGTTGTTTGATTGGTTGGGTTTTTTTGAGAGATTACTGAATATTGGAACTTTTATTGACTGAGGTGAGTTGACCTTGGCTGGATGCTGGGTGCCCACCAAGCCACTCTCTCTCCTTCCCAGCAAGACAGAGGACAGAGAATAAAATGGAAAGCAACTCATAGGTTGAGATAAGGCAGCTGGCTAAAGGAAAAGAGAAGGTTTGTGTGCCCACGAGCAAAGAGCAAAATAACTAGTTGTTAATTCCCATTAGCAAGCGGTGTTTGGCCACTTCCTGGGAAGCAGGGCTTCAGCACTCAGAAGGTAGACATTGTAAATAATGGTCCCCCCACTTCCTCCGTCCATTGTTTTTTATATCTGAGCTGATGTCACAAGGTATGGAATATCCTTTCCGTTAGTTTTGGTCAGATGGTCAGGTGTCCCTTCCCAGGATCTTGATATCTCTTGAGAGCCAGCACTGATGCTGTGCTGGCTCTGCTCAGCAGTGACCAAAACACTGGTGCATTATCAGCCTTTCTACCTAACAATGCAGAGCACAGCACTGTGAGGGCTGCTATGGGGAAATCAACTCCATCTCAGCTGGACCCAACACACTTACTTACAGAATTCATGGGTAACCAGAAGTTTTCAGTAAGTTATTCAGAATCTGTATTTTCTGAGAAGCGCTTCTCAGCTGTTGCTTTATTTGTAAGCTGCTGAACATTGGGTTTTCCTTGTGCTGTTATCTCATACTAATTTGTGCTTTGCAATATCTTTCTCCCTTGAGTCTGTTCTGAGTTCTTTACTGAAGTAAAGAACTTTACTGAAGTAAAGTATTTGAAAGTTCCCTTTTAAATGTTGTTTCCTGTTTTCCTGTTTGATGTGATCACCTCCTGCTTTCTTTCTGTCTTGATTTCCATCATGGTGTCTTTCTTTCTGTCTAGAGAGATATATGAATCTTGACAGATCCTTTCCCAAAGCCAAATTTACATCTTCCAACAGGTTTTTGCTTATCTCTGAATCCCTGACTCCCTCACTTTCTGATCTCTTACAATGGAACTGGCAAAAGTGTCTGATCTGTAATGAAGGACGATGCATTTAAGAGTTTCTGGAAGACCTTTCCTCAGTTTCTCCCAACTCTCATGAAATCTACACCCTTCAGGTATTTTATTTTTTTGGGAGTAAAATTGCAACTAAGTAATTTCTTCTCTTAACTTGATAAGGTTGTATGTTTTAAATGCAGGTTCCTGCCTCATTCAGGTGAGATCTTTCCTAAACTCAGAGGTTTGCACATAGATGTGAAATCTAAATTTTTCTCTGAATCTAAATTTCCAAATTATGGTCCTAAGAACATTATAAGGATTTTTTTTATTTCTTCATTTATCTTGTTGTTTTGTTTCTCGCTGTCTAAATTATTTGTCCTGGTTTCTGTCTTCTAAATATTTCCTCTTCTTTAAATTTAACTGGTGGTACTAGGAGGGGTGTTTAGCTCTGTAACAGAAAAGATTGATGTTAACCACATATTTGAAGAGTGGAAGAAACTGGAGACCTTGTGCCAGAACCCATTCTCCTGTCTCAATCTCTCTGCCCCAGACCCAGAGAGACTGCTCCTTGCTTCCAAGCATTGCAAGAAAGGAGTCTTTTGAATTTTACACAGCATTACTACCAGAAAATATTTGCTATTATTATATTATTCAAAGGAATTGTCTGTTGATCAAAGGCTGCTTAAGCTAAGGAAGTTCTGCTTGGAAACTTCTTTAGTGATAGCGATTTTATTTAGGTAAGACAGAGAATGCAATTACTGGAAGAAACACTGCTTTATTTTCCAACAAACCATGAAGTTTCTTTGTGATATAAACACTAGTAACATTACTATGGATATTGTTAATCTGCTCTGGGAACGGAGACAAAGTGCTGGGGTTTGGAGAGGAATACAACTAAATAGAGGAGTGTTAAGTGACTCATTCTTTTACAACCAGGAGAACTGAACCACCACAGAAATCATGATGACCAGACCTGAAATAGGAACAGAAATGTTCTCCTTAGAATATATCCGCCTCTAAGGAAAAACGCCTTAAGCATCCCTTTCTCACATAAGACATTTCCCCACTAACATTAGCAGACATTTCCCACTGACCTTGGGAGGTCAGCATTGTGCTCATCCAGTTATCAACATCAGGTTCCAGTAGCAGAAGATGCTTTTGGGCATGTGTCCATCTCCCTCTGCCTTTTCCCACCAGTGCTGTTCAAATCATCTCACACAGATGGGACTCATGGCTCCAACCTCACCCACCAGACCCAATTTGTCACATGCTCCCTTCCAGGGTATCCTCTGCCTGAACTCCCCTCTCCAGCAGAGATGATCACCTCTTCCCTTCTTTGCTAGTATTTATACCATTGAGTGGCACAGACATCCTTTGTATGTTCAGCTAACAGTAAAACATGAGTTTACTGTCTGCCTTATAATATTTATGTTTTTAACTCATGTTCTGAAACTTGGAAGTAAATGGTTTGCCACAAGATCGCAGCTTTTTATAGACAAATAAAAGAGCATCTCTAGGCCCCATGGTTCTAAAGGGGCAAATTGAATTAGTGAGTCTGATTCATGATATTTTATAATTTTTGGTTGGGTTGGGACCTTTGGGATTATTTTGATTGCTTTTAGAACTAAGCAAAAAAATAGCTAGCCAAAAAGTAGTTAGCCTCGCTGTATAAGAAGTAGAAGATTTCAGGTAATAATATCAGTTCCAAACTTTAGAAAACAAACCAACCCCTCATAAACCAAACCCTCACACGTGGTACTAACTTAGAAATTGACTATGCTTGGCTTTCTATCCTAGCTTTTCAGCTTTCAAGGCAAAGAAAATTCCTTATTTTGAGCTTCATAATAAAATCTGGCTACAATGAAAATGCTCTTTGTGTCTTTTTTGCTACTGGTGCATTATTGACTGGGAGGTCTGCAGAAGTACAAGTTTTCAAGCAGTTTTAGGTCATATATAGGGCAAATGGAAACCTCAGATTTGATTAGAAACAGGACAGAGCAAATTCTAAGAACAAGGTATGACCTCTGGTGGGTTGAAACTATGAAATGAAGCACACAGATATAGTTGTCCTCATAAAGTGATGTTTTAGTATATGTAGACCCTAGATAAGCTCCCTTTCTTCTCTTCTGTTTCACCATGCAAAAAGTCTTGTGTGTCTGCTTCAGAACCTTCTTCACAAAAAATGGCAGGTTCAATTGCATCCAGACCTTGAGAAATATCATCAAATCTTTTTATTATTAATGTTTAGTTATGCTCTTTTCCTTATTGTAGCCAGTAAAATGCAGTACAGAGCAGATGTTATTAATTAAATATTTTGTAAGTTTTACGAATTTTTAATAAGCGATAAAAATAATAATTGATAGTAAAACAGATGTGTGAATAGGCCTCAATTTTAGTTAAGAAAATGTTCTGCAATATGGAGGGTTGTCAGGAGAGGGTGCAATCTACCCGTGGACTCGCAGCATTTCACCATCCTTCCTTGAGTTTTAAAACCCTATTTAACAACTGAGGCAGGAATGGCAATTCCCTTTCGTTTAGAAATCTAAACTCTCTCAGTTTCTTTTGTGTCTAAGAACAGGAACACAGAAGGAAGAGAAGCAGGAAATCTTTATGCAGGTGAAGAAAACAACTTGTGAAGTAACTTTCAATTATATCCTGAAGAAAAGTTTGCAGCAACAGAAGGGCAGGAGGCCTGGCAAGGAAAGTTGAAATTACCAGGAGCAGAGCCTTAATGGTTTTCTGTAGACAACTCCCTAACAGTTTTACAATCTGGTTTATAAGGTCATGATAAACATAATAAAACAACATCTCTTTGGGGGCAAATTTCTCTCACAAACTTCTTGTGTAGAGTAGAAAAATTGTCCTCATATTAATAAAAGCATCATCATTCTGAAATTTAAGGACAAGAGGAAAATAAGGAGCAGCATCCTCCACACAAAAGAAATGTGTAAAAGCAATAGTATGGTCATAATCAGAAATCCTTTAAATATCTTTCCTTATTTGATTTCTTGATGTTGTGATATTTGCATTTTACTGTTATTGAATGTTTCTCCTTTCCATGAATAGCCTCTCAAACACACATGTAAGCACATTGCCTCAAGTAACCCTCCCCCATCAGGTTAATATGCACAATTTTTCCACTTGTATCAAGGAAAAATCTTCCAACACTCATCTGAAGGGTTTCATTAAGAACATTTATTGGCAGGCTAAATTATTAGTACACTTTAAAATGGTCCTCTTTGCAGTATTAAGTATATGACCATGTATTTATATTTTAACATTTATTTATTGATGGCTTTCCTAATGATGGACAAACTGCAATTCTTACTCATGTGAGTAGCAGTCTGGAACTTTTACTGAAAAATGGTGTATTCATATGAGTAAATGATGCCTTTTAGAGCCCTAAATTATTTTCTAAGATTCCAGTCTTGGCAAAGTTTACCCAGGAAAACAGTCATTACTCAGCGTAGGGAGTACTTTGAAAAGTGAAAGTGTTCAGAACTTTATCCTCAGTGGATCTTAATTAATCTTAAACAGTGCAGATGAGATAGCTGATACTTGGACAATATAAGACCTCTGAGGTGTTGAACTATCCCTCATAGTCACTGGTAGCTGAAGGAATTCAGTGCTGTTCAGAAAGAGACTCACAGTTGGAAACATGCACATATCAGATGCATCAATCCTATTAACCAGGACTGAAAATAGATATTTTGCTACCCAGGAGAGCAATCCTTGTGGGGAAAAAAACCCCAACACAAAACCCCACAAAACCAAACCAAAACAACAACAACCAACCAACCAAACAAAACAAACCCCCACAATAACAAACCAACATCCAAAGGTCAAAATCAGGATAGTCATAATTTTCTTCTCCTTCATTCCACAGCTTTCGGCTTCTATCTCAACAGCTAATTGCTTTGCACCTAGCTAGCAGGGTCAAGACTGTGCTAAGTGCTCCTCATGCACTGTTGCCTCCTGCTATCAGAACAATCCAAGGCGGGAGGAGTTGTAGCTTCTACCAAGTAGAAATATAAGCACTGGGTGCTGACCCTTCACAACCTCTCCCTGTGCTTTCGCAGATGCAGCAACACCAAAAAATGGAGAAGGCAAAATTAGAAATCAGAAAGTGGAGTGCTAAACCAGATGAAGATGGGTAAATAAAAAGCAAGGAACACTGAGCCAAAAAAGTAGGGCATAGAGCAAATAATGAATTAATGATATGCATTATATGTGGTGTAGGATAGTGACTGAAATTTGGAAATAGACCCCTGGAAAAAAACACCACAAAAAGGTAAGTAAACTTTTCATTTTCAGTGCATTTTGAGCTGGCAAGTGTTAAAAAGAGAGGATATCCTTTGCTTCCTATTCTGTCTGCTCTCAGAAGACCTGTTATCCCTAGAAAATACTCTACACACCAATAATTTTTTTTTAAACTTAAAAATCTAATCATTGAGATGTGACCTGGGAGAGCTGATTGCTACTTCCAGCCCTTCCACAAAACTTGTTTGTCAGGTTCCTGGTCATTTTATCATACTACATTAATTATTTACTTATACTAAGTAGTTGATGACACATTTCAAATATAGGGAGATATATTTCACAATGGATCCCTTCCAACTAGACATATTATATGATTCTATAAATACACAGATCTATTATATTGCTTCTTTATTAAAATCAGCCATAATTTTTAAAAAAGTGCATTCATGGTTGGTCTAGGCCCACCTCTTCAGGAAGTATGTCTTTGTGAACAGCTTACCTTAAAAAGCAGAAAGAATTTGTGATAGACTTGGAGGAATAAGGCGACCCAAAAAGAATTTACAGAAGTTAAGGAATGTGTAATCTGTCTTTGAACTCCGTGGGACAGGTTTGGGCAGGCATAAGGAAGAGGCCCTTCTTTGTCAAGAACTACAGTCACAAACACCTTGGCTCTGATTCATTCAGATACTACACACAGGTCTGACTAGAGATGCCCCACAGAAGTAATTTCCTAAAATTAGGAAAATATCTAAATTCTCTGACAAGCCAGCACTTTGAATGTTAGTATTTGCAGTAAAAGTCAAAGCTAAACACAACATCATTCAGACACGGGATCAGGATGCAGTTTAAAATGAAGCTATAACTGCACTCATTTAGATAAAATGCATGTCAGCCCAACCCAAGTGAAAATTATTATCCTTTCCCTTCACAATTCTGGCAGGTGGGACAAAGACTGCCACAGAAATCAGATCTGCCAAGGGAATGGGCTAGGTGTTGTATTTTTCCAATAGGAAAAGTACAAAAGGTATCTTTCTATACAAATAAAAATCATCAAATACTTTGAAACAATGGACAGCTTTTACACAAATGAAAAGGTATACATAGATGATAGAATCATGGAATTGTAGAATATCTCAAGCTGGAAGGGCCCCATAAGGACCACAGATAAGGAGGTCTCTTCTAGGGAAAGAACTCAAGTAAACACATTTTTATTGGATCCATGTGGTTTTCTGTGTTTCCCATGTTTTCTTTTCAGTCCTATGAGCTATATGACACATTACTATCTGGGGACCAAAGACTGAATACATATTTTAAGCACTCAAACTGTTCAGCCAAGTGATATATGGTCTGTTTGGGGTGTGTGCAAATGTTTGTGCACATTGCATCTGCATGCATTTCTGTATACTCCTCCTTGCTCTCTTTGCTATTATCTTTCTATAGTCAAGAACAGCAACTGCTTTAGGATGCCACTCAGGATTTACCACAGTCTTGGGCATGTAGCAGCCAGAACAGCAGAATAGCCTTTTGAGAGATAGACAGACACAAATAAAGTAATTCCTTACTACAACTTTGTATTAAAGGAAAAACTATGGCAGTGTGTAGGAAATCTTCACAACTTGCTAACTAAATTATTTCTGTGCCTAATACACTTCCTTTATGGACCATAGTTAACACTTTCCACATAAACAGTTTTCTAAAAGGATAGAAAATGCTCTCTACTTTGAAGGAAAGATGTCTAAGTATCATTCATAGCTTGAGGCACTTGCCATATTTAACTTTTCTCTTCAAATTGGTGTTATTGTCCTCAGCTGTATCAAGAAATATCTAATGAGCAGAATTTGCAAAATATTTGTACACAGAGGTCTGTTCTGACAGAATTTCACCGATGTCAGGATTAGCTGGGATCTTTCACAGAAGGTAGTGAGGTCAGCGATAGTTTTGCCCTTTGTGTAGATAACTTGTATCTTATCTAAAAGAGACTGAAAGGACCTCCAGGAATGCATGCTACAAAAGCCCAAAGTAATGCAAGGTCATATAGTTCCTTTCATAAATTGCAGAAACTCTGACATAAAATATTTAAGCTTTGCCCCAAGAATTTTTACTGAAAATCAACTTTATCTTCTCATGTTTGTTGTTAAAAATCTTCTTTTAATTTGCAGCCTCAATACTGTCATAACAATTTATAACTTTTTTTTTCACCTCTGTTCTTTCGTTTAAACAGCTGTGGTATCTTCCTGATGTTGAATGAAAAAAGTCCCTGAAGACATTTTCAGAGAGAGTATCTCAACCTTTGATTTGTTAAAAAATTCCAGTTGCTGCCACTTATTATACAAAAAGACTTTATTCTTGTGATCTTCCTAGCAGACTTTCTGTGCCTCTGTCCCATTCTGAATCCTGCTTCCCTAGGCATGGACAGCTACTCTTATACATGACGCCCAACAAATGATTCGTACAAAGGCACTATTATTTTATTCCTTGTAGGTGGATATATCCTTCCTTGCCTTTTTCACAGACACATCACATCATCCAGATTTCCTGTGACTGATCACCATACTCAAGTTTTCCTCCTCCTCTGTCATTCTCAATGAATGAACTCCCAAATTTATAACAGAGATTTCTGTTATTAGTCTCTAAGTGCATGACCTTATATACTTTGGACTCTTGAATGCCTTCCCATTTGTAATACTTGGGTCCTCAAGGTCATTCAACTTTTGTTCTAATCCTTTCCTTATCCAGCTCAAACACTAGTTTCCCATAAAGCAGACAGTGTAACACAGCAGACTGTCCTGAAGTTTGATTATACTTTGGCTGAAGTCCTGTTCCTTTCTGTGCTCTCATTTCCCATTATCCATCATGTCTTTGCCCTTATGCTCAGTATAATTATTCTTACTGAGAAGGAAAGCAAAATATTAATCTAGACTGGGACTATATCTTGATTATCTTTAAACTGCACCTAGTCATCACAGCTTGGCATAGTGATTCTTTATTCCTTGACCTCTTTTCCCATATCGATACAGGTCTGTCAAATCTATTATCTGTTTTAATGTCTTTTTTTTTTTTTTTTTTTTTTTTTAAGATACAATTTAGTTTAGATTTCAAAAATCCTCAATTTATCTCAGTATATCTTGGCTTTCTAGGTAGAGGGCTATTTACTCATCTCTCTGTTATATAATTAAGCTTATTATGCCCCTCTCAGGCTTCAAGGTATTCTTCAATCTTTTGCTTACCTGCAAGTTCCATACAGCTTTCACAGACAAACACAAAATTTTAAGTGCTTCTCACCAGTTTCCTTTGTTTCTCAGTTCAGCAGAGTCCCACATCGACACAAGTCATTGGGAACATTCATGATGTCTGTGTTTAGACAGACCTCCTGGAGAGCCACAAGAGTCCATGTGATGCACAAAGGATGTTGAGATGCCTTTGCAGAGTGACTTCGCATTGGAGCCTGCTCTAACAATAGTTCTGGAATTTGCAGGTGGAAGATTGCAGGTCCAACAGAACAAGAGCAAGAGAAAATTACTGTCAGAGAAGCTCTGGAAAATAATGATCAGGACAACCCGAGTGACTGCAGAGCTGCAAGTGAAAAACAGGCTGCCGAATTGCAAATGAAAAGTCCTTTCCATTACACGGAGTAAGGTATTTAAGGCAGTGCCCCACACGGATTTGTTATTGCTATTGTATCCAGTTTCATCTTGTGTGAGTATTTTGAGTGTAATAATTTTATTGCTAAAGTTTGTTTTTATATTAACATTTCATTTTTTTTTTCTTATTTCTAGCAGTGCAAGATAAAATACTCTCAGTAAGTTCATTGCTTTTGTTATTGATTTTGGGATACCTATTCACCAAGTTGTCTCTTAGTCTTAAGTACTTCTTTTTCTACTGCTATGTCTCCATTCATCTGATCTACCTTCCTCCAGCTGTAAACTAAACCTATGAGTGAGTTTATGCAAAATTCTTCCAAATGTATCCTACTTCTTTTACATTTTTTTTTCCAATAGTTCCATTCTTGATACTACAAGTCCCATTCTCCAAGTGCTCAGGTAGGTAAGATTTCCTGTTCAGTAAATACCTCACACTTGTTCATGATTCCAACAGCTTTCCTTACTCAAAATCACAAAAGAGGTCAGGTGGGAAGGAACCTCTGGAGGTCATCTGATACAACTTCGTGCTCAAGCAGGACCACTGAGGGCCAGTGGCCCAGGACCATGTTCAGATAGCTTTTGAATATCTCTATGAAGGAAGGCCCCACAACCTTTCTGGAAAACTTTTGTCAATGCTCAGTCACCCTCACAGTGAAAAGATGTTTCCTCATTTTCAGAGGAAACCTCATGTGTTTCAGTTTGTGCCTGTTTTCTTTGGTCTTGTCATGGGCACCACTGAAAAAGCCTGGCTCTGTCCTCTTTGCCCACTCCTTTCAGGTATTCATAGACATTAATAGGATCCTCTTCGAGCCTTTTCTTCTCCAGGCTGAACAGCCCCAGACCTCTCAGGATTTTCTCATAAAAAAGATGCTTCAGTCTCTTAATGCTCCTAATAGCTCTTCACTGGATTCTCTTCAGTATGCCTGTACTTGTTTCCATAAAACTTACTATTCCTGTTGCATTCTTATGAATTATTTTGAATACTTTCTGAATTTTCTCAGTTGGATTCATTATTACTTCTATAACATTACCACTCTTTTTGTTCCTTTAAGACTATCTCCTCAATGTTTATGTAATAACTATATTGCTGTCCATTTTATCTTTCTATTTCCCAATTCTTCTTCCTGCATGACTTTAGTTTTCTTGATATATGTCCCACTGCTTTTTTAATCACAGTCAATTTTGGTTAAATTAAAAAAAATAAATAATCTATTCTTCCTTCTTGAAACTTAGGGTTTTTTTGCATTAATGCTCTTCTCACTCTTTTTAAAATCAGTGTTTTAAATTTAATGGAATAACTGGGAGTCTAGCGTCCTCCACGTTCCTTTTCAATGGCTGATTCCAATAGTGTATTATGTCTAGAATACATTATGAATTAATTTGACTATGCTAGAAGGAATCGACATTATGTTTACTTAAATAATCTTTACCTGAATATTTTCCTTACCTACATGGTTGGCTTTTGTGAGTGATGCCAAACTATGCCTGTAAACACATTCTTTTCATTATTTTTAAATGTAGCATTTTAAAAAAATATTTTAAATATTCCTAAGGCCTTTCATTGTGAAATAATTTATCCACATTTAAGCCATCTCCTTCTAAAATATTGATTATTGTAAGCGCCTGTCTTGTCAGAGCTTGTTCTTTGCTATAAAAATCATTCCAAGTCTCTAACCATTTGAAAAGCCTTCTGATGCCTTTTGTTAATACCAATAGTAACACAACATTATGGGTAAATAGTAAAGTTATAATATTTAAATGTAGCATTACCTGTCGATAAATGTTTGTAATGCATCTTGTCTATTATTGAGTGCATTACAGCAAAAGGAGTAGTTATTTTCAGTTTTGGAGAAAATTTTTTAGGACTTTATATTTGATGTACTCAATGTAGAAGCCATCAGCAGCTCTGATTACTTGAAATTGTCCCTTCCACTATCTCTGACCCTGAATTTTCTTTTCTGATGTTAACATACCACTGAATTGCCAAATTGCCTATGTATCTTAGTTTCTGTAACAATGCTCATATTAACCCATATAATCTGCATCAGTTTCTGTAACAATACTCATATTAACCCATATAATCTGCATGATCCCACTTTTGTTTAATGTCTTCACTGAATTTTAGAAATTATGCGGTCAGATCCAATTAAATAGGAGAGAAATATTAATTATGTGAAAAATTCTAAGATTTAATACAGACCCAAAAATACAACAAAACAAAACAAACAACAAAACAAACAACAACAAAAAAAAAAAAAAGGAAAAAAGAATTCATAGATTATATCCTTTGGATTCTCTGCTACAACCTCATGAGTCACACTGAAATCTCAGGGACCATCTTGCCCAAGGCAATACAAGTCCTAAAATGCTGATGTTGTAACAGATACATGAACTATCTCAATTCAGGCATGATTTCAAGGACTTTTGCAGATATTAATGGTACGTATGCAGAACAAGTTGGAAACATTGACTATAAAACTAGTGTCTTTTCTTAGGGAAAACAGTGAAAATAACTCAGGTGTTGAAGTTATACCTATAGCTTTTGCTACACATTATCAGGCTACTCCAGAACGGGGTCTAATGAGGACCCGGACAACAAAAGGGACATATGTATACCCTTAAACATAAAAATAAAATGGCTATTTCACTTTATCTATGTGATCTAAACAGCAATTGCCAGCAAGCATTTCAGCTGCTATGCAGTGTCTGTGAAATTATCCATAAATTTCAAAAGTTCACAGTCAAAGTACAATATTATTGGTTTGCATTCATGTTGAGCATCTGTTTAAAACGTTTGTTATCCATCTAATCAGGAAGCAAAGCTCCCTCCTGATCTGTGAATTACTCACTGGTCAAATGCCAAATCACCATCAAGGGCCAAGAGCAAATAATCTACATGATTAGCTTTTAGCATTACAGGGAGTGTATTTTGGTCTCAAACAGTGAGTACCATATGCCTCATTGCCTCATTGTATGATTCCTGGAGTGCTTTTCAGAAATTAGCAATACATTACATTTTTATGATACAATTGCTTTATCTATTTTGTTCTCCTACATTTCAGGTATGTAAACGTTAACTGCATACTATGCAGAACATAAAGGACAGAGGTAAATCTACTTCATTATTGCTTCTCTGTAAATAGACAGCATGGGTGCTTCAGGAGGAACATAAGAGCATGGCAACCATATATACTTCTGTGAGACACTTTAATTATTGTCTTGGACCAACTCAGGGGGGTGTTGAATTTCACGAAGGCCAGGTGATGCCCTACGGCATCCCTCAGCCACTGTGAGTGTCCTGGGGCAACCCCGGAGCAGCTGTGAGCCACTGGACACTGGGAGCACACCTGCACCACACCCCCTGGAGCCCCTAACCCAGCCCCTGATTGGCAGGCACAGTGGGAGCATCGCCCCTCACCTGCCCCAGAGTGGCCAATGGGCCAAAAGTGCCACTGATGGGTGGGGGGAGGGGCGTGGCCACAAGGGGCAAAGAAGATAAAACCAAAGACAATTGATCTCTATATGTTCAAACACTCCATCTCCAGTTAATGCACCTATGCTGGATCTAGTGATAGCAGCTGTATATCTCCTTTTCTATCTCTTTTTTTACTTCTTCTTCTCCTAATCTCCTTTCTTAATATTTTGGGTAACTGAATGAGCTGGATTTTGCTAAGTTGTATGTGTTAGCATGTGCTAGGTCAACACTTTGTGGACAGCTTTATTTTTGATTGTATGTTATCCTTTAAACTTTTGCCAAGTTTCCTTATTTTCTAAAGTTTCCCCATGAAGTACGTCCTGAGAAAACCTGTGCAGTGTGTTCTCCTTTGTGCTCCCTCTTAAGGTGTTAAAAGAACTGAAGGTTCTTCTAATATGTCTGGAGAGCAGATATTAGATTCTTGCATATTTTTGAAGTAAAACTCTTTGGTGACCTCATAGTTTGAGCCTTGGGGTATTATGTTTTCTCAATATAATTTCCAAAGTTTTGACAATCTGTAGCCCATGGGCTTCCTTGGACATGTGAGATGTATTTATGTTTGATCTCTTGACATTTTTTTCCTCAGTTAATTTTTGACCCATAAGAACACATGTCATCTAAACTGCCATATGATGGTGAGTTTTGTAGTTCAAATGTGACCTATGTTAATAAATGTATCTGTTTTGACTTGGCATTTTTTTGACCTTGCCACAGTGTTATGAGAGAACTGCTGAGTGCTCACAGGTATCACTAAGTTTATTTGAAGAAGCGAGCGTGTGTGCTTGCACTTTTCTGACGGCCTAAGAAATCCTGAAAAGCAGAAAGGACAAGCCTGAATTACTGCCTGTTGAGGAAAAGTTGAGTCAAGCAGGAATTCCAGAATCATGTAGAAATGATGGTTGGACTTGCAATACCTAGTATATTTTCTGTGGCTCTGTGGAACATTTATTTTCAGGCTTGTAGGCTCCATATTTTCATCATGTAACAGATCAGTCAATGAGAGCTCAAAGGGAAAAGGATATGGACAACTCTTACCAATTAGATCACCAGTATACAACTGAGGGACCATACAACTATAAAGGTTTTATGCTATATATTTGTTACTTGAAACACAGGTTACAGATCCTTTGTTTTTTTTCTGGAAATTAGTAAGATATCTAAAATGTGCTTAGATACTGTGACTGGAGTTAGCTATAAAGGTCTGGGGAGTTTAAAATGGTATTTTCATTTTCATTATTTGTCAGGGTGGAGTCCACAATTTCCTTCTGACTATAAAGAAACTATATATATA
The DNA here is from genome assembly GCA_035221455.1 of Xenops minutus. Taxonomy (NCBI): domain Eukaryota; kingdom Metazoa; phylum Chordata; class Aves; order Passeriformes; family Furnariidae; genus Xenops; species Xenops minutus. Next base: position 101,799,017 of record JAWWEE010000001.1, read on the forward strand.
TATATGATAATTTAGCTTGAGTGGACACTGTAAAGGTTGGAAAAAAATTCTGTGTAAATCAGGGAGAGGTATGTCTTCATGAATGCAAGAAAATACTAGAAAGTAATTAGTTTGTACTAGGTTTAAAGAATCCTAGCTGTATCAGCAAGGAAGGAAATTTGGCTTGATAGTTCTGCTAAAGGAACACTGAAAATATTTTCAAATCTGATATAATTTTGTATTTGCATTTGCAGCTTTATTAAAAAATTAATAAATAGAAATATTATTTTGGTGTGATGCATTCCTTCCTTGCCAAATCCAGAAGTTTAACACTGTACTCTGTGTTTTATAAGTGACAGATGCTGAGGTGCACAAGTAAAATGCAATATCTGTATATATATTTTTCTTCAGTACCCTCCATATTCCCATTATACCCACAGAACAGCTCTTAAAACTCAGGTTAAATGTCTCATATATTATCAGACTAAGTAATCAAAACACCAAAATAATATAGAAAAATGTTCTTAGCAAGAGATGACTTTTGTAACCACAAATGAAAAGAACAGAAGAATAGAAATAAGGATCAAAACATTTACGAAGTAAGTAGGATCTTTATTGAAGGCTCATTCCCTTTTTCCCTTGGTCAGAAATTCTCTATATGGACATACATATATATACTCGAGAGGGAAAGAAGGCAGTAAGAAATCTTGTTTGCTTGCTGGTATTCATGATGTCTACACATGTTTTGAACATGAGAAAAAAATTACATTGGAAAATCAATGTCTGTGTTTAAAAGTGTGGGTTTTATCACCTTCTTTAAAAGCACATAACTACATTCATGGACAAAACCACAAACAACGCTGATTTTCTGTGTGAGAAACGCATATCTGATTTTCTTCATTTGTTTGTCTTCTGTGATGTTCATACTACGTTGGGTACCGTACCTCCAATTTTCCCCTCATGCTCCATAATACCATATCCCAGTGTGGCTGTGTGGATGGGTCAGTCATCTACCACTAATCCTGCCCCAGAGACAGTGCCTCATTATCAGAGAAAATGTGATGCTAAAGCATGTGTAACATTATAGACAGCCAACAGCCTTGAAGGACCCTGTATTAACCCAGTTGTAACTGATACATGACCCAGTGTGTGTAGTCTTATGCACAGGAACCTCTGGGAAAGTGGGAGCACTACAGAGTCAATAAGTAAAGTGCATCTGCTTCCCTGGGAATCTTTGTTTTTCTCAGATATGGCAATTGAATGTAATGTCTTCTCAATATTCAGTGTTCTAGGTTGCTTTTTGAGATGATGGCAATACATTAAAAAGACTGTTCTCTAATTCCATATGCCATAAAATGTCACACTCTGATAGTATTTTAGCTGCCGAGATATCAGTTAGCCCCTGTGGAACCATGGTGAAAATGTGCTCTCACTTACATTTAAAAACTCCAGCATATGAAAAGTCTATTTTTTCAGTGTAGGCAGATTTTTGTATATAGTTCCTTATTTTATGAATGCTAGTTTTGTGGTTGTGCCACTGTGGGGCTGTGGCTGCAGTGGTGATGACTGTTTGTCTTCACTGTCCAGTGTGTCTATTTTACCACTTACACAAGCAGCCTGATGTTGTGGTGGGGAGAGCAGCCAAAGGCTGGGGTATAACGTCCAATATACAGAAGGCAATTCTGTGTAACTGCTTCTTAACATATTAACCTATAATTAGTCAAGACCCAGTAAGCTACAGAAGAAGAGAAGCTTGAAAAAGAGCATTGAGTCAGATGGAAAGGATAGTTCAAAGCTTCAATAACCTCTCTGAAAAAGTTCACCTTTCCCTTCATGCAAGCACTGTAATAGTTTGTTTTCCAAATAATTTCTTTTCATATACCCATCCACTTGCCACTCAGAAACTTTTTACTGGTGTGAGCTACTTTTACACTTCACTCTGCAGACTGTTTTGGTTTGAATTACAACTGTAAAGCTGCTGATGGTACTTGAGCTCAAGCTCTGTTTGGCAAAAGTGTGTGCAGCCCTTCCACACATAGCCCCTTGGGCTTGTGTTGCAGCCTCTCTGAAAGCAAGAGATTCTTACTTGCAAATTCTCCTCTATGTGCTTTCAGACTGATGTGCCAGCAAGACATGGTGATCCTGGCAGTAGCCATGTGACAGATGTCAGCCTGCTAAGATTTCCTACAACCTTTATCTAGGCCACATGATTGAAGCCAAGAAAAATGAAGTAAACTTTTACCTGTAATTTTTCTTATGACTTAATGAAGAACTAGAAGTAAGCTATGTCTTTTTCAATAACAGAAAGAAAAAATTATGTTTCTTGAATTGCTCACTGCATACAGAAGCTATCAGAAAACCAAAGTATATAAAATGAGGTGCTTTCACATTTTCTTAAATATTTTCTGAAAAAAATTGTAGATATTATAATCTACTGTTATTTATAATGGTAGGAATGAAAGTGGTAGCAGTTAGTCCACTGGCAATGTAAAGAAGATAAGGAACTGAGACAGAGAACAAAAAATGCCAGCCTTCTCTTCAAACCATTACTCAACGAAAGCAAATTTCCAAGAAATGCAGCAGTCAGGACTATATGCGGCTGGAGGTTTACAGAAATTTGGAGGTATCATCAGGAAACTTTATGAGAATGTGACTAAAATAGTAGGTACAGTGAAAGTGTCTTTTTTGATACTTTGTTAAATGAGATCTAGCAATTTGCAGAGATATAGAGAAGAGGTTATTAGTACCACCTAACTTCAGGCACCCAAATTAGGAGTCTAAGCTCCTGTATGGTCAATATAGGCTGCATTAGAGGGCTGGCCAAGATGGAGAGGTTAACTTTGATATTCAGAGAATTCTTCATTATTGATGTATAGGGAGACCATCCTTACTTAGCTCAAGTGTTCCTAGTAAGAAGTTGTAAACAATTTCTATCGGATGCTGTCACATTAATGATGTCAGCACATTTTCTAATGAAGCAGAAGCCACATACCATGTATGACCATTTGACATTATGTTAGGAATGTGTGTTCTGAAACTGTCACTTCAATTTGCATAATTAACAAATGGATTATTTGTGTTATTGCTGATAACTGGGTGTAGATGAGGTTATTAAAATAAATCGACTGTGCTTTGTGAGGAGAGTGAAACCCATGCTTGCCAATGAAAGCATTAATAAGTAATGAAAGAACAGAATAAGATTTAATTAAAAAGGCATGCAAAAGAAGGCAGAAAGACAGAAGAAAAAGACAGAGAAGCAGCATTAACTAATAAATGCAAATGAGGTGTTGTATTCAGCAATCCAGCAAGGAATGGTGACAGACAGAAATAGAGGAGCATTTCTCTTATTTTCAACTACAAAGAATTACCAGCTATAGTACAGGCCTGACCTGGAGGAAAATATTTTTCTTGTAGATATGAAAAGAAGATGATGATGCAAATCAGAGTTCTTCATTAGATTGCTTAAGAATGGCAAATTATAAGTCCAGATTCTATTAATATTTTTCTGATAAGTACAACTAATTGTCAAGAAGCACATACCTCTCTGAAATTAGATCTACAGAGATCTAGGATAGTCTTTTACGTAAGTAGGGTTAACTCATTAATGAAATTTTATTAGAGATTTTCTTTCAATGGGGAAAAAAAAATAAATGCATTGAAATCACTTTCCTCACAAGGAGATTTTATTCATTATGGGTTGTTTTTATCACCATCAGTTTATGTGTGCCACATCAACATTTCTTTTAGTGGATTTAAAGGCTTACCAAAGAATTTCCTTTTCTATTGATCATGTTTTCAGAGCTTAGTAAGAAATCTATGGATTTTCTTCAAAGACAAATCAGCTTTGAAATGGTTACAATTAAATGGCACACCTGGAATGCAAAGGAGTAGAAATACTGTAACAGGCATACCAGTTTGTTACTATCTGTATAAGATCGCTGAAGATGCTTTCAGACAATGAAAACACCTGAAAAAAAACAAGATACACTACATTTTTCAGTAGCTTACAGAAAAGTGAAATGGTGCTTGCTGTAGTTCTTCACTTACTGATATTCCATGGTATGTCTAATAGCCATAAATCACTCAAGAACATTTAAGCTGAGATCATCCTATGCTCTGTAGCCAAGTGAGAAACTGAAGAGGTGGTCTGTCATGTGAAAGAAGGGATTTATACAAATAATTTGTATTTGTTTGGTCTGTCAGCACCCCAGGAAAGCCAAGACCTTTGTGTCTGACCAGTCTATCAGTGTCTCTTTATGAGGACTCTCCACTGAACAGCCACCTGGATAGGAGGGTGATTTGACTAATGTGTTCACGAACACACACAAAAATAGCCTAAGAGAGACTGCCTTCTGGATCTCCACACTTTTATTTATGTTTCCTGCCACAGGTGACTGCCAGCACCTGTGAACACTTTGTGGAATAACACTCTTTATTTATATACACTGATAATAGAAAAGTGCAACAGGTTAAAGTTTAAAGATTCATGATAATAGTATCTGAATGCAGAAACTTATTCAAAGCAATACATCAGCATGCTCTAATTACCAGTAAAAGTTAGGTTGAGATAATCATTTAGCGCACATAAAATATTGTTCCTACTCAATAGGTATCTCTGTAGGGGAGAAGACAGGTTCAGCCTGCCAACCAATCCCAGGAGTTATGATGAAGTCTTCCCTAACTTTTCCCCAGTCTTAACTTACTTTTATACTATATGCTTAGTTGGATCTTGAGTGACTCTAGTCATACATACCTTTGTTACTGATTGGTGTAAAATTCTCTCGCTTCACTCTTAAAAATATAGTCAAGAAAATATAGACCACATGCTCAGTGAGGGGTGGTTGTACCTTGGAGGTCGGTAATTTGGGATGGAGATGTGTGTTAGTGTTACAATTAGATTAAAATGAACTGATTTAATCCATGGAGAGCCATCTTGCCACAGTTGCTGGTTCGGCAGCAAGAAATCTTCTATCTCCCTTGGCTGACAGCTGATTTGTGGTTTATCAGCTACAAGGTACCATAGAGTTCCCCGCCCTGCAAGGATTACAACAGAGCCTGACCACAGTGTCTCCACTCTGCTCCACCTTCTGTTTCATCACCTTTCGCACATGCTTAATTTTGCAGATTGTGTATGGGGAGTCATCGTGAAAGAAGTTTCAGGCATGTTGACCGCGTTCCATCCAGGGAGAAGCAACTGGATTTCACCCTATAATTTCCATATAGACATAACTTCTGTTAGAATGTGAATAAAACTTCCCAGTTCTCTCTAATTTTACCCCCAGTCATCTTCCCACAGAGTATCAGTCAAGAAGACAAAGAGAATTGTCAGTCAGAAAGTAATTGCGTTTGAGACACAGTATTATCTGTCAGAAGCTCCATACCCACACTACATGCTATACAGCTTCTATTTCTGTTCTATTAACAATTTTGTAGCAGTGATATTAAATGGATATTGTACTGCACTGCATCTCAAAGGGCAAAGATAAAAGTAGACATTAAAAAAAGTACAGAAAATACAGGCACTTGCTGTGTAACAGTCAAACATTTTGTGAAAATCTCATCTGTGTAACATGCCTCAGCTGTCTTCTGTCATTGCTGTGTTTGGCATTTATTTAGCTGGAGAAGACACGTTTTTCTGGGTGTCATTCAACGGTGTAGGCTGACTACCATATCAGGCTGGTGGAGTAGAAGGAAAAGACAGTGGAGAGAAGGCAAGGAAAATGAAAACAATTGCTGAAGAGTTAAAGAAAGAGAGTCAATGAAACAAATGCCTGCCCTGTTCCAAGACTGAAAGGAAAAAGTAAGCATAAGAAAGGCATCATGGAAGAAACGTTCAGGCTTGTAGAAGAGAACTCTAAAATGAAAGGGACTGAGAAAATTCATGCTGGCAGGCAACAACTGGTTGAAACAATACAGTGGTGAGCCAATAGTGGGAAATATTTTAAAAGTGCTAACTGCAGAAAAATACAGAATGTGAAAAAAGATGGTTGTAAATGTACAGAGTATAGTATTGAATGCTGCACACACAATGCAATCAATACATTCCAGTAAAACTTAGTGGATTCTTTGTGTTCAGTAGATGGTATGTAACTGTTTATGAGTTATTTATACAGGCCCTCTGGAAATACTTCAAAATGTATCAGTTCTGGTTAGGTATATTTTAGGCTCTATCAAGGATAGATAGTTGTCCACATGAGCTAAACTGATAACCTACTGTTTTGAGGGTTCTCCTGGACAACCCTATTTTCCACTTTTACAGGAGATGCAGCTGCAGGAGGCAATGTGCAGCTTGCCTTGGCTTGTGTTACCAAATGGCCATGCAATTAAGGAAAAAATTGAATCACTAGAGATCCAAAGCATGGTTTGAGGGATATCTACAGTCCAAGAAAGAATAAAAGCTTCCCAAACAGGTTTGAGAGTAGCATCTCATGTAGAAGGGAAGGTTGAGAGTAGGCATGGAGGCACCTCTAAGAACTGACAAAGACACTGTCCTGTGAACAGAATTCTGGCATGGTATGAAAGTTGGATAAGTAGTTGGTTATAGGAATTGTGAAATACAATAGAAATATTTTCACTTCAATGCTTTATATTTCTCTTATACACGTGGAAACATATGCATTATAATTAGAGTTACTTAGAAGGACTTTAACCTTTTGTTTCCTTATAGAAATCCCTATAGACATTACTGATGCCAAAATATCTTTTCTGCACTTTACACTGAGTGCTTTATGTGCCTTTGTCCCTTAAGCTGTCTTAAGTGTTGGAAGAAACTGCTTTCCTAGCATTTTTAAAAGAAGCATGCTATTTATTATACATCTGGAAATAATGCATTATATAGCTCCCTCGGAAGATTTTTTCTAATGTGTATTTTGAGAACCTTAGAAATTTCAGTTATTTCTATCATGATTAGTTAAGTATAGATGTGAATCTTGCTGACAGGTCATTTTTTAAAACCTTATCATATGTCAGTGGAGTGGGTGGTCCTCATGTCAGGATGTGACAGTGAAGAGAAACCTGAACAGGGGAGAAAACACACAGAGTTACAATTTGCCCAGTGTCAGGTGGGTCACCACATTAATGCTGTGTGGCTTTTTATTATGAGAGCATCATTTTGAGTATGTAATATGCTATTGTTCATACATAGTAATTCCTTTGTAAATTCATGTGATATTAAATATTTAGGAGAAAAAGGCCACAATACATAAAAAAGGTCATCCACAAGTTTTCACTGAAACCACAAGGTTCAGTTTTCACAATCTTCCAAATAAACTTTCAACTTCTGAATATGTTCTGAGAAGTATTTACCCCAGACATACTCATCTTTCATTAGAACCTCTCTAATATATACCCTGACAACTTTGCACATAAATGGCAGAATTTTACCATTTTACTATTTTTGAAAGTGTTATGGTCAGACTTAAAAAAGCACAACCCGAAAACAAACTGCTGTACACTTGTTACAGAATATATTACAAACCCCCAAATGTTAAAACTTTACTTTCCTAATAACAGGATCACAGAATATGCTGAGTTGGAAGGGACCTACAAGGACCACTGAGTCCAAATCCTGGCCCTGCACAGGATCATTCCCAAGAGTCACACCATGTGCCTGAGAGTATCATCCGAACACTTCTCGAACTCTGGCAGGCTTAGTGTTATGATTACTGCCCTGGGGAGCCTGTTCCAGCACCCAATCACCTTCTAGGTGAAGCACCTTTTTCTAACATCCAACCTAAACCTCCCCTGACACAACTTCAGGCCATTCATTTGGACCCTGTCAGTGGTCACCATAGAGAGGAGATCAGTGTCTTCCCCTCCTCTTCCCCTTACAAGGAAATTATAGACTGCAATGAGGTGTCCCCTTAGTCTCCTCTTCTCCAGGCTGAACAGACCAAGTGCCTTCAGCCACTCCTCACACGGCTTCCCCTCAAGGTCCTTCACCACCTTCATTGCCCTCCTTTGGACTCTAATAGCTTAATATCTTTCTTCTATTGCAGTGCCCAAAACTCCAAGCTATATCCAAGGTAAGGCCGCCCCAGTGTAGAGCAGAGCTGGACAATCCCCTCCCTCAACTGGCTGGTGATTCTTTGCCTGATGCCCCCCAGGACAGGGTTGGCCCTCCTGGCTGCCAGGGCACTGCTGACTCATATTCAACTTGCCATTAGTAGTTTAAAGTATCAAAAAACTGGATGGTATCATACGAGAGCTAGCAAGTATTACTTTTGGTTATTGAGTTATTTATATAACTACATTCAAATAAATGATTGAGATTTATTTCTAGCCCTTGGTTCTCATCAAAAGAGTTCCATTCAGAAAGTCTCTGCAGCTTTACAGGAGCATTCTGTGGTTCCCAGGTACCCCTACAGAAATCTTGAAGTGCAGGTGCCCCAGGGTTGCCTGCAACACTGCTTTTGTTGAGTTTCTCTTTGATTTGAATTTTCTTCTTCCCTGAAGGTATTATGAGTTTGACAGTTTCACTGTGATTTACTTATTCCCCAACATCAGACTGTCTTACTGGTAAAAGGAACATCTGTATTAGCAAGAAGTAAGGCTCAGCATTTAGGTACCATGTCAGAAATGAAGTTTACAAGTGATGCTAGTACAGTCTTCCCTTTTTTCTGCATCAGTCTGTCCTTAGCTTCTGAACAATCTTCCCACTGTTACCAAGAAGCTTCCAGATTATTCCAGTCAGGGCTTTTGCTCAGGAGTTCAGGTACACACTCATCTTCTGTGTGCTATTTTCTGCACTCTTCGTAAAGCTAGGTCAAAAGGCTATGCTTGCAAAATTCTTCCCATCTTTTTCTCATCCTAGTCTTTATTTCTACCTCATGTCTAATATTATTGTAGCTGTGATGACTCATATTTCCAGAGTCTTTGGGAATTTAGATTTCAAGCAGAGCTCTAGATGATTTAAACATCTTTTAGTAAACTGAAACTGTTTTATTTTGGATGCTTTGTGACTATGAGTTCTTTATTCATAGCTTTACTACAACCTCATTTGTCAAACAACCTGGACGGTGTTTCAGGACCAGTTGAGGCCTGCCAGAATCCTCCTATTAAATCTGATACAAACCCTGAGTTAAGCATATCATCTTGTCAGGTTCTCAGCGTCTAGACAGACAGCTCCTAATGCACACAGATAATAGGTGTGGCAGCAGCCATTCTGCCTGGGCGTGCTTCTGCAAGGCAGTGCCTTCTTCCCCACTGTGTTTGCTGAGCTTTCTGTTTTGCAATGATCATAAAACACACATGTAAATGCTATCAAGAAGCAGTATCCAAACAGACTTTATTTACAGTAGTATTTTAGCAGAATGTTTGTTTTCAAGGGGATTGATAAAGCATTAGTAGTTCTATATTTTCAATCACCTATGCAGGTAAAACCTGTATAGCTTTGGTGAGACCAACATGTGAAGGTATTTGAACTGAATACTGGTCCTTCCCTTCAAATTTAAAAGCCATTAAGAATGCTTCATTTTTACTTCTTGAATGATATGGTAGTTTCAGAAAACTGAGCACAAACTTTTCAAATAGCAATTATATTTTACTAAGTCTTAAAATTCTTTAGAGAAGGCATATTCCATTCAGATTTTATGAAATGCAAAGATCTCCTCACTTGTTTTTTATTCATGTAGGATCAAAAATAATATTATTTGTGTTATGGACTTTAGGTGTCTGCTTTAGTTAGGTGAAAATCAAAGATTTTTCAAGAGTGATTCCCTTTGTATGTTCCATTCCAAACAGACATGCAAGATCAAAGAGGGAAAGGGACTCTCCTATTCTGCTACATCATCAGAATTTTGAAACATGAAGTACAGATTTGTGGTCTTTCATTTATATGGAGTGCTTTTGTTTCCTAGATTTTAAAAATAATGAATGGGAGTTCAGTGCTCTTATTAGCTTAAGAAATAAGTGCAGGATACTGGTTTATGATGGGAGGTGGAGGCATCTTATTGAAATTAGTTGAATTCATGGACTGAGGAAAAATGAGAGAATAACTTAAAATTATAGGATTTAGTGGCTGTACTTGGAGAGAAGAAAAGGTTTGACTTTGCAACATATGGATATCGGTAAGACATCAAATATCAGGTCTCAGACTGTCAGCTAGAAAATAAACTAAGAGTTGTGAAGTTCATTTTTGCTGCCATGTCACTGAACGGAAGAAACACATGCTGCACAGGGACTGATGACTACAGCCCCCTCAGTCTTCCTTCTTCTCCTCCAACGTCTATTTATCATGCATCTTCTAATACGTCTATCTGTTCATGCAGAAGAACACTGGGCACTTATGAAAGTTGTAAAAGTTGGCATTTTTCTTTTGCTGTATGCAAAATAGATGAAATACAGTTTGCAGAGAAAAATATGAACATACACTAGAGGTACTAAAAAACCCTTTTATATAGGATAGTATGCTAAAATTCATGTAGAAAGATCTATAAAACGAGTAAGGAGTCTTTGACTGAGAAGTTATTTTTGGCCTTAAAATGTTTTGTCCTTCCACATAGAACAAGTGCCTTTTCTTTATGCTGTGTAATAACCAGAGTTTACAGAGAAATCCATTAATTCCTTGTTAGCTTCAAGAGCAGCATTCAGAAAAATATTAAACATGAGATGAATGCATGGGACTGAGGATCACTGTCCTACATTTTCTCTTACATTTGGACTTGTGTCTTCTGCAACATGAATGATGAACTTTTTTATTAGGTTCAAGCTGTGCAACTGGCAGATCACTGATCACTTTTAATTCTTTTAATTTCACCTACATGAGATGAACCTTTCTGAGCTATTTTGGTTTATATTGATATATAGTTTATGTTGTGATTGTAATTTTTCTATCATTTTAAGAATTCAGTATTTTTTTAATGGTTGATTCACTTATTAGAAATGTAGGGTAAGGCAACATTCAGCTTAAAATTAATGGATTTGTTTATTGCAGTTTTATCTTTGTGTTACCTGAAGCAGAGAATATTTTTTGTTTGTTTTGTTTTCATTTTGAGTCCTTTCATCCACAAAGAATGGGGATTAGCCTTTGGCCAAAGTAGTGCTTTCAGGCCCTTTCAGCATTCAGTAACTGTTTACTTATCCAGGTATAAATGGGTAAAAACACAGTTAAAGCTCCCAGCTGCAAGGTCAGCTACCTTCTTAAAATTCAACCTCATGAGCTCCGTTCAGCTGAGGGCTTGCTGGTATTAGCCATTAACTGCCTGTTGCATGTAACCTGCCCTTGTCTTACACAGAGCTGCACACGAACCTCTAGTACTGTACAACAGACCCTCGGCTGATGCCATGAGAGAAACAAAAGCAGTTTAACTTGTGATCAGTGATCATATGATCCATTTACAGGGTGCAAGCTCAGTCAAGTAGAACTAGTAAATCATTAAATATTCACTCAACACCATTCCTGCTGGGCAAAACCTCACAATCTGATTTTCTTAAAGTTGCTGGTCCAACATTATTATCAGCCTTTCTTGGTTTAACAATAAGTTTTTAAAATCCTAAATTACTTTAAAAAGTATAAAATCTATTGCAAATCACAGGATATTAGTTAAAAGCTATAATGCATGGCAAAGAAAGTAACCTCTTGAACTAAAATTATCTCTGAAGAACATAAAGCATTGGATCATGCATATGACAAAGTGACTACCTCCTGGGACTGTTGGATCAGGTCTACTTCAGGAGAAGACTTAAACTTACCTCAGTTCAGGATATCTTTTAAGAATATGGTTATACGCGGGCCTGAATAAATTAAAGCTACATAGAGATCTCTAGCCCTTACCAAGTGGTTTCTGTATGTTTTATCTTTACCATTTATCATACAAAGTTCATTGCCTTAAAAAAAAAAAAAAGTCATGCATTTTTCCAACATCTAGAATGAGCATTTTTCCTGGTTTTTATTATCTTGATTAATTTTTGTTTAAGTGGAGATATTTCAGAAAATGGACACAGTGCATGGAAAAAATAACTCTTTTTCATCAGTATTTAATGATTTTAGTTATTTGGAGAAGTGTATTTTGGAGCCTTATTAAGTAATGATAGATGGAATTTGTTTTGATGAGTAACCAACATTTAGAATGATGCCCAGTGCCCCTTGTTCTGCAAAGCTGGAAAAGTGTTACTTTAAGATTAATTCACAAAAAAAACTGCAGAAGTTTTTAAAACAGACAACTTCTTTATTCTACAGATTGAAATGGAGATAAAGGGAGTAGATAAGCTAATGCTAAATATTAAAACTAGGAAAAAAAAAAGTTAAGTACATTCTGCAAGATGAGAAACAGTAGATGAGTATTTGTTTCACTGAAAAGTCTTCTGCTTACTTTAGCTTTATGCTTCTTTTTGTCAGTGAATCTGAGCCTGATGAAAGTAGTGATGGCGGTGGGTGATGATTGCCTTTTTATTTCAAATAGCCAAGCTGGAAAAGATTGTTTGCTTTCTCCAGGTGTATTTCTGGTGTTCTTGTATTTGTGTCTGTTTATATCAGAGAGGATGAGTGTGGGTACAGTAAAATAGAACTCTGGAAATACATTCAAATGTGTAACAGGATTTTTCCCCCTCAGATGAAAATTGAGGTTACATTATTCATACATTAAATACCGTGTTTGCAGCAACCATTATTTAGTTGGTTGTTTCTCTTCTTTCAAGATTATATCCATAAACTAATAAATGGATTGAGAAAGCATCTGTGTTAGCTTCTTTCACTATCACAGACGAACACTTAGCAGCTTTGTTTAAGAGACATGTTTTACAGGGAGAAAAAAAAAAAAAATTAATCTCCACAGAGCAATCTGAAAAATAGGGGCTTGGAGAAAATAAGATATAGAAGAATTTTCATATACAATAACATTTCAGACAGTAAAATAAGATAGATGATGGGAGTCTTAACCAACCTAGAACATGCCATTTTTCTGTTATGCTGATCTACTTGCAGTTCTGCTAAGTACAGATACCTAAATCTCTCTGTGTTAATGTGGGATTAATTTGCTAAATGGTGCAGCAGTTTAAGAATCGTGCTAGTGGGAACAAACTTAATTCCTTTGGTGTTTCAACAGGAAATTAATTAAATTATGCTAGCCTGCAGGTGTCTACCAGCAAGTAAAAGGCATATGCCTTCCAATCTTCTCTATCCAAAATATATAGAAGTGAAATTGTTAAAAAGGGACCATCCTTTCAGGTGTTCCTCTTTGGGAGCAATATGAAAGTACAAATATTGGGCATTTTATTTACTACATAACTGGAAGGTTCTCAGTTACTCTTTTTGATGATGGCACTACAAGAAACAAAATAATATTAAAACCAGAAATTCAATATGTATAATCATGTAAACTGCTGGGGACATTTTTCTTTTCCTGCTCAGTTGTATTGCTCTGCCCTATTAACATGTAATCTCCTGCCTCTGGAATCAACAGAGGTTTTGACTTCAGTTTTTTGATTTAACATTCACTATTTAGGTGAGACAGTGGAAAAGTGGAAAGTGCAGTTTTATTGCAGTAATAAAGTATTTCTGAGTAATAAAATTGTATCATATTTCAAGTGCCACATTTAGTGAGGGGGGGGAAAAAGGTGTCCTTTAGCACAAAGGCGCTTCAATGAGAGAAAATAAGTAAATTCCAAACACAACAGTTGCATTTTAAGGAACTGAGCAGTTTCAGTTTTTTAAATAATGCTGTTGGAGCTTTGCAAACTGTAAAACTTTTGCTGCATCAGTCTATTTCTAATAATTTAATCTAAAGTTATAAGTAACTGAAAATTAATTGTGATGTGAATAGTCAAAATATGTCATCTTGTTTTTAACTTTGATACTTTATGCAGCCCATAGATATAACATTAAAAAAAAAAAAAAGTCATGTCATGAGGTGGGTACTGAGACCAAAGTCAAGTGCTGAAACTACAGATATGAATAATATTTTTCTAGCATTTCTTCCACAAATCTTAGAATACATGTAACTGGAAATAAATCTTTCTTTTAAATCTGAATGTCTGAAGATATTTGCCTTGATATTTATTTCTGTTGTTCCACTCTTGAAGCTGGATAACTGGAGCAGAGAAGGCAGAGACATGAAAGTTGGCTGTGTTCATTTCGTTTCATTATGTTGCCTGAGAATTTGTGTTTATAGAACAATTAATTCAGTGTTCTAGAAAGTAGAACTAAATATCATATTTTCTACTACAACCCTTTTCTACTATCTTCCACTTCTCTGTTCATAGATAAAGGAAAAAAATCCAACAAAAAAACAAAAAGAAAAAACAGCAAAGAACAAATCAAAAGCATTCAGTTAAGCATTTTGGAGTGTAATTTATGTACATTCATAGAGACTCGAAGAATTTTTTCCTCTCCTCTTCCAAACTATTCCTGCCAACAGATGTCCTAGCAATGGGTTATTTTCTGTTGCTGTATAAGAGACATATATTTGGGTGATGGTCTTGTAACACTTGGAAGAAAGGTAGAAAGTGGCCAGAATATGATATGCTGGTCTTGTGGGCAGTACAGAGCTGAAACACCTTTTGCATAATCAGAATTGTGTTAAAGTCTGCTATGAGAAGTTTACAGATACACTTACCAATGGGATAACATCTAGAATATCACCTGCTCTGTGAGACTACTAGTCCTGCTTCAGACATGTATGAAAATTCCTGTTAAATTCTGACCCAATGCAAACATTTATTCAAATGGAATTGCCCTTTGTAAAGCTGCTGCAATGAGGAAATGTAAACTGGAGGATACATAGGACATGTTCAAACAATGAAAAGAACTCTCAGAAATGGTGCCTTAAGAAACTGCTGCCAATGCAGAATTGCAGTGTCAAATCTTTATGTTTGGTTGGTTAGCTGAATTTTAAACTCTCAATAACTCTATTATCACACAGAAACAATAGTTTAGGAAAAAGGTAACTCCGTTAGAACATTAGGACAAGGGGCAATGAGCAGAAGCTCATGCACATGAAGTTCCACTTTAATATGAGGAAGAACTTCTTTTCTGTGCCGTTGGCCAAACCCTGAAAGAGGTTACCCAGAGAGGTTGTGGTGTCTCTCTCAGTGGAGATATTAAAGAACTGTCTGGACATGTTCCTGTGTGATGTGGTCTAGGATGGCCCTGCCTGAGCAGGGAGGTTGCACCAGATGACCTACTGTGGTGCCTTCCAACCTGAATGATTCTGTGATTTATGTAAGTACAGTGGGATAGTTTTGGATCATTTTCATTTTACACCGTTGTTTTATGTGCTTGGTTGTATTCTAAACATGAATGCAAGAAAAACTCTTGAAGTTACCCACTGTATAATCCAGGCTTATTTGGTCTTTCTGTTTAGCTTCAGTTCCTTAAGTAGTTTTACTTTTCTGTTTAATTTGTTCGCTTGTTGTAGCAGTCTTGTTGCTACCCAGATTTTTATATTCAGGGTGTGGAAAAGGGAAATATTTCTTCTACTTCCTCTGCTCACTCAGTTTAGTGGTCCATGCTTATATCTGCAAATTTCAGGGTTCATTTGATGTTTCCAGTGTTATAAAATGAGAGTACCTCCTACTTCTGTGGCCAATATTACAATTCACAATGTATTTGTTACATTCTGTCAGTGTGTATGCTTCGTCTGAAAGTGTCATCTTATTGGAAAATGGTAGATTCAACTGCAGGTGAAAAGAATGAGAGATAGGTGACAACAGGAGTGGAAGAAGAATGTTTTGTTCCTTTAGTCCATCTTTGGTCAGTGAAAGCTGTGGGCTTCTGTATTAATAACAATGATTTCCATTAGTTTTTGTAATGTAATTATGAAATATGACATCAATTATGTTGATTAAGGAGCTAGAATAGTACAAAGTCAACATAGCATGTGTTCAGTGATTTAAGTACCAGGGAATAGTTTTTATCTTGACAAAGTAGACATGCTTTCATGGAGATCAGGTTTTTTCCAGTGCTGTGTGACCTTTTTGTTAATGAGATAAAACATAAAATAATTATATTTTAATAGGCACATCTTATACTCCTTTATGATATCAAGTAACAGGGGATACTTAAATATTATAATTGTACTTTTTAGTGGTACAATAGCTACTAGAACACCATGTTTAGATTTGGGTAAACCCGTGGTTCTAGACAGTTGGTGTGAGACTGAAGAGAGAACTAAGGGAACAAGGAAAATGTTTTCTTGGAAGACTGAGTGACATAAATTACAGTGAGAAATTCTGGAAAATTCTGTCTCTTGGGTAGCCAAGGGGATGTGAAGAGGAGAGTTGATCACAGTATGCCGATAGCATCACCTCAAGTGAACAGCAGCACAAGGAGTAAAATTCAGAGTTATGGGCAGTAAATATGAGAAGACCCAGCTGTTCTAACTGAAGCTTGCACACCCAGGGTAGAAAAAAAAAGAACAATTTTAATGGCAGCACTGCTTTGTTGGAACAGATTTCCTAGAATTGTGACAGACTGTACTTAGATGGCACTTTTTTAGCCAAGACTGGAAGTGCTCAGTACATGTCAGCTGTACGAGTAACCATAGTAACAGCTAAAACCAAGAAAAATTCAACAGTCCTATAAATGAGCAGTTACTCTGTCTGACAAAAAAACTCTCCTCATCCCTCAACTGTAGTATGTCCTGAAATTATGCAAATTTGGGGGAACAGTTTCTTGAGCTGAGGGATAGACTTTGTTAACTCTTTTCTGGAATGTATGCATGAGGACCACTAGTTAGAGTGGTTCTTCAGTGGGAACATAGAAAGCCTCATGAAGAGACAGAATCCAATGTATTTTAGGACAGTATTCATTAGATCCATCATCTCAAGAAGCAAAAAATTCTCACTTGCCAGTATTTCATGGGCAGACTGAACTCCAAGAACCAACACAGAGCTTGGAAAAGGATTTTTGAGTTAGACCAACTCCTGCTGGTTTTTTTCTCTCTTCTCATGCAGGGTTGAAAGTATCTTACAAATAAATTGAAAAATTGGACATCAAGTATTAATAAGTTCAAGAAAAATAATTATAAAAATTAGTTACATATTTCTGATATATAAAAATGGACAAGAAGTCTCAGACAGCTCTGAACTACTTTATGTAGGACATTATTTTGCAGTTATGAGAACCTCAATCGTAAGTGCTGTGACTTTTTTGTGTACTCCAGTTTTGTGTACTCCCCTCCCCCCTCCCCTGCCCCCAACAGTGCTGTTGGTATTTCTGATTGAGACAACACTAACTTTATCTTTGCCTCCTCTCTGTTTCCTGTGTGCATGCTCAATTAAATACTGTTTTTCATTTATCTGGAAAAAATCCCTTTAAAGGTTGCCATTATAAGCCAGTGCTCCCATTCTTATTTTATTGTCTGAATGCTTTGATACACTGGACTCACTCTCATATTACTGTAATCTGGTTTTTGGGTTTTTTTTCAGCTTGCTTGTGACAAAAGCACTCTAAAATCCATTGGACATTTGACAAATACAGCAAATTACACATACAAACAAATTCACCAAAATTATCTCCAGATATATTAGTATGAACGTCATGTTTAAGTTACTCATATGGTATTTTCTATACTGTAATTGTGTTTTAGTTTGGCTTGTTTGTTGGAGTTTTTGCTTTGTTTTGTTTTGTGTGCTTGCGTTTTTTAGGGGGGGTCAGGGGTTAACATAATCTTGTACCCTTTAGTATGTTCTGAAGGAAATGATGCTTCCATAGGTTAGCCCACACAGTAAGCAATACCCCCACTGGCTTTAAATTTCAAATGTTTCATTAGACTACCTTTTGTGCTCACAGCTCTCTTTACTTTCTGAAATCCTTCAAAATGCACTATAGAACATGAAGCTATCACATAAAGTTGAGTTTGTTTTCCCAGTCTCAAGCTACTTAGTGCAAATAAAATTTTGTGCCAGTCAGCCCAAGATGTGTTACAGCACCGTTAAAGCCCAGCCTCTTAATTACAAATGTTTTGCACTGTTAGTGTGATGCACAGACTTCTTGGAAATAGGTTTCCTTCAGCAGCATGCAGTTTTACAGTACAGTCAACAGAATGTTGCAGAATAGCAATTACAGGAATAAGGAGAATGCACAAGCTATTGGAGTGAACGCTTTAATGCTGATACATTTTTTTCTGATAAAAGCTACTCAGATAAGAGGATACTCAAGTTATTGTAGCAATTAGTTTTTCTAAGATGTCTATCTATATGAAGTGTTTCATAGTAGGGAAAAAAACCCACTTTGTAGTAGAATGCAAAGTTTATTACATTTCTAGACTACATTATCCTTGTCAGCCAGATTAAAGCATTCTCCTAGTTTCTGTCCTATATTACCATAACAAGTGAGGAAATAATGCAGTGTTGTTACACGGAGCAGCTTATAAATTTTGACATAAGTGTGAGAGAAATCACTTGAAATGTGAAGCAACCAAGAGGAATAATTAGGAACAGCAGAATGATCTCAGTAATATGACAACAGTTTCTAAAGCACCCCACAGGACTGAAATCATCAGGTTTGCTTGACCTATATCTTTAATAATACAGCTCATTGCCCTTGTATTGAAGCTAGAGGGTAGGACAAAGTATACGCTTTATCATGTTTTAGGAGAAATTGCAAAAAGTTTATTTATTAACACAGCACGAAATGGCCCATTTCTATGATTACCAAACAGGAAAGCAAGTTGGGCCACAGTTCACCACACAGAACACTTTATAGCCAGACTTGGCTGGCAAAAAATATTATGTAACATTCAAATAAGATAAATGGCTGCATTGGCAGTGGAAATAACCTTCTGTTTAATTAGAAAATAAGAGCTATATGGGACAATAAAAATGGTTACTGCTGCCCTCAGTCACTGTTTAATAAATATGATAGTGCTGAAGATAATGCTAAGTGTTATTTATTTGTGTAATATCATGGGCTCTGTAATTGTTCATGTTCTTGATAGTTACCCTGCATACAGGATGAGTCCATTTCATGTTTTCTTTGTTTAAATTTTAAAAAGGAAGGAGGATTTTTAAAAATTTTTTAATTGTTTTTAAAAGTAAAAAATATGTGACCACAGTTCATTCACCTCTCAGTGTTGCTGTAACCAAACTACTCATTTTCTTAGCTTGCCTTCAGGATAATTAAGCTTTGAAACTGAGTGTTTCATACTTTCCAGGCTGGATTGTTTATCTGCCTTGGGTATGTTCCTATGTCTGTGAGACAAGGGCATAATTTGAATTTTTAGCTGTCCATTTCATTATGGCTGTGTTTTGAATTAGTTCTACGGTCTGATTTTAGCTCCTTTGGTGTTTTAAACACTAAACATACAAATCAAGTCCTGCAAGGCATGGTCTGGAAGACTGAAGATTTCAGTGAAGGCTTCTCTGTAAAGGGAATAGTTTTTACTAGTAAATTAACCATCAAATTGTGCTATGTTCATATGTATCAAAAGTTTCCTTTCTCTGTAGAGCTTATTTGTTAGATACGGACATTATTCCCAGTTCCACCTCTTCAGGAATGTACATGTATTTATCAAATGCTTGTCAGAAAAGCAGCTCATGGGATGCATTTCACAATATACTTTTAACAGGCTTGGTATCCAGTCCTATGGCTTTTGGTCACAGTCTGTCTATTTTGAATCTACAGTAAGTACAGGGATTTGAAAAAGGATATCAAAGATTTTTCTTGCTTTTATCCAAAGGGATAATTCAGAAGATGTTTCATCAACAAGTTTTCACCCCTCCTTCCTTCCCTACGTTCCCTCCCCCAAATGTAGACTGTATGTCAAGAGGCAAAACAAAACAAAACAACCCCCCTTTTCTTCACACAATTCATTATAAGCTTCAAAATCCTCCAAAATCCCCAATCTCCCTTTGCAGTCTGGTTCCCACTCTCCAGCTTTCCTCATCTCCCTCAGAAAGAAAAAAGCTCTTCTTTAAGGGACTGATAGGTTGTAGAGCGATGCTTAGCAACAACATTCCTGTGCCTTAAGTAGCTGCAAGCCCCTAGCTGAACCCTTTGATGTGACTGTCAGGGCAGATTTATTTTGTTTTAGCACATTGTCTACTTGTCCAGATGTATCAGGAGATAAAAAGGAGTCATGTTTACACTCTTTTTGGGAGGGGGAGAGGGGAAGGAGATGTAATTAAATCGCATTTTTGATGAATCTCTGAGAGATTGAGATGGCGAACAGAGGAATTGGCTTGAATATAGAGGGGAAACCCATTTGCCTGCCCTGACACCTGACATTGTAGGAAAATGAAGTGTAAAACCATAGCACAATGTGTTGATTTGCTTCTGCTAAAGCCTTTGACTTTGTATTTTTTCACGTGCTCGTAGTTCATGAGAGTCCAGAAAGGCCTATTAGAGAGAGCAGCTGTTGTGCACCATAGACTCTTTCCTGTGTCTTATTTAATG
Source organism: Xenops minutus (assembly GCA_035221455.1). Lineage (NCBI taxonomy): Eukaryota > Metazoa > Chordata > Aves > Passeriformes > Furnariidae > Xenops > Xenops minutus. The sequence continues at coordinate 101,819,328 of JAWWEE010000001.1, forward strand.
TATTTATTTGTCCAGGTTGAAAAAAACCCTGTGTTTTTCTCTACAATGTTAATGTTATAGATCACATATCCCAGAACTTCTGGCTATTGTAAGTGGCTGTCAATCAAATAATTAAAGAAAAAACCAAACAAAACCCCCAAACAAAACCCCCAAACAAACAAAAAACCAAAACAAACAAAAAAAAAAACCAAACCGAGCCTCAGTGATCTTGGATAAATAAGTGTGCAGTGTGAGGCAGGCCTTGCTGAATTCTCCCAGAGAACAAATACCACAGATAAATACATTGTTGTTTATTTGCAGTTAACTTGCACATTAAGCAACACCATTCTGAGCTCTATTAATAACCTGTGGTGTGCAGTGACAAGTCTGATTCCAGCATTCAGTATGCTGTGGGTATGCCAAGTGAATAAAATGCTAGTTTTAATCTGCTGTTACAGAAGTTACTCTATTTGCATTTTAAATAGGTTACACTACAGCACCCCCTTCTGCTGACTAAATGGAGTGACAAGGGGTTTTAGCTGCAATTCAGTTTTCTTCCCACATGACAGAATGAAGATGCCTTGAAAGCATTTTAAACTTTCTGATTTCCACATTCCTGTGCCTATTAAGCAGAGTCCAGCGCAACTCAGCAACCGTCATTAAAGTACTGTTAGAATATAGCTTTCATTTTTTACAGCATTGTCCATTCTTCCTAAAAAAAATAAAGTAAGCAGAATGAATAGCAAAGGGAAGAAAGCCCTTTAACATTGCAAACAATTATGCCTGGTCAGTGAATGTATACACTGTTCTGCATTCCTGTGATTATCACTGAATGTGTGTGCAAGTGATGTTATTACATTACCGATTTAATTTATGGAACAGTCTTGGAAGTTCCTATCCAAAAAAACCCAAAACCAACCAACCAACCAAAAAACCCTAACAACATAAAAAACCCAAACAAAAAACCAACCAACCAAACAAAAAGACAGTCTAGCTTGCTGATTCTGTCTTTGTTTTTGAAGAATATATGAACATCAGATTGGCAAAAAACCTGTGTGGAAGTTCTGAGTCTTCTTATTTCAAAACAGAGGGTTGTGAAAAGTAAGGAGTTACTGTATTGAACATGTGTGTATTTGAGTTCTGCATCAGTGTTTGTATGCAGTGTGGGTACTGTTGCTATGCCATAGCATAGTGGGAGACTTGGCAATTGCTCTCCTAGTGCTATGTTTTGTAGTTGTGATGTAATTGGTTGAAAAATATTACAGGGAATGGCTGAAGGAGACTTGGAATCTAATACATTATCAGTGTACTTCCCTTCACGTAATTGACTTAGCTGTGCTTTTGTACCTTTTGTTGAAGTTGTAACTAAAATACTCCATATTAGTCTTTCACTTCTTCAGAACTCTTGGGCAATGAGTGAGATGTAATAAATGTCATATTGAGGCATTGGTGAGGTGGGGAATTCGAAAAGGGTTAGCATCTGCTAGCATCTTGAAACTCATTTGTGGTTCACTTCAAAGAACAGTTGTCTACGACAACTCAAAATTCTCTAGTAACAATTGCAGAGTTTTCTGGTCTGGGTTATGACAGGCTTATTTGGGGTTTGTTTTTTCCTTGCACTTTATTTTACTAGTATGTAAGCCTATTGAATCCTGCGTAGTGTAAATGAAAAAAGGTGCAATGTGTCACATCCCTGAATGTGAAAAAGGTGAAGATGCTGGTAAAGAAATGCAACATAATAGGTATAATTATTGTCCTTACTTGCTTTCCCAAACTCAGATCAGGATTGAAGGCCAGAAGGTTTTTCTTTATTGTTTTATACTTCTGGGGGTCTTTTTCTGAGTTCCTGATTTTCTTTAATACCAATCTAAGAGGAGAAAAAGCATTAAAAAATCTATTTTGCAGATGAGTATGATTGAGCAACTTGGAATTTATTTTGTAGTGTGATTTTAAATAGATTTATTCTTGTTTTAAAAGTGAACATTATGTTTTACAGTGAATAGATTGCTTGTTGGATTATATTAATGGGTATTGCTTTCATTCACTGCTGAATCGCTAAAATGTTTAAGTGCTCCTTCAGGGACAGATTCTGTTACCTACTGTAATGAAAGATACTGAGCCACTTGAACAGTGAGGTTTAACTTATAAGAAATGAATATATTAGAATGTGGTATATGATTAGGGAAAGGTGGCAAGAGTGATGTTAATTTCCTTCAACTCATTAAACTGAACTGACTGACCTGAAGAATCGCTTGTATCCTTTTGCTTTTAAGTGTAAGTAGCTATGATTTTTTAAAAGATACAAGGCACATACCATGCAAGACTTTTTGTCTACTTACCTTGAAAAAATATTGTTATGAAGATGCTATAATTCTTGGTATTAGAGTGATATAAGCTGAAAAAGAATAGTCTTGGAAGACAAAAAATCTAGTGAGTATTTTTGTATGCTATATGTTACAGTAGAACAAATCAATTCAGGCTCCTTAGATGCAGTCATTGCCTTCTGATTATATTTGTATAAAGTTTGGAGCCTTTGATCAAAGAAAGGCATTTGTGACTAGGTCTAATCCAGGTTCTTTAAGGTGTTTAACTTGCATGGGGCTGGATCAGGGAGGGGAGTGGGAAGGGGGAAGAGGTTGATAACAGCCGGGATTTAAATTTAGTTTTGCTGAACTTTTGTTTTGAAAGGATTTCTATTATACACCGCTTCCTTTTCCATACAGAAGATGGATCATTGAGTAAACCTAAAAGGGAAAGAGGATATGGGAGGAAATGGGTGGAGACTTGGAATTAATCTTCTGAAGAAAAATGTTTGATCAGCAGGTAGGAGAGGATGAAATCCTCTGATGTTGACAGCAGGCAACTTTCTGACTAGTGTGTGATTGACAACTTTGATGCTCCAGTGGGGAGCAAGTGTCCAGCCGTGCTCAGGCATCCTCTGTCTGTGGGTGGTAGTGTTAATAATGTGGCAACTGGAAAGATTAATTGTGGACAAGCAGCAGGCTTACAAGGAGGGCTTCACAGGTCTAAAAGGAACAGTGGTAGGAAGGCCTCTGATCTGTCAGCCCAAAAGGAAATTAGTTAGGGCAGGCTGGAGCAGGCTTAAAAAAGGGAGGAGGGGTGAGGGTAAGACTGAGTAATGGAAGAAGGGAAGCATTTAGGATATTAAAGCAAAATGAAGAGGATATTGGAAAAGGTCGTAAGGGGATGGGGACAACGTTCTTGAAAGACCTTAATACACTACATCCTCTTACAGTACATGCAGAGTTCAGCTTGTTTTGCAGGAAACTGCAAGGTGACTTTTGTAGTGGTTAGAGCTGCCCCTTAGGTAATACCTGTTACTTGTTTCCAAATGAACATGAGAATAAACTCAATTAAGGATTTTTAAAGATGTCTAAGTGCAAAATATACAACAGAGATTTTACTTAAGCTGTTTCTGCAAGTTATTAGCTGTGGCGTATTTTAGTTCCCACCCTTTTTGGTAGAAATAGGGATTTTGCCAATAAATTCTATATTACCATTAAAGAGGCCATTCATCATGCTTACTAATGTTATTAATCAAGATACACCACAGTACTCTTAAAATGAGATCATTTTGATAAATCATGTATGACATGAAAAGACTTTATTCCTTTTAAGTGCAATTTAGACTGTAATTTTTTTCCTCATTTATGATTCATGGGAGAAACATGGATAAAATTCCCTTGCACATTTACACCTTATCTTCAGTAATAATTCAAAACTGCTCTTAGATGAAAATTCAAAGGCTGATTCACCAAGGCTGAATGCCAGCTCATTATTTTCTGGCATTCAGTAGTCCAAAAATAATGTCCATACATTAGGTGCTTTTCACAATAGTTGAATTTGGCTGCACACCAGACATATCGATTACACTCAATTAAGCCTAAATGCATAAGAATTATCTGATGTTCATTTGCATTTTTGATCCAGTTGCACCCTGCTTTCAACCTTGCAATTTAACATTAAGTGAAAACCAGAAGGTAAATTCAAGTGAGAAATGGTAATCTCTCTTATAAGAGAATAAGGGAATGCTTTGAATCTGAAAGGCTTTGAATCCTCGTAAGCTCCACAACTTCTGTTAAATAAGCAAAATTCTCCTGCCTTTTCTTGTTAAAGGTTATTGGAATTGGAAGGCCAACCAAAATATAAGATCACCATCCTCCTTGTCATCCTTATACTACAATAATTTGGCCTACTGTATTAGTAGCATCACATATGAAAATAGGCTGCTAAAATATCTGGAATGAATATTTGCTAAGGTTAGAGTCATAGTCCTGATTATAGCTGAAACAATTGTGTTAATTATTATATTTAAATATGTCAGATTTTTTTTTTTGTTGTTTATTCCTCTTCTTAGAAATATAAGAAAGAAATTTCTAGTAGAGAGATTTAATTTGGATAGCAGTCTGTTTCTCAAATGATGATTCAGAGAGGATTGGCATATCTGAGTTACAGTTCCCCCTTTAGGTCCTTCAGCAGCTGAAATATTTGAAGGAACTTGTGTGGTTGCCAAAAATAGCAGACCATTTGTATTTTTGAACCATTAGTCTCTACAAATTTGTTTTGATGCAGCAGATGTACAGTATGTCCTGCTACTACACGTGATGTTCCCTTACTAATACCATCCAAATACTACAATTTTTGTTCTTTGAAAAGTGGAATTCAGGGATTAAACAAATTAAACTTTTTGTCTGGGGTTTGTTGGGTTTTTTGTTTGTTTTTTTTGTTTGTGTGTTTTTTTTGTTTTTTTTCCGGTGGGGGGCGGGGTGGAGTGGGACAGGGGTCTAATTAGATTCCTACACCCTTGAGAGCAAATTGTCAGGGTGTGGCTGACAATTTTCTTCCAAATGTTTCAAAGGGTTTTTTTTTTCCCTTCATTGAAGCAACTCTAATTTATACTGGAGGTTTAGCAAAAACAATTGCTAACTCATGACTAACTGGTTGTCTGGGGAGCAGGGAAGGGAAATCCCATTCTATCAGGAAAAGCTGCCTTTCCCAGTAAGGATGTTGTGCTACCTCTTGGTTTTCTAGTAGATAACAGTGTGTCGAGGTTGGTGACAAACTCTGGCTGGCCCATTTGAGCTCTCTGGCTGAACTCATAGCTAGGGAGAGGAGAGCCAGGCCTTCTGTACCCTGCCATATAAAGTGTCCTGGTCAGGGCCTGCTTTTGCATATTTTCCGTCTCTATCCCTTCTTTCGCACTTCATCCCTTTCTTTCACTGGCAGTGCAGTTCCCAAGTTCATAGAAAAGCAAATGCACTGTAAATAAAGTTGCTCTTCCCTAACCATTCCCTATGATGGAATAGTTAAAGACTTGGTGTATTGCTTCCTGTCACAAGGCTTTAAAAGACCTCATGGCTGTTGGTGCTCTGCAAGATCAGGGAAAGAAACAGACCCTCTGAAGTAGTGTTTTGATACTCTTTGCAAATATGTCATAAATTCAACCCAAAACAAATACATTACAAAGGATTGAATTAACACATTGCTGCCATATTTTTACATGTTTTCAAAATATAGATGAATTATTGAAGACTCTTGTTACTGTGCCCAAGACATCCAAAATTAGTCCTTAGCCCATGTAGAAGTTTATGCAGACATTTCTTCAAATTAGTTATATAATTATACTGTATCTGTTAAGTGCGTATTTAAGGTAGAGTGGGCTTATCAGGAAAATATTACCATTTGTTAGATAAGAGGAACAGTTTTTTAAAAGCAAATATTAGTTGATCCTTTAAGTTGGAACTATACCATAGATTGTTCAATTACTGATATACCTTTCGAAAAAAAAAATTTTGTCCGTTTAAAAAATGGATAATTCAGTGATTTCCTTAATTCTTAATTGTAGTTTCTCTTTGGATATATTAAAAACATTTTTAAATAAATCATACTTTATTTCTAAATCCTAGTTTTGCATCTTATAATGGAATATGTACCATTGGGCTGATCACTGCAATGTCGCAATATTGTTTTCCATTTCTATTTGAATGTAAATCACAAAATGCGAAGCAATGAGCTTTCAAATTGCTAAGGTCGTTTCTCCCTGACGTTACTAGATGACTTGGGCAAGTGTTAATCTGTGATAAATGCAAACAAACAACGGTACCACAGAACACAAGAGTGCTTGGTAACCATGGATCAGACTTAGAGAATGAATTTCATGATGTCACAAGAAATTTGCCTCTGCATCCATTCCCTGAAAAAAAAAAGTTAGTCTCAGTCTGAAATGCTAGAGGGTTTGAGATATTACCATACTGGGTAAGAATTATGCTGCAAAGGAGAAATCCCAGGTACAATCTTTCTAAGGTAATAGATACAAGAGAATCCTTAGTCTCTGTCTATAGCTCTGTAGTAAACAGTATTTTCTTAATTATTTAACTGTTGCTACCACGTCTCATTTTGCACTCTACTGTCTCTCTTTTGGGTGATTTCTTGTTCAAATTAAGATTTCTTTCTGTGATATCCTCTGAAAATATTCTGGAATTAAATGTATTTACCTAAGGCAGTCTTCCCTTGCATACATGTTACTATTGAAATTTACTTATCAAATGTTTCCATAATTTTGTTTCTATCTATTGACCCCTTGTCAAGAACATGCCAACATGCTGCTGTTGTTCCTATACTGTAAACCTTTCAGGTATAATAGATTAATGGCTACTACAGTTACTGATGTGTATAGAAGTGTAAAGAACTTGTGCCATGCCTTTGAAATTAGGGTAAATATTAGTAGAGAAATGCTAGGACACAAATAAAAGCTATGTGACACAAATAGAAGAATATCAACTATCAGTGGGTATTAATAGTATTCCATTATAGCAAATATGGACTAATATCAAGCAACATCTTACTCCTCATCAAGGGAAAGTAAAATTTCCTAAGCAATAACCATTGCTTTAATTAAGAAATTTAGGATTTGGGGTTTTCTCAGAGGGTTTTTCATTTGGGTTTTTTTTTTGGTTGGTTGGTTGTGGTTTTTTTCTTCCTGCTGCAGCTTCTACAATATCTGTAATTTTGATGAGCATGCTTTGAAAATCTGCTACTCTTTTACAGTCCATTTAGTATCAAATACAACACTTATGACCAAATACACAGTTTAATATGAAGAGAGGTACCTCAGTTTAGCAAGTTTGGTTATCTGCATAACTTAGGGGCTGTGAGTGGTTTAACTTTATTTGCCTTGTAACTTTTAAACCTCATACTATGATATACTGCAAAACTTGGATGACTTTAGCATTTGCAAAAGTACAAGCTTCTTCTGTAACAGTAGTGTTAGAGTTTCCTTACTGAGCTATTCAGTCACCTGTTCCTATAAAATTGAAGCTACCACCCATTTTAAACAGCTTTCCTCAAAGCTATTTGCATGTGTAGTTACTTTCCACGGCAAGAAGAACTTCTGATGCACCAATACTTGAAGACATAACTGTCACACGTCAATGCTGTCACTGTCAAAGTATTCCTGTGAATATTAAGAGTAATGCAATCTATACAAATCTCTTTGGAAAATAGCTTAGGGCCAAATGTCAGTATGTGGTAGGGAAAACAAATAGTTGCCTTTCTTCTGGTGAACAGGTTTACTCAGAAACGTGATTTGGAACTTGAGTCAGTGTTTGTGCAAAACAATCCTAACCCTGGATGATATTCCATAGAATTAAAGTTGCTCTTGCTGAATGCTTAGCTCAAAGGTAATGAAAACTGTTCTGTATTTGACAGGGAATTATATACTGTACATAAAATAACAGCAAAACACCAGTAAACAAACCCTTCTGTTCTTGCTTTTTCTGAAATTGGAAATAAAGCTAAATTGCCCCTTCACTCCAATATCCTTTTTAGAAGCGCTTCAATTTTGCTCACTCAGTGGTATATTGCTGAAATGGCAAACTCACTTCCAGTAATTTTAGGAAAAGCTATCATCAAGCTGTCAACAGTCTAAATTGAGATTAAAAGTACCAAAGAGAAACCTTCACTATTATCAGAGTCCCAAATAAGTACACTTGAATAGGCAGATAACATGTAGAGTGTACAGTATGAGACCACTTATTCCTCCAGTTTTTGGAGTGATTTACAGGGATGAAGTCTTATGTTAAATAGTGACATTTTTCTTCTTGTCTTACCCAGAACCACTCAACCCAAAGAAAACATATAGTTGTGAACAGATGTCTTAGAATTAGTTTTAAGTATCACGTTGCAGGGTGTAAGGGGGTTCTATTTCTTCCTCTGACATGTTATGTGCCCTCAGGTCGTATTGGTCATCATAGAGATTTCCAACACTTCATAGTCCAGAGTAGACTGAGCTGCATGTTTAGAGTTTACCAAAATCAAGGTATCATTCACTCTAGCTGAAGGTGAGAGTTATGTCTATAGCAATACACCTCTGAACAGGAGATTCCCTGAAAAGGGTTTTCTCACTGGTAGGTCAGCAGAGGCAGGATATTCTGTATCTTTATTCATATCCAATCAGTAGAATCCTTGCTATTTAGGCAAAGCTGTCTCTATTAAGATGTTTGTTTCAATGCATGATGCGTCTTCATGTTGTGACCTGATTTTTGCTACGGACAAAAATGTGATTATAACTATGGACTGATAGAAATTGATGACTGGTCTCCAAAAGCGAAAGTTTAGTATACTGATCTACTCAAGTCACTTAGCTCTTAACAAATACAACAAAGCAGATTTCTAAGTTACAGCCTTTAACAAACTATTGCCATGATTAATTTTCAGTGTTGTGGATTTCTCATTATAGTTCTCGGGTTTGATCTGGCAATTAAGAATTGAATTAGTATTTAAGCTTTTCCTTCCCCAAAACATTGTAGCCCTATTTTACACTTTTATCTTAGTCAAACACTGTAAGTCTGTTTTTGAATTCTTTACAATTAAAAAATATATAAATTTTGAGGATATGATTAATTACAAAGTAAGATTGAGGTGGATTCCTTTGATTGACTTCTGTACCTTACAAGTCAATATCTCATAAGGGAACAAACTGCACGGAAGATAGTAATTATTTTCTCAAGGCTCACTTTAGTAAATTATCGTGAGATTAAAGAAATACTTTACTTTTTGTGTTTTTCTCTTTATATGCCTTATTTTTTGCTATTAGAACGTATTGTATAACTTATACTGAACACTGTTCTTTGTGTCTTGTATTAAAACACGTAATCTTTTTATGTGTGTTGAAATGTACCCATAGGTCTGTATTGTAAACACTCCGGAGCAAACCCTACCTCTGAAACTGGATGTATCACTACCATGATATCAATCTGTCTAAGTTAAACTGAATTTTAAAAACTGACGATGATTCATATTCACCAACACAATCCGTTATTTTCATATCTTCTCCCAACAATGCAACACTGCTGCTCTATAACAAAAAAGCAAGATGGTAAATGTGGCTTGTCTTGGCTTTATATTGCTCTTTCCTTCAACTGAAACACCCAGCTGAAGGAAGATTAGTTTACTGTAAACTATAGCTCTACAGTCTAATCTTTTTAAAAATGGAATGAGAGTATCTTAAGAATTTTATTATGGAGAAAGATTTGGGTTTCTTCTCTTTTCCCTTAACATTTTGATATTAAGGATTCTGAGCAAGTCTTCTTGAGTACTTAATCCTTTTCTTAGACTTCTGGTGTGGGTTTTAATTGTTATTAATAATTCTATATACATGTACACTTTTTTTGCATTATACACACTATGATTTATAATAGATCCCTTTATTTAGTTCACAGGACAGTGGAATAGGAAAAGCTTTCTTTTTTCTTCACTTTTGAAAAGTATGGTATCTTATCCCAATTTTGTATTTTCTGTCTTCTTTCTCTCATGTGGATTCACTCGTAATTTCATTTAGGTAAATATCAATCTGTTTCACCCAGACAAACATTTTTAACATTGACCAAAGATTTCCTGACAATGATAGTAACGTTTTTAAGCTGTTAGCTGTATGAAAATATTCTTCTAGTAGTGATATTTATTGTCATTGTGTAAACTCTTGTGCGTACAGCTACCTTGAGGGACTGCCAGCAGCCTGAACAAAAACAAATTAATCCTCCAAGGCTGGTGACTCCGTGCACCTGTAACCACATCATAGCACTCATCTTGCAGGTGCATCCGCTTTGCATAATCATTGGACTTCCACTCAGAATACTGATAATGTTTGTTGTATCACACAGGCCTCCAGTGGTGCTGCCTCTGCCTCTCCAGAGATGCACTATACACCTCTGCCTTCGGGATCCAGGGACCTCACCAATCACAGAGGTACAAACTAAACTTTTATTGGTGTGAACTGCTGCAAGGTGATAAGCTTTGCTGTAAGGCCTTCTCTGTATTAGTTACTGCTGTATTTCACTTTACAGAGAATACCGTGTCTTTCAAACACTAGACGAGAAAACCATACCTGTCAAGACTACAGATTTTAACTCATATTAAATAGGATTTAAAAGTAGTCTACTGGGAAAGCAAATAAATCTATGGATAATAACACTCAGTGATTTTTGTGTATGTGTGAGAGAGAAAAACATAAAGAGATTAGAGTGCTTAAACATTGCTAAGTAGATGATTACATGCAGCATTGGTAATTTTGAGAGAATTTGTAAACTTTCTAATATTTGTGAAGTGAGAGCTTTTTGGCAGTTTAGTAATTTAGGACTATAATTTTGAAACGTTAACACATTTTCATTGCAATAAAAAGAGATTCTTCCCTGTTTTTCAACATTAAAGGCAAATCAGTGTTCAATTTCCTTTTTCATCAATCCTAAGAACGTAAAAAGCACCTTGGGCAAATTCTCAAATTGCTTCTGCATACCTATGGAACAAAATGTTCAGGGAATAAGTGAAAAACTGGAGCAGTCAGGAAGGGTGCAGTCCAAGGTTTTTCAGCTTTGTGAAAAATTAAAAAATAAATAAATAAATAAAAATAAAAAATTAAAAAAAAAATTAACAATGTGTAAAACTTGTAGCACTTTTTTAGCCTAAAACCAGAGCAACAATCCTCTTATTTATTTCCCATATTATACATTGATCATATAAACCATTTGTATAGAGGCAGGTTTTGTATAGGATACCAGAACCAAAATGCACCTTACATTTATGAGTTAATGGTAGCTTAGTTTTAGTGTGTGTTCATATCCTGCTGAACTAGAGAAGATGGAGGCAGCTGCCATAGGTTGTCTGAAACTTTCTGAAAGAATTGGGCTGGCAATGCACCTGAACAAGGATCTGTGATTCAGGTGGGAAAGATGAAGAAAGCAACTGATTAGATTTTAATTGGTTGTAGCCCATATATCTGTTGTGCCAGAGCTGAAGATGAGTATGAAGCTACATCCTGGCCTTGGTGTAAGTTGATATGGCATAATGGAAGTCAGATGTTCTACGAATACATAGTGCATTGTATTCTGATGCTGACCTCACGTAGAAATCAGTACTTTTTAAAGACAAAGGACCTACAAGATCCTGTATTTGAGCACACATATGGACTTCAGGGATCAAAAAAAGCCCCATAACCCCACCAGAAAAACTGAAACCCATTGCCCTAACCCTCCCTGCCTCCCTCCACCTCCCGCCCCCCCAAATTGTCTTTGATTTTCAGATAAGTATGTTGGCTTTGAGGATTGATTTCTGGTGTTGGATTAAATGGCTAGGGTCTACCAAGACAGTAAATGGAATGACAGAATGTTGTAAATCCCTGACTTTTATAAAAATATATAGAAAGTACCATTAAAAGCCAGGTATTCTCAGATCTTTTTATTTAGATGATAGTGAATACCTCCAATTCAGTGGTTTCATGGCTGATTTTGTTATCTGACTTGGCAAAAGAAATGCCAGTAGCATTAAGTATTAAAAGCTGTGTGCCTGCATTATTGATTGACTTCTCTTGCAATAAAGAAATTGTGTGGCTCTAGTCGGCATTTCAAACATGTCCATGTGAGAGTTCATTCAGAGCTGGAGCTTGCCAGGTTCTGGATACCACTGGCATTGCTAAGATTTGAGAATACCCGCTCTCTCTCTACGAAAGGGGAAAGTTATATTTCCCAAATTACCAACTTTTTACCCTCAGCTGTTCACATAAGTCTTTATTACTTCTGTCTTTTCCCAGAGATATTATGCTCTGCATGCTAAATGTGCTGAGAATTTCTTTGTGATTAAGTACAGTTATAAACAGTGAATGGAGCAGTATCATCCAAAGAAAGGGTAAAAGTTGCCCTAAAAAGAGGTTGCTAGCATGGTCTGATAAGTTTGTATATGTATATATAAATACATATACATATCTGTATTCACAGGGAAATAATTAAGGAAACTTTCCAAAATTCCAGGTGTTGGAACAACATATTCAACAACCTGCTAGCAGGGCCCATTAACTCAATCAACTTCTTTTATACAGAGAAAAATCTCTAACTTCACAAGCTCATAAAAGATTAATTAAAGTCAATAGAAAAATCTCCAAGGAAAGAAGGAAGTACTTAAACATGCTTTTTTAGGTTCTGACTATCTTCAATTTTTTTTCTTCACTGAATGCTTTTAGTGTTATAAAATAGGATTGAATCAGCTGTTGCATATGTAAGTATTGGCACTTTTCAATGCATACTGGAAAGGAGAATGCTCTAAGTTTGTGAGGGTCCCTGGAGAAACTTGTTTATCAGAACCCTAAAGTCCAGCAAATGGTTTGGTACAGCTCTAAATGGATTTTTGGGGAATTGGGTGGGGGAGCAGGAGCAAGCTGGGCGTATTTGATTGGTACAGTATTACTTAGATATTTCTCACTCTATTTGGCTATGATTTTTTGCAGGGAGAGCAAAAGCATATAGTTATGCATGAGTTACACCATGTGCCTTACAGCTTTTGTGTTCATGCATATAGCATATAATTTCCAGTTAGGATCTGGTCTTTTTAGGTTGACTCCATGTTTAGTACAGGCAATTTCAGGAATGGTAAAAATCTCACTCTCCCCTTCAAAGACTACAGGAACAGCATATGCCAGTGTGGCATCTGCATGGAATGATATGAAATAATCACTGTAAATATTCTATCAAATGTTATTATGTTTGAGTCTGAAAAAAGCAATAAATGTTGGATATGGGTTTTCAAGCTCTAGAAAATTTCTCCCCATCTTGCAAAGTTGTTTTCCCTTGTAATACTTTGTTGCTTAGACCCAGTTCTCTAAGCTGAACCTTCACTAAGTCCCACTGTTCACATTTTTCGGTGAAAAATGTATTGGCCTTCTATTTAGGTTTTGGGCCTCTGACAACAATATGGCTTGATTCTTTATGTGATCTAATTGCTGTCCCATTAGGCAAGCCTTCCAAAGTGGTAATTTTATAGCTGGCTGTATTTTTGTTTTGATTCCAAAACAATGATCTCAACCTCCTGAGGGTCTTTCTTTGGTCTTTTTAAACTAGCATTTTGTATTCAATTTTATATGGATTTAGACCCCAGTGATTTACTAGCATGACATTTGCATAGTTCTCTTACCTAGTTAAAACAAGTCATATTGAAGACACAGCCTCCTGTCAAACAGAGTGCTTAGTTTATTTCTAAATTCCATTTCTTGTATTGTTCTAATTTTCAAATTTTCTGATGAAATAAAGTAAATGGACCACACCTCTCTATCTGCTCCTCCAGACCTACCCTTAAGGAAAAAAAATCAGACAAAAAAACCCAGTTACTTGTTTTCAAATAGAAACGGCCATGCAACCAATACACAGAAGTAATGAAATGTAGTGCCTTTTAGTAGAAACCTGGTCCAACACATTTGGAGTTTATGTAATTTTTTAGTGGTTTGTATGTATGACCCAGATACCTTTCTTTTCCTTATTGATATTTCTTTAATTGGGTGCAAATATTAAAATAGAGCTTTCAATTCTTAACATAGTTGACATTGATGAAAAAGAAATTTTAAAACCATAACAATGTACTCTAAAGGATAGTTTGTTTGATGTGTGGAAAAAGGCTGCCCACCTTTCATGCCACTCAGGATGTATATTTGTTTTTTGTAATGACATCTTTGGTAAGGAAGTGCCTTTGTAATGTGCAAGCATTCAAACTCAAATTGCCTTCTAAAAAGAACAGGGCTTTCTAGTTGCTAGGGAAAATAGTAATTTATCATTCTATCTTTTGAGAAGCAGTATCACTAAATCATGACTATCATGAAAATCTGTTTTTTCCATATTAAAAAATGTTCTGGATGTCCTTTGTATAAACAGTTATTTTATAGCATTGTCTATTACCTGATTTACTTGAAAACATATTAATTTGCCAAAGCAATTTGGTTTCCAGTAACATTTTACAAATGACTCTTCCTTTTCTTGTTCTCTTGTTTCTGGGAAGAACCAATGGTAAGTCTGCCCCATAGCTTACTGGTAAAAGGAAGAAGCAGTTTCCATTAAAAACTAAGCCTGTATTTATGTAAGTAGTTTTTAGAGCCTTAGCTTGGATTTAGGCCAAGGTTTAATAGTTCCAATCTTTTCTGACTTGTAAGAACTTTCTCAACAAATCCACTGTGCTGTTTCGGTGTCTATACGGTTAATTATCCAAGTGTTCTGGTATGTGCAGGCATTACATTTTCTCATTTTATATTTAAATGATGAGTGCTCAAATGAAAAATTGGTATTTATTCTACCAGTATGTTTGAATCAACTGAAAGATGTGTTTTCTTATTTTCTAATCTGATTTTAAAAGTCATAAACTGCATTCAGAGCCAATGGCCAGGAATCCAGGGTCAGAATATTTTAAAGCTTCCTATTAAATCTCTGAAGGTAATTTTTATAGGGCCTTTTTGAACAAAAGGAGAGATTCCTTCGTTTGGAATTAATGTTTCCAAACTTTCACATTTCTAAGCAAGCAACAGTATGTAGGCATATAATCTGATAGAGAGACACCAGAATTTTATATTTGTTTTGTTTTCTTTGATCATTTGATTGTGCTGTTGTACTCAGAGTGTTTGGCTTAAGTTAATTTTCACTAATGACTGGTATGTCTATACAGAATTCACTCGGGTTGATTGTTAGGGTGTACCACACAGAAAAACAACTAGTGGCTTTGTAGGAGTTGTGATATGCACTAGATCAAGACAGAAGTGGACTTGAGAATGCACAAGGGTTTAGCCATCCAGTTGTGCTGGAATTCACAATAGACTGCAGACTTCTTAGGCCGGGATCTTCTCTCCATGAGATGAATAACCTTAAAACAAACAAAGAAAAAAAGTTCTCAGTAGCATGGAACAGACAAGATCATATTTTCCAGGGGCAGGAACACTCAAAAATAAGCTGTGACATTTCCTATTAGTGCCAGGAAATATGTCCCAACAGTGAGTTGTGCTGTGGTCACGAGTTAACTTCAGGGGGAGTGGGTGGAAATCCTCTTCTTCTGGCACTGAAGGAGAAAGCTAAAATATGGAGTCGGGGGGGTGGGGGTGGGGTAGGGTGGGTCAGGTCAGGAATGAGACAGACAAACAAGCAGAACAAAACCAAAGAACCACCAAACGAAACCATTTGGCTTGTCAGTATGGAGTGAGAAAGTGCGTTCTGATTCCTTAAATTTTTAGTTTGGGAAATGGACATTAATGGAAGATCAAGAGACACAGGAGAAGCATGGAAAGCAAAGTAATGCTAAAGATGAATATTAACATGAGAGAGGACTGTGTTAAGGAAGATTTTGTTTTTCTGTCTTAGTTCTCTTTAGTTAAAATGATGTAAAAGAAAAAAAAAATCCTTCAAAGGTGGATTGAGATTTTGTAATCTAGAGGTGTGAGAAGGTAATGTCAGATGCTTAAAGAATTCTGGTGCAAGATGTTTCTGGTTTGTCAGAGAGGAAGGCAGACCAGGCCCTCCCATATTGAATGGCTCCTGATTATTCCCATAGACTCACCAAACCTTATACTGGGAGATAAGACGAACAACACTGACTCATGTCTATTTCTTCATTGGTACAGTTAATTTCTTAGCTCTGATGATGATTTTTCCCTCCCAAGCTGCACTCTAGTTTACTGCCTCCTCAGTATTCTTGAGATGTTTGCTTTGTGGGGAGAACAGGTAGAAGGAATGAGTGAACCGATGTAGGTGAGGAGAAATGCTATAAGACACTCTTCCTTAGAGAGACACACTCCAGTGAAATGCTTCTATCTGATAAAAGAAGCCCACCTGTATTGGTATTTGCCCCAAGCCTGCAAACATATTAGAAATCCTTCCTGATTGTGTGAACTGACACACAATCAAAAATGTTGTTTTTCAAAGGTACTGAGAGGTCCAGTACACCCTCTCAGGCACATGGTGGGATTGTTGTGGTGTCCTGTGCGGGACCAGGAGTTGGACTCAATGATTTGTATGGGTCCCTTTCAACTCAGCATGTTCTATGATTCTATGTAATCCATTCAGCTCTCAGCTGCAAAGTGGTTTATTGCTGGGCAGTAATGAAAGAAGACGTTTAGAAAGGTCTTATGTAGTACCTTTCCTAAGCCCTTATATATTTATTCACTGGAATAGAACCATCACCAATAACTGCGCTCTTTTGTGGACCAATTTACCTCACTTGCTCAGTAGTGACAAACTCTGCCAGCATCTGCATGTTTCTCTGTAAAGCACAAAGACTTTTCCAAATGTGAAATAAATTGTAGTTGGATTTAAGTGTGACCTTGACTAATATGGTTCAAGAAATAAATTTTCTGGTTCCTTGCATTCATATTCTTGTCAGTTACAGGGCCAACAATTTCTTTTCTATGTACACAAGGAATGCTGGATTTTAACCAGGACACTGTAGATTATTGAAACTTCAGTGTAAAAATGTATCGTTATCTTTTTGTATATTTGCAGTGATTGAGAGCAACTAGTCATGTGAAACTAGGTTGGAGTGAATGAGGTGGGGATGATATATAAAGTGACTTGCAGTTTTGTGTTAAGTCTTTCTTGATGGCCAGAAAGTTAAGATTTGGTTTTAAATGACAGCACATTTTAATTTGTGAGCCTTCTGTGTGTTCTGTGGTTTGAAAGCAAACCCAAGATATGTGATCAAGCTGACCGGAGGTAGGTTCTAGGAGGATCACTTCCTGATGTGCTATGCCTCTGGGGGAATAAAATATGTGTGTTTCTCTGCAAGAAGATTTTAAAAGAAAAAGAGTAATTAAGTGGTTAATCAAATTCAGATTAAAATATTATTATCTAAGATGTTGCACACAAAATTTCAATTCTGCATCTAATGGGAATTAGCTTTCATAATTGTCAGCATTTTTTTCTCAAATTTTATAGGAATCTTCATTTTTCCATGGTGCATATTCCCCAATCTGACTGTTGAAGACCTGACTGTTTTCCATTCTGAGGTTTTTCATTGTAACCATCTCTATTTGCCAAAGCTAACCGAGCAGTCTAGGCTCAAGTCACCCATACAAGTGTCACATCAGAGGAAATATGACTAATGAGGAAAAAAACTGTAACTTCATTTTTTTGGATAGA
Source organism: Xenops minutus (assembly GCA_035221455.1). Lineage (NCBI taxonomy): Eukaryota > Metazoa > Chordata > Aves > Passeriformes > Furnariidae > Xenops > Xenops minutus. The sequence continues at coordinate 101,836,754 of JAWWEE010000001.1, forward strand.
CTAGAGGGTGTCTGCTATTTCACAGTATAGCTCATTCTGTCATGCTGGCAATAAGAAACCATAGAAATGCTCAAGCTCCAAGCAGTATGACTATAAAGTGGCAGAAACACATAGAAAACATTGGCTTCTATAAGTGGAAACTTGGGATCCAAACCCATAAACCTATCTCAAATCTTCTTTAGATATGCAGGAGAACTAATGATGCAGTGTGTCTACAACTAGCAATTAAAAAAACAAAAAAACCCAAACAAACAAAAAAAACCCCACCCCCAAAAAAAAGTCTTCTACAATAAAGAAGTCCAGTCATCAGCCACACTATTACAGCTCTTCCAGAGAATTCAGGTTCAAAACACACCAGTGCTGTGCAAATACCGTCTCCTGAGAGATCCCCATGTTTAGTTAGCACTCCAGTCTAGCCTGTTTTTGCAGGAGTCCTCGAATTTTATCATTCAGGCATTTTTATGGCCTCATTGGAACAAATAAACAAACATCTGGAATCATGTGGTATATTTAATTAAAAAATTTTTGTTTGGCCAGAAATAGTAAAATCATGAAAAATTGCCTGTCTCCAAGCTCAGAAAGGCCAAATGATGAAGCTGTTGGCTACAGACAGTTTTACAATGTATTGAAATTCATAGACGTGCACACCTGCTGCAAGTCCCCCCCCTTTTTTTGATTCATAACCATTAATGAGTGTTTAGTGCACAGATTGTAGCTCTTGTTTAAATGGGAATTTACTGTTTTTAATAACATATAGACACGTATTACTACATTTCATATAGCCTTTACTGTTCTGTAGTACACAGACAGGATAAATCTTTCTATTATTGGTTAAAGAAAGAAAAAAAAAAAGAGGAAGAAATCTTTACAGTGCATGTTCCATTTGGATATTCTCTTATATGAGCATTTTTTTAATTCCAAAGGCAGTAAATATCTACCTCATGCTACAATTCTGTGTAGCAACTGTTGGAAATGTGAAAGATGGTGTTTTCTCATTAAAATTAGAAGCTGTAATGAAAATGCATATTTTCATTGTTACATTTAATGTATTTTTTGAGGAAAATTTCAAGAGATTCTTGCTTTTGCAGACGAAACTGCTTGCTGTCATCTGAGATGTTGCTGTATGATCACAAAATATTCTACAGACCAGGGTTATTATTTATGAAAATTGATTTGTCTAATTGATTTGTCTAATGCTCCCATTTCAGATGCACAAATATAGGCCTTTGAACATATGTGACATAGAATCTTACTTTTGAGTTTGTACCTCTCAGTTTCTAGGTAGCTGGGCCCTCTACTGAGAAAAAGAAAATGGTATGCACACAGAAAGTAGTGCTACATCAGAATACTATTCACTATTCTTCATATTTGTCATGATTAAAATAATTTGGCCATTCCATTCTTGGGCTGCATTTCTCTGAGGATTTGGACTATTTAGCAGGATAGTATGCTTATGTGACTTTGGCCGCTGTCCTACAGTCGATGTTACTGAGCTGAATGAAGAGGACATGAGTGTCATCAGAAAAAGTGCTAATTCCCATACAGTCAACCATGTAGAAGCCTGCTTTAAAATTCAGGGGAGGGCTGAAATTTCCTGCACAGTCAGAAGGGCAGCCATCTGCATAACAGCAGTGAAACTATTTTATACCCTTGTGTGATGGTTCTTTATAGTGTGCACATCTTGCTGTAACATCTACGTTTCTTTCAAGCTATGAACAGCCAAAAAAGATGCAGGGTATTTTGCATTTCATTGTTCAGAGTGTGTGCTGTACTAGAAGCAGATGAAGGTTCCTTTCTTTAATTTTGACTTCAGGAAAGAAAGGGGTAACTTTGTAGAATTTCATTGCATGATCTTATGAAAGAGAAAGCTGTCAACATATTATTGGACATGAATATCTGTATTCATGATCTAACGATGTGTTTGTTGATCAAAGTTCCTTTCAGAGGTCTGAAAACAAACAATAAGTAGGTTGACAACTTCCCTTTTTTTCCTGTTTTGTGGTATTTTTGTGGTCTATTAGTAACCTTATTGTTAGAAAAGTAAATGATAGGAAGCACCATGAAGGAAGCATCCTTCATTAGCTTTGTATGCCCTTAAGCAGAGAGATCATACCTGGGGAGAAGAAAGGGGGGAGACAGAAAGGTAAACAATAAGTATAAACAAGTGGTATCGTTTTGTGTCCCTTATCAAAGAGAGAATGGCTGATGCCTTTTTTGGTGTTATACGTTGTGTTACCTTTTACAGTTTGAGATTTGAAAGTTGTTTCTATAAACACAGAATGAATTTCTTTTACTGCCTGATTGACAATACTGATAGGTTTTGTAAGACCCTTTTAAGAAAGCTTGTCTATGGCTCTAAACTGCCTAGTAAACCCAGGCAGCCACCTGAAAGACCCCCCACCTGTGGCTGCATAAAACTGAAATAAAGAATGGAAAATAACCTATTGAGTATGCACTTTCCCACCCACTGAGAGCAAAATGCAATGCAGTGCAATTTTAGTACTTGCGTGCCACTGGGGAAAATAGACTCCTAAAATCACATAGTGAAGCATTGGAAAAACTCAGTGACTTTGTACTAAGTGTTATGTTATAAAACCTAAGGAACCATAGGCTTTGCTTCTCAAGTGAAACAGATTTGTATTGCAGTTCTATTAGAAAGCCTACCAATTGTAATGATGATATTTAGCATACTAGGCTGAAAAAGTATAAGGCTAGTGAATATGAATCCTTTCACAGGAATGTTATACAGAGAGGGGTGCAAGCAACCTTGCTTGCTTAGGTCTTTAAGTGATGTCTACTTAAAGACCTAACAAGACTGCAATCTCTGAATGTGTTTGCTTTTACTTTTGCTCAGTGCCAGGTCACATGCAGAGATATGGAAAGAGCATTTGGCCCAAGTTAGCCCTTTCAAAACCATTTGTAGTACTAGACATGGCTTCTCAAAATAAATAGAGACCTAAATTAGGGTTTGTTTCTTGCCTGAATGGTTAGAATATGTGTGTACCAAAATTACAGGGCTACCACACCAACATGTTGAATTTCTCCATGCTGATTTAGTTTCCTCTACACCAGCTACTGCAGTAGCAGCAACTGCAGTAGCTTTAGCGTTGTATTTAGTCAGATGTGCTTAAGAAAAATTTCATCTATCCCATCTCTACCCTTTTCTCATAGGACTGAGGCTACTTCAGGATGGTATTTTTGTATTTTTGATGAACCATGAGTGGGAGCAGTCTTAACAGTAAATTTTATTTCCCTAATATAAAAGGAGTGGGCTCAACAGAAATAATCCCTTAGGCCTGAAGGGAAGAGCTGGAATATATTTTTTAGCCAAAAGATTGGAAAAAACCATCCTGCACTGCCCTGCACCCTCCACCAACACCAACACTGCCACCAAATCAACAAAATACACCCTATGGCCCCTCTCAAATCTGCCTAATTAATTAATTTGGCAGATTGTTTCCTTCAAGTCAGCTAATGATGGATTTTGTGAGGAGAGAAAAGAGAGTAACTTTTGAATAAATAGATTAAATATAAGCTATCAGATCATTCAGAAGCAATTTGGTGCTGTCAAATGCCAGCCATTACTGATGTAAAGTAAATGATATGTCAAGAAAAAATACCAGGTGAAATTACAGTAAGGTAAAAAGGAAATATGCAGACATCACTCAGCTGATAATTGTGGATGTAAAGTTTGCCTCTGCCCTGTAATCTGATGCTAGATAACAATGGCAGCAGAAATGTGGGGCATAGCTGAAGGAGTCCCTTTCCTGTTAGTCATTGCAGTGCTTTCTTTTTGCTATTGTTCCATTCTGTCAATATAAAAAGTAATTCCTTTACCAAGGTGAGTTTAATAATAAAGTGAAAGAGGAGCTGTCAGCGAAGTTATTTTTTTTGTGTGTGTGTTGAAAAATCTGTTTGTTATAAAGGAGTATAATGGCTTTATTCAGAAGAGAATGAGATGAATTAGAACATCATGAGAGCATTATGAGAAGAATTAGAACATCAGGAGATGCTACAAAGAGGAGAATGTTTGAAATATTCTTAATGTCTGTAAATTCTCTTATCCTGCCAACTCCTATATGTTTTTGGGTTTTTTTCCCCCTCCTTTCTGCCTGTGTGGGGAAGATAGCGCTTCAGATGAAATTTCTGGATGAAATGAACTAGTTAAAATAGTTCATAAACTGCAAGATTTGTAGATGGCATTCATTTAGGAGATACAGAAACCATAATTCAGGAATTCAGGCAGAAGTTGTTTCCACATGAAACTAAAATATGTATTCCAATTTAGTAAATAAAGAAAAAATGCAAAGAGCAAGTGTTCTTTGCAGAGTACACAGAAAATTTGAGAGTTCTTGTAGTGACTTGGTCACTGAGAATAGATGCCAGTTTTCTGAGGCTGATATGGTAGCTGTGAATGCATTGAGTGGGAGATCTGTGCAAGAAAAGGAATTTTTCTTGTAGCCTTAAATCATCCATCCTGCATGGAGACAGTATTTCCCTGACAGATTAATATTTGTGATTTGAAATGATTCTTTGTAAATGTAGCACCTAAAATAGCTACTGTGTTTTACCAGGGAGTCAAGTCTGTTCTACTTTTCACTACTACAGGCAGGAAAGTTAAAGCATTAATACTGCTACTGTGAAGTTCTGGAGGTTGTTCAGGATTTGTAGGTGAGAGACCAAATGTAGAGCTGTTCTGCAGCAATTTTAGAATGTGCATTTCTAAATTAGCTTAAAAAGTTGTACTTTGCTTCAATTCCACTTAGAGAGTTTAGGAAGGCAAAGAGCATCTGATTTCTAAAATCAGTCTTGACAGTATGGAGCCCAGTTTTAAAATCTATGTAACTCCCTTAGTGTATGTAATAGTAGTTACTTAAAATTCACAGATTTATTCTGGTACCACTGAAACTTAATGGGACCTGCTACACTTTTTTAAAAGAACGGTGCAATAGCCAGTTCTGATCTGTGAAATTCAAACTAGCTTTGCCTTTTGCTGGAAGTATTTTATGAGTATGGTGATGGAGCAAGGAGTGAAATGAGAAGCAAAAATCAAAATATGGATAATTGAGCTAACATTTATACACTTTTAGTAAAAGAACTAATACATTCATTACCTGAAATTTTTACTTGTTTTCTTACTGTTTTGTCTTCAGGGATTTGGAAGATTTTTCTAAACTTCCAAAGCAAACTATTTAATACCAGTCTGTAGGTATTTTGAACTGCCCCAATTTATGGATTTTGAAATAAATTTAATTTTTTTTTCAAATGCTATTATATTATTTCCTTATAAAATAGACATCTGACTTTTGTTTCTTGTCCATTCCCAGATTTCATAAGCTTGATAGAAAAGATTTTTCAATCAGTCTAGGGAATAGTTTCTCTGATCTGTAGGTTAGAAATAATGCTGGAAATAATGTTAGAAATAATGTTGGAAGCAAATATGTTAGTACAGGAGCAGAATCTCTAGGTAGTTTCTCCCCCTGGCTGTAGTTAAACCTGCACAGATTATGGGGAAGAAATCCATACACATGCTAGACATCTCTATGCTTTAAAACAACTACCTGCAGGTGGTTTAGCCCTGCACATGTGGATGGATATATGATGAGGCTTTTCAGATTTTCAGCCAAGTCTTCAATTGTAGGGCAGTGAAATATTGAGGAAGAGGGAAAACAAGATACATATACACATAGAGTTTATGATGTCATATGTGGTGAGTTATTGCTGTGTTGATACTTCTCATAAATTCATTTCAAATCAATTGCTGAGTAATATTTGTGTCCAATATAGTCAAAATCTTTGAGAGATTGTACATATGCATACATGTAAAAGGCTCTTTGTATTAGCCAGCCATTGTCTGGTGAGCTGAGGAAAGTGCCTTCAGCCCTATAGAGCTTCCCTGACTGCTCACTAAGTTACAGCTATGTTCCTTATTACTAAGATCAGGCCGTTTGAGAGTAAATTTAGATGAGCGTGGAAGTATCTGAAATTCCCTTTCCTATTGGTAAAATGCATCAACTGGGCACACATTTTTTTAAGCACCACAAGTAGACAATATGTCAGTTTTGTACCACATCCTAAAGTGTAACTCCAAGTAGCTTAAATTTTTGTTGACAATATATTTGGAGAGTAACTCAGAGAATTACTTCTTCATAAGTATGAACTTTTCCTATAGTGCCAAGTTATAGGTACTACAATGCCTTAATCCAAATATTGTGTATTTTGATCTTGTTGCTAAGCTCTACATAGCAACTCAATAAATAGAAGCTTATGGGTGAACTCTGTCCAAGACATATGCAAACTTTGTGCTACTCTTTTAAAGTAGTTGAAATGTTTTGATTGATCATCACCAATACTACTGTTTTCGTGGTTCTTGATTTGAAAATAGACTTGGAAATGCTTAAGAACAGCTTGATGAGTTTTAACCTCTCTAATGAGAGCTTGATAGATAGATAGCATGTTGAAATTACAAGGGGAAGGGGGGCAGTGTGAAATAGATCATGTTGTAATTTCAGTAATCAAATGCACAGAAATATGTCATTGAATAGATACTTAAGAATCTTAAATCTTAGGATGGCTGTCAGATTTCTTTTAGTCTATGAACAATGACAATCATAATTTGACAGTGAAATACGGTCAGAGCTTTCGTCTCCTTGACAGTCACTCCAATATTTAGACAAAAAGTGCGCTCTCACAGATTTCATTAGTCAACTCATGCTTTTACCTTTTCCCTCATGTAACTCTAACACCCTGTGAGAAGCCTAGACAAGCAGAATTGAGTGTTATCTCTTACAAACATGAAAGAAATTACATCTGAGTGTGTAAAGCCAGAGGAACTTTAAGGACAATCACGCAGGTTGTTTTTATAACCAGGAAAGGATAGGGTTGCATTTGATGAATTCGGGTGTGCTTTTGAGCAATTACAAAGCATTCTCTAACTGATTTAAAGTGACTTCCTGTATTTTCTATGCTTGTTGCACAGTTGAATTAAGTTTTTAAAGCTAATTTTTTCATATGTTGTTGACTTGATGCTTTATATATATATATATAAAAGCCCAAAACAAACACAAAACAAAACAAAAATCAGGAATGCTGGCAAAGGCTTGAAGGACTACTTTGGATAGCAAGCTAGAGGGAGTAAGAGATTCTGATTAACAAAGCAATCTGCATTTATGAAGTATCTTTTATGTAGAGTATTTCTGGGCACTTAAAATGCAATAATCTGTGAAGCTTGGCTAAGTAAGTGAATAAGCTTGAAAGAATGGGAATTTTGAAAGCAGGGAAAGAAGAGAGCTTGATCTAATGTCATAAGGCAGGGAGCTTTAGAGCCTTTGGGCACAATTAACAAAGGGTCTGGCACCTGCCGTATCCAGTCTTTGTATTTCTTTAGAGAAAGATACAGTAATTCTGCTCATGGAATGTGTTTTCCTTTTCTTGACTTAAAACCATGGTGGCTCACAGTGGCTATCTGAATGTTTCTGGTAATAACATCTCACATGCATCCTCAATTCAGGTGAGCGTAATATGCAAGCGTTACTTACTGAACCTCATGAAATAATTGCCTTCTTTTTGGTTGTTGTGTCCTGTCCCTCCCCCCACACACCTTTTTTCCCCTCTGTTTGACATCAGAAAGGTGTTTCTAAGAGCGGGGGGAAAGCCCAAATGAATTTATGCTGCTTTTACAACAGGGTTATTGCAGACTTCACCAAGTTTAATTGTATTTATATATTTTTATCTGCTACTTATGGAAATGGCAGGTTTACTGAAAAGTCAATGTTTCTTGCTGAAACACATGAAGATTTTAATGAAATATATGCTACTTGGGAGAAAAGTTGAGGATACTACTGTTTCCTTTACTGTCCTTGAGGATGCTATGCTTTCATCTTATGAATGTATAAACAGGAGCATTTTTATCTTACAGCTGTATTGTCACCTTGAGAATGCTGAAGTCTTTTATGGGCCCATTGCCAAGCATACATGCAGCAAGAAGTTATCCATGGCTCGATGCATTTACTTAGTTAAATGGACAAGATAGGCAGTGACTAAAAGAAAGAAAATACTGTTTTTCTTACGTTTCTTATTTTTATATTTGAGAAGGTGAGGCAGAAAGCCTTACAGGGGTTAAGCCAAAATGTCCATGACACTGTATGGTTTTAAGTATTCTAGTTCTTGGACCACAGAATTAATAATTAGAACACCCCATCCAATAAAAATAGTCATGTCAGAGTCCTATATATTTCCTAGGTAATTTTAACATATCCTTTGTCACTGCTAACTACAAAGTGCTTGTTTTTGTGATATCAAGGTTTAATTCTCCTGCCTGGATCATTCTGACTTGCCCATATCACTTATCTTCTATTTTTGCAATCTGTCAATATATTTGTATATGTGTTAAGATTTCCCATTAAAAGAGCATAGTTAAGCATGGCCAGAAGCACTGTGTAGTCATTTAAGCCTGCATAGTTCAATACGAAGGTGTCAATCCTGATGAATAAATCTCATGGAGTATTAAATAAATGAAAGAAACAGGTGAGGTGGGATGTAGACAGGCAGGTGAGGATTAATGACGCTGGGCATCTGACATCATTATCTTTCTGAGTGCATCAAGGAGCCTTCAATGCAGATAGGCTACAATTTTCAAAGTAGCCTATAGAGATTAGTTTCTTCTAAATCATATAGGAGAATCTTATCTGTAGTGGATTGTTGGGTTGTTTGGTTTTTTTTTGTTTTTAGTGATGTACAATTTGCATTTGAATAAATTATTTTTATTTGGAAATGTGATATAGTGTCAATAAAAATACTTTTATTGTACTAAAGGGTCCCTTTATTTGTAACAGCCATTCTTTTTAGCAATAACAAAACACAGAGTCAGGAAAGGAGCAATACCTTATCATTCAGCCAGTTCAAGCCCACTCTTTTCTAAAGCTATTTTAAACCGAGTGGCGGCAGCCCAGCTCAGCTTTAATGGGTAGGTGATTAGTAAGCCAAGGGCTTTTTCATCAAAGCACAGGTTTTTTTCCTGTCCAGTAAGCCTAAAAATCAAAATGATCCAAAGTATAGTTTTCTGAGTTGTCCACAAAAATAATTAAGTATTATGTGATCACTTCTGATGATGTGTCGTTTCTTTCCTGAAGCTGATGCTATTATGGCTATAAACTACAATAACATAACAGCTGTTTATCAAAAGATTCATGAAAATTTTCTGACAGGAGAAATGGTCATGCTTGTAATACTGTTTCCATGGAAAAAGATGCATGGGCTTAGATTTAGTCAAAATTATGGCATACTGTTTTAAACTTGACAGAGATAGTTCAGCACATAATCCATAATAAAATAGGAGCAGTGGTATTTAAACACTAGTTCAGTGCATATCAGTTTGTATGCAAAAGCTTTAAGATATTGCAAAACAGGTTTTCTTAGGAAATGCTACCAAAGTCTATGGCATGTATCCTAGTCCTGGGATATGAGTAAAGTCTTTATCTGTTCTCGAAGCTGTAGTTCCATGGTTTACTCTCTCTGCCCAGTACAAGAACTAGTGAATGTTACATGCGTTTTTGATTGATGAGGTATTGAGGAGGATTTGGAAATCTGAAAAACCATATTATTATAAAGATTACGGAACAGTGGGAAATGGAGCCAGGAATGTACCTATAATTTAGGGTAAGGAGTAATAATGAGTGCCTATAAAAATAAATAACCATGATGTTAAATAGACTGCAGATCATTTGCACCTTGAGGCTCTTCTCAGATTTTGTGCCAGTAAAGAAATGTAGTAATAAGTCCTCGTGTTTTTAGCCAAAAGAGTTTATTATGCACAAATTTTATTTAAGTAATTTGAATAATGCCAGAAGTAGTAAGGAGGATGAAGGGGACAAGAGGAGAAAGATAAAGCCAAAAAAAATAAAAAGTCTGCACTATTTGGAAGAATTACTTTGTGTTTAGATTGTCTGTGATAATATTTTTTTTTTCTACTCCTTCTGACTCTTTCATAGGTGATAATGTAATTCTGAAGTCTGTTCTGAAGCTGTAATTATTTCAGTTTTGTTCAACAAGAAATCATTTTTCATCACTATAGACATGCAAAATGAAGCTGTTTGATTGCTGGTCAATTTCTATAACAGTCTTGAAAATTCTCTCTTAGTTTGTCCTTAGTCAAAAAGAAAGATACTTTGTCTTTCTTCCATTAGAGATATGTTGTTACCTGTAGATACTAGGCCTAGAGACTGGAGGTTAGATTTTCGTATATGCACCAGTGTAGCAGAAAGCGTAAGATGAGCTTTCATGGTTGCAAAATTAAATGCTTGTTGCTTCTGCTTTGTCGCAGAAGAATTTGTCAGATAAAAATTAACACTGCTGATTTTCAAATAACATCCAACCATGTCAATATTCACAGCTCATATTGTAATCTGGTTTATAATGTAGTAGAGTCTGTATGTGATAATCAACACTGGAACCATGTTTTGCAGCTTCCTTTCTTTTCATTCTTGAAGTCGCATAGAAATTGTTAGTTACGTGTCTAACATTGCAGATCAGTGATTTTCATCTTACAGACTGTACAGATTCAGGCAGTTTACAAATCACTTAGTTGTCATACTGTTGTGTAAGAATTTTTGTGGATATCTTTCCTCTTTGACTGAATGTATTGAGACACAGTTAAAGGAGATTTGGAAAGCAGCACATTTTTTGGAAAATTTTGTTAGTTCAGTGAAAGGTGGAATGGTCAACAGCTTTCTCCATACTTCAAGTTCCCAAAGCAAAAATGAAATTTATATTCTCCATTGAGATATAAACTAGTTTATTTTCAGTCATTTATCTGAAAAGTTGATGCTCAGCATAATGACTCATCAAGCATTTCTTGTGAAGTATATCTGGCAAGGCTTCCTGGCATCAGCCTTTGAAATTCTGAGTTCTTCTGTCCTCTGGGAAGAGAATCACTCTCTCTTCTTATTGCACATCTGGAAGGAATGTTGCTGCCTTTTTGAGGGAGAGATTGCCAGGATAACAATTTAACCTCTCTAAAATATTTGCTAGTATCTTCAGATTTTTGAATATTGAAGAGGTAAAAAGCTATAGTTCATAAAATACATTAATATTACAGTTTGTCCTTGTAAACCATAAAATAATAATTATTGCATAAGAATAATGAGTGCATAGAAATAGAAAGAAATATTTATTAAATTTTATCATTAAATTGCAGATTTCTGACTACATTAGCACTTTACTTGGCCTTTCATGAGGAGTGAGAGACCAAGTTTTGTGGGTATAAATATGTGATGTGTGTTAACTCTGTTTTCTTGGTTAATCTCATCAGGCACTCTGGTTAAAGAAAACACAGATAACTACTTCTGAGTATGTAATTTTCCCTTTTAATTATCTAAAAAGCTTAGTAACACTAAGAATCTTAATTGTGATTTAAGATTTTTTAGCAGTGAATTTCTATTAGGAAAATTTTCTACCTACTGTTCAGTTGTACAGCCTTGTCTGCCTGACAAAAAAAGACTTAATTTCTTGTTGCAAAATTAGTTATGAATGTTTATGCTTAATTATCTAAATTATTTATTTTAATTAAAAAAATCTAAATTCAGTTTGCTAATTTAAACATCATTATTTAAAAGCTGATCCTCTTATTGTGAAGTTTTTTTTTAATTTAATAGGAACAGTTACAGTACTTACCCTAATTCAGCAAAACATCTGAACTGTCACTTAAATTCCATTATGTGCTTTTGTCTTTTGCTTAATATGGATGATTTTAAGAATATGCCTAAAAGACTTATTGAATGAGAGACTCTTGGAACAGGGGTTAATGCTGTTTGCAAGCTTTATGTTACTAAAAATCTAGAAAAGATTGAATTTGGTTTAATATTTCAATGAAAAATGGTATAAGGCAAAATGCCAACAGGAGATGCATTAATAATCCATAAACCTGTGGTAGCCAACTAATTTGGGACATTATAGGAAATCTTGGCTTTATGCTGCCAATATTTCTAACATGATTTTCCATCAATAAGTGCAGGAAATACTAAACTGAGTTATTAATCTTCAAGGAAGAAACTAAAATTTAGAGAGATCTGATTTCTGTTCAGGAAGAAGTTTTCTTTTAGGCATTAAATTTTAATCCAGTGTATTAAAAAAAAAAAAAAATTGCTCTATATTTTTACTGTGGACTCCTGTGGAATGTTTTTGCATTAATAATTAGTGGCAGAATGTCAGTAACCTTTCGTTAGAGAGTCTTTTTCCTTCCGTTTCTGGTTCAGTCTCCCACATCTCTCCATTCCTGACTGGAAACCTTTGCATAATGATTGAACATGTGTTTACTTTTAGAACTAATAGTAAGTATCATGATATATGTACACAGTGTATTATCAGTCCTCTTGCTTGCCTGTGTGCTACCATAATTAAGTGGTCTGTGACTCAAGGAATTGTGCAATTGCAAGTTCAACATTTTCAACAATATGCTGAGAAGCAGAATCCAAACATAAATCAGTCAGAAGAGTAGTGGACAGTTACTATCTCACAAAGGTCTCTGTCCTTGGCAGATATGTTTCCTTCCTTGTGGCTTGCCAACAGTGTTTTGTATATTGCCTGCTAAAATTTGGATATGATAAAGTATCTCCTCTGGCTGTTTTTTCTTTATAAATGAACAGAATGAGTTTTAAGATTGATGATGGTTAGATACGATTTCAAAATTCCAATTATTTGAAGGGATTATCCTATGTTCTCCTTTCTCATACAAATTCCACAGTATTGATGAGTTGTCATGTCAATGACTTTGCCATGTTCTATATCCTTTCTGGAATATTCAGATAATTCATGTTATCCCCCTTGTAGTTTTGTATGCTACTATTATTTCCATAGCATGGAGTTATCTTGGTTACCTATCTACATGAAGATGCTGCGGCCTTGCTGATATGTACCTTAAAAATGTAGCCCTTAGAGTATAAGAGATAAATACATTAAATTTCAATAAACATGTTTGAAATCATAAAATTTATCTATAGTTTCACAGTCCTTCTTCTTGTAATCTGTGAAACAGAACAAATGCTTTCTCCTGTTATTCCATTTATGTCAATTAATGTGTTCCAACAGAACTGTTTTTTTTTTCCCTTGCACCTTTGTTAAACCAGAGCTTAATGCTTGTGTCTTGCCCTTTGGCCTCAGATACTGTATACTGCATTTTCCCTATCTGTTTCAAATGACAATTTTCTTTTCATCTAGGGAGATTTGGAAACAGTATCACTGTGATATGCATTGTGATCTGTAGTCAGAAACTCTCCATGTAAAATAGGCCCATTAGGCCTCTCCTCTGAGTCTTGCATTTGCAGGCTCTTAGACTTCCTCTGAACATTTTGCCTGGGCTGAATCATCTGATCTGATTCTAAAGAAGTTAATAATTCTGTGTTCAAGATTAGTTTCTATCAGTGTGTCAATATGAGGATTATAGACAATCTATGGACTACTTTTAGAAGAACATAAAATCCATAGTTGTATTATAGTTCTTTCAGACAGCAACTTCTTATACAGCAGCTTGGTCACTATGAATTCCATGACTGCTGCTCTTCTACATGAGAGTAATATTTTGACTCTATTGCACATCATGGCATGTGGCAGATTTTCAAAAAATACTACGTCATTTGGTAGAAATTTAATCTGTGTGAAAGCTTACTGGAAGTTTGCTGATAGGAAACATGGACTGGAGTAAAAATTAATGATTTTTAAAAAAGTTCCTATATGGTTTTATTGATTTTATCCTTGGGCTTCCCTCTTGCAATAGCAAAGTTGGGTTTTTTTTAGTGGAGTCTACAGTGCTAATCTCCTTAGAATTTAGTGCTTATCACACCCAAAGTAGATATTAAGTGTGACATTCCAGAATGGATTATCACCTACTATCATCTAGCTAAGCAGGAGCTATGGCTAGCACTTTTCTTTTGCAAGAAAGAACAAACAGATGAGCCATTTGTAGTTTCAATTTATGCTACAACCATCACCACTAGAAAGTGAGGAGGAACTTTCTGTACACTCACATAACTTACAAGAAAAGAATGGGAAAAGTGTGATTAAGGATCATGTTTATTATTAGTTTTTCATGCTCTTGATCTGTACACAAATTGTCAAAGAAATGATATGCCCTTGCCTGCTTGATCTGAAATGGATAGCAACATCTAGGGTAAACAGTGTGTGATGCATTCTACTATGAGTGTAATGATGCCTATATCATGAACCTTATAGAGTTTTATGGTTTCCAGCAGGGGTACCCAAATGATGCCTCCAGCCATATGTGGCCTGCTAGACCAATTTTTCCATGCTCTGTTCTGTTTCTGGCTGCTCTGTTTCTCAGGAGCCCTTCTAATGCTGACATGGAGTAGTTGTAGCCCTGAATTGTTCTGTCAGTGACAGCCTGTTCCTGGCTAGACTTTTTCCTATGAGCCCTCAATGAATGAGCCAAGACTTAGGTCTGTAAATGTGCTATAAAATTAACACTTGAAGTCTGGACCTGCTGCTCATGTACAGATCAACTTACCATACTCTATATACTTTAGAACAGACAACTTGACCAAGCTAGAACTAAATGCTGCTACAGAAAACTGGATGCTTAAGTACCCTTAATTTAGGAAGTGAGTGAAAGCTGAACTTTTTCTAAGGGTTATATTTATTGTTGTCATTTTCCTTTTAAAAAATGAAAATTCTAATATAGTGTTTGAAATGTTCAAAACTATTTAAGATTAATTGTAGTAAGTTCTTAAGACATGAAATACAATACCATCAGATTTAGTAGCATTATAAATGCAAAGAATTAAAGATTTAAAACAATCATATTAAAAAACACTGAAAATTGAATTTGTAATTTTTTTTAAACTGATATGAAACTTTATGATCTGTCATCTCATTGTTTTCTTGCAAAAATTTTAGTACTATAGTCCAAACTTTTGAAGGGAGCTTTCTCAATCTTGAAAATACCCTAGGTATATAAGAACTTTATCATACCAAGGCATCATCTGAATCAAGATAAAAGGTCTTGACTTTTTTTTTGTACTTTTATGTTATTATCACAGTTTAAAAAAAAAAAATCAAGTTCTGTATTTCAGTAATATTTTTTTCCCCACGTTCAAGTCATGATGCCTATAAAAAATGCAATGTATTGAGCATTTAATAAAATGTTCAAAAGTCTACCTGAAAGTCTAACATACTGTCCTGGTTTCAGCTGGAATAGAGTTAATTTTCTTCCTAGTAGCTGGTACAGTGCAGTGTTTTGGATTTAGTATAATATTGATAACAAACCAATTTTTTAGTCGTTACTAAATGATGCTTACTCTAAGTCAAGGACTGTTCATTTTCCTCTGCTCTGCAACTAAGCAGGTGCACAAGAATCTGGGAGGGAGCACAGCCAGGACAGCCGACCTGAACTGGCCAAAGGGATATTCCATACCATAGAAAGTCCTGCTCAGTGTATAGACAGGGGAAAGGTTGGCTGAGAGGGACTAATAACTACTGCAGGACCAGCAGTAGTTCTCTCCTTTTCATTACTATTATTATATTTGACCTTCTTTCAATTACTAAACTGTTATTATCTCAACCCTTAGGTTTTATTTTTATTTTACCCTGATTCTCCTCCCCATCACACTGAGGGGACAGAGGGAGGGAGTGACTTAGTTGCTGGCTGGGGTTAAACTGCAACACATATTTTGGATACTGAAAGTTAGACTGGATTGTAAAGCATGTGAAACAGCACAAGTCTTTACAATAAGATAAAAATGTAAATTTTATAAAAGAGCATCAATACAAACATTGATCTCCTGTCCCTTCATATCCTAGCAATTGCTGAGGACAAAGTGTCTTGCTATTTGGATTACAGCTTTCACAGGCATGCTGTAATCACTGTAACAGGGTAATGACTTAATCTCCCTAAGGAGTTATCCCATTGTAGTTTTCTGAGAGATGTTAGATATTTACCCAAATGGCATACACCATGAAATTCAAATTGAGCAATGAAAGAGATGTGATTCAATTGTCTACTACCTTCTGCTGGATGCAATTCCCAGAACAACATACACGCAAAGCAAGTAAGATAATATCACAATTTGACTAAGTTATGTGCTTCCTGCTAGAATGTGTGGATATCATTTTCATGAACAAGAACTGAGTGTGAATTGAATGTTGAATTCTTCACTTGGATCCAAAGGAATAGTAGAAATAAATGATGGGAAGATGAATGTCTTGTCTTGTGAAATCTCAGATGATGCCTACATTTTCTGTGCTCTTGTCCTTTCCCTTATGCCTATTTGGGTATTTCTGTATGGTAAAGTAGTGCACTTCTTAGTTATGGATCCTTTGGATTTGCCCCAAAACATTTGATCCTTATGGCATTTGCTTAGTCTAGTCCTGTAGCTCTGTTCTCTCTTTGTCTCTATCAGGCCAGGTACTGATTCCATCTCTTACCACTAAGCATCCTAATCCTTAATGCAACATTAGAGTGATGCTATGAGCCTCTTATGATATTTTGTTGATGATGGGGAACATTATTTGTGAAGGCATAGCAGAACTAAACAGGCTAAATATAGTATTAATTTTGAACACAGTGCAGGCTAAAATTTTAGGAAAAGGTGAATGGTATAAATAGATTCACAGAGACCACCCTAGAAAGTATATGTTTGTGCCATAGCACTCACGTGTGAGAGTGAATAGTAAAATTAGAAGTTTACAATATGATAGGACTGAAAAATAAGAGCATATGAGTTGGGAACTGAACCTGTGTAATCCTTATTTTACTGTCCATAAGTGGAGATCCAAAAGTTGCAATAAGTGGAATTACTTGTTTAGAAATTAGGTGTAGTTTTTTTAGTGGTTCAGTACTTTCTAGTGAAAATGGTCAGACATCTAGGAAAATTGCCTTCACATAAATACAAGAGTTGAATAAAAGATTCTTGTTTTGTCTTTGCTAAGTAACAGGAAGAGCATTGGTTGGATGGGAGGCAATGCATTTGTGAGTAATTAAGTAATGTGTATATATAAGTAAGAGCATAGAAGAATCACCCACATCTTTCAGTACTGATGAATAGCTGAACAGTAGAATGGAATGAGAAAAACAAAACTAACATCCAGAAACAGATGGGAAATAAGTAAAAAAAGAAAATAATTCAGGGCCTGGGAGACAAAACTCTTGAAGAAAGGTGAAAATAATGTGTATCACTGGCCAAAAAAGAATCTGTAACTGTCTAATGAAAGGAGACAGAATTATCATTGGGATTGTTGTCTGTGGTATCTAGAATGAGGAAATGGAAAGAAATTGAGTGATGTAAAAGCAGAAGCTGAGCACTGGGAAAACTTCAATGTTATTACCTGGAGAAAAGCCTTCAAATTCGGTTATAGAACCTTTATATTGAAATGGACTTTAGCCATCAAAGGTCAATATGTAAGGAGGGAGAATTCACATAAATGCCTGAGACATTACAGAGAGAAGTTTTGAGAAATTTCTTATAGGTAGTATCTTGTTTGGCTGAACAGTGAAAAGAAACAGGAATCAATCGTAGAAATGCAATAAATGTTGATGAAAATGTTGAAAGATAACAGACTTTATTCACCTTTACTGCAATTTACCAAACCTTTACCAAATTATTTTTAGTTTTTTGTTTTTAAAAACTTTAATTGAAGGTTCCCTCTGCTTTGTTGAGGTGCATTTGATATTTTTGGTTGTCATAAACCAGAATAGAGGGTTCAGTATGTTAATACAAATTTTATATCAAGACTTGGTTTTGTACCTTCGGGTAGCTGTGGAATTTTTATGCTCAGATATGGTAAAATTTATATGACCTCTTTTTTTTCCTCCATAAAAATAGAGCTCTTTTTATTCCTTGTCAATGTCTATAAGTATCTGAAGGGAGGCATGTCAAGAGGATGGACCAGGCTCTTCTCGGTGATGCCAAGCAATAGGACAAGAGGCAACAGGCAGATTCCTCCTGAACATGAGGAAGAACTTCTTTACTATGCAGGTGACCAAGCTCCGGAACAAGTTGCCGAAAGTGGTTGTGGAGTCTCCCTCACTGGAGATGTTCATGAACAGTCCTTTGCCATGTGCTCTAGGATGATCCTGCTTGAGCAGGGAGGTTGGATTAGATGACCCCTCTGTGGTCTCTTTCCATCTTAACCATTCAGTGATTCTGTGATTGTCTTTGCCATAACCCTTCAGATTTTCCAGTCTATTTTAATTTATCCTTAATAACTAGAACACACTGACAAAATAAGAATTGAGTTACCAAAGGATGTTTTAATTTCTAGCATGCCTAGTTCAAACTTTATGCTTTGTCTGGATGAAGCTGAAATTATAAAGATTAAAAACAAACAAAAAAGTCCAAAACCCAAAAGCAAACAGCAAAGAAACATGCTCCAAAGGCTTCTTTGGAAAACGCAGGACCTCTAGTTGCAGATGAACAAACTGATCTAAGCTGTATAGCTCATTAAATGCAGTAAAAAAAAAAAAAAAAAAGTCTTTTTCTATATTTTGGACATCTGAGTTCTATTCTACTGTTGACGTTGTGCTTTCAGCTGTGACAAAACTGAGCAGACCTGTGTTTCCTTTGTAACATCAAAATGGAGACATTTATCTTTAAGTTTTATCATGGTACAGCCTGCCAGATGGTTTGGTATTTTAAAGGTGAACTGTTTGTGTCTTGTTTAGCTCATGTGATCTTTTAGTTAAACCAAACTGTATCAGCTGCACATTGTAATGGATTTTGTTTCCTTCTCCTTTTTAGTAATGCAAAAAACATTAATGTAATAGCTGATGTGGCACGTAGATTGTCATTTTAGAAAGGAAACCATGTCATAAGCAATTGTACTGATTGCATTCCAATTATAATGTGACCTTCTGTTGCTTTGCATTGAAGCAGCATTCATTTCAGACACATGCTGATAAACAACATGCACAATAAATGACCCTTTAGAAGGGGCAATTGCAAGACTCAAGTTTGGAATTTTTGCTCATACCAAAGGCATTTCTTTCGCCAAGTCTGTAGTATTAGGCCAGAAGGAATGCATTTCATTATACAGAGACCAGACTTACTGGGAACAGAGCCCAGTAAGCTTTGAAATTCTTTCATTCAAACTGTATTCAGATTTCAAGTCATTATTGATTATGGTATAGACTAGCCAGTGTAAGGCACTGAGAAGACAAATCAAAGTCTAGACTCATCTATTTTCTTACTAAAATTAGAAGAATCTTCAGCTGTTTGTGTGGGTTTGGTACTTACTGCTAATGAAAAATGATTATTTAACCCTGAATTGTAAATTAGGCTGCAAATCTGAAGAGAAGATTGTTTCCCATGAAATGTCTAATACTTCCTAGTGCTTGTCAAAGTGCAAGTATCCAGGCAGTATCTTTGCCTATACCATTTCGGTACTTTGGAGTCTGGTCTTCACACGATTATACAATGCAGAGAAAAGAGGAGGAGCAGGTATTTCTTCCCTTGCATCTGAATTAGGGGAATTCTCGGAGTTCATCCAGGATGTGAAAAGGAACTGAGGCAAGGTTTGCAATGACAGTTAATAGCTTTCATTAGAGCGACTGATGTTTAAACTCTTTGGACACATATGCCCTTCTTCAGATCTGTTGTCAGGCCACAGAACTTATCTCTTGGTCTCTTTTAAGAGTAGTTCATCTTTTATTAGGATACTAAGTTTCAAATAATTAAATGTTATTTTTCATTTCACCATCTCTTTGATAGTATTTGTCCAGTTGCAGCTCTACATTCTTCAAAATTACTTGTTCCTCCATGCCCCACTGTTTTTTTTTTTCTGCTTTCAAAAGAAATTTTTCACGTGAACTGAGTCTCAACCAGTCTATGAGATTGCAAAATTCCACACAATCCTAGTTGATAATGTACACAACTGATGGAAATTCAATCTGTTCCAAATCAAAATTATGTCATGGCTTTCCAAACTCTTTAGACCTTCTTATAAATGCTGTGGGCTTGGGGAGTAAAGGTAGACTGTGTGTAAAATCTTTTGCTGCATCAGAACCAGCATGAGATTAAAAAAAAAAATTAAAAAAAATTAAAAATATATTCCTTGTTTTAGAACAAATATGGAAAAAGTGATAATATATTCCTATGGGTTGACTGCATATCTTTAAGTCAGAGCTCCCCTACAATCTTAATATTCAAGGACCAATTTTTTTTATTTTTTTTTTACTCTGAAGAGTTATTTTATTAACACTTCAATACCGTTTGCATGTGTTAAATCTCATGGGCTATCTCTTGGCTATCAATCCTGTTTCAGTAGCAGATATTTCCTTTAGATGAATCAGAGAATACACTGAGTTGGAAGGGACCCATCAGGACAAGTCCAACTCCCGGCCCTGTGCAGAACACCAAAAACCACACCATGTTCCTGAAAGTGTTGTCCAAACACTTTTTGAACTCAGACAGACTTGGTGCTGTGATAACTTCCCTGGGGAGCCTGTTCCAGTGCCCAGGCACACTCTGGGTAAAAAACATTTCCTTGATATCCAATCTAAATCTCCCCTGACTCAGCTTCATGCTGTTTCCTCCAGTCCTGTCACTGATCACAAGAGTTAAGGTGATGTTCATACCATTTTATGCTTAGGATTAGGGTCTTAATTCCACATTTGGAAAAAAAAAACAAAAACAACAAACAAACAAACAACAAAACCCAACCCAACAACAGCAAAAAAACTAAAAAAAAAAACCAAAAACAAACCACAGGCAGAAATTTTGCAGGTTTTTACATCTGCTTCCTGTTAAGAATAATTGGAAAACTTTTCAGCATTGAGTCAAGATGGACTACTATGGAGCACAGTACTGAAAATTCTTTAAAATGTATACTCCACTTTCTTAATTCTTATGTTTGCTTTCTGACATTCGTTTTTTTAACAAGAGTAGTGTTGAGTTTTATATGGAAAAGTATTTAATTCAGAAAAGAGTGGCAGAATCTTAATCCTAATTTTAGTAATTTAAGGCCCTGTTCTGTGCAGTGTTGCAGCTCCCTATGTGGTTTTTAAAACTTGTGATGTCTGCTGATTTCAATAACTGATGTAGGTATTCCTGTTACCTACTAATAATATTTAGAAGTCAGAGAAGAATGTACTATGCCCAACTCATCTTGTGATGGTAGTGTACCAGAGCAAGGATGCAGCAATGCCTCCTGGAATATACATTTGAGGTGAATTTGGCATGCAAATGCTAATTAGAAATATAACTCTAGATTATGATATCAGGTGTATATGTATTTAATTTTTTTTAGAAAGTATAAAAATTTTCTTTCCAACGGTCTCTTTTTTATTCCTTTGTGACAGCTTGTATCTGTATGTGTGTGTAGAAATAAAAGAAAGATGGAAAATAAGTTAAAAGAGATGGAAAACTAATGATTCAAGAAATCACATAGCATCAGATAATTCTATTTTGAAATCACAGCAGTAGCACCCAGAGGCATAAACTCCCCAGATTGTTAGGAAAAAAACCCTCTGATATATCCAGTGATACAGAAGCCTGAAGGCACTCTTTATTAGTCCCTAATGTTTCCTGAAAGAAACCTTTTGCAGACATTAAAATATATATACTTGTTTAATTTTATAATCCAGTTTCTTTGACACTTATTGACTGATGCTTCATCTCACTACTTGCCTTTAATATTTGTTATTTTCTTTACAGCTGTGTGTATTTCAGGATTCTCTTGCATATTGGTACCTGTACTTCAGATAAAAAAATAATATACAGATAAAAAAAAATTATCCTGTCTTCAAGACGGTCTTTTACCTTCACATTCCCACACACCTTCTGAAGCACCCCTTTCCTACCTGCTGGGCTGTATGGCTCTCAGTAAAGCAAAGTGAAAGCCTGAGAAGCCTGTATCCACATTTCTCAGCCAAGGGACCAATATTTGCCATGGGATTTCTCTTAAACTGTAGTCCCATGGCACAAAGGTAGATTAGTTTGTGTTTTGATAAAATATTCCTTCTGTGTCTTTTCAGCTTTTTCTTTGCTGTTGCATTTATTCAGAAATCTGCGGTCTACAATGGTTATTTAGAAATGTAATTGGTCTTAGGAGTCTTGGACTCATGAACATTCTGTTCATCACCAAGTGAAGAGTTGCAGAAACAAATTAAATGGACAGACATGCCTAAACTGCTCCTTCTGAAGAATCAGCTGTTGCTTTTAATGATTTTGGGCCTCCTTTAGCTTTACCCAAAATAAGATTCATAAGTGTAAGCTCTCTGTAGAGGAAAATGTCTCTCCAGAAGTGATACATGAACACAAGCAAGATTTAAGTACAGTATTCTGGCAGACTGGACCGAGGGTTGGGATCTCATCTTTCAGAAAAGTTTTCTTTGGGCTGAGCTAATTGTACCAAAAAAAACTTTGTTGGGAAAGGATCGACATTCAGGTCTGTCACTCTGCTTACGGTAAAGTCTTCATCGAAGAGAGAAGTATGTAGCACTTTTTTTTTAAAAAAAAAAAGAAAAGGATAAAATTTATTGCCCTGAAGTTGAATATGTGAGCATGTCTGGGAAAAAGGGAAGAAAAGAGTTGCTGCAGGAGTGAATATTGAGGTTTCAGAAATTGACATGAGTTCCTCTTTGTTTCCCATCTGGTTTAAAATGAAGACATCTTAGAACACAATAGAAATATTCTCACCTATTTTGTTATTCCTTCAAATTATGTCAATTTGTTGAAGTGACTTTTGATTCCATGCCCACTCCCTCCTGCACTGTGGAAAACAGGGATAAATGCTTGGGCTGTGATAAAGTTTCTGAAATGAAGCTGATTCTGATGGAGAAGCACAATGCAACTTTTGTATGGAAAAATCAGGGTAAAGTATCATTTTAATTTGAGAGGACAACTCACTTCAGTTTAAGAATTTGATTGGCTGATGATTTTTGACAAGCAATGTCACTTCAAGAAGATTCAGATGAATGAATTCCAGAGCTCAGATATAACAGCTGACTCCAAAATGCTGTAACTTTGTGTAGTAATGAATCGTTTTTAACTAGGGAGGAAAAAAATAGATTGAAATGGTATGTAATTTTTATGTGGTTAACCCTTAGCACTTAGGTTTTCTCTGTCTTTGCAAAGCAAGTAATTAAAGGTGATCGGAACAGCCAAAAGCCTCAGATTTGGCTTTTTTCATCCTTATAAAACCCAATCTGATTAATGATGGAACTCAGCAAGTTTAAAAATAAAAAGACTAAGCTAGTCGATTCAGTTTTCAGTCTCATGTTATTTAAAAATTAGATTGCACTTGAAAACTGGCTCTGTGAGACAAAGGAAATATTGGTGGATGGTTCAGCAAAGGGGGAGATGCATAACTGTGTATTTGTATCTATTAATCTGATATATTGAAAAGGAGAGAAGTATCTATGTTTTTGCAACTGGAGGTCAGATAGGCAGGAAAAAGCAGCTAGATTCCTAGCAAACTTCCTTTAAACTGCTTCAGTAATTCTGTGTACCAGTCTTTGGGCTTGCATATGTACATGGTACATACTTCTGTGTGATTCCTGTTCATTCAAGCTTTATATTTGTGTAGGAAAGTTGGTTTACTTAGATGTGGAACAATATGTGAAACACTTCTCTTTCCCTCTGTTCCTCTTTAAATTTGACTTTAGATCTGTTGTGGTCAGTCTGTGATAAGGTAAATAGGTGTATTTTTCAGCAATCTGAAAGCAGAAGCAATCTACATCTCCAGATTTTGGCAACAGGGGGTGTTACCAGTTTCATTCTCAATATTATCTTTTACCCTGTTTGGTTGTTCACTTTTAAGATAATTTTCTTTTTCTGATGTATGTTTATTTGAATTTTATTACAGTTCCCTACTATTTTGTGTAAGGCAAACTCATGAAATAGGCATATGGCCCCTGAAGCCATGGCAAAAGGCATCATTAGAGTCCAAGTCTTAAAAGGTTGACAATATATGCTGGAAAAATTTTTAATGGACTATAGGTCACTAAAACAATGTTTCTATTTGTTATTTATTTCTTATGGCTTTTGGTTTCCCTACCCTTTTCCCAAAACATTATATCCTCATTTAACATTCTCTCTAACAAGCTGTGACTTGGGAAATGTTTTAGAGGGAAGAGTTATTGCCAGAAGGGTTCCAAAAATACAAACTGGTGAAACTATTTGAAATAATCATCATAGCTTGAAGCTTAGATTTTTCCCTCTAAAGTGCTTTTGACCAGGAATCTGCTGTCTTTAAAGTCAATGAAGAGTTTTACTATTGACCTTATTGATTAGTCAATTGGTCTGTGTTTTTGTAGTGTAGGGTTGGCAAAAATGCATTTTTTTACCCTTTTTAGTATTACCAAAATAATTAAAATGTTCAGTTTGATTATTTGCAGCACATTCTTGAGAAGCTACAACTGGCATTACTGATTAAAATATGAATTTTTCCTCTTTCTAATAAAAATATTTAGATTCAAGCTGTAACTCAGACAACAGCTTTCTGCCATTTTCAGGCCTTCAACAACATGTCAGACACCCTTAGTTCCTCTTCCTATACCATGTTAGTCACTTTCCCTTTGGATATGTCCAGCTGGCAGAGAAGTTTTAGGTAATATTTGGCTGAAAACTACTTCCAACAAATAATTCCTCTTACTTTAAACTGTTTTTCACAATGATGGTTTTAATATTTGTGTGTATGTGAGGGGGTAGATAAGAAGAGTGGGGTAGATCAAGATATATGTTAAGGTTGTTGGAACAGTGCCACATGGAAATTGCAATTTGGTTCCCTCATGTTCTTATATGCTTTGATGCTCTATGAGTCTGAGCTGGACTGAAATCTATTTTATAGACACACTTCTCTCCTTTGCAAATCAGTACTTGGTCAATACAGTAATATAGTACCTTTTCAGTTCATTGACAATTAAAATTAATTAAGCAACCTGGGAAATGTCTAAAATTCTTTAAACCAATACTAAAAATGATTAAAAAATAGTGAGACAAAATATTGGGGTCTTTTCCCCCAATTTTATATTAGTGTGTCTCCCTCTCATTACCAAATATAAATCAAACTCACTCATTCACAAGACACTTTAGTGTCACTAAGTCTTGATTTTTTTAATAAAGGAGATTTATTTGCTTGTTATGTTGGCATGGAGCACTATATCCTGGTGACAGTTAGAAAAGGAAAACATTGGGAAATGTATTTTAAAAATAAGCTATGCCTTACTAATTTTTTAGATTGTTTTTAGGATTGAAAAGGAGAGGAAAAGACCTTCCCCCCACACACTAGTAGTAAGTTGTTTATTCAGTACTTATTGTGTGTTGGTAGCCAGTGTTACAGAAAAGTCTCATGTCAAACGTTGCATTTTGCTGTCACCAGATTTTACATCCTATGTAGGAGTAGCTGATAATTTCTATAGAGCTAAAAGGTGATTTTTTTTCCCCCATCTTTAATCTCCTAAATGAGAACTTTAGAGTATCCAATATTCTCTAACTACCTTTTGAATACATTTTTCTATTTTTGCACAGTATCTCTCCATGTTTGTCTAAACAAGAGATTATTTATTTCCTTCTGTTCCTCTGCTGTATATTAATTTGCAAGTTTTTTATAACTGGCACAGCCTTCTCTACTTAAATAGTATTCCCAGTTTGTTTCTTCTTGACATGTTCTTTCAATTTGCAAAGTTTGCCTCTACAGGCTATTTGTGTTAGAGAAGAACATTATAAAGAGTCTTCATTGCATGTTTCATAAAATATTCAGTATTTAATATTTCATTTACTAATAGTATTTTATGTTATCTAATGTAAGTGCTAAAAATCCATGGAAGCAACTATCTTTTTTTTTACCTTTTCTGTATTTTACTGTAAAAATTCCCTGTACCTTTAAAGTCCTTTTGAGTTATATCTTTAGTATTGCTGCTTTGTCACAGGATCACAGAATATGCTGAGTTGGAAGAGACCCACAAGGATCATTGAGTCCAACTCTTGGCCCTGCACAGGACCATCCCCAAGAGTCACACCATGTGCCTGAGAGCATTGTCCAAACGCTTCTTGAACTCTGTCAGGCTTGGTGCTGTCACCTCTTCCCTGGGGACCCTGTTCCAGCATCCAACCTCCCTCTGGGTGAAGAATCTTCTCCTGCTATCCAGCCTAAACCTCCCCTGACACAACTTCAGGCCATTCCCCTGGGTCCTGTCACTGGTCACCACAGAGAAGAGATCAGTCCCTGCCCCACCTCTTCCCCTCATGAGTAAGCAGTAGACTGCAACTTGCCATTGACCAGGACCCCCAGGTCCCTTTACGTGGCACTACTTTCCAGCATCTCATTCCCCAGTCTGTACCAACATCCAGCGTCACATCCCAGGTGCAGAATCCGTCATTTTCCCTTGTTGAAGTTCATATGGTTGGTGATTGCCCAATCCTCTGATTTGTCAAGGTCCCCCTGCAGGGCCTCCATGCCTTTGAGGGAGTCAACAGCTTCTCCCAGTTTTGTGTCATCTGCAGATGTGCTGGATTGGATGCCCCATACAATATGGGGATCTAATTTTTCCCTTTTAGCTACTACTATTGTAATTTATTTTTTTGTGTTTTCTGGAAGCTGTCCCAGTTCCATCTCTCCTATGGTTGATACTGTCAATGTCATGTTGTCATCAGTTGCCACTAGGAGGAAAGCACTTAGCCATGTATACCTTATGTTTTGCTGCTTGAATTAGGTGCCTTGCAATCCATATTTCTGAAATATATTGAGCTGATATCATGTGCCTGGCCCTGTTAGTTTCAAAGCAATTTTGGCAATAAAAATGTTTTGTGGTCTTGGGCATGACATTAACATTTGTTTTCTCTTAGTTCTTGTTCCATTTCTTTGATAAAAAGTCTTTGATGCCCAAGGGGGTGACCTTTTATTTCATATTTCCATAAATTGAGTATTCACATAGTTGGTAAAGGAACTGCATGGTAAAGGTCGGCTCTTCACAGTCTGCATTTTTGTCTCTGTGCTTCGGCAGAGTTTGGTGGTCTGGTTTTCTCTGCTTGCATGTTGGGGTCTCTCTATGTCATTTATATCTCATACTAGAAGTTTGCAAACTTACAAAATTTGGGGAAAGAAAAGAAAAAGTATTTTCAGGAGGGCACTTACCACATTTGTAAGTGCAGTGCATGTTTTCATTTTCTTTTTTTAATTCCCCCTGCCCCCTTTAGCCCTCCTGCTCCTCTGTCCAAAAAAAAAAACAAAACAAAAAAACAAAAAAAAAACCAAAACAACAAACAAAACAAAACAAAAAAAGGTAGCCTGTGAGTTTGTTGTTATGAAATAATGGGCATTTTTACCAAGGGGGGCAAATTTCAGTAAATTAGTTACTTGAAAACTTCTACATGTGTGACCTCAGTCTGACAATATCACTGAAGCTACATGTTTGCGCCCATCTTGAATGTCACTGCAGTCAAACTCTGGTGCAATGACTGTCTGGAAGCAAAGATTTTATTTTAGAGTTGGCATGGCTTCTGTACCTTACCTCCAAACAAGGAAAGTGCATAACCTTGTACAGTATGATCTGCCATAGAATTAGTATATCATACCATACTGACTAGTGTTTTTATAAAATAAGAAATGCCCCCTATCAGAAGTATAGAATATAATTTATTCTAGGATACTAGGGTCATATATTGCAATACTGAATATTCTAAGAGTGAAATATGTATTTTTTGCCTTAAAAATAACCATGAATAAAACAAAAAGAAGCATAAAAGAAATGTAAAAAAAATAATAATATTTAATTTTTTTTTAAAAAAATCATCACAAAGACCCAAAGGAACCCCAAGAAAACCCCCAAGAAACCTCCTACTGGTTCAGTGTAGTAGTTCAGTCATTTATATTGATTGATTATATAAAGGCACAACATATGCTTTATTTTTTTGGGCTGTTTTCCCTTTTAATGTAATGGAATGGTCAGTAAAGGATTAGGAGATGTATTTGTGCCAGTCATCCTAGAGCAAAAATGGACTTTATCTCAGTGCCAAATGACAGAGGATTAATAGGCATTACATAGAGAAGGAAGGTATATCGAGGAAAGGAAGCTGTTACAGAGAAAAGCAAGATGCAAGTTAATTTCTCTTGAAAAATGAAAGGATAGTGTACTTTGTTCAGCATTTCACTGGAAACATGCATGCTTTTGGATATGTAGAAGGTAGTGTGGCAGTATGTATGAGCTGTGTTCAAATTGTGTACTATCAATTTGCCATGTAGATATGTATATTTTTAGATACATTTTCAGGGGTTGATGGAAGGACAGGGACAATGTGATTTAGGTCTCAAGTAAAAAGAACTGCATTATTACAGATGTGCCTTTGTTTTTTTCAAGAGTCAAGTACTTCCAAATGGAAGCAGCTGAGTTCAGAAATTTTCACTTCTTCCTTGCTTATGAGGAGTGCATGAATATAATATGTATAAAACATTAAACAATAAAAATAATACTCTCTAAGGGAAAGGGAATTATTTTCTTTTGAAACCGTGATGTCATGGTCTTACCTCACCTTTAGTTTCAGCCAAGCAAATAATGTGTACTGAGCTCTCTATCATGTACCATTATAATTAGCTCTGTCAGGCCTTAGCCCTGCAACCCTCATGCAGATAATATGATAATATGTCTTCATAACCAAGTGACCTTACATGCACAATATTTCTCCCCTTATGAAGATTGCATGTCAATAAAGTAATTGAGTCTCAGAGGCTGCAGCAAGTGAAGATTTAGATGATTGGACTTTCAGGGCAGTGATGTATGACCGTTATTATTCTACTTGTCAGAGAGCTGCGTACAAGCGAGGATGGTCAGAAGATGACAGGGATGAAAGGTTGTGTTTCATTAAAAAAAATATTGCTGTTAATCACCACTCTATTCTTTTCAAAGTCACGGAGGAAGGAAACTCCTTTTTCATTTGAGCTCTGGTTAAGGATTTAAACATTAACATGTAGAGGGCTTTCGGGGATCAGTTATCCAGCTTCATTATTGCTTAATTACAAGAATAAATTATTATTTCAGTAAATAAAACACAACAAAATGTTAGACACTGAGACCACCTGTATACTTTTATCAGATCATTTTAAATTAGCATTAAATGCATCATGCTAAGCTTTAATTCAAATTTTGCCTACACAATTAAATAATTATAACAAGTGCTATGAAGCTGGTACAAAATCAAACCATACTGAATTCAACTATTTTTGCTTGTACTAATTTGTTTGGACAGTTGTAGTGCTTAAAACATTTATATTTCCATACTTTGTAAAAGCAAATGTGTTTTTTTTTCCTCACCAAGCTGTTTTGTAGCTGTAAATTTATCTTATGATATCATAACAGCTGGAAACTTGTATCTTGACAAGGTTTTGTTTCATATTTAAACAGCTCAGAAATTATGTTTGAAACATAGTATATTTCTTTCTCTCTGTGAGACTTTTCTCATTTTGTTGCACATTATCTTGGAAGTATCTGCAATATATTATAAAACAGATTATTTATGCAATCCATTAGTTAATAATTCCTAATGATTTATATATGTAGCAGATCTTTCTTATACACTTGAAAAAGAGACCAAAACTAGGCCAAAATAGTATTTACTGGCAAGTGCTATATAATGAAATATGGATGTAGGTTCTGGAAAGCTGATGAGAAAAGAAGCTTGGCAGTGCTTGTAGTGAGTGGAAAATTCTAATAGAAGTACATCTTTTCTGAAGAAGTAGTTTCAGAAGTCTTTAAATCTTCACAGTTAGAAAATTGACTGAGATATAGCAGCTCTGACAGAGATGTAGCTTATCAGATGATTTTTGGCTCTACACAGTAAAGCAACAATTTATTAACTAAAATTAGCCACTTCATCCTTCCAGGATTGACTCCTAGAAGACAATTTCCTGAGTGCAAACAACAGAAAAAGAAAAGAAATCTTCATATGAAAAATGAAAAAAATTAAATGCTTTTACATTTCCTTCTGAGCTTATTTTTAACTTAACATGTAATTGTAAAGATGTAGGGTCAAGTTTATTTGCAAGCTCATCTTCACTGTTATTAATGATTTTTTAAACAGTAATGTTCTATATGATGTGGGCCCCGTTCTATTCACTGTATGAAAAGTGATATTATCTGTTCCAAACAAAAATGGATATTTGAGTTAGGAAACAGAATCCTACAAAATTATAATTATTTAACATCTGCACTGGCATGTTGTTGGTTAGTGGCATTCAAGAGCAAAAGCTTCAGTCTCAAGGTCTCTGTTAGATAAACTGGCCACTTCTCTCTTCCATATATAGGTGTGCAGCATTAGCAATGTAACTGTTGGTAGATCAAGTAGAATTCATACCTTGTACCTAAAGTTGGTGTCTCTTGACATAGGTTTTCTCAAGTCAAATCACTAACACTGTTAAGTCAGCTACAGCATTAATAACAATGTGACTGGCTTTCACTGCTGTGTCTGTAGAACAGTCTTTAAAGCACAGAAAGTCCTGAAGTGTTCAAAATACACAGGGATCACTAAGGATCTGAAGAGAAATTGACTGACCCAAACTTAAACAGCAATTCAAAAAAGAAGAGTTAATAGCCCATTATATTTTTGTATGTCCTTTTAGATAAGGGGAAAAAGACTGATACCTTCCAGTCAAATGGAAGGCTGATGTGAGTGATCTGACTCCTCTATCAATGTGACATCTGACTGGCTGTTAACAGTTATTGGTGTTGATAGGCACACCCCACACAGAGAGCCAAATGCAGTTGTTTTGATCCCTTGTCCTTTTTTTTCTGTTCCTTCTCCCTGTTTTCTGTCACAATGTCATGTTGAATCATTGTTTGGTGGCACATGCAGGACCTCTCAAGTACTGAGGTATCAGACTTCAGGAATTGCATTGAAATGAATCTAATAATGAGAACCAGAAGGCACCACGAACTCACTTCTCAGGGAAAGAGGCAGCTGAAAAGTATTATTAGTGGATTCTGGGGAGAAGAACCAGAGGTGCATCCTGTGGACAAGCAGATGTAGACAGGGTCCAGTTACAGGCACACTGAGAAGATCTATGCTGATGTCTGTCACTTTGTACGCATCAAGAAATGGACTAGTGGTATGAAGAACAATATTATTTAAAAAAATCAAACAAACAAACAAAAAAAACCAAATAAAAATAAAAGTACTATGCTTTTTAGATTTCTATGTACAGCTTTCTGTATTCTCTTGGAAGGAAATGGATCTTTATCTTCCTCTTCTGTTGCTTTTTACTAGGCTTATTACCTTATGTTGCTGAACTGTCTAGATCTGTGCATACATATTCAACATATATGCATGATGTGGGCTCTTTTCTCACATTGTTTAGGCATTTTGTTGGGATTCAGGTTTCAGGTCAATTCACTGTATGTCTGTTTGGACGGTAGATTACAAATTTCCTTTCTGATTTTGTGAGCTTTTAGCTGGAACTTTGGCTACTTGTTCCGTTTTGTCTGAGTCAAAAAGTTTGACAAGGATGAGAAGTTTGAATAATATTCCAGCTATAGCCTATTTTCGTATGTGTTGATGTGTATATATAGGTGTTTGCATGACAATTGTTCTATTTACAGCAATTGAAAGCAATTATTCATGTGGCCTAAGTGCTTCCATTTGCTTATAATTATATGACATTTTTAGCAATATGAGATAATTAAGTGCCTTATTTCTATCCAGAGGAGAAGGTTTTTTCTTTTTTTCCTTTTCTAGCATTTAGTCAGATAATTCCATTGTTTTTCACATATTTATAGGTTTGTGCCATCTATTCAGACTGCCTTGATGTTCTATACCTTATAGACCTTACATTTCATACAATTATCCCTTGACTGTGCTCCGTAAGCTGTATTTGCTAACATCTTCAATGAAAGCCCTGGCTTGATTCAAAAATGTAGACTCCACTGATTTACCTGATGGTCTGTTCAAATTGTTAATCACTATATGGTAAGAAATGTGCCTGGCTTCCACTTTCTGCCTTGAGGGCTACTTCTGTAATATTGGTACTGAATATTAATTTTTTCATATTTAGTATTTTGTCCTTGTGTAGATAGTCATGCAGAGTAATGAAATAGCCTCCCAGTTTGGTTTGGTTGGTTGGTTGGTTGGTTGTTTTTTTGTGTTTTGGGGTTTCATTGTTTGGGTTTTTGTTGTTGTTGTTGTTGTTGTTGTTGTTTTTGGGTTTTTTTGTTTGTTTTTTTAATAAACTAAAAGCATTGTACTGCTGAAACCCCTAACTCCGAGCTCTTTTCTCCAGTCCTCCTGTGCCTCTTTTCATCACCTTTTCTAAATTGTCAACACACTTTAAAAATATGGCCATCAGTTTTTGTTAATCTAGCCTTATGAATAAACAGAAGTAAAATAATTTTCCATGCCTCTGTCTTGCTCTATTCAGTTCCTTTTCCTGTCTCTTTAACCCTCAAAGTAAAAACAATTACTTTAACTTGTCTTCCTTGAATATCATTAGGACTTTCTGTTGAATTGCTTGCCCTAAATTATTTTTCAGAGGCTCCACTTTGTGTTCTACAGTTTCACTTTTTATGGATGTGGCCAGTCCTCCCTTGTCCCTGATCCTTGCCAGTCACATTGTTGACTGGCATTTCAGTCAGTTTCTAATATACTTAACTTTAATTTTGTTGCTAGCGTATTTAGTGTTAGTTGTTTGTTACAACGTGAATTTATATCATCTTTTTGCGTTTTCATCAAAACTGAAAGCATTCATTAGTAGTGACTTGGATAAGAATGTCTTTTGTTTGTAAATCAGTCTCCACTGAGTGCTTCTAACACCACCGTGACCTTGGAGGTATTCTGTGCTCATGAAGAAGTAGAAAAAGGTGAGTTGATGGTGTAATGCAATCAATGCAATTCATCGACCTTTCAGATGTGCCCAAAGATTGTGCCAGGAAGCCAGATTGTACTGGGGTTGAAAGTGAAAACCCCCTTGACATAATGTTTTCTTTCTGTTTCTTCATTTTGATGAAATGTATAATGAGAATCTGCCTCACTTGCTTAATAGCAGGATGTATCTTTTCATACAAGTGCATACTATGAAATCTTAAATTATGAATATATTTATCTGTTTTCCCCTAATGAAACAACCCTTTATTCAAATCCTTTCTGCTTCCTTTACCTTGAACTTGGAGCCTGCCTTGGGTTTAGTTTTTAATGTAATTAGTTTGTAGCAGAAATAAAAGTGATTGGTGGGTTACAATGTTTTCTTCACACCCATCTGTTTTCTTTTCTTTCTTTTAGTCCTGAGAAAAGAATGAACACTTTCATTAAATCTAGCAACTTAAAGGTCACTTTTAATTTACATTTTGACAAAGAAACTGTATAAAAATTAATCAAATGTTCTTGGTCCAGTCGCACACAAGTCTGGGGAAAAAAATATCTGAACTTTCTTGTTTGTCTTTTTGGGATACAATCAACTTACTTATAAATGACTTTGCTTTGTAATCCAGATCTCAAGACAACTGCCTTTCACATTTCATGAGTTATAACTGCATGCAAAAATATCTGCAGTTTTCAAGATGGTGACAGGAAGTCTGTTTTATAGTTATTTAATACTGAAGTGTTCCACCTAGGGATATCTTTTAAGCATACCTGCTTGAAGATATTGGATACCTTGTTCTACATGATGATGATCTTGGATACAAAAAGAAAATTAGGTGGGAAAGTTATTTACATTTTCATACTTATTTCTTCCTCTAAGTTTTGAAAGTTTTATATCATTCTTTGCATCTTTTCATGGCTATCATGGAGGTTATGTAAAGGAAAGTTTTCAAAAACATTGAAAGTACTGACATTTTATTAATCATCTGTTCAGCTATCTGAACTACAAAATGACATCCACAGGACAGGAAAGAACACTGAACATTCCTTCTTCGACAAGAGGGTATTGGCTGCCATGTGTGTATCTCGACTTTTGAGTATGCTTTTCATTTAAATATCTTATTCTGACCCGTTCTTAATACATGCAAAAAAACCCACTTGCTGAAAAGGTCATGCTGGACGGACCAAGTATCTGCAGGGAAACAAGAGGTTTTATCAAAGAAAATTTCAGTCACAGAATATGCTGAGTTGGAAGAGACCCACAAGGATCATTGAGTCCAACTCCTGGCCCTGCACAGGACCATCCCCAAGAGTCACACCATGTGCCTGAGAGCATTGTCCAAACACTTCTTCAACTCCATCAGGCTTGGTGCTGTGACCACTTCCCTGGGGAGCCTGTTCAGTGCCCAACCACACTCTGGGTGAAGAACCTTTTTCTAATATCCAACCTAAACCTCCCCTGACACAACTTCAGACCATTCCCTTGGGTTCTGTCGCTGGTCACCACAGAGAAGAGATCGGTGCTTGCCTCTCCTCTTCCCCTCATGAAAAAGTTCTAACTGCAGTGAGGTCTCCCCTCAGTCTTCTCCAAGCTGAACAGACCAAGGGACCTCAGCTGCAACACTTTATGGTTTTCCCTCAAGACCCTAAATAAGTCTGATTTTGAGAGGCAGGATCAGTGCTCTTACCTGTTCCATGAGAGCTGTCTATCCATACTCCTAAGGGTAATACCGAAGCCATGGTTTTGTATAAAAAGAATAAAGGATTGTAATAATTTCCTTGATGTGAAAGATCAATTTGATTTGAGTTTTATGGAGTATATTTTGAAGCAACTTCTTTCCAATGTCTTTGGGACTCCCAGAGACACAATCTCAGCAAGTGCTTGTCCCTAAGTGTCCCATTGTATTGTATTAGGCTTCATAGTTAGTACATTTATCACAGAACAGGAATACTTAAAATGTCTGTTTGCAGACGTGTAGAGTAGTTGCTAAGTTTTATGTTAAAAGAACTGGGATTTCTGAGTTCTTTTCTGGACTGTGCCTTGTTTGTTTGTTCCATTTCTATGGACATCCGCTATGTTAGCGTTTTATCACTGATATGCAGCAGATAATTCTAATAGCTCATTCCTTGTTGCACCAGTTCAGGTAATTAGAATAGATGCAGTTATTGACTGGTCTGTGAAATCTATACTTCTCATTCCAGACTTTAATCAAAATGCTGGATCTGTTCCTCTAATATCTGATAGTGTTGCTTTTGGACAGGCAACAGAGTAAAGAGCAGCTGCATTGTTAACAGAGCTTTTAGTCCTTACTTGGGAATCTATGACTATGTTTATGCTGTTAAATGAAAGATACTGCATTTGGTACAAGCAACAGACAGCTGAGATAAATTCATCTATTAGAGGCAGAAGGTGGCCTCTAAAGGTGCCAAGCCATTAGTTAGTTTCTAGTTACTGAACTACTGATAAAGCTTCAAGTTGTGGCGTGTCGTCTTACACAGTTTTGTTTTTGTTTTTCACTCTGTCCACAAATGTTTTAATAGCATGTTTACATCACTCTAGGAGCCCCTTCCTTGTAGCACTTTTACTTTTGCAACAGGCTTTGGATCCTCAGTCAGAAATGTTTTGTACTATTTCTGAAACCCCACAATTTCACAGAAACCAAAGTGAAAACCTACTTTTTCTTTCTTTGAAAATATTCTATTGAGTGCAGTACTATATTGAATAATATGTAAGGTAACTATTGAAGGGAAATTTCAGTATTGGTAGTGCTTTTCCCTGTTATGCTTTAAAACAATCTGTCAAGCTTCTCTAGTGCTAAAGGTTTATCTTTCCTGCATGTCTTAAATCATGTTGACGCTTTCCAGTAGTTTAGGTACTTAAGTTATTGCACTGATCATAGGTCTGTCACCTTCCTTCCTGGGTCCTAAAGCTAAGTTTGACCACAATCCTGCAGCAGTTTAATGAAGTGAAAAGCACTGCATTGCATTTTGATGGTGTTTGTAGTATGTGTAAAATCATATAATACAATACAATAACACAAGTGTCTTGTGATAGTCTTAATTAAGCCTGTATTTTTATGTATTTGAATTATTGCATTTATGCTGTGACTTTGTTTTAGGACTTGGATTTTGTGCGTTTCATTGTCAACTGTTTTACAGATTATTACCCAAACTTCCTCAGTAAGTATTATATGTTAAATATTAAGCGTTGTAGATTTCTGTTATAAGAGCACTTCATAATATGTCAGAAGATGGGGGAGATTAAGGTTTTTGCATATTCTTTCTGGGGTAACTACATGGAACGTGTGGATATTGCAGATTCAGAATATTTTTGTGTCTGTCTGCACAACTTTGTATTGTAAGTAAACTTCACAGGCATCAAAAATCAACTGTCTTTGTAAAGTAATAATCTGTGATTTTGCATATTAAAAATTAATATAAACTGAATTGGCCTGTTATTTCCTTCATTTGTTGGTACTTGGGTAGAAGCTCTACAGACTTGCATGACAGTTTGTATCCTTTAGAATTCTTCAGAGGGCAAAGAATGAATAGCTGTAGAAAGTTTGAGGGAGCAATGGTTTGTTCTCAAAACGAGTAAGTCATGTTTGTGTGCATGCTTGGAAAACCCTGCATTCTTGCCTGCTAATTTTTTTATGGATAGGCAAACATGGAATACCTTCTGCTAAATCATCTTAAATGTGTTAAAAATTTTAGGTGAAAATGTTTGCCAATATTGAAATTCTGTACAACTACTTAAACTCTGAATATTAGATTTCAGTTTCCTGATCAAAGTTCAAAACTTTGGTCAAATATCAAGGCAAATATCAAGGCAAGTACAACACTGTTTTTCTGGTTTTGACATTCAAGAGAAAAATTTTGAAACACTTCTAAGTATTTTCAAACTTATATGCTAAAACAAGGAATATTTGGAAAAAAATGGATTTACAAAGACTCAAGGCATTTGTTTCTTTCTGAAGAGGAGGTGATGAATATACCAGTTAAACTTTTTTTCTGTTCAGTAGTTGCTTTTCTAGGTCAGGTTGGGATCTTGCCTTTCTTTGCCTTATTTGAGAGAATATTAGTAACAATATGTCAGAAAAGTAATATCCCAGGAAGTATAAGCAGTATGAAACTTAGAATTTTATTGTGTTTTTCAAGCAAATGGCAAATGTTTTTATATAGTAATAGCAATAAGTTTATACATCTTCAGTTATACAAAATTGCTTTTACAGGGAAGTGAATATTGGCTTTTTACATGAATGTTATTGCTGTGCTTACTCTTAAACAGAGAAATGCCTAACACTTTGTATTTAGATTTTTTTTTTCTTTTCAGCCAAGATAGTAATATTTGAAATGCCATGGATAATGAATGGTAAGTTGTTGTTTGGTTGTTGGGTTTTTTTCCTTTTCAGATTGTGATAACTTTTAAAACTTAGAGGCATAAATAGGAGGAGTTCTTCTGTTCTGTGTAGATACAGATGGATGGTGGCATTTGTTAAGCATGCATCTTTAAATCTCTCAATTTGAAGGTTGCTTACTTCTTATTTTTCTTTCTAGTATTGTGTTTTGGATCATACTTCAAATAGAATCTGTATTCATTGTGGTATTTTTAAAGGTTAGGAGACCTTGAAAAGCAGTCTGTTCCATAAATGTTTCCAACTGGAATCCTTTAAGGAATCCCATCATCAGCAAATGATGGACACTTACAACCAGCCAAAAACTAGAATATGCAAATTAAGATAAATGCCTGACACTAGACACTGATGTGGTTACATTTGTTTTGATATGTGTACTTCAAAAATTATCTTAATTACGATTTACAGGGTAAACATGTTACTCCCCTGTTTTTACCATATGAATACATTTTTATGCTGGTTTTATATTTTACTGTATATTCATGTTTTACCATCACTGAAAGAACAATTGTGTTTGTTTTTAAAACAACAAAGTAATTCACCTAGGAAGAGCGTATGTGTGACTTCCCAGCCCCTCTCTCGGGTTTTGGGGTTTTACCCCCTCAGTACTTCCTGGGCTAAATTCCAAGACAACAAAGCTGTCAGTTATTAAATCAAAGATACTTTTTCCATTTTCTCTGTAAATAATACTCTTTTCCTAACACCGTTTATACCCATTATAATAGATATTTTCAGAGCTGCTTATGCACTGTCTTACAGTGTAGCTCACTTGTGTTACATAAGATCTACCAATACACAGAAAAAAACCCCAACCTACAAAAACAAACAAAAAAACCCCTTCTGCTGACAACTTATATATACTCTTTGGTTTGTTTGTTGTTTTGTTTTGTTTTTTTTAAGCTGCATTTAAAATCGTGAAGGGTTGGCTTGGCCCAGATGCAATAAGCATGTTAAAGTTCACAAACAAGAGCGATGTACAGGAATACATCAGTGGAGAGTATCTGCCACCTCACATGGGTGGAACTGTGAGTATATCAACATTTCGTCTTTCTTTTGTAATGGGTTGAGACACACCGGTGTAAATTCCATATGTGATCTTGAGAGTTGGCACTTCGCAGATGTGAAATGTTTTGAAATTGTTTTGCCAATGTTAATTTGTAAATCACGTTAATAAAATAATGAGAATTTGACATTTGGCAGTCTTAAGTACAGAAATAATTTTTCTGAATCATTCATCCCCTTACAAGTCATTGGAAACCACAGACCTTTTTTAAAAAAATACCTGTTTTAAGTGTAATTCTTCCTTCTACTTTTTTCCTACCGGATTAATTGGAGATAGCATTATTTTATTAAACAAGTTCCACGAACAGAAAGTAGGTTTCATGGCCCTCTGAGAGTTGTCATCTTGCTCTAAAGCTATGATTCACTAAAGACAGTTATATCATAGTTATTTCTTCATTGTTGTCTCCAGGCCTGCATTTCAAGACATGGCTGTAGAAGATTCTTTTTAAAGAGTATAGTAGAGCTCCGAAGTATATGGTACAAGCAGTATCACTTCAGCAGAACCAGAGTCCTGTTCTAGTGCAGTCTAAAGAGCAGAACTGCTCAAGCATCTTGTACAACAGGTTTCACTTTTCACAAAGCTAGTAGATTGGCTTGCATAATCTGTATAATAGAATTTGCAGGAAAAGGATGTTTTTCCTTCAGAATTTTTCTAGGCCATTTATGGTAGTGCAATAAGCCCACTGCACTTTTAATTGTTCTTTTTCTACATTTTCTTTTCTAAAGTATTTTTGATATTATGGCAGCAACAATATGGAGAAAAGGAAGGTTGTGTTTCAGCAATAGGAGGAGAGGCTATTTGCCTTTGTGTATAAATT
Organism: Xenops minutus; assembly: GCA_035221455.1. Classification (NCBI taxonomy): domain Eukaryota; kingdom Metazoa; phylum Chordata; class Aves; order Passeriformes; family Furnariidae; genus Xenops; species Xenops minutus. Next base: position 101,875,832 of record JAWWEE010000001.1, read on the forward strand.
CAGGGTAAAATTGAGGTGGGCCAGAATGTATGAAACTTGTGAACATAACAGAATGTTACCTTGCTTTTTGTTTGACTGAGATTAGCAGCCTTTATAAAGTGCCTTTGCATGAGATTCTTGAAGAAAAGATACCCTTTTTCTTCATGGAAGATTGCTGCCCAAACTCCCCAGTGTTATATAAGAACTTTCTCATGTGAATGAAAGCTCAAGTTGCTGAACTTGGTGAACTTTAGGAGTGGGTATTGAGGAAAGAGCTGATGATGTCTGAAGTGGCATTAGTAAGTAGTTGAATGGTATTTAGCAGTGATTATGGGCCTGGCTCCTATAGTATCGTCCTATTGTTGTAATAGAGGGGCAAGTTCTTTTCCTCCTTAGAGCTGAGTATCTCCCATCTGCTTTTTAGACCATCTTACCTGAGAGTTATGTCTCTAAAGAAAGAATTTGTAACTTTACTAAATATCCTTGTGAACCATCTGATTGAGCACACAATCTGAGTTAACCCTAATCCTGCCTTTTTCTGAGACGTCTCACTTAGTGATTGTTGATCACGTTGACTCCATGTTGCCCATCTTGTGAGTATTAACAAGTTTCAGAATTATGGAGGCAGCTTACCCAAATCATTTGTCTGGAAGAGTAAGTTCCAGTGGCAGAAATAAAGGAGTAAACTTGCTTGACAAGCACTCCAGGGGTTTTTGACAATTTCATAAAAATTACTATCTCTGCATATTAAAATCCCTGTGTTTTGAACCAGGATGTATTCTAACTACTGAGTTTTTGATATTTAGCCATACAAGGGGTGTTTTGAGCTTTTAACCTGTCATAATTTGGAAGCACTGTTAGCTAATACTGAGACTGCAAAATTGTGCTCCACAACTTTCTTCCAAAGATGTCTCCAGTGTATACAGTAAAGCAGGATTTTTGCATCTCACAGCAAGGAGTTTTTCCCTGACCAGACAACAGACAACTTAATGACCTTTTCTCAGAATTTAACTTTTCTTGATGATATTAACCTTGGCTCCTCTTAAGGCAACCAGATAAGAGTACATTCTCCATTATTATTGTTGTCAGGCCTGGCTTTTTCTAAAGACAATGACCAGCACAAATTGATTCCCCTGCCACAAATTTTCCACTCAAGTGTTTGAGTTCTATTTGTGAGGGCTTTTTTTTTTTTCCCTCCGTCCAATTCTCTTTCCGTCATCTTTGATTTCCACATGTTTAGTAACAGATTTTCATATTTGCAACTACCGTAATGCCATTGAAGAGCCCAGTGTATCTGTGCATCCTTTGCATTCAATACAGTAGCCATAAGACACTCATCCTCTTTCCGCTGTGTCCCCTAGTAGGATCCGTCTTTGAAGACTCAGGCTTTATCAGATGTAAGCAACTGGTGGAGCAGGTCATTGGGCTGGTTACTTTTGGGAGACACAAAGAATGTAAATGCAGTGGGATCTGGGTCCCTCAGAAGAATGTTAGAGACTAGTTTGGGAAGTAGCAAAAAAATCCATTTTGGAAATAGAATTAATAATGTTGAACTTGGAGTCAGCGATTACTTTTGTGAAGTGTGAGACTTTGAGTTGTTCCAGTGATGAGAGTTCAGCTGCTGAAGCCATCCAGCATTATGGATTAAAGAGGCCAAGTGAAGCGTGCAGCAAAATTACTTCCCTTTAAGGTCACTTTGTCATATGCACTTCATCACATGCTGGAAGGGAGTGAAAAGGCTTTTTACTAGTTTGGCCAAGGGGAAGCTGAATATTTCTGTGTAGTATTTGCAAATGGGGGGTGTCAGTATTCTGCAAGCCTAATGTAATATTTCTAACAATCTGGAGTCTTCTAATAGTGAATTAGTTTGTAACTGATTCCTAAAGCTTGTCCTTCAGGCCCTTAATAAGGTATTGTTTAAGCTGGTAGATACCTGTTTCATTGACCTAAAGGACTTTGACTATTGCTACAGCCTGAAGAATAGGAGAGATTTAGGCTTTGATGATAGGAAGTATACTGTTTCGTTTGTAGTTTCTTTGAATGGTCCCATCTAAGAAGACTTTCTTTTTTTCCTCAACATCACATTACTCCTTGTTTTGAGAAAATGTGCTTGCTTATGGAGAGTTCTCTTAAAACACCTTTTTGTAACTCCCTGCTGGATGCATAGTTCGGGAACCATGGGCATTGTCCAAGTCTGCCTCACAGCAGTCAAAGCTATGTTATTTTCCTTTTCCACTGGAAAAGCTGCCAGACTAATTCAGTTTACTTGAAGTTTAAAACTGTGTGAAAATGCAGTAGGAACAGAGATCCCTATTTAAACAGTGTTTCTAACATTAGATGTAATAACACTGTTTTGAGAATGTTAAGTGAATTTCTAGTTAGCAAAAACTTGTTTTTACTGATGATCTAACAAAAAAGATACCTTTGTTGTCCTCAGTGACAGCTTTAATATGCTGCTGCAGTGTTACCCAGGTGTCTTTAATATGTAAGTTGATTTGACATTCCAAAGATTGAGTTCTGACTTGCAGAGGATATGCTAGAGGTCCACACAGTACATTAAGCTTCAAGGATTATTTGGGGTTGTTTTGTGGGTTTGAGTTTTATTTCCTTTTTCAAAATGGCCATTATGAAACTAACATGAGAAGAACAGCTGATGTTTTTCATCACTTTTGCAGTGTTTTTAGAAATAGCTGTCATAAGTTTAAACCACTTTTTCTAGAACGAGGAAGAGAACTTCAGCATTAAGATTCCAAATGCTGATTCTTGATAGACCAGCTTCTGCAGTTCTGCTGTAACTATAAATAACAGTTCCAGTTTACTGTCTTCATTTGATGATTGTATTTTTGTCTATTGATGGCAAAATAAAAACTATTAGTAAGTGTTAGCTTTCTGCACAGGGGTACAATTTAAAATGGATAAATGAAACATAAAAGTACTGTGAAACAAAAATTGATAGTATTTTTGAAAAATCCTAGAGAAGGCACTTCTCATACTCTTAAAAAACCAACTGTTCCTTTGAAAATCTCTTTCTCTTTTAGGATTCTTTCAAGTACAGTTATCCTCCATTGGTTGATGATGATTTTCAAACTCCTTTATGTGAAAATGGGCCCGTTACTAATGAAGATGAGCATGAAAGTAAAGAAGAGATAGATGCAGACACCAAGGAGAGTGGGGAAGTGAATGAAGTACAAAACCTTAATCAGAAAAAGGTATCTATGAAGATTTAGAAAAGATTAGCTAAGTGGTTACAAAGTGAGAAAAGAGACCTATCACTTTGATTGTCTGTCTTTGTGTTGAATTTTTTTAAGTTTGTTCTGTCTTCCAATTTGACAAAAGAACCCAGTAAAACTGAAAAATTATACTTGCAGTTTCAGCCTTGGCTCTTTGTTAAGACAAGTTTGATACTTCAGAAGGCGTAAAATGTTTACCAAATATTTAGTTTACCTCTTGGAATATAGTGAATTGTACAGTAAAAAGAAAAAGGTTTTGGGTTTTGTTTTCAAAGGTTATGTCTTTCTAGTTGGTTTATTTTTAAGTTTGGGATATCTAGTGGTGTATGTCTTGAAATACATCTAGTTTTTTTAGTTGTTTACATCAGTGTGTAAATGAGGAAATATTGTTAGATATTTATACTTTCATCATATATTTTATTCTCAGGAGAAGTTGTATTCCTACTCTGTCAGTCCTTTTTAATCTTCCTGCAATGTTGTTTATCACTAAAGGAATTGTTTGACTTTTTTCTACAAGTTCATACAAAATGATATTTAGGAATATACATTGATAATCACCGGGGATATTGCTCTTGAAAATAATAGGAAAAATCTGAAATGCACCACTTTAGTGCCATAATTAATTTTGAAATATGACTTGCAAAACTTCAGTTTAATGGAGTAGAATACTTTCAATTTCATCTGCTATTCCAAGTTTATCAGAATAATTTGAAACACACACTTTGCAACTTGGCTGGCTTTTCAAAAGAAAAAAAAGATAATTTCACTGACCTTAAGGTCAAAAGGAAGCATTACATAACCGTGGTGACTTCCTGACTATTAGACTCAGTAGCTTGTTTTGCTTGTAGCACATTTTTCAAGCTCAGATACAGAAACATGGGGAAGTCCTGTTCAGTGTTTGAGTTGCCTTTGGTGCTTAAGCCTCAGTGTTTGTTGGGTTTTTTAAATTTGCCTGGTGACCTAACTTTCTACTTACTTAAGGGGTATTTTTTTTTCTTTTTTTACTCTTGAAATACCATAAACCAAATAAATATTTTATCTTTCATACAGTGTAATCAAGTTGCTACTCAATACTTTCAATGAACTCTGATTGACTTTTATGCTCATCAATTGTCAATTAGCCTTAAAGCATTTTTAAGGTCTTACCTTTAACATACTTCTAAAATTTCAGACCAAATCTAGTTATTGGTACTGTTTCTGTAAAAATTAGGTTGTTTTCCTTAAACTCACAGTTCTTCTGTTTGCATATTTAAAAATGCTTGCTATTTCTTCCACTGCAAGTACACTGTTGGTTGCCACTTTACCATTACATTCTTTTCTAAATTGTGTTTTTCAGAAATAATCCTGTATTGACTCAGAATCGTTGGCATTTCTTATTTCCAAGTTAACTAATTTTACTTGACTAATATCTATCTCTATATCTAAATATTCAAATTTTTTTTAGTAAGGCCACCTTCAAAACGAATGTATTTCAATTGATCTGTGAGATATCATAATCTTCATTTTTCTGTACTACAGGTCTTTGTTTGCAGACTCTTGTCCCTTAAGAATTCATCTGATTTATTTAATATATGTAAGACTCCTCTTATCCCATAGAAGGACCTATTTCTTTCCACAGAGTACAGGGAGCCATGAGTGATAAAATTGGTTAGTAAGTGCCTGTCCTGTTGATGCCTCCACCTTTGTTGTGTGCTGTAGAAATACTTCCTCTGGTAATTTGTGTAGAGCAAAGCCCAACATATAATTAGTGCAGTGTATTTACACACTAACTTTTACTATAACTTTATATCATTATAAAGAGAAGTTATTGTGTGGTTTCTTTTTATAAAGCCTATTTCATATAAAATTTTGTATTCTCGTTCTCATACTTAAAACTTTCATAAACTGAATTCTTTTCATGTCTTTTCTCTGTATTTCAAATGGAATAAAAAGGAGACTAAGCAAACTCTTCAGCCACCCTAACTTGAATCATGATGTCATTAATTCTTTCAGTCTTCTGCATTCCCCCCCTGCACCTGAGTTTCAGAGTTCTCTTTTCTTTTTCTTTTTTTTTGTGATAATAAGATGTCCACACTTGCTGACATGTATTTTCTTAATGTTATAGAGTAAAACCCTCAGAATCTAAGATACCTGCAGTTTTGGATGCACCAATTCAATCAGCATTATTTCTTTTATGTTCTGCAATACTTCAGTTTCATCTAAAAGCAATGAAGATATGTTTAGCAACTCTGCAATGCAATAAAGTGTGGAATTGCTCTTGTGTTTTCTGTTCAGTGTTGCAGTGATTGTATTGGAGCGTCTGTTTTAACTGAAAAGTTTTGCAGTGGATGAATAAAACCAGTACTTTATAATTTTAAATATTTGAAGTACTGTAACTTAGTATGTCTGGAGTTTTCAAAAACCAACTTAGGCATCAGGAAAATACATGGAAAAAAACAAAGCAGAAGTTTTGTTTCATGCATGTTTATTATTTTATGTTACTTCTATAGCACATCACTTTCTTCAGTGGACTTCAAGCAGCTCCCGGGAATGAATACATATTAAGCTTTGTCCGTAATGTGTAAATTGTTGAAATAAGCCTCATATTCTTTGAAATACCTGCATGATTCTGCAATGTGCAATCCAGGTTTCTACTTAATCACTATAACTATCATTTTTACTCAGATGAATTCTATAGAACACATTTCCAAATCAGAGGAAACTGACAAAACAGAGGTCAAACCAAAAAATGCAAAGAAAGCATTAACCACTTTTAAAGGACCTTTATTACATATCAGGTAATAATGATTTTCCTTATGTGTTTTGTTTTTTGGGGGTTTTTTGGTTGTTCCCTCCCCCCCCCCCCCCCCTCAATGTGCCTTGGACACTTGAGTACTGAACTAATTGGTTTTCAAAATGAACTGTTTTTTCAGGCTATTAGAGGAAAACAGGTTATAAGCATCTTATTAAAAATTATTTTTTTACAAAATTCAAAGAATTTTTCTGGTTTTCTGTGTTTTTAGTGAATCTTTTGGTGTCAGCATGGGCATGCTTTTGGCACTAATAGGTGTACATTTCATAGCATTTTAGAAGCATTACATTTATATTGAGAAACCATCTGACTTAGTTAAACCTGTGCTTATCTGTAATGAGAGCAGTGGTTTGGCATTATTTGATTGCATTGGCTTAAGAAAAAATAATGCTTTACCAGGGCAGTTTTCACTGTTAAATCTTCCTTGAATTCTTTTACCTTAGAATGGTATAAATGTCTACACTAGTAGTTTGCACCATTTAAACTTAATGAACGGGTCCAATTTATTTTGTGTGGAAAGCACTCTGTATAAATGGCATATCTGCCCATAAGATTTTGTCATTCAAGATGCTTACATCTTGCTTTTTATCATTAAAATAGGAAAAAGAAATCAACTAGCCAATATAATTTTTTCTTTTCACTGCCTTTCAGGTAAAGATGCTTGTTTAGAATTTTAGATGTTAACTTTTATTTTCAATTCCAGTTTGCTATTAGATGAATGAAGACAATATCTAATTTTTAGGTAATTCTTAGCTAATTTTTAAGTGCTGTAATGAATTAGTTTTGGAATGAATTTAAATAATGACATGCTCATTAGTGTAAAAAATTACTTTGTATGTGAATTTTTCCTAATTCTGATATCAAAACCCTCCTCTATATAACCATAGTGTCTTGTACGGCAGGACAAAGGCACAGACTGCAGAATTGTGACTATAAAAGAATGTTAAAAATTTTCTGGGACAATGACAGAAGCATCCGTGTTCTTCCATTCACTTCTTAATTAAAAAAAAAAAAAAAGGGGCAAATATCATAAGCAGACAACAACAACAAAAAAAATCCAAATAAGCAAAAGCACCCAACCTCTCCCACACACGCACAGAGTCCACCTTTTTTTTCCTCTTAAAATATTTCAAACTGTCCTTGAATAGAAGGGTTGCAGTTCATGTAAATTACATGGAAGAATAAACTTAGTCAAGTATAGAGGTGGTTATATGTCTTGCTCTCATGAAAAATAAAATATTGGTGTCTCCATTGTCTTTGATGTTTGGGGTTTTTTGTGTTTTTCTTTTTTAAGTAAACTATTGAGCACAACTTTTGCACTTTACTGATGTTCCGCCTTTGAAGAAGCCAGAACTAGTTTTCATTCCCCTGCAGTGATTCTCAGGACACTAAATTAAAGTTGACTGTACTGCTAATATATAGTGCCATTTATAAGTAGTTACAGACAGCTGTTGCAGAGACTGTAAGCTCTGCCAGTATGATTGACTTGCATCCTTGCTGATCCCAGCATTGCCCTGTGAAGGGAGCAGCCTGGAGCCTGACCAGGAAGCTGTGGCACTGGAGCTCTGGCATCGTGAAATCGTGGACCAAAGATGGGTCCTGGTGTTCTTTTGTAATTGTAGTCTCACTCACAGAGCTGTCTCGCTCATTTAGACCACTGTTGTATTTGCTTGCCATACCTTACGATGAAAGGGTGACCTCAGACTTTTCTCCTCAATAAATGAATTGATTCAGTAAGACAAAAAGCAGCAGTTTCCTTACGCTGTCTGGCAAAGAGTAGCTTGGGTTGTGGTATGTTTTGGGAGGAGAATTCCTTGTACAAGCTGAAGTGGTTACTTTACACACATCAGAGTAAAGAAAATGTTTCTGTAAAAATTAAAAGAGCCTGGGTGCTTGTTTAAACAATCCACCCTCGTCACACCGCTACACCCCAGCCCCCCCAACACCATTGAACTGCTTGATTACACAGACAAAAGTCATACCATAGTGATGCCTAAGCATTTTTTTTTTCCCTCCTTTCTTTTCTTTGATCAATAGCCACAGTTAGTGGTAGAACAAGAAAGATCAGGTTCTGGCACAGTGTTCCTTTCCTTGACCTCTTTTTGTGGTTTGTTTTGTTGCTAGTTAATAATAATGTTTTCCTTTCTCATTTATGGTTCATCTTGCAATTGCTGTAATACATAGTAAATTAGTACAGTACTCAGGTAGCCAAAATACTTTGTAGATAGAATCCTTCCTTTTCCTAGTGTTACTGAAGTTGAGAATTTGGAATTGAAAAAGTACTGAGAGGAGGAGATAGAATTACCCTATGAAGCTGTTTTAAACCCATAAGTTTCTTGGTTTCTGCCTTGTTTGGCACACTTCCTTCTTCCCCAAGATAGAAAAAAATATTCTTGCTTTGTGGACTGTCTAATGTATTGTAAAACGTCAGTACCCCCCACCTACACAGTCACCATTGGAATCTGCTCCCAGCATAAGCATTCAGGCTGGCCCTGCAGCACCAAGGGTTTTTCTTCTCAGCTAATAAACTGATTTAAGTGAGAGAAGAAAGGATTGGTACTATAAAAGTACCAATGAATATAAAAGGAGGTCTTTTGAGAAGGAGGTCAAACTAACATGAAATTGACATCCTAAAAAGAGGACACAGAAAAAGCCCATATTTTTTGAAAAAGGCTTTCTGTCCAAGGAATATGCAGTTTTGTAGTACAGCATAGTACAGCAATACTTTGTGTGCTCTTAATGTGACATATTGAAAGAAAAGCTTTTCACTTTTTAATCGAGGTTTCCTTTCAACTTGTATTATATGAGCATGCCCTACCTTTTGCCTAGTAGTGTTCATTTGAATGCTTATCCAAAATGAGTTGTGTTAGTTTGATGTGGTTTAAAATATTTCATGCATGACTCTGCTAATTGCACAGGAATATTAAAAACAGGCAATAACTTTACTTACGCATGTGACACCACAAGTATGTGAAGACTGACTCATAAGTACAAGTGAATTTAGCTGTAGTGGTTGAAATGGTTGCCACTTGTGGGTATCTGCCTTTTCCTCATATCCATTACAGGGATTGATATATAAGGTGGTAATTACTCCATGTCTGCGACACCTTATATTGTTTAAAATTAGCATAAATTAAAATCCATAATGCTTTTCCTTAACATACCACTCTGAGATGCAGTGGCTGACTCAGTGTACGTTGGCTATTCCTGCTGTTGCAGATGGTCACGCTCTTCCGGATGGAAGAAGTCAAGGGCAGTAATCAGCTGAGGCAGCTAGTTCCACTTGTCATGAGTCAACCCTGAGCTTCACTACAAATTTCCTGCATTTTGTTTTCACAGCTTTTTTCATGAAAATCTGTTTATACTGACTCTAGCTGCAGGGGTGGAAGGTTTTTTTTGTTTGTTTGTGGGGTTTTTTTGCTGTAAGTGTGGTCAGGGGTTTTTTTATATGTTGTAAAGATAATTTGAAAAAATAATTCTTTTTAAATTTCCTACTAGCCCAGCAGAAGAGCTATATTTTGGATCCAAAGAAACCGGAGAGAAAAAATGTTTGATAGTTCTTACAAATGTCACTAAAAACGTAGTGGCTTTTAAAGTAAGTGTTTTATGCTTGGCCTGGTTTACTTTACTAAATGTGTAACCTTTACTTGTTTTGTGAAAGGAGGAAGAAATGCTGTTAAACCCACTATGCCACTATATAGGCAACATTTTTTTATTCTGTTGTGATGTTTGAAGCAGATCAAAGAAATTTTCTGGCTGAATTTGTGTCTACAATGTACCACCTCAAAGGGGATAATCAGTATTATAAATCATTAAAGCACTGACTGGAAAAGAGCTATAGAGGTGGTTAGTTTTTAGTGAGAATCTAATACTTCCTGAAAAAGAAAGGTTTGAGCTTTGCAAAGTTGTCTTTTTAGAACTTTTCTTTCAAAATGTTGTCTGGAAACAAGTTAGTAATGCTCCAGAATGAGGCAGATCCATCTGCAACTGTCACCATTAAAGGAATGAATGCACTTATATTTGCTTTAGAAATGCTGAGTTGACTTCCATCTTTATATGTTTTTTCCCATCTTTTGTTTTCTCTGCATACTCAAATAACTAAAGTTTTCATATTTTCATATTAAAAATTATAATAGTCCATATTATATTCTTGGCTGGTTTTAAATATGTATTAAAAAAACAGCAAATGCAAGAAAAGAAAAAAGCGTGAGGAAAAAGTGAAATACTAGAATCCTATTACTCCTGCAAAATAATGTGTTTAGAACTTATCCTAGTATTCAAGGTTTTGGGGATTTAGTTATTACAGAATGAGAGAAGTTATGAAGCAGTCAGAGGTTGTGCATGCACTTAATATATATTTGTTTGGTATTGTTTATAGGTGAGAACAACTGCTCCTGAAAAATACAGGGTTAAACCCAGTAACAGCAGCTGCGAACCTGGCACATCATTGGATATAATAGTTTCTCTTCATGGTGGTAAGTAAAAATTTACAATACCGTTTTTAAGAAATCTGGACAAGTTTTATTAACAGAATGATACTATAGATACTGGTGTTTATATGTGCTTGGTGGTGTGTAGACTGATACTTGTGTCTATTTGACTGTTGTATGAGAATGTTACTATTTATTAAAAAAAAAATGGATGTGGGGGAAGCATTTGAGTAATTGCCTGTACTGGTTTACTAGTCCACTTGGGCATAAGCAGTTGTTGTCTTCAGTCCATTCTGTTTCTTGTCTTAATAGCAAAAAGTCTGATTGGCAACTGTCTCACTTGTTCCCTAGTAGAGTGGGAGTTTATCTGCACCAAATCAGTTTCCTAAATTGTTGAAAGAACAGGTGAATTTTCTGGAGAATGGGTTGTCTTTGAATTATTCAGTTAAAACTAGTTCTGTTAAAATGATAAAATTTTGGGAAAACTGTAATCAAAATTATTGAGCTTTAGAGAATGATTTTGTTATTTTTATTTCTAGTAAGTCAGTGTCTGGTGTTCTGCAATAAACAAGCTCTCATTTTATATCAATTTTGTTTGAAATACCTCTTATACTCTTTGTTATATTGTCATTTTATCTAAGCACACTAAACGTTTGTTTGGGTTTTTTTTTTCTTCTTTGAGGGCAGGTTTTGCAGCTTCTCTGCAGGATCGTTTCCTTATAATGGCAGCAGAAATGGACCAGTCTTCTGGAGCAGGTGTACCAGAACTGACTCAGTTTTGGAAAGACGTCCCTAGGACCAAAGTGATGGAACACAGGTGAAGAGATGTTTTAACTGAGCATGCAGATATTTTTACTTTTGCTTTCTAGATTAAAAGCTGTCAAAACGTCAATTGGTGAACTGAGGAATCCTTTTCTGGCTATCATTGCAATAATACTTTGAAAATTATTCAACCAGAACAGATAATATAGTATGTAATAACTGTTAGATGAACTGTTTGCTATTAATTATACAATGTTGCAATGAATTTGTGATTTTTGATGTGTGTTTTTGTTCCCTTTTCACAGGCTCAGATGTCATGTCATAGAAAGCAGTAAGCCTTCTTCTCTAACATTAAAAGACAACACATTTAATATTCCAGCAAAAACCAATGAAGATTTACATATGCAGGTACTGGTGTTTTGTTTTGTGCTGCATATTAAATAAAATTTTAAAATACGATAGAGATAAAAAATTTTTCTGAACCTTTTTGGTACTTTGTGAATTATATTCTTTGAAAAGCTCAGCAATTGAAAGTAACTAAATCAGTGATAGTGCTTTTATTACTTTGTTGAATTATAATGGTTTAATGAAATGCTACTTTCAATGCAGTTTGCTCATTCTCTTGTGTTTGTACAGATCTGGGGTGTGGGAGCCTCAGTGGTATTTTCTGCTTCGTAGTCTAAAGATGTCACCTGCTTCATACAGGCCATCTGGGTTACCCATAACTTAAGATTTGAGGCTCCTTTATGGAACAGGTTCCTGAAGTATGGAGTCATAGAAAAGGTGTTGCTGAGAGATCACTGTGCAAAGTCTTTTTTTCCCATACTTATTGCCTAAATAGCTCAAAATTACTGAATGCTTTCATGTGCAGCAATTCTAATTTAATGAAACTGTTCTATTTTCAGCTAACTAGTTTACTGCAAATTAATAAAAGACTTGAAGAGCAGATGCATCGCTGCCTCTGGTTCCAGCAGTTGTCAGTTGTTTTATCACTGCTATCAGTTACTGTTGCTGCCTTCTGCTTCTACCTGGCGTATGCCCAGAGAAGCTGAAAAGAATTGCTGTGCCCTGGATGTGCTACTGCCTATCATGGTGCATTGGAGTAGGAGAAATTGTGGTGCTGCACTCGGATTCTGAAACTGCCAAAATGAGGTTTGTGAGCCTACAGCAATGAACAAGGATACAGATTGCTGGAAAACCAAATAGAAGAAATGAATGACCAACAAATGAAATTACTGAAATCACTGTCTAAGTTGACACTTAGAATAGGGCATGAGGAAGATGTTAGAGCTAGGGCCAATTTCAATGTACAACTCAATAAAAACTACTGAACTGGAAGGAGGAAACCAAATACAATATTACATAAAACTGTTTAGATTTCTTTTCCTGTATTCAACTACTTTAAATACAGTCTTTTGTTTCCTTTTATCATATTCATTCTTACATTTTGAATTATTCTCATACAAAATACAAACAGTCAGTTTAGTGTATTTTGAGGTTAATCTGTTAATTCAGGAAAATTTACAGAAATTATGTAGTACAGGCAGAATTTTTATATAATCTGTGTACACGCACATATAAAGGAGATATTTGTTCTTAGTAATTATTTTGGTAATTCAGTTCATTGCTTTCATTGGTTAAATTCCTTATTATTGTGCTTCTTCTGAATGCAAAGTTGTTGTAAATATTTCTTACCAAGTAACAACAAGACAAGACACTATTCCTGTTTCGGTTTTTTTTGTTTTTTTTTTTTAAATCAACTTGTATTCAAATTGCAGGACTGTTAGGGTTGACTTTTGGACTGTGTTGGCCTATTATTGGTTCATAAAAAGGCTATTAGTGTAAGACCTTACTCTGAGTTGTGCAATATGGTTGAATTACAGATGAATTTATGAAAAAAGCTGATCAAATCAGGAAGATTAAATACTGAAAGCAACCTAAAGTATTATATCTGCCATTTCACAGAAACTGTTGTGGAAATGGTGTATGAAGCTAATGAACTTTGCTAACAAGGATTCTTTGTACTCATTGCTGTAAATATGTATATTAAAATGATAAAAACTTAAAAGGAGAGTGACAGTATCTTTCATACATTTAAAATTTTCACTCTTAAAGAGATCTAAAAACTTAAAATAATTCCGTTGCTAGAATTAATTTTTGCTACAAATTGGCTTTGTAGCAGGTTGTTTAATTTTGTCTGCTGACCTCAATAAATGAGAAGCAATTATTAAGGAAAAGTAAATGTCATACTCTGCTTCTGTCTTTTTGCTTACAGTGTGTTGGTGACCTGGGATCATTTCTAGGAAATAGAAGAGGGCAGTTTAAAGTAGTGCATTAATAAACAGACTAACTGAAAAAAAAACAGCAATAGCATTACTAAAACAAAATACCATGTAAAAAGCAAGACTACAGAAATGTTTGGTGCACAGTCTTCTGTCCTTCCTTAATTTATACAGTGTTTTTTTACATCTGCATTGTCTTAATTTTCCACTAATCACATTTCTGCTCACTTTGTTTTTCAGTATTTTGTTTTCCTAATGAGTTGGCAATTTGTATTGTTCACTGCTTATTATGAAACTGTTATTTGGGTTATTTTCATGTGCATGCAACTCAAATGCTTTGCTTCCAACAAAATGGGTGGTTGTCTTATTGAGAAAGGTAACAAAGTAATTTGTAACCTTAAGATAATAATTACCATGCTATTAAAATACCAATTCTTTAATTTGAGTGGACTGAATAGCACTTTACTGTAAAATGCAAGAAATATATTCTTAGAGTCTTTGCCAATATGAATATTTTAATGTTTTGGTGCTTTCATATATTTTCAGTATTTTATTACTTATTTTATTATTGGTATTTTCTTTGTATGATGAATCAGATGAACATCTTTTCTATTTTAATATGTTTTAGAAAAAAATACGGTTACAAAATAAACATGAGGAAATACATAGTCTTGAATGTTTAGTCTTTTAGCTGCATCTCCTAAAGTTTTCACTTTCTGGTTAGTCTGCAGATACTTAATATGGGAGGAGTCAATATGGTAATGACCCATGGTCTGTTGTTGAACAGAAGCTGTGATGATACTTGTCAGATCTTAGTAAAAGTGTCTATTGTTCAAACATCACAGAGTAAATGGAAAATATATATAATAAGAAAAAGAGGCAAAGTAACAGTGTTCAGCCTAAAATTGCAATGATCAGTTTCATGTTTTTCTGCTCTGAGAACTTCATTGTTTCAATCATCACAAAAAATTTTCCAAGTTTTCAGTTACTTGTAGTAGTAGTTTCAGATTTTATTTGCCAGCCCTTGGAAACAGATTTCAGCCAGTCCATTTTGGAAGGTTTTGTGTTTAACACATACTGGTGTTACATAGTGCACACCAGTAACATGATTTGATACCCCAAATTGAGAGTATAGACAAAAGATTGTTTTAAAATTTTTATATTTTTTTACAGTATATGAAATTCGGTTTATAAAGCTGGGACATTTTAGAACTTAGACAAGTCACAAAATCGGATTTGATTACATGAACTATCAAGATCTAGGATTTAGTTCTTTCCCTCATAGTAGTGTTAATCTTGGCTTTTATAGTCAATTAAGACACAACATTGATTGTAATCCTAACAATTAGCAATTTTTGCTCCAAAAGAGCACATACTCCTTTCCTAGCAAGGAATTTTTGTGCCCTGTTCTGAGCTTCATTTTTTTACTATGTAAAAATTTGGACATTTTGTAAAAGAAAAAAGAAAACCCAAAACCAAACCACAGGTGTGAGGGGCAGCAGTGCCAGGAGGAGGGTTTTTAAATTGCCTTTGTATTTTATCAGTGAGTCCCTGCTGTAACTAATTTGTCTCTAATGTCTGCCTTCAAGTTCTCTCAAACATCCTGTTTGCTTCCAGAGATTCGTAGTTTATATGGGTTTTTTTGACTTCACTGGATTTTGTGGAGAGCATTTTAAGTCACTGTGCTGCCTTGAGAATCCTCATATTTTCTATGTTGTTGCACTGGCAGCAGAAAGGTATAAATGCATATCTGTTAATAAGGACAGTGTTAGTTCATTCATTTTTTATGCCTTTGCTGTGAAAGTGGACATTCAGTCAGAGTAATAGAACAAAAAGAACTGTTTTGCAAAGCTCATCACAGGTGGCTGTAAGAATTCACTGGTTTAGGTGTTTTAGTCGTCCCATAGAGTGCTGTGTTCAAGATATGAGGTTGTCTATGTACACTATATGTGTTAATCTGGGAAGACCTAATCAGTTCTAATTAGCCAAGAAAAGCAGGTTTTCTGAGGGTGGAGTGCAGTGCATATCTTATTTTTCCTGGAAGATGGCTCACTGAGGAATTACCAACCTGGTGTGTTTCAGCAGTTGCTACATTTCCATTATGTGCCTGTTAACACAGATAAGTGATGATGAGTTAATGGCTCCAATTAGGCACGCTTTTCAGTATTCGTGTTTCTTGGGCAGACTTCAGCATCAATAGCTCTGGCTCTGTGTCTCCTGGACCTGATGAGAAATGTGACCTCCTACTTCCAGTTTTCTGAATTGTTTCAGTCCCAACTTTTCAGTTTGAACCTCCCTGTTCTTGCTTTTGACACTCTTATAGTGATTGGATACAGTAATACGCACAGACACAACTCAAAAAATAAATTTCAGGAAATACGCTCCTGCAGGAGCGTGGCAGTGGTGAGACGTTTTCCTTCGTAGAGGAGGTGAGTGAAGATGTTCCATGTTCCAGCCTTTGCCAGGACTCATTTAGGTAGTTTCCTAGTAGATCTGTGCAATTACTGTTTTGCTACTTCTGAGTATAAGTACTGAAATTCCCAAGTTGAATGAGCAAAGAGTAAGCAGCTTGCCAGATTTTTACCCATTGATATCTCAGCTCCTGGCTTAATTTATTCACAAGACTCATGCATCAGCCTACCTGTTTGTCATGCTCCAAGTCACTTCTGTTTTCCTAAACACTGAAGGAAGCACTTTGTGCTCAATTATTGCTGTATGATTGCAGCTAGTAGCGCTTGTTTTTTAGATTGCAGCAGGCAATTCATTCTGAAGTTAATAATGAAGTTCATATATGAAGTCTTTTAGAGCAAAAAAAAAAAACAAACGAAAACCAACCAATTATTTATCAGATACCAGTCATTGTAGTCTTCACCACAGTCTAAAGTGTAGCAGTAGCCCACCCAAAGGACTGATACAGTCTTTCTCGTGACAATTCAGGGTCTCTTCATCTGTTAGTAATACTTCATTCTACTTCAAGTCCCTTGATAGTAGTTGTACTATACTAGCAGTATGTGAGAGCTAGTTGAAATGCTGAAAACCCTGAACATGAAAAAATGTCTGGCTTCTGTTTCCAGTCAACAGTAGAATTTATTTGTTATTTTACTGTCACTTGGTGATTTTGCAGAAAATATTTTTGAAGGTTTTCCTTTCTCTTAAAAATATCTTATTAGAAGGATGATAAATTATGTGTTTTTCTTCATCTTGATTAGCCCTTGAGCTAGGCAAACACTTGATGGTCATTCAGCCAGCAAGAAGCAGTGATTTCCTCAAAAGTATTAAAGGATTTTTTTTATTATTATTTTTTGCAAAAACATTAATTCACTCTTCCTCTCTTTTCTTCACCCTTGATCAGAACCTGCTCCTGTATCTACACAAACTTCCTCAACTGAGGAGCAAAAGACTTGGCCTGTGGGAACTCACCAGAAGGAACATAGTTGAATATGTACTTTCTGTTACAGACCCAACTACAAATAGCAGGTTATATCTACTCATGTTGTTCCAGTACCTGTATGTAGGATTCTGTGAAGCAGCCACACAATAAACTTGAGTTGCTACTCAATGAGAAGTGATAAAGATCCACCCCATATGTCAGTTTTATCCAGACAATCAGGAGGGCAAAGTGGAAAAATACTACATAACTATGGTCTTCCCACCAGGCTAAGTGGTCTCTATCTAGAGTGAGTGTTCCCCTAATTTTGGGCTCAGGAGAGGGATCAAAACCAATCTTGATAGGTTCTGATCCATTGTGTTTTCCTTAGGTTTGCAAAGAAATGCTTCAGACAAGAGAACTCAAATCCAAGTCTCCAGCATTAGTGCCACCATGACCATAATCCCATTTTGTGTTTATGATTGAATTAAGATATCCTCTGGGTAATGATGTGCTGTAGTCTAACAAATCCTGTGTGGCATTTAATTTTTCAAAATTACAACTTTCTTTTATTTCCTCAGCTCTGTGTCTGTTAAAATCATTGCCAGTTTTATTTTTGACAGCTTGGAGCTATATCTGAACACCTGCTCTTCAAGCCTCAGGGAAAATGTCAGAAATGAGGAGCACCATTTAAATAAATGTAGATTACAATAGTAGTGTGAAAAAACAAGCATAAACAGAATTTGTTAAGCTTCTTTTTCTAGAATGCTACAGTTGATAAATTGCTGAAAGGAAAAGTGGATCGGGGCAAACACCACAGATGCTTCATTAATGTGGTACAACTAACACAGATTGATGTTTGACCTACTGGCATCTGAATTACTATAATCCCTGTGCCCTGAAGTGCATTTTCCTGTACCCAAGTAACATTTATCATATTTTATTTTGTTCGTACAGTTTTGTTTGGAATTTAAACTTGCAGCTGATGGTGATGACTCATAAAAAGATTTTGTAGTGTGTTTGAAAGAAAGTAGCATTTTCTTCTTGAGTTTACAGTTTAATGCACTTTGTTCTGCAAAGAGGATGTATAAACACGGCTTCTTAGTCCAGTCTGGAATTAGGTGTGAAACCTCAAAGCAGGAATACACCTTCATGCTCATTTGTTGCAAATTTTAAATACAGTCCTAAACAAATATGTGTTTATATATATAGTCCCTGTTCTATTTGGCATTATGATTGACGTGATGCCTACCCCACACTGGATGTGTGTTGGAGTCGAGGTGTTAAATGATTTATTCCCAGCCCACACTGAAAGTACACTCCCAGTATTCCTATGCTGGCTGTCCTGTATTGGAATATGGATGATGAATATAGGGAACACGTACAGCCACTGCTCTGGGAGTCTTCAGAGGGAGCATTCATTCACTCCAGCAAGTTCCCAAACTGAGGAGAAATTGCAAAAGCATCAGAGAAAGAATAACTGGTTAGTTTCACTACTTTGCTTAAGTGCATCTGCTGGAAAACTTAAGAGTTATTACTTGATAAACAAAAGGTGAGGTAGCCAAAGAAGGAGCTCTATCTTGGTTTTGTTGACTCTAAGCTGCACACTGAAAAGACAAGGTAGACAAATTGATTTTATGCTCTGTCCATTTTCAATGAAAATAACTTCTATTAACCAGTTCACTTTGGAAAAATATCTGAAGTTCCTTAGTCACACAGATGCTGTCTCATAGCAGTCTGAACAATGGATGACAAAGGTTGCAGATACAGAACATTAGAACACAGGAATACGCCTCCTTTTGAAAATCCTCCTTGGAATTATTTACTGTAATTGAAAATACAATGTTTCTGTTAATCCCTGGAAAACCCAAGAATGCGTGGAAGAGTCATCCCATGTTTACAGGAGATTCACAGACAAGGATCATAATTATAGAGTATCTCAAGTCAGAAGGAACCCATAAGGATCAGAGTCCAACTCCCTACTCCTCACAAAACTACCTAAAACTAAATTGAATGCCTAAGAGCATCACCCAGATGGCCCTTGAGCTCTAACTTGCTGCTGTGACCACTTCCCTGGGGAGCCTGCTCCAGTGGCTGAAATGAACTTGCTTGTTCTGTAATGTCTTTTCAGCTTTGTCCCTGTTTGTCATTGACACTATCCTTGTAGTTTTCAAGCACTTTGCTGTCTTTTCATATATTTATCATAATAGAAGTCCTGTAGAACAGGTTGGTGCTATTGCCGTTACACATATGGAAAACTATGTCCAAAATTATCACATTTCCTACTCCAACTATGAGTGTGGTGTCATTAATCAAAAAATATTACATGAAATGATGTGCCAAAACAGTTTACCAACTTTTGAACCATGAAAATGGACTCATTTTAATATACTCGTGGACAAATTAATAGAGAGGATAGAAGCTTTCAATTTTGTGACAAAAGAAAAACATTTTTAACTGAGAAGTTTCTCTTCTTCAATGTTATTTGTAATGAGTCAGGGTAATGAACTGGTGCTGTGCAACATATGGTGACTTCTCATGTGCTTCAACACTATCAAAATGAGTCACTATTGCATGGAGGTGACTGACTGCAGTAAGTGGCATGACATAAACTGCATTTCAGGCAGTATCCCTGAGTTTTGGCATGTGTTGCAGTGCTTGACTTTTTCCTATGAAAAAGCAAAAACTTTCAACAATCAATTCCTATGGTGCTGAGTCAGGAATATTTTCTGTATGTATTGCTCATGTACCGTTCCTGAGCAAATCCATTCTCAGTTCTCAGCTCCCCATCACTCTACACCATTTTGAATTTTGCAAGCAGAATTAAGAGTATTAGGCCAACAAGGTTTATATCTCATGGTGACTTCACCAACTTCACCTCTGCTATTTGAATGGTGGCCAGATTTCCTTTCCACTGTTGATAACTCAATGTTGTGGTTCAGGTCCTCTTAATTTCTCTTTTTAAGTACATGTGAACTTGCAAAGAATAAAGGAAAAATGCAGTCATCTCCCAGTTGGATTAGATCTTGTCTGAAAATCTCATGGCTACGTTATAAAGTACTCAACCAGAAGGAAATACATTTTCAAAGTTCCTTTTTGAAGTGTTCCCACCACTGAAAATCACGGAGCTCTGTATCTGCTTAGCAAAGCATCTTTTTCCTTGGTAGAGCTTTCTGGATCTGAGTCATGATTTAGCAAAATGGGATTGCAGTCTTTTGCTAGTGAAGCATTCCTGTCTTTTGCATTAGGTTACTGCTTATGAATCATCATGGAATCAGAGAATCATAGAATGTTCATGTTGGAAGGGACCTTACAGGTAATTTTTGTCCAACTCCCCTGCCACATGCAAGGACACCTTTCAATAGAGCAGGTTGCTCAAAGCCCCAGTCTGGCCTTGAACACCTCCAGGAATGAGAACAACTTCTCTGGGCAACCTGTTCCAGTGCCTCGCCACCCTCACAGTAAAGAGCTTCTTTCTAATGCCTAATCTAAACCTGGCTTTAAACTCTTTCAGTTTAAAGTCATTCCTCCTTGTTGTATCACTACATGCCCTTGTGAAAGGTCCCTCTCCTGCTTTCATCATCAGGAATGGGAGAGGTGCACAGATAAGCCACTGAAGAAAATGAAGTGCTAAATCAATTTTGTGATATCAAACTCGTTAGGATAGGTGTTTGAAATATTCCTGTGGTGCATCCTGCTTCCTGAGGACAGGCTGCAGGAAGCTGTCTGGAGGAACAAAATCTTTCCCTCCTTGCTTTGCTGAGCCTGCTTTGACAAGGTGCAGGATTGGGATGTTGGGTCATTCAGATTTGAATACTGTCTATGACAGTTCTGTAAGTTCTTTGTCCTACAAAGAAGCACTGATATTGAAAGAAATTATGGAGTTATCTCAGATCTCAAATGAAACATGATTCCATTTCCTATTTGTTATCAGTTCCAGAATGGTGCACAGCAACCATTCTAAATGCTTGCAATTATGTGTTCTCTGATGACTTTCTTCCAACTTCATCTGGTCTGATCAGTGCTTTGGTTTTTGTTGCTGCAGCTATTTCCCAGCTTGAGGTAATGGCTGCTTTACCCACATGCACTATTATTCCCCAGACCAAAACAGAGAGACAGATGTTATCCAGGCACTCACAAAACCAATCACAGCAAAGCTGAATGGTTTTCAGGCTGATACCAGAAGCAGACTGGCACCGTAGGAAGTGTTTCTGCAAAGCAAAGTCAAGTTGGCCATCTTGTATTTTGTATAATTATTGTAAGTACTTCAGTCCTGTTTCCAATCATAGAAGCACAGCTACAACTGACTGTTCCTCTTGTGAATGTTGAGCTTTGCAAGTGGATCTGTGGCCTGGAACTAAGTTATGCAATGTAAATTTAAACAGCTGTGACATTAAAAAAAAAAAAAAAAACACAAACAAACAAACAAAACCAAAAACCCTACAGTGTGGCAGCACGAAAAGCAGAAAAGGCCTTGACTGTGTGTAAACCCTGCTCATCAATAACAAAAACATCTCTATATTCCCAACCCTGTGTCCAGCACAAATCCAAAACACAGCCCCATACAAGCCACTGTGAAGAAAGTTAAAGCTACCCCAGACAAAACCAGCACACTGTGTTATAACAGACCAATAGAGACTGAAAATCCTGAAAATAGAAGTTCTTGGAATAGTGACCATACAGAGAAGACATGCATAGTTTTATGTCAAAACTCTGTGTGATTTGGAATTCAGCCATGGCATGCAATATGGGTTAAGCACAGTGCAAGAGAGACTCCTACTTTCCTTCCAACCTACAGGTATTTTTCCAAGCACTGTTTTGCCTACATGTGTGAAATTTCCCTTGGAAATTTTCCATTTCCATTTTTCCATTGGAAAAAAATCATTGCCTCTGATTTTGAAGGTCCACATGCAGTAACTGTTTGCCCTGTGTTTGTTTGCCTCGTGCACGACTGAGGCAGAGGCTTCCCAACTTGCACAAGTGGGGTGCAGGAGTGACAGACATTGTCTCATGTTTGCTGTGTGCAAGCGTAAAGTAGCTTTGCTATCCTTGTGGAGCAAATCAAACACCCCCTAGGAAGCAGTAGTCACAAAAAAAAAAAGTGGAAATTGCTTTGGTAGCCAAACTGAAAATTGCTTTAAACCATGCTGTGAAAATGTTGTCTTGACTAGCAAAGTCATCTCTGTGTAATGATGGGCAGGGGTGCATTTGAATGCCCTTGCAGGTAAATTTGCTGTCTCTCAAAGCAAAATAGAAGTTAGGAGTTTTCAACCTTATTCATAAATGTAAGGATCTTTCTTCCCAAATTGTCTGGGCCAGCAGACAGGACACTTGGCTTACAGAGCTCCAAAAACACAGCCTGGCTTAACCAGGGGGATAGCTGTTCTCATATTTTCTCCCAAATTTCATCCTGGAAGTGCGATGAGGCTTCAAATACATCTCTGTCACAGCAGCAAAAATGGCCTTCATACATGTATAACACTGGACAATTTTAAGGCTGAATAGGGAATTGACCCTCAAGATAAGTACAAGGAGAAATAGGGGACTATTTAATGACCAAATTGCTGGTTTCATCACTATTTCCCTGATACCAGTGCAGGTAGTGACTGGATACAGAACCTGTTTGCAAAGGGCTACAATTTTAACTGCAAGGAAAAATAAATCATATAAAAACTGTAAGTGCTGCAAATTGAATCGACACTTCTACCTATCTCAGCTAAAAAGAAAATAGTAGTGTTTAGTAGTAACTAGCAGAGCTGGTTGTGCCTATACTGATGTTATTCACATCCAGCTACTGATATGAATGGGATTTTTCAATTTTAAAACAAGTGAAAATAAATATACAAAAGCCTCACTTGCTGAAAAGAGATACATGCCTGAAATTGATGCTCTTCTCAAGTAAAGAATTTACTACTAAAAAGTAATTTCAACCATCTTATGTGAAATGCTGACCAAAACATAAACAAATTACATTGCAATTTTTTAATTCTGTATTTAAATATTATTTTAAATATTTTTAGTTAAAAACTTGTGGAGTAGAATTTCTAAATAGGTGTATTTCTTCTCCAGGAAATGTACTGAGTTCTGTGACATGAAAATGAATTACAAACTCTCTATCTAGAGACACACCTCTTTGGGGTAGGGATCTATATCTTCTTTGAGGCTAGGGATATATTGTGCTGTTATTTACAATAGTATTTCTTTCCAGAACACATTTGATAACTTATAGCATACTGTGCCAGAAGCTGTGGGAAAAACTGATAGACAATTCCCAATATAGTTTGCTACATAGTGCTGGAGGATAATGGAGTCAAAATATTTTTGAGTTAGAGCAAATATTTGGTTGCTATAAGGCAATATGTTACAAGGATTTAGAGCTGAAGGGCCCTGGGTAAAGGTGATAGGTACTCCAGGAATTCTGGAGAGTTGGAAAGCAATTTTACATTATTGAATGAAAAAGACTTAAATTGTTTAGCAGCTGAAATGAAAATAAAAAACGAAGAGGCACCTGGTAATGCTGAAGCAAAGGGCTAGCACTGCAGGCACACAGGGGCACACTGCAGGCTGTCAGGGAGGATGGGGGCTTTGCTGGCCACATCTAACTCAGGAGGCAGAAATTACTGTGAAACAAGGAGCTCAGCAGACAGGGGTTTGACTGCAATCTTTTCTTCTAATTTAAATTGTACTGTAATTACTACCTATGATAATCTTCAAACACTGAGAGTGATCAAATGGATCACCTCACTTCATTCTAATTAGAAGGAAGTGACTTGCCCTGTGTAGGTAAACTGGTGCATGTTGGAAGAAGGCAGCAGTTCCAGACAACTACATGGCAGTAGTGCTGTAGTGAAAAGCAGCAATTTTCCAGAATCTATGCTGAAACAGATCTGAACACTCCAATCAGATTTGCTTTGCAACATGATTGTATAGGAAAATGAAACAACAAAAAGGTTTAAGTCCTAATAAATAGAACATAAAAAGACAGGATTGAGTTCTATTGATACCACATCTGGAAATATTGTATATAATAGTCATTTTACTGCCACAAAAGAGAAAATACCTTTTCATGTAATGAAGTTTTCCAAGAGTGAAGTAGATTTTCCCAGTTTTAATGCTCCTTATCTTCCCTTCCCACAAGGTTTGTAAATGACTGGGACTGTAATTGCACATACACAAATAATAAAATGATGTGGAGTAGTCTGTCAGCACAAATCAATGATTTCTTGGCTGTGGATAAGCACTATTCATAATTTATAACAATCACAATGCAGACCTGCTTATTCTTCAGTGAGAGACTGAAAACTCCGGTATGGTGAAGAACTGTTGGGTCTCCCATTGCTCAGAACTCTGACCGCGGGCTCTGACATGTTTGAAGAATGGAGAAAATCTCTCAAAGACATGACAGCCAGTAATGTTATCGAAGTGGGTTGATTTAAATTAGACTGATGGGATTTGCACAGATGGAACACCCAGCATCATTGGCAAAAATTACTCAGCTGTTTTACTGGAAACATTTTAAACCCAAAACTTAGGAGTAGTCTTGCCATATCCACCAGGAGGCTCTTTGTGACAAGCAAATGAGTTTCACGGACATTTTAAGTACTGTTCTCTATTGTGTCAACAAAGTCTCTGTGAAGGCATTTCATTTCAGAGAGATTTGCAAAAATGACAAGCTGGGGAAGAGTATGCTCCTTTCCAATCCTTGTTGACTGTCAAAAAAAAAGCGCTCCTGGAAAGTCTAGGAACTAAGAAAACCAGTGCTAAAGTTTCAATGGAAAGTGAATTTGTTGAAGGCTGCAGGCTACTTGAAGATGAAGAGTGGATGAGCAAGCTGGCTCTCCTCGGAGATATTTGGGTTTTTTTCTTTGTGAGCTCGGTATAAGTCTCCAGGGGAAAGCTTGTTTGTTTTTTTTTTCTGTGCTGCATGGGGTACTTTCTTCTCTCATGAAAAATATGTAGACTTCCACATAGCAATATAAACTTTTTTTTTTTTTTTTTTTTTGCCACAGGTAATGACAGAAGACACAAACTGTAGGAAATGAAACTTCTTCCTCTTAAATTCATTTAGAACCAAGCCTCGGGATTTTGAGACAGCAAAGAACAGTTTCTGTTCACTGCCTCAGACATGGACGCTCACAAACTCAGGATGCTGGCATGGAGGGACTACCTGTCTGAACTGACATGGCCGAGAGAGTTTGGGCTACACCCTCAGGAGCGAGTACCTGCATGTTCTACTGCATGGAAAGCTGTCCCACCAGCAAAGACGCTGGTACTTGGTCTGTGGAGACTAGATTAAAATTCATGCTCCTTTCCAGAGGGACTGCAGTTGCCTCAGACTGTCTGTGCATCTGCATGGAGGGGAGGCTCCCTCTATATACACAAAAAAAATGGGCGAGTTTCTTCTCACTGCTGCAATCTTTGCTGCCATACTACGGACAGCTCCCTGCCCACGGTATGGTCTGCTCCTTCCAGAGCTGGCAGGAGCTGAAGCCCCAGAGAACAGGGAGGGGTGGGGCTGCTGTGAAACAGGAACCAAGAATGAGTGAGAGGGGAAAAGAGCCTGGTAAATTCTCACCTCAAACTCCCAGGAGATCTATGCCTCTTCCCTTGTCAGATGTCCCCTGTGCTCCCCGCAATGGAGACAGGAGGCAAGAGGGAGCTCCCATTTTCCCTGCCTGTGCCAGGAAACAAAGGTCTTCAGGCCCAGGTTGGAGGCTGATGTTTCTCATCATGTTTATCACTACTGGATCAGGGGGTACTCAGCACCTCCGAGTATTCCTGCTTACCCTGTCATGCATTAGGCACCCAAGGAGTCTCTTTTTCCCCTGACCCTGAAAGAAACTTGCTCTTCTCAAATCAACTCATAATTTTACAGAAATCAAGAGTAACATCAAGGCTGTTACATACATTCTTTTCATAATTATACATGTACATATGAATGCATCTGTATGTCTGTCTATCTACTTATCTATGCATTTCTATTTGCATAAGTATTTTTACCCATTTCATCAGACTCTGCAGCATAAATGTCAGTGATTTCTGGCATTGTCTTTCAGCACAAAACCAAACTTGTGAAATGGCAGTCTCTCTGCGTATACTTTTGCCATGACACTACTCTAGTTCTGCTGTTATTATATGAGAAAAGCATTCAAATCCCTTTTCAAGAGACTCATAACTGAGACTCACGGTGACTTGCTGCTGTTTAAGAGGTGCAAAAATATGCAAAGTGCATAAGACACAAAACATGACCTTTTCTTGCTCTTATCAGATGTAAACCAGCCTCTCCCCAAGCAGCTGGAGAGCTTTGTAGACCAGCTCAGAAATGTGTGTCACCAACTTCAGCAGGTTTCTGTTGTGTCTGTTCCACTGTGTTTCCCATGGGAGCCAATGGTGAGGTTGGTGGGAACAGGTCCTTCAGCGTTTTAACTCTAATAGGTTGCAGCGATGACAGGGCATTGAGTGGTGCCAGGGCCTCTGGAGACAGTCACAATTCTCACTTGTAACGTGATTGTGTCTGCAGTTGAAGCTCTTTATTTCATGATCTGCTGTTTCAAGAGGCATCAGGGACCATCTGAACACTAGAGAAACAATTCTCTTACCAGGATGGCTTTAGCAATGAGACAAGTTCAAAGGCATCAGGGGATGGTGGTGGTGGGGTGTTAAATGGAGGTGAAAATACGTTCTCTTCGAAGGATGAAATGGAGGATAGAGTGGGGAGAGGGAATCCCAGCAAGACCAGTAGCCAAGGAGTCCAACCCAGGGAGCAGATGATGATGAGGCTCTTTTAGACACAGGGATGCAGGCTGCAACCAACAACTCCTCAGACAGCAAGAAGAAGAGGAGGTACCTGGAAATTAGAAAGTTAGTTTAGGTCAATGAATCAGTCTGGTACATAGGGGTGAGCACAAGACTGAGGTTTGCTTTCCGCAGGAGGACCAGAAAACAATTATGTGAAATCCAAGGAGGGAGAATGCAGCAAGAAAGGCCTGAGCCACACAGAGTTGCTTCACATTAGTATGTGTTGCAAACACTACTGAACATCTCTCGGTAATTTTGTCTCTTTTGAGAGGGGGTTCAAATTCCTTTATTCAAATACTTCAAACATGACACTTATATGAGATGATTTCCCTCCAGCTGCATGAATTCATTTATAATTTAGGTTTTCACCAAATTGAAATATCATTCAAGTTCATATGAATTTAATAACAGTGTGGAGGCAAAATAAAAAATGAAAACATTGAGAAAGGGCAGTATTACAGTTCTAGGGGGTGTGATTTCTTCTCTGACAACTTGACATCATTATTTGCAAAGCCATGCATATCCTATTAGTAGAATGTATTTGGATGCTATGGTTACTTGAGAGTCCTAATCAGACACAGGTGGCTCCAAGCAGCAACTGCAAACATATGTAAAAATAATCAGCCAAGCAAAGAGAACCAGCCTGGGTTTCCCATAATCTATAGCTCAGAGTCTCTCTTGCTTCTGTAGCCTGAACAGGGTCATGACTTTTCTATCTCTGATTGTCCTGCAATGTTTTGCCCTTGCTCGGCCAGTATGGTACTCTGAGAAGAGAATATCCATCTAAAACGAATCAAATACAGGTTATGATTTCTGTTACCTCCTTGTGCATTTTTCCCTTAAAGATTGTCTTCAAAGCTGCTTCTTAAACAGAAGTTTTTATAACAGCATAATGGCTCTGTGTTAGCCTGGCAAAGGACAGGAATATTGCAGCAGAGTCCTTTGCACTGATACTTGGAAGTTATTTCACAGTACTGTTCTAGTGGATTCTTTATCCTTGGAAGTTTTGGAACATAAATTTCACTGTCTTTAGGAATGGCTTCTGCCATCCATGTCAACTACTTGCTGCTCCCTGGCAATCTTTAATCTTTCCTAGAGAGACTTTCTTCTGAGCTTGGCTTCAGAAGCTCCTTAATGGTATTTTAAAAATCTTCAGTGATGTTTTTCCTCTTGCTTGCTGTAATATAAAAGCTGTGGCTCATAGCATTTTTTATTTTTTTTTGTGAAAATAGTGGCCATTCAATATATTTGTTGCATTGCTTTTGTTTTCCATTTACAATCTGTTAGTGTTCTCTGGATAAGGCAATTGCAGGATTATCTCTATAGTCATTAATTTCACCCCCTAAAGTGAGGATTTACTGGGAAACACTGAGCATCAAATATTTGAACTGAACACAGAAAATCTGTCAATTGAAAAGCTGTTTTCCATAGGGTGCTGGGCCACATCCATCTCTCCTCAGGTTGGACTCCAGTGACAGAGCACAGTGCAGAGCTTGACTGCTCGGAGGAGAATGTTTCACTGCAGACTGTGGGATGCTGGGGGAAGAGGTCTGAGATTGAGAGGGAGCCATGTCAATCTGCTAGGTCTCCTGGGATGAAGCAAGTTTAACTGGAAAACATGTTTACTATTAATATGGACCAAACATAGCAGAGCAGCTAGGGCAGGAGAAGCCACAGGAAGGCAATGGGTAAGGCCAGACACCTCCAGCTGGATCAAATGGGAGATGGAGCACTAAATGGACACCTCACAGAACCACCATCAATGAAAAAGTCCCCTGTGGGTCTGGATAAGGCATTCATCAGTGCTTCCCTACATTTAGCACTCTTTTTTTTATACTTAAAGTGAAATAAGGGGTGTTAAATGTCTCCCAATTTAACTCTTATAATAAAAGTGTCAGACTTTAAACGAGCCATTAAAAAGCACTGCTAAAAACAGCCACTGAGCTCAAATTTGATGGGAAAAAAAAAGAAAAGAAAATAAATATAAAAGATATGTATGTGTGGAGAGGAAGCACTGCAAAATGACAGCTATGTCAAATGTAGTGGGGAAAAGGACAGTCGTTCTCTTGCTGATACTCATAATGTGGCACAATTTGATGATAACGAGTGAAAACAAAGTGTACTTAATTTCATATGCAGAAATTTTTGTCACTGACACAAGAATTAAATTTATAAAAAAGACATGATAAGTATCTGTTGGATAAGAAGGGTACTTTAAACTTGAATTTTAACATAAAGGCACAATTGTGGTGCTTGCTTGAACTTGTTTGAAATAACACTTTTAATGATCATTTTAATGATCCTTGAGTATTTGTATTGGTTAACTGACTGTGACTTGTATTTACACGAGTAGGTCTGATAGTGTATTGATTTTCTTTGATGTCCACACTGCTCAGGCAGAAATCACAGATAACAGAAGCTATGACAAAGCTAGTGGCTAAAAGGAGACATTCTCTAAAATATGGCTAAAATAAGAACAAAGTAATATAAGTCATGTAACACACATTTTCTTTGTTTCATTTTCTAATTTATTTATAAAATTGTGAAAAATTGCATATTCTGATGCATATAACTCATACTTCAAACATCTCACAGCCTTTTAAAAGTACTGTTTTGATGCACTTTATCAGGTAACAAATACAAAATCAGAGAGGAATAATATGAGAAATGGGGATGCCAACAAGGGGAAAGGGACTGTAGAATAAAACTATTGTTAGCACATGGATGTGTGATCATGAAAAGTGGGGGGAAAGATTAGTCTGAGTACCCTATAAACTACATGTGTAGAAATACGGAAAATAAATGAAGATTTTATGCATACAAAATTGTGTGTAGAAATAGAGAAAGATTAGGAAATAAACAGTTTACAAGACTTTAATTTCCCACTGATAAAAGGTCTGAAATGCCAAAAAATTATGCAATTGAAATTACTAGCATGGACAAGATTATGAGTTGGGGCAACACTACTTAGAAAAATAATTAGGATAGTTTTGCATCATTTTTAAAATAACAGGAAAACTGAGGAAAAACTCATTTGGCATGGGGTAACAACATTGTTGTAAAAAAATGAAAAGACACTGGATATCAGTAAGGCTTTGTCATGTGTTCCTGTTTTAATTTTAATCAACTTGTGTAGTATACGATGGTTTCCAGTTTTGAAAGAGAAGAGGCTAATAGGCTGCTTTGGAAATGACATTGGGTCAAGAAAGATGAAGGCAATATCATCAAGAGATTGGACCAGAGGAACCAGAGGAACCTCTGCTTCTATTAGTCTGACTTCTTGCGAGACCTCACTGAGGTTATTTCATCTCCGTGTTCTGACTTCAACTTTTCCTGGATATCACTTTTTGTCAGACTGTTTTGGAACATTTTGAAAAGGACAAAGCTTTAACAGATTGAAACTTGTTAAAAATTCCTTTCTTTTAGGAGACATATTTTAAGAGATGGTAGAGTCAGGTCTTCCCACAATGAAGAATTACAAGCATTTAGTCTCATCACTCAATATGGTCAGAAGAAGCTTTATTTCAAGTTGCCAAAAGCTACAATGGAGGGAACCTCACATTCATGGGGCACCAAAGTTCCTTTCTCATCGGAAGAGTAACTATCTCCAACTCTGTGTTACAAAAAGGAGGAGAAACATCGCCAAAGTCTTTTCCAGCAGCTTGATGGTAAAGGCATTGTTGCGAGCACTCTGTAAGTTCTCCAAGGAGAAGGAGTGGGCTGTGGTCTCTGCTCTGCAAGCTGTTTAGGCATATTAGAGTAATTGGTAATTTTTAGATTCACAAGCTTGAAGTAAGAGTGTAATCTAAAACTAACTCCATTTTCAGTGACTAAGTGGAGGAGAATCTCCCCTTTTCAGATTATGCCAGTCTTGTGCACTTTCCTGTTGGCATGAAGGAGGTATGAAGGATTCTGGTAGGTGATAAAATAGCATGACATCTATCTAACTTTAATAGAAATTAGAATGATAGTTGTGCAAAGTATTTTTATGATATACTAAAATCTTTAAGATGAAAATAAATCCAAACTTCAAAGATGTAGGGACTCTGCAAAATTATGTACTATCGCAATAATGCAGTTTTCAAACACTGAGTAAAAGATGGGGGGAGTAAAATCTAGGCTCACTGACTTGGTTGCACTACCATAAAAGCATATTAAAAACTCCTAGCATCAGCACTGCTCTCTTTTACTAAGTAGGAGGAAAACCTTGCTGTGAAAGATGCTGCCAACTACTTGATCAAAGACCTAACTCAGATAATGCAGCTATTAGAATAGAATAGAAAAGAAGAATAGCTCAGTTAGAAGGGAACTACAGGGATCATCTGGACCTCTCTGGGGTAGACCAACAGGTGCGAGCAGGTTTTTAAGGGCATTGTCCTAATACTTCTTAAACACTGACAGGCTTGGGGCATCAACCACCTCTCTACAAAGTCTGTTCCACTGTTTCAACCACCTTTCAGCAAAGAAATGCTTCCCAAAGTCCAGTCTGAACCTCTTCTAGATCAGCTTTGAACCATTCCCGTGTATCCTGTCACTGGGTCCCAGGAAGAAGAGAAGCTCCCTTTCTGCTTCCCCTCCACATGAAGCTGTCAAGAGCAACAAGGTCGTCCCTCAGCCTCCTTCTCTCCAAAACTGGACAAGCCCAAAGTCCTCAGCCACTTCTCCATAGGACATTTCTTCCAGTCTCTTTGACAGCTTTGTTGTCTTACTCTGAACTCATTTCCTTCACATTCTTCTTAAATTGGGGCCCAGAAGTGCACACAGCACACAGGTAATGCACCAGCACTGAAAACAGGAGGATAATCACCTCTTATAACTGACTGGTTGTTCTGTCTTTGATGTGCCCCAGGATGTGTTTTGCCCTCTCAACAATAAAGGAGAAAAGGACTGAGATGAGCCTAGAAATGTGACATCCCTTGTCCCAGATCAAAGGAAGAGTCAGGAACCGTGTTGA
This sequence comes from Xenops minutus, assembly GCA_035221455.1. Lineage (NCBI taxonomy): Eukaryota > Metazoa > Chordata > Aves > Passeriformes > Furnariidae > Xenops > Xenops minutus. The sequence continues at coordinate 101,907,425 of JAWWEE010000001.1, forward strand.
GGAGATGGATATTTGCAGATTATCACATCCAATGGATCTGTAGTTATCTGCTGCCTTTAACCTCCTGCCCCATGGATCCCTGGTTCCTAGACTAGGGTTCTGTTCACCACATTGTTCTGAACACCAGGCAGCCTTTGACTTTCATGATTTACAGAGATGAGGAATTAGTTCACTGTCTTCTACAATGATAGCCTGAAAGGCAAACTCATAATCTGAAAATGCAGGCATATACAAGCATCAGCCATTTGATTCCAGATAATGTCTTGGAAATGCATGTTTCAAAGCTCAAAATTTTACACTGATTATTAACTATATTGTGAAAAATGTAATAATTTCTTTGTATTTCTTTGTGCTGCTTGGAGATGTCTGCTGTCCTACATCAGGAATCTCTACTGAGGGTCATAGTAAATGGTTGACAGTATTGCAAATCCAGGAACTTTTTATTATTATCTAAGGATATTAATTTGCATAGGACTGAGAGATAAGAAAGGAACAGGCTGTTCTGCTCTGCTGCTACAAAGTTACCTATCTCGCAAGCCATAAACAGTATCACAACTAGAAGTCAAAACCCTCTGGACCAATGCACAAGTTGCAGAATAAGGTTCGTACCTGCGCTCATCCAAAGCCCTCTTCCTCTTTAGAAAAGAGAGAGAATGTATTTCTTAATGGAAATTGTTTCACAATGGGATTTTTTAGAGAGAGAGAGATTTCCTAGTACGGGTGGTGAGGTGCTTCCACAAATCTTGAGTAATTGTCTTTTCTAACCACAAAGCCTGGGAGGCATGCTGGATAGCTCAGTTCCTTCTTCTTGACAACTGAACATAAATAAAGCAATATCACTTGATTATTTTATTATATAACTAGTAATAAGAACACCAAATAACCCAGGGTAATATAAACAAAAACTTTGTTACTTCCCATATTTTAGCTGTCATGGAGTTTTAACTCTATCTGTGAAAATCTATTTATTCCCTAAAGAAAAAAAAACAACAGAATTTGGGAGTAGCAATAAAAGCTGCATTTCCCAATATTTTCTACTCAAATGCCTGATCTTAGACCTGTCAATAGCTGTTCTTAGGAATAGTATCAACATTAGTTAAATTTTCAATCTCAACATTTTTTTTTTTTGTGTTTCCTAAGAAGCCTTTCTTCCCCTTATATGTTAGTTTGTGGCTGACAGTCATCCTTGACATTGATTGTCAGATTGATTTATATTAACAGGATCAAAGGGAGAGTTTTCCTAGGCTGTTCCCTGTGGGATATGTCACTGATTTCTGTAACAACATTGTTATCATTTTTAGGAGCTTCTTTCACCAGGCCTACAGCAAGGATGATAAATAACAATGACTGCACACTGTAATGTCACTATTTCTTGACTGCAGGTCTTTGTCCTCACAAAACTATGCCTATGAAAAGCCTTAATGGCTTCAGTGAAAACACTTTCAAGTAACTTTGTTGAGTATTGAGTATAAAGAAAAGGAGAGAGGGAGAAAGGAACAAACTTTATGATGCTTTGGGCTGATTAATTACCTTTTCATTTACTCACTCTTATGTAATACCAAAAAAATTAATGTAATTTCTAATATACAATATTGGGAATCACATGAACCATTCATCATATCCCTGTGTATCTAACTTGTGAGCATAAATAATGGCTTATATAATGACCTCTTTGAAAAATCCAGACAGTTGTTACATGAACTTAATTTGAGAATGGACAGATAAATGTCTCACCCATTCCTGGCTCCTTAATATTCCTGAGAGGTAGATTAGATGTTGTATAAACTTAAAAAAGTATTGCAAGTTCTTTGATCCTGATCAGACAGACCACAAATCACTGGTAGCATACAATGGTAGACACATATTCCATGTCTAGTAGAAGTAATATCTGATACACACAACCAGGGGCATAAAAATTTTTGTAATATTGAATAGTTTGCTCATCAATGTGCAAACATGAAGTCGTGGTAAAGACAATAGAAAATGCAGGCAAGAATGAACTACTGGACTTGTGAAGAATGGCAGGTAACTTTTACAATGGGAATTTCACCCAATGACAAAATTGTAACCTGGGGTAAAGACATTTTTGACTTTGAAAAGTAAAGTCATAAGGATATCTTTTTATTATCCATGTAACTGTATTGCCATTGCTTTTAATGGAATTGGTCTGAAAATATTTACCTTTGCCCTTGGACCATCACAATTCTAAACACACTTGGTAATTGAGTTTGAGGTTTTTTGCTAACATATATTATAATGATGATGCTTTGGTTTTGATTATGCTGTGAGAAGCAACAGACAAGTGCAGTATGAAGTGCTCTTGTGTAGTTGGTGCAGAGATGACAAGGTGCCCACGTGATGGGGTAGCATTGCAAGATGTCCTGTTGTACCCAGCCCCAGCCCAGTGCCCTTGGTGAGGAAGCACAGCTGGTCTGGAGGAGCTGGGGCTGTGGCACAGCTGCCTGGCATCCAAGTGGGATTTTGAAGGCAGAGTGAGGCAAAGCTGTGGAGCCAAGTAAGCATAGGCCATCCAAGGAGGCTGGGACTTCTGCCACCCCACAAGTGGCAAAGCTCGCCTACAAGTCTGGGCTGTGATCCCAGCAGCATCTGCTGCTCACAGCTGTAGTATCACCAGCCCAAGGACACCAAACTGTTGGTAAGAGTCCACTACATCTCCATTACATGGAGATGATTGGTGGTCTTGGAGATGAGCCGAGGTATCCAGGATTTTATGGCATAAAATGGGGACACATGACATAAGGCATGTGGGACACCCATGTCCTCATGGAGAAAGCATTAAGGGCCAGATAGGCCCTTCAGGCCCAAGTTTTGGCAACTAAATTGTACCCTGTGTACAGGATATAGATTTCAAGCATTACTAATCAGAGTAGTGAATTTGGACAAGGAGCTGAAGATAGACATGAGAAATTATGCCCTGTTACAGCCAGCTGACTCCCTGGATCTCCACCTACATAGAATTTTGTGAGGAGGGAGGAGAAATGGTCATATAAAAATACATAGAAAACATACACAATAAAAGCCTTTTAAAACTGTAATAGCATGCTCATTCTTGCAGTAACTAGAGCCCTCTGTGGCAGCCATCTATTGACACACTGTAATGACTAGGTACAATAAGATACCATGCTGATTAAGTGGAAACGTTAGGATTGAGTCCCACTGCTCTTGTCTGTAAGGCTTTGTTCATTTAGAGGTTTCTGCCTTCTCTAATATTTCCTGTATCAGAAGATGTTTGAATATTGTTAACCCCTCAGTGAAACAAGCAGCATAGTCAGGGGAGCAGCAAAGAAATTTTATCAACCAACATAAGCTTTTCCAGTAGCTGAAGCATACTGGGATGTCCCCAGAGTAGCTCAGGGGGCCACAAAGGAATGCTTTGGTGCCACCATCTTCAGCTGTGCATGGTGGCATGTGTTGGCCTCCTTGTTTTGTTTCCTCTTTAGTTTTCCCTTTAGCTGCTTTGCAGAGTTAGTGAGTTGACCTCACGTTTACTCATTACTTACTACAGAGATGTACCATTTCTCATCAGTTACTATCATCTTCAGCCGTGCCAGCATTAGTATACATACCAATAAACTTAATTTCAAAGTTAGCTAAAGTAACTCATCTGAGTGAAAGGTTCTGGGGATGTGATTAAATATCCATGTCTTCACTTAAGTATCCATGTAACAGTAAATCCAGAAAAGCTGGAGTGTGAGTAATGCCTGCTCATGCACAGGAAAAGTTCTGATTTCTTAATGTGCCCCTATTATAAAATGGTTAATAACTCTGGTTAGTTATCCTAGTCACAGAATAGGTCATTTAATTAATTTGTCATCTGGAGAAAACTTTGTTGGACTGAGTCCTCAATGATAATGTCATCTGAGGACTTTTGAAGAACTTAATCTAAATAATTTCAAAAGAGTGTTTGTCATCTGCATAGTGAAATTGGTGCATTACAGTGGAAAATGTCTAAACCAAGCTGCAGACAGTTTGTGACTTGATGACTAAATGACAGTAGTTAGTATGTTAATAAGCTGCCTTCTGATAATTCTTTGCAATAAGTTGCAAAACATTTCTAGTTTCTCTCTGTAGTGTAACAGCTACATTAGTCACTATTAATTACACAGTTTCTCCCATGAGTGTCAGACTTACATTAATTGTAAAACTAATTGTTTGGCTTCCCACCATGCAGGAGCTGAGGTGGTGTGCAACAGTTTAAAACCATCAGTATAAAAAGGCACTATGGTTTCTCTACAAAGTGCTTTTGTCTTAGGTAGCAAGGAGGGGCTGGTGTGTGCAGGGTGTACAGTTTGTGCCTTCCAGCATTCCCGAGGAAGACACACACTTCCATGAACCAGGTACATGAGAACTTTGTGCATGTACAGCTTTTCACTGCAGCAACAGCCAGTACAGCAGCACCCTCACCATCCATGTGCATTAACACACAGTCTGCTACAGAAAGGACATTTGTTGTACCTGTTGTACCACAACAGGAGAGGAGGGTGCCTTGTCCTCCAGCAGAGATTTCTTCTGACTCTTCACAAGCAGTATTGTTTTTCATTTGAGATGTGCAGAACAAAACACAGTCTTTGTTTCAAAATCATAAAGTTAGCAAAGCATCTCTAAGTAAAGGAGATATCCACCTGGAATTCTTCTGCATATGAACTGGATTCTGAAGACATCTCGGCTGTGTATTACATTTGTACCGTGCAGTGATAGTTTCCATCTGAAAGGCACAGTACGTGAAAATCAGTCCCTTTTGGTATCATACATATTCCTTCAATACCCCAAGGCTGCCATGCACTCCAGCCAGCCATACAGCTGTTCTCCAATCCACAGGGACTCCATCTGGGCTTTCAAAAACTGTATATGGGTCAGAGTACTTAACCAGCCTTTTCTTGAATCTTCTCCACATTAGCTATGCAACAGTCATTTGTCCCAAAAATCAGGTAAGAAAGATGAAAATTTAAATATTTTACGAAACTATACAGGCCCTAGGCTTGTTTTCCAGCTATCATCAGGCATGATGATCATCTGAACAACAATTCAACCTCTTTGTCACCTGGGAAAAAAGCATCCAGGCTGAATAATTGCAGCAGTACATACTTAATTTGCATCATTAAACTGGTTCCCCTTCAGTTGAAAGTCAAAGAACTTTGCTAGGCGTTAGCTAATGGGATGCCAACAACACAATCCCCAAATCCTTTCCTTCTTTAGTCTTAAGGGATTAATTATAGACAGATCTTTACAATGCAAATAATATATTGGGGAAGGAGCACTGAAATCGAAGTTTTGGTATTGGTTATATATATGCAGAATAGAGAAGTAAGGACTTTCAGGATGGTGCAACAGAAGGAAGCCAATAGACATTTGAGTTCAAGACTCAACTACCAAAATAGAATGGGCAGAAAGGTTCAGTGTATTATCTTTGGAAAGGCTACCTGTTTTACAGAACGTAACCTATGTTTTACACCAACAGTCATCCAAAATCCTCCCATCTTCAATATGATTTAGTGTGTTTTTTCTCTCTTTACATCCTCTGTGCTTCCAAAAATGTAAATTAACTCATGTACAACTGCAGCCATATAACACTGCCTGGAATAATACATCTGAACAAGATGTGCAGCAAGGTTTATGCAGCTTCTCTTTCAAAGCTTCCCTCCCCTTTCCATCATGGGAGAAAGAATAATGTTTTCAAAATTATGGGACCAGCCTTGTTTGAGCTATAGCACTGTAGAAATAAAGACCCACTGACTTCACCTCACATTTTTGGATATGAGCACAACACTGAACTGAGTTCAAACATTCAAGCATCATGGAATCAATAGGACTCATAAGGTTTCTGTTTCTGTCCTCCTTCATCTTTCTTCTTCCCATCCTGTCCTTCACTGTATTACTTGGAGTTAACATAGGATGCTGGGACTTTTACACTGTATGTTACATTTGCATCTATGTGGCTACTGAATTGCTCCTCACCGGCTGGACTCTGTCTGCCCAACATCCAAACTGTTTTTGTTTTGATTTTGTTTGTTTTTTTTTTTGTTGTTGTTGTTTTGTTTTTTTTTTTAGTAAGGCAGAAAGAATGTATTGTTTCAAAGAGAGGCACTGAAAAGTCACTGGAGCTTAACCAGGGACACCAGGACCGATTCTAAATATAAATCTGAAATCTGTCTCATCCTAAAATAATGTTTCTCTTATGAGCCACAGGAAACTAACCTCCTGCCCTAATGGGCTGAACAATCTTGAGCGATCAGAATTGCTTTTATGTGTATACTTTCTCAAAGAATGCCCTTAACTACAGCCTCCAGGTACAGACCTTAATCTGGCTAAGCACCATGTTGCTTAACCCTGTTTCCCCTTTTTCTAATCTTGCAACATTACTGTTTGGTTTTACCTAGCAAACTCAAGCCCCACACTATTGCATTTGCTATGTTGCCAGAATTTGAGAAGTCACTGAGGAAATTATTCTTCAAGTCCTTTCATCCTGAATACTAACCTAAATCCCATAAAGTCCAGACATATTTCCCATGCCTGGTAACAGCAGTACTAGTTCCAAATGTTCTCGTAAAAAAGCAGTGCTATTATCTCCATGGACTGAAATGAGAAACATAGCCATAAATAATTGAGGTCTCCAGGCTCAGTATCTTTGAAACACTATTGAAAAAAAAGAAAAGCTGATATCATTGGTCAACAAACCTTCCAGACTTCAGGCAGAAAAAAAAAATCAAACTACCATTTCAGACTTGTTGATCTGAGGTCTTTTCAAAATTCTCAACATCATAAGGCTTACAATTGGCCTATGGACACCCTGGGTAAAGATGTCATGAGTGTTTAGACTCCAGTAAGAGTTAGGATAGGGGTGGAAGAGATTGTGCAGGATAGCTAACAGGATTCCATAGTTAGACTTAGGGTAAGTTTGTTTGGGATTATAGCCTTTGTAGTGTGAGGGACTCAGCACACACTAAACCACCTTGCTTTTTAATCTCAGTTGTAATAAGCCTAATATATCCCAGGGAATGCTTTAGGGACCTTCAACTACAATAAAACTGAATCTTAGCCTTTTTTCAAATATTAAAACTTTAAAAATACAGTCTAGTGAATCCAGCAGCTGCAGAAATATTTCTACAGCAGTAGATGCCACTGCAATTGGCACTCATTTTGTCTCAGTTGCCTCTAGCAGACTCTGGATGTTTATTCGTTTTGCTGTCATTTAGCACCCAGCTTTGCATTTCATGATTCCACTGATGACAGCAATCCTTCTGGCAAGTCTTCACCCTAAACCAAACCTATCCTTTATACTCCAGTGACTGTCTTCAGTGCTAAGATGATGCCATTTTTGTCTGCCAATATCTGCCATGCCGGGTACCTTTGTTCTCCCAAAACCTAACAGCATCCTGCAATGAAGTCATTCTCTCTGAAAGAATCTCACTATACTTGAACACTTCTCTTGGGAGCAGGCTATAAACTGTATTCTTCAATTTCTGCTGTCCTAAACATTTGCTTTTAAAGCTAAATCTAACCTTTCCTCTAACATCAAAGTCTAGCAATGCTTGCAAAAAATGAAAGTAACATTATATAATAAAACTCTATTGCAACCAGACAATCTGTCTTTGCCATTAAAAAATCTCCTTTTACTCCTAACTTCAGATATAAAGATATGAGCCTGACCTTTCATTAAACTAACCTAACACAAACCTCTTTTCTTCTGCCACTGGAAAACCCAGTGACAAATCTGGTGGCTCAGCCCTTTTATCAATACATGCCCTCTTAAAACGCCTTCTCTCACCTGTATTTAACACTCCAGTGACTCCTGTTAACACTATTTAATTCACTCTCACCACACCTCATCCTCGGTCCACTAACATTTTCCATGTTAATTGAGCTGCAAACTTTGCTTTTAAGTTTCTGTAGCCCAGAACCCAATCTAGTCTCAAATCATAATCTACCTTTAATATTAGAGACCAGTGACAGCCATCTCCAAAAACCTAAGTCATTCAATCACATTGGCATGATCTGCCAACAAGCATCCTTCTTCAGACTTTTCCTGCCCAGAAGCTCAGTGGGGATGCTGATGTAGCCCCAGCCAGTGTTGGCCATAACACACCTTGCAATCAACCAAAAGTTGATTATTTTTCATTCCCTGACATCACCATAGCAATGCAGACCTTTCAAAATCTATCAAAAAATTTCTGGCCCTGTTGTTCCTAATGCTAAACTAATCTAAGCTCTGATTCAGACATTGTTTGACTCAAGCATTGGGTATGACTTCTCCACCAAAAGTATTTTGTTATTCCTGAAAATAATCCCGTCCAAACATACTAAGATTCTGATGATTGGTCAACAAATTTATGTCATCAGTTCATGGTGGCTTAAACTCTAACTTTGGAACTTGTCACTGTCTTACCTCGAAACCCTTTTTAAGGCTGAGCACATAATTTACTCTCCTGGTAGCAGCTCTTGTAGTAGGCCTGCAGACCATAGAAGGTCATCAGTGTTACTTTTCCACCTTTTTCTGGTCACCATTCTCATCCTATCTCTAATCTTTACTTTGGGTGTAATGATGGTGCAGAGACTCTGGACTGATCACAGGCCAGAAGCTATTCCCTATTTCAACATTATGTCTTTCAGCTCTAACAATGAGCTGGACTCCTCAACGAGTGATGTCCAAACTCCAACCAGCACTAATATGAATAACATGGGCTTTTGGTTCTTACTAGTTCTGAGGGACTGTAAAGAAAATATTGGCCAATGTAAATGCAAATTCAGATCTTCTCTGTTCTTGACTTGGTAGCAGCACCTGGTAGAACAACATCTAGAATTTAGGATACAGCCTTACTGATCCAGACACTGACCATCAGTTTGGAGAGCTGATATCTCTCTAGTGACACTGAAGACCTTCATATCTACTGTAACTATGAACAGATGCCCAGGTGACTGCCAGTTCTCAGGATCCAGAGCAAGCGAGAGGGGAATAAGTGACTACCTGAGATTAAATCTGTGTCAGCAAGGATCCCTCACATAATGCCCTAATGACTGCAGGATTTGTCCAGGTATGTGATACTGTGATTAAGGTCATCCTTAACCAAAGTAAGCTCAGATCCCTCACCCAGAATATCAGTCTACAGACTTTGGGCTGCTGGGACAGTGGACACTTCCCATGAACTTGGGCCATCAGGCATCCACAAATCTAAGGCAGATGGATGTATGACACTGTGTGTGTGTGTGTGAGTGTGTGTGTACAGCCATGACTCACAGGGCCTAAAGGAGAGTATTTGGGGTCATTTGGAAAGCTGCATGGGGCCTAGATGTCTAAAATCTTCCTAAGCCCCTATGCAGGGGGAAATTTTGTTAAGCAAGATCTTACCCACTGTGCCTATGCCTCTCATCCACACTAGAAAAACAAGTTCATTCACTTTCTGTCAGTGCTACAGTATCTTCTCCCATTATTTTTGATTTACATCCTCCGTAGCTGACATACAGGTTTTCACTTTTCAGTCCTTGGAACTGCAGAAGCTTTGTTGCCATATGCCATGTGTCAATGTGCATCACCCCCATCCTGAGCAGGATGTGTATTTGAACTGGCAGTGGAAAGGATTGACATCGGCCACAAGTAAGCTGTGTGTCATGGCTTTGGCATGTCACCTGTCAGAAGATGTTCCTTAATGAAGCCCATTCTTTTTTGCCAGATGGGCCACTAATGCAGACATCACACCCTTGTGCAGAGGTAGCCTGATATTCAAGACCAATGATCATCTAGGAGAAGGGTGATTTTTATTATCAGAGAATGAAGAAAACAGCTAAGCCTTGTTTTTGCTGAGGTCTATGACCGTCAGCAATGACCCTGAGGTCTGGACTGAAACCAGTATTATTACCTTTTTAAAAAATAAATACAAAATAGATAAAATTTGTCATTCAAGCAGTTTTAGAAAACTCTGAAACTCAAGAAATCAAAATAGTGCTGTGGAAATAAGGGATTTTGACTTCACGACAGTAGGTAGCTTCTGTTGAATGATGGAGATATTTGCCAGGGTGAAGTGGGTTATTTTTATCATAACTCTCTTTCTATTAGTACATTCCCTGCTGGCTTGGAGGATTATATCTATTTTGGCTTGGAGGATTACACCAATTTGTTTTGCTACAAATTCAATAAAAATAAAAGCTAAAATGACAATTAAATCCAAGAAAGCCCAGCTGGAGAGCATGCAAAATTCCTCTTTTCTAATTAAAGTCTGTGCAAACCACAGCTTTACAGAGGCATTAGGGAGGGAGGGAATAAAAGGAGCATGTTCCCACTAACACATTTACTTCAGCTGCCTTTCAGGCCAAACAAATTACTGCAGAATGTTAACTCAGAGCTTTAACAAGAAGCAAGGTCTGCAGGGTCTCCCTCATTTTGGGAAGAGGAGACGAGTGAGGCTGAGTATGTAGGGATTATATGTACACCATCTCCTGCTTTTGTGTGTGAAAACCTTGCCATGTTCCCTGAAGACAAGTGAAGTTAGTACGAGCTGAATTCAATGGGCTTTGGATGATGTCTATAATGTGATTAGGAACGTACAGTATATGCCAGTTAATATCTCCCTCTTTATTCTGGGCAGCAGCAACTGGCAGATAGAAGTGCTGTTTTGGAGCCAACATGCATGAAAATGGGTGACTGAATAGTAAATAAACCCAGTGGCTTTCAGCAAACACACCATGGCAGGCTGCTGCCTTCATCTTCTCCTGTTGTTTCCCCTGCAGCCACTGAGAAAAGCCACTAGCACTCTTAAGAAGCCAAACAAATAAATAAAAACTCCAACAATCACAGCAAAACCAAATAAACTTCACAACTTAAGAGACTAAAATACAGAGAGGCACAACTGTGAAACAAGAAGAGGAAAGAAAATGAGATGTGTGGAAAGAGTCCAATGAACTACATAGATAAAATTGCACTGCTTAAGTTGAACATGACAGGAGAAAGATCAGAGGAGGACAGAGGATCTATATTCCTCTAGAACTTGTTGCAATACTGAATCTATGGACAAAACAGGCCACAGACTGTCCTACCATATTAGTGCTTTATGGTAGGTACAGATACACCAGTGAACAATGCTGCATTGCTTACACTTACTCCCAAATTTATAGCATTATAGTGTCTTCACCAATCTCACATGGTAAAAAGACACTTACTAATGGTAAGCTCTACTGCTAAAGCCACTTAGTGGACAGGCAGAATGAGATTCAGTTTCCATATGGCTAATGCATTTTATATATCCAGAGCCAGACTGGAGCTACAAGTCACTCAATGATTGCAGAATGCCCATGCTGCTGCCCTTTGAACAGTCAGCACTTTTTATCAGTGAAATGAATGCACCTACCCCACATTAGCCCTTGCAGAAGTTTTCACCTCAGTCAGAGAAGTATTTTGCATCAGTTATTTTACGATAAAAATGTTCCAGACAAATTGAAAACACTTTCCCCCTGCAAGTGTTACATCTTTATATCTCCTGAAAATCTGGATTTGGGCCTCTAAAAGAACTAAGCACACATGTTCATTGTTACACAGGCTATTAAACTGCATGCACTGACACCACTGTACCTGACCACTCACTCCTGGAGACAAAGGAGCCAAAATGAAGCCTGCTGTAGAAGGACACAGCTATGAATGGCACATCTTGCCACTGGACATGCTGCTCTGCTGGGGAATGCAACCCTGGCAGCACAGGAGAAATGGCAAAAATTGGTATAAGTATAAATTGGTATAGGATAGAGGAAAACTTCTAGCAGCTTCTAACAGATGCTGCTCTTCTCTAAAAAAAAAAAAAAAAAACAAAAACAAAAACAAAACAAACAAACAAAAAAAACACAAAACCCAAACAAACAAAAAAACCACCCTAATCAGAGAAACCCACGACATTCTTTCTCTCAGAACAAGGTGACTTAAGCTGACAGAAGCACTTTTCTGCCAGCATAATTAGATACACAGTGTGGGTTTTTCTGACATGCCTGTCATGATGGGGAGAGGGAGGGTTTTTTTCCCCAGTGTTTTCATTGATATTGAATTGTTGGCAAATTTCACAGTGAAGACCACACTTAGGATAGCATTATACTCTGCCTGAGAGACGCTCAAAAAGGAATGCCTTGGGCATAATATTGGGATTGATGCTGATTAGCTGGTCAAGACAAAAATTGTAATAAACCCTGTGAGCTCCAATAGAATACATTTGCTGCTCGTCCTTCTCTAATGACTTTCTGGCACAAACCACCTCTCCTCAATCCAATATGCTGCTCTATGCATAACTCCAGTAGTTAACCTTGACGGTATGAAGAACATGGCTTAAATTTGATATTGTGTTCATTTCTATCCTTTGCTGTCGAAAAATATTAAATCTTCCCTCAGCCACTTGCTTTGCATGGTGAAAGACAGATGGTTGTGCTGGATCATTCCACAGCAGAGCAGATGTTGTAATCGAGGACACAAGAATACTGCCAAATTAATTAGACTCTTCCACTGATCTGGATAAAAAGAATAGCTCACTGGCATTTTAAAGAGGTCTTGGTTCTGATTTATACTGCCCTGCCAGGTTATCTCCTGTGATATATAGGTATGATGAGGTGTTCTAGGGCATTGTATCAGATTACTTTGAAATAGGGTAGAAAGTTGGTAGGCAGTTATCAACTGTTTAATACATGATCCTAAAATTTATCTGGAAAAATAATATTGAACTAGTCAGGTAGAAATATCTATGATATGTATGCTCCTATATCCAATATGGGTTTTTTTTTTTTTGGGGGGGGGGGAACAAAACTGCCTTGTGTGTATTATTTTAGCTTACTTCTCTATCAGCTAAATTTTCCACACACAAATCCATGAAATATAAAACATTTGCATTTTTTGCAGAATTTCACAATCTTTTTCATAATGCTCATAAGTAATTCTCAGGGTTTGCATAGCTGTTCTGCTTTATTGGAGCATTCAGTTTCAGAATGTCTTGATTCTTGGTATAGGGGAAACATGTGTGAGGAAAATAGCAAGTTTTTGAAAAGAAGATTTTGTGTATATAGTCAGTATGGCATGGACAAATATGGTATTGCTGAGCTGCACACTCTAAAATAGTGTTCTTCTTTGTAGACCATATTTCTTTTTGGTGCAACACCAAAGTAAATTGCCTCAGCAAAGCATCAGTATCCTCAGGAAGATGTCAACCAATTTTGAAAAAAACTTGGATTTAACTCTTCAATGAGAAACTCATTGAGAAAAAAGGGTCCCTATGGTTTCCCTGATTAGCTCCTTGCACTGTTAAAAGGGATCTCTGCACTCTATTATGGCAAAGAGAGGGACTTCACTGCACAGTTGGACTTGCATGTCATCTTTCATGGGGTTTTTTAATTCTCTAAGACTTAAGACCCTTATTTTGATTATTATAGAAAGACATTTCCTAGTACTGTCTCAATCTTTAATGCTAAAATACAGAAATAATCTCAGTTATTCTATAATACACTTTTTCTTTACCATATTATTCTAAAATACTAGAAAGCAATAAGTAAAAAGCCCATCTGTGACTTTTTTCATACCAGAGCACTGTTATTTCTGTTTAAATACAGAAACTAATGGACAACATCTTCAAGTGGTGCAAAGCTGTGCAGCTCTATTAATATTCATAGAGAGGTGTCAATTCATACAAACTAAAACCTGACACCTTGATTCTTGTCAAGCTGCGTAACAGACTAAGTATGTCTATTATCATGGCAGCCAGTGCTTAGGTAGTTTCAGAAGCTGTGGCATCAAAGTTGTCTTGAAAACACAGAAGCCAATACTGTAAGTGTTGCTAAAATGTACAAGCTTTACCAAGTTTGTGATGCTGTAACTTATTAACTTTTGTTGTTTATTCAGTATGTGTGTGCCATCTGATTCTCTTGGGAAGTTATCAGCAGTCAGGGATTTCTTGAGAAAGTACAGTATTTAGCAAAAATCTCTCCTTTCCTCTGAGTGTGACTGAACTAAGTAGGGACAGTTTCCTTGCTCCTCAGGTCTGAGTCAGCCTCTGCAGCCAGTGCCTGGAAGAGGTCTGTCATGCCCCCTTTGGTTCCTCTCCCTGTTCTATGGGAGACCTTTTGGTGACCCCTCTGCTTCCCTGCACATGGTTTCATCCATGCAGCTCCCAGACTTTCACAGCCAGTGCTTGAAGATGTTCCTGCCCTTCTCCCAGAGACACTTTGTGCTCAGTCCCCTGTGGCTGCAGTACTGTTCTCCAGTTGAGACTCCATAAGCAAAAAAGTGCTTAATTTCCTCTTGAATCAGCCAGAAGGAAAACTCTCTTCCATCAGCTTACCTCTAATGCCTGTTGTAGCCCAGGGATCATGGCACACTAAGTGTCTACTGCTAAAGCCTTCAGGATCACAGTGCTGGTTTCCTTAAATGACCACATGCTGTCTGTGTTAGAGTCCTTTATTCTGCCTACATTTCAGCCATTTGTCTAGATGCAGTGTCACATCTTTTACCCAGTAACACAGATACCTCACCTGGCTGCAGATTTGGAATTTGCCTGCCACCACAAGTGTTGGTTAAACCAGGCTCTGTATCCACAGCTCCTTTGTATTTTCTCAACATACCAGTGACCAGTTAAGTTTTGGTGCTAAACAGGACTAGTGATGAAATTTTTCTCCTCTCCTCCCTCTGGTAAAATACCTGTGTGCCAATATGGTTTATTTCAGGATAACAATTTTGCAGCTACTCATTGTGTGTCTTAGCCATTGAAACAACTCTCTGAGCCGCTGATAAGTCTTCTCGATAGTTTTGCTGTGCTAACTCTTTGGAGGGAAGCCTGCCATGAAAACACTTATCTGAACAACGTTAATTGCACTGTCCCACAGATCTTTTTATTAAATAACAGCTGATGGATTGTAGCTTTTAATGCAAATTAACCCAGCAGAAAATTGAGCTGCTGAAGTCTGTCTAGGGTCTTGTCTAGAGATGAAAGACTCTGAAACTAAAAGTCTCCAGGACAGCAAGTGAGCAACACAGAGGGGAGGTTTGCTGGCCTAGGCAAGAAGCTGGTGGCAGGATAGGGTGATGCTGCTGAAACCATCTCACCCCAGCATTTCAGGCAAGTTAAAGGGATCCATTTCACCTGTGAAAGGCAGTCATTCAGTGTGGGCAACCACAAAGATAGTTTTCTGTTAAACATACAGTACTGATCATGAAATGATTGTATGTAAATCAACAGATTTTTTTTATCTGTGGACATGCAACAGACCTTGCTTTTTCAAACTCTTTACTTTGCTGTAAAATATATGAACCATGCCAACTAAGAGCAATAACATGTTTTATTCCCTAACTTGGCTCTATTTGATTATGATATCTTCAGAGAGACCAGCAGCTTACAGAGGCTTCCTAAAACAGGAACTTACTTTAATCGTGTATCAGTAAATATTAAGACAGTATGAAGGGCTTTCTTTCTTGCACAGATTCCATTGTAACCAGCATATACCTCCTGGTACCATATTTTGGAGCAATATATCACACCTTCACTTTCATAAAGGAAAATCTGCACTTAAGCACCAGTGACTTACAGTACTAATCCATTATCAGCATGCCATAAAACTGATAATGCTCCAGTGCCATGGCATAATCCATCACTGAAGCATGTGCACTGTCAAAGTGCTTCTACAAGGTCTCTTAATAAACAGAGAGGATTTCTGCCTTCCAAAAGCAAACAAATTTTATGTATTTCAAGAGAACATGTTTTCTTTACCTGAAATTATAAAAATATTTCAGGGAGGTGAACAGTTTATATTACATCACTATTTATTTTATGGGGTAATTCAAGGCTCATTTGAAAATGACCTGTTCCAGAATCCAGACATGGCATTAGAAGTAAACATAAATATTTGAAAACAATATAATTAAAAATGTAGTGCAAAATGTCAGAGTTTCATGCAGTGAAAGATGTGGGAAGCTGTATTCTTTTCTATTTCTCTTACTTCATTATTATTATTATTCTTAGCCAAATGCCTGAGAACAGAGATACTTTCAACTGAACAATGGTCTTATGCAGTGGGAATTGTTAGTTCTATTTTGTTCTTTGTCACTTTCTAGGTCAGAAGAAACTCTGGCAGACGGTTTAAAAAAGATGCCCTAAAGACTGGAATGTGCTTTTTCTTATCATTCATTCTGGATACATTGATAAAATTGAAAAAAATAGCCAAGTCCTGAATCCCAGCTTGGAGAGCTTACTTCACTTGCTCTCCCAATTTCATGTTGTGGTATATCCATGGCAGTGGCTCATGCAGGGATTCCTCACCCTGCTCCCAGCAAGGTTGCTGAGTACCAGAAGCAGCCCAGCTGGTGTAGCACAGGGGTCCCTCCTGGCCAACCTGCTGTGCTCCAGGATAAGCTGCTCTCTCCACCCAAACCGGTTTGGGGATCTCTGCACTGCACTTCATCCCTTGCTAGTTTTTACACCTGGCACATCCATCTGCTCCCTCACTTAGTGAGTCATGCTGTTTTGCATTCTGCCCTTGGTTTTGCTTATGCTGGCTTTACTCAGTTGCAATTCAATTGACTTCAGTGGCATTACTCCTGAGTCTAATGAGGAATGGGGATAAAGACATCTTTACTCCAAGATGAATATAGGTATGGATTCACAGTCTCCTAATAAGGCAGCTGTGGAAATATCATAAATTAGGCTGACTATCTCAATGCACAAAAAATGCCGAGGTATCCATAAACAGTTTGGTTCCTTGACTTCGTAAGGACAAAGATGCACCTATAGATGTGTGCTGCATTCCCGAATAATTTCAATTAAATAGACCATCCAGCTGCTTTGGATTCCTATCACTGACAGGTGATTTAGAAAACTGTTTATCTGAGTCTAGCACTGAACTCCTGACATATCTGGGATAAAGGATGCCTTCTGGTACAAAGGTTTCTGTTTGATGATCTGGATAAAGAGATTCAGTCTATCATTAGTAAATTTCCAGATGATACCTAGTTGGATGGGACTGTCCATCTGCTGGAGGGTAGGAAGGCCCTGCAGAGGAATCTGGACAGACTGACTAGATGGGCCAAGATCAATGACATGAGGTTCACCAAGTGCTGGGTCCTGCATTTGGGTCACAATAACCTCAAGGAGCACTGCAGGTTGGGGACAGAGTGGCTGGAATGTGTCCCAGAGAAAAAGAGCTGGGAGGTGCTGGTTGACAACTGGCTGAACATGAGCCAGCAGTGTGCTCAGGTGGCCAAGAAGGCAAATGCCATCCTGGTTTATATCAGGAATAGTATGGTCAGCAGGATCAAGGAAGTGATTCTTCCCCTGTCCTCAGCACTGCTGAGGCTGCACCTCAAATCCTGTGTGAAGTTCTGGGTCTCTCACTACAAGAAAGACACTGAGGTGCTGGAGCAGGTCCAAAGAATGGCAAAGGGTCTGGAGTGCATGTCCTTTATTAATAATAAATAATATTATTAATAAAAGACCCTTTATTATTCTCTCCTGGTGTCAGTCAGAGCTAGGTGCTCACACTTTGCTACTATGCAAGAAAAACTGAGGTAGTTAAGAGAACATTTGCAATTTCAAAGGTCTGTCTAAAAGAATTCTTTTTTCCTAATTTTTATAGGTCTAATAAGTGCTTGTAATAATCAAAGTGGATTTTGTCATTTGTGATATGTTATCTCAAAAGAGAATAGAAATCGTATATGCTTTTTGGCCCCCTTTTTATTTACTGTTGTGTATGCATACACTTGAGGTCTTAGAGACTGGCTGTTGTATTGACTGTACAAGAGAAAGTTGTGTTCCATTGCTGAATTCCCAGAACTGCTGGGTGGCACTGGGAGGTTGATTCTCTTCTCTGTAATTTCCCTTTTTCTCCCCAAAGCCCCATCTAGACAATTATATTAATGATTATTTAACACTAACTGTCTTTAAACCATGTTGTTCGTTATTCATTCTTCAGAGCAAAACCCTGCCTTTCGTAGAAAACAACTCCAATAAGGACTAACAGATTCATTGAGCTCCAAGTGATGAAGTCAACCAACCTGCTAACATCATGGATTTAACATCATGATGTGTTACCATCAAAAATGGAGCATTTCGTGTGAATAACACATGTCAGGAAATATCAGCAATTTTTGGATGATGGTTTAAGACAAATGTGGGGTGATTGTGACCTAACTGAGGACAGGTGAGGGACCTGGGAACACCTCCCCAAAGTCTGTGTGCTGCATCTTGGGGAATTCCACACCAGTGACAAACTCTTTCATTTTCTAACCAAACACTCAATTTTTATATATTGTGTACATGATCTCCCATAGACTCAGAAAAATAGGCTTTATACCACTCAGCTCTTTTTCATGAACTCTGATGTGTTTTAAAATCTTTTCTCTTATAAATACTTTTTCTGCTGGCGTCTGCATACATTCAATTTAATTTTAGCTAAGTGAAATTTTTCCTTTGGAGCCATCCATCTTGCACACTGCAGTGTACAGAGAGACAGACTAATTTTGTGTCATCTGTGTCCAGTACAGCAGTTTAGCCACTGGAACAAACAAGGCTGCACAAATTTACTCTGCTGAAAGTCTCAGTGAGTATGAATATGTCACATTGAAATTTATTTCAGACCCGCTTTCTCCTGTCATTTGTGCATTTTGGTTTTGCTTTGTCATATCTCATTAGCTGTTATTACAGAAATCACTTTAATTTATTCTGAAATTTGTTCTTTTGTAGAGGCAGAACTTTCCAGGACTAAGCTTATATCATCACCAGCAATACTAAGAAAATGGCCTGCAAGCATGACACCAAACAACAACATTATTCTATTTGGAAAACTAGGTCCAGATAGATCAGATAGATAGGTTCTGAGTTTTTAGAAGTCTATTAACACAGGTTGAAGCCTCTTGTGTGGCAACCCAGTACATAAAGTCAATTTATTTTCACTGGAAAAGCTCTCCTGAACCTACATTACTTAGAGAGTGTTAGTAATGAATGTTCTTAATTAGAAGTTGAAATACTTTTAATCTTACAACAAAATAAGATCCTTGAAGATGATAGAGCTCTCCACTGCTAGATAACTGGCAGAGCCTGTGAAAATAATGATCACTTGCATTGAGCTACTGAAAAGGGACTCCAAGCTTGGAGTGGGTGAATAATGCTGACATCCATAAAGTTCACAGAAGTTCTTTTAGTGACCACTGTGAGTTCACATATGAAGTATCTTTTGAGAAGAAGGAGATAGGATGGCATAAAAGGACACCTCCCCCCTGAACTCTCCACTGTTTGACTTGGTGGGCACTTCACAGTCAACAGGGCACAGGTGAGGAGGGAAGCAGAAAACCAAACTGGCTGCCCAGAGGGGAATTAGGTCAGTATGCTTACGGGTTCCACCCCCTCACTTATTGATAATCTAGGGGTATTTGCTTTGCAGTAATGTAAGACAGTCAGATCTTCAACTTGTGGAGCTCCTAGCAGGACAGTCTTATGGAAAATGTGTCTGCTATTCTCCTTGCATGCTACCATTCTCGTCCCTCCTTGGTGAGGAGATCCTGACATTGAGGCAGGAATGCTGGCTAGAAAATGGACATTTACTAGGTTAGGCCTATCCCATGGAGCTTCCTTGTTCATGGGCTCCTGCTTTTTCCAGCCATAGACCAGGTTAGCTCCACAGATGTCCCCACTGCCTCAGAGAAGCAAGACCACACTGGTGCATTGTATCCAGGGGCTCATTTTCAGCCTCCTCCACCTCTGTCATGGCTCACCTTGCCTCTTCCATGGCACCCATGTCTCCTGCTCTCCCAGGGCTGTGCAGCCTCACATATAGGCTGCCTCACAACTGCCCTGCTGCTCAAAGCAGTGCTGTGAACTGGAAACTATTTACAATTAATTCATCTTCCTGCTTTTGATGAAACAATCAGGGGTTTCCTCTCATTTGCTGTTATTTGAGTAGAAAGTCCTCTTCTGACCTGCACTGCCAGCTCTCATCACACACTGATAGGAAATATTTTGCTCAAGAATTCATCTATTCCTCTTGCTTATTCCTCTCCCATCATTGCAATGCTCAATTTATGATATTTTTATTTTCCTCTGAGGTGTTCAGCACAGAACTTGCAGTTCATGAATATAGTCATAAAGAGAGCACTTGTAGCCAGATTTGAGACCTCCCCTGTGAGGACTGTAGTGTTTCTTTCAGTGTTACTTTGGCAATTCCCAGAGTTCTGTGAGCTGTTGTGCCTTTCCTTTACCATGCCAGAGGGTCCAACCCCAGGTTATGGCAGGGTTTACGAGGAGTCTCTGTGATATCTTTTGTAGTTGTTGTACTGAAAGTGTCCTCTGTGATAAATCAGAGAACTTTAAAATACTGTCTTAAGCCCATCTACCAACAAACAAAATATACTACAAACCTAATCCTAGCAGTCCAGAAAAGTAATGGAAAAGTGCAGAAGACTTATAAAGGCAAGGGCCTTCTTGTTCTGAAACCACCCTTATTGATTTGTAACAAAAAGAAGACAAACTGAAAGCTGCAGAAGAACTGAAAGGATTTGTGATCTCTGAAATTCCATCACACCTCCCAGGGTATCCCTGAAAGAACAAAAGCACTGCATCATCATTTTCTGTTTGTCAGAGGGGACTGATTTTTAGTACTACTCTTGCACTCCCTTCAGTAACCTCTCTGTGCCATGGAAATATGTGGATAAACACACACACTGATAGAATATATCAATACAGCCAAATATAGCCCAGTGTAGCATATATATTCACATACACCATATGGTATACAATATGGTATATACAATACTCAGAATACCCAAAATCAGATCTGCCTGGGGAGTAGCACAGGGACTTACCTTCGAGGCACTGGACCCTGACACTGATGAGCCATCCCAGGAAGGCTCAGGCTGTAGGCTTTTTGAACAGGCTCTTACATGCCATATAATTAAAGGTTCAGTAGCAGTATTTCATGTGCTGTGGATTCAAGACAGTTTTGGCATTGACTTCCCTCTCAGCCCCTATTTGGGGAGGTATAAACTAAATATTATACTATTATGCTCAATAAAGTATAAACAATACTTTATTTAGTAGTGGCACCCCCCACCCCCATTTATATCAGCAATGAGGACAAATGAGTCATCAACCTCTACATGTATAATTGTATCATTCTTGGTCTTGAATAGTTGAAAATAAATGGGCATGTTTTATATTCCACAGACATGAAGCAGGTAGATGATGACTGAATGCAGCTGGGAATTCATCTCACTTAGTTCAAGTGAGATGTATTATTCATGTGTAGTCAATGACAAGGATGAGTAGTCAAGCTTGAGAGTCCATTAAAAAAACAAATGCAGATCTGTGAAAGCTAAATTGGTTGGAGCTAGTTTGTGTTTTTCCAGACTGTGGCTACAATGAGTGACTGACTGAACTCAAAACTTGTGATCCTTCTGAGGAGCCTTTGGGATTGGAAGGCTAGTAACAGCGGGAGACAGAGTCCTTGCACATAACAAAAACTCTAAAGAGGGTAAGGCATGACCCATGGTTTCAGGCCCATGGTTGCCTGAAAGCATTAAATTTAAATGAACTGTAAATAAAGTTAAACCTAAAGGATTAAAGAAGGTCAAGAACTGCCAATTCAATATTGGGAATAGAGCAGACTTGTTCAGTGGGCATCAGGTTTTGAAGTTATCTATGAGGATCAGAAGTCACAGAAAATCAACACCAGCAGCAATGACTGTTTTTCTTCTCTTTGGCTTTCAACAAGTCTGAGCTTTTCTGGCATCTCTGACAAATGTCCACTGGCACAGACAAATAGACAGTGACTTCTGAGTATCATATCTAATGAACCCAACTGTTAACCCAGCACTGCCAAGTCTACGTGTCTTTTGAACACGTCCATTCAATAACCTTCCTGGACTCTACATTCCAATGTTTAACAACCCTTTTGGTGAAGAAATTTTCCCTCATATGCACTCTAAACCTCCCCTATCCCACTTGAGGCCATTTTCTCTTACCCTGTCACTTGTTACTTGGGAGAAGAGACCAACTCCACCTGGCTACAGCCTCCTTTCATGTCGTTGTAGATAGCAAAAAGGTCTCCCCTGAGTCTCCCCTTTTCCAGGCTAAACACCCCCAGATCCCTCAGCTATTCCTCATAAGACTTGTGCTCCAGACCCTTCACCAGTGCTAGCACCTCAATAACTTCTTGTAGTGAGGGGCCCAGTAAGTCATGCATTTGATCCCTCTACAGGCCATTCAAATAAGTGTTGGATTTGATAATCCTTGTGGGTTCCTTCCAACTCAGAGTATTCCGTGACTTGGTAGCTGAATACAGGACTTGAAGCGCAGCCTCATCAGTGCCAAGTACAGTGGGACAATCACTGCCTCAGTCCTGCTGGACATACTATTGCTGATACAAACTGGGATGCCGCTGACCTTCTTGGCAACCTGGACACACTTCTGGCTCATGTTCACCTATATGTTGACCATCAACTCCAGCTCCTTTTCTGCCTGGCAAGTTTCCAGCCACTCTGCCCCAAGCCTGGAGCACTGCAGGGGATTGCTGTAACCCAAGTTTGTGTTGTAGCTTAGCACTTTTTCTTGTTGAGCCTCATAAAAATGAGCTCAGCCCATTGATGCAGCCTGTCCAGATCCCTCTGCAAAGCTTTCCCATGCTTCAGCAGAGCAGCACTCTGCTTGACACCCACGCAGAACAACAGCATGTGACACCTGTGTAAGTGCTGTGGTCTGTGAGTTGTGTGACGTGCTGAATGAGATTCAGCTGACTACACTAAGGTGTCCTGAGATGCTGTATAAGACCACATGACATCTGAGACCACATGTCCTGAGTGGTCTCTGCATGCTGCTTGAGGCTATCAAGGAGATCGTGTAGGTCCCATGCCATATCTGCTGGCCTAGCAGAGGTGTCTCAGATGCCTGGATTTAGGTAGAAGATCCATTCTCCTCTATTTAAGCCAGTTACTCTGGGATCCTTCCTTTGTGCTCTGCAACCCCTCCTTTGTGCTCTGCAACAACTTTCAGGACATGCTTTATCTCTGAAGACAAGATAGGATGGGTGGTATCTGTGAGCTGGCTGCTAAGTACAGATTGACCCATAAAGGATCATCTTCTCCAGATGGATAGCAGTTATCATCCACTTCAGTTTCAGAATACAGAAAGAGGTCATATATGCCAGGACTTGCAGAGAAACACAGTAAGCCTTGAAAAACAGCCCAAGATGACAAGTCAGGAAACTTTTAAGCTTTTCTGTATCCATGATATACCAAAGGTCAGAGCTAGATCTCACTGCAGGTTAATTCCTGTGTTAACTTTGTGTAAAGGGAGTTTATTTTAAGAAAATGTCTGGCAGATGGATGAATATTGTCATCAGCCTGTTTTAATGCTTAAATTCAGATTAGCAGAGGAAAAAATATCCCTCTCTCATTTGTACAAAGACCTGAAATATGTTCATAATAGTACAGTTTCTGTATGTTCTTTTACCAGCAGTTAATATTTTCACATTTTTTGCCCTCCTCAGAGACATACAAATTCTAAATAAATGCCTGGACCAGAAGTCATCTTGTGTCACCACAACTGGCCCATTTAGGAAACATAATTGGGTTCACTTTGCACTCCCTTGAGGAGTAAGAAATTCAGAATATAATTAAACTGAATTAATCTGTTTGGTATTAACATCACCATATTTAGCTTTAGCTGAAACAGGATGCTGTGTCTCATCAGATAGACTTTAGGCTGTCTCAAATCAGCCACCTGTTGTGCTGAGTAAATGACAGACTGTGAAATTTGCAGTAGGCTGGATGCTGTGCTTAGTACACACTCTGATTAGGACACTTTTTGGAGAAAAGGAATGTGCTTCTTACAGCACTCTGGCTGCAGAGCGAACATGAACACCACATGCCAGGTCATCACCACACACCTCAACACAGTGCCTCACCTACTGCCAAAGTTCCCTTTGTACAGGTAGTTGGGCAAAGAAAAAGGTGTTAACACAACCATACTCTTGGTCACAAATAACACAAATTCCCTAGCAGCAGAAACTCAAGGTGCCCTCACCACAGTGCCTTTCTGTGCAATGTCTGTTCATTGTCAAAATAAACAGAGCACCACAGCAGGCTTTGGGAACTGGAGCACATGATGTATTTGAGAAAAGGCTGAAGGAACTGGGTTTGTGTAGCTTGGAAAAGAGCAGGCTGAGGGAGGGGAATGGTTGGAGTCTTCTTCTTGAAAGGAAAAGATAGTAGTGCATGGTCAAGAGGTAACAGCCACAGGTTGCAGCAGGAGAAAACTCCATCTGGGTATAAGGAGAAAACTGTTTACAACGACTTGACATTGAAACAGCTTACGCAGAGGAGTTGTGTCATCTCCATCCCCAAAGATTTGCATACCTCACTTGGAGAAGGCTCTAAGCTGCCTGACATAACTTTGAAGTTGGCCCTGCCTTAAGCACGCAGATGGACTTGTTCACCCCAGGAGGTTCCTTCCAAAATTAATCTTTCTGTAACTTTATAATTTATTTATGCACGCCCACACATACCCTCAGTGAAATGGTTACATGTATTCTAAATTATTTCACCGAGTGTTTGATGATTTAATGCATAGGGATGTCTCATACACCCACTTACCTGTAAAAATGTCCATATCCTTGTCATGTGTTTGCCATTCCCAGAGCTATACCAGTTTGCAAATGATCTCAGATCTTTCTGATAACTTGCAAAAATATATATCTGGCCATTTGCAGGGCAGACTTGATTCATCTGAATTATAGTCTTCTTGTTTGTCTTAGCCTGTTGGCATGGGCAGTATCCAGCACTGCCCCATAATAATCAGCCCAGTTGAGTAGTGGCAGCAGACAGCCTCTCTGTTGCTCATCACATACTTACTTTGTAATCAGCATGCACAAACATAAAGCATGAGCATGCTGCTGAAATGGGCTTGATCAGCTGTACCGTGGGTGACTGGATACAAACACAATTCATGAGATCTGGCATTCACCTTCGGCAATGTGTTTTAGTGACCCCAATGCTTAAATAGTGAAATACTTATGGAAGATGTACCCTTTGACCTTGCTTGTTAGCTAGTATCATAGATTTTGGCATCTCCCTGTCCATGAATAGTTACTTGTAAAATATCTGTTTACTTTGTCCTTTGTGAAGTGAAAGGATCAGAATAAGATGACAAGTTCCTACATTCTTTGTATGCCAATAATGAAATTTCAAGAATTTAATCTTATCTGAATACCCAAATATCATCTTATCTGAGTATCTTCTACCATCAGTTAATATCTCCCCTTTTTTTGCCTCCTCAGAAAACTACAAATCGTAAACAAATGCCTGGACCAGAAATCATCCTGTATCACAGCAACTGGCCCATACCAGAAACATAAATGAATTCACTTTACACTTCCTTGAGGAGGTAAGAAATTCATACTGCAATTAAATATCTGCGAATATGTGTCTGCTGGCAGATACTAACAAAAATCTAGAGTAAGATATTATAAAAAATGTTAATTAAAAAAGAAAAAAAAAGAAAATCTGTGACTACTTCAGAGGCAACTGCATGAATCCAGGAATAATGCTTCCTCAATAGGAACAAACCACAGTCCACCTACTTCAGAATGTGAAGCAAAATATTCTTAAGTCATACAGTGATTTTCAAATATTTTTTTTTCTCAGAAAATCTGTTAAGTATAAAATGCCCGAATGAAACACATTAAAATTCCTAAGGAGAAAGAGAAAAGTAGTAGCCACAGGTTGCTTCTTTGCAAAATGGATTAATATTAGAAGCAGAGTTTAATTTTCTTTGTATTCCTATGAAGTACAGCTACAGTAGTCTGGTACTTAGAAATGGCTACAAGGAGAATGGAGGTTCTCTATACACAAGGAGCCCAGTGAAGAAGAGAAGGGGCAACAGGTACAAGTTGCCCAGAGGGAGGTTTTACCTTGACATAAGAAAGAATTTTTTTACAGTGAGAACAGCCATTGACTGGAGCAACCTCCCCAGAAATGTGGCAGAGATCCCATCACTGGAAGTTTTCAAGATGTGATGGGACAGGCTAATAGATAATATCATCTAGGCTTCTTTCCCATGAAAGGCTGGATCAGATGATCTTCAAGGTCCCTTCTAGCCTGACGTGTTCTATGATTTTACAATTATACTGACTCAGAGGAAGGTAACTCAGCAGCAGTGTGTACCTACAGAGGATAAGGATACTTAAATGCACTTTTCATTTGAAACAAAGTCTAATAAACAAGGCATAATCTGACTTTCTTCTAGAGAGCAAAATTCTATTGATCGAACACAACATGTCTGATCCTCTGCTCAATAAATTTAGCAAAATAAAAAGATGAGGATCAGATGAACAACTGTGGAGATAGAAATTGGTAACAGCAGGACATGAGTATAGAACCTTATTTTGATGCAGGTAATGCATTTTTGTTGAAATAAAAACTGCTTAAATACATGTATTTCTATTCTCAGAAGAAAGAATAGTCAATACAGAAAATTAATTCCAGCAAGATACTTTACTTTCAGGGAATCATGGAATTATTGAATTCCTAGTGAAGAGATATAATTAATTTTTTAAGAACTTTTCCTGTATATAAATCATGTTTTGTAGCTTACTGATAGTATGATCAGTAACCCTCAATTTTAGACTTGCTTTCACACATCTGAAAAACATTTCCAGTGTTTAACTCTGATCTTTAGCAGTTCAATTATTAGTTCTTGCTCAACATGGTGAAACCCAATCTCTGTTCTCTTCCTTCTAAGTCCTCTTCCACAATTTCCTTTCTCAGTTTTTATATTGATAGCAGATACTCCTGTTACCTGCTAAGTTCTTCAAGTCAAACCTCACCCGAGGCTCTTATTCCCACCTTAATTTCAGCATTGTTGACTCTGGTTGCCAAGCATATCTGGTTGCTTCCCCTCACCCACATGGCTAATGCTTCTCTCTTCCCCGACATCTGCAGTATGGTCCACTTGCTCTGCCACCCCCAACCTTGCTCTGTGTATGCATACAGCAATGCTGTGGCAGAAATAATTCTATCCCATGTTTGCCCAACCACTGGTATCTGCCAGGGTGCAGAGGACTGAGGCGGGGCTGAGGCACTGGGTGGGGAACCAGGATATGTGGTTAGGCATGAGGTCAAGGCTACCAGGCTTAGGCAGGACCCAGGTGAGAGCCAGAACTAAATCACAGCTTGTGTACAGTGGACCATGCCCTATTTCCTGCGGCTTTTTCTAAGACATAGAGAACAGCATTTTTCCCCACAAGTTAAAGGTCCTTTCTGGTCTGCCTCACTTCCCTAACATCTCTCACTGAGAATTAAGAAAACAGTCTCCATGACTGAGCTTCTACAATTCAGTTGCTGTTGTTGTTAATACTTTTATATTTTTAAACAATACTTTTTTCTTTTACCTACACAACGTTCCAGCCATAGGGTACTCTCTCTGTACCAAGCTACAAGGCATTCTTCTAGAAATCCCTCTTGAATTCTTTTTTTGTGTCTTGAACTATGAAGAGATCCCTGATGTATTTTAGATTACCAGTGTGCTAGGATTACAGTCTGATATGCTAACCAATATTGACTACCTTTATCTTAGTATTCTCCAGACTGTCTACATTTCTATATTATCACTTATCCCACGTTGCAAAATCCTTGGGCTAGATCTAAGCTCTTCCCTATCTTTGTTTATATAGCATTTATCACAGTAGAGTCCTCCGTGAGCAGTGTTTTTAAACGCTTGGGCTATATAAATAATAATGCTTTATTTCAAATGGTAGAAAAACATCTCTTTGCATGAAAGCCAAGCATGAAATACAGGCAGGTCATTCTCAGTGATCCAGCTCCAAATGTGAACTTTTCAATTTCAAACAGGCAATGCTGAGGTGTGGGTTGTATGCTTGTGATTCTTCAAAGTAGCATGACTGGGGAGATTTATACATCTCTTAGTCTGACTTCTTTTCCAATCTGATGATCATGGAGCAGTAGCTGAAAACACTGATAGCACCTGGGAGGCCCAGATGAGGTTGAGTCAAATGTCACTGACTGAAATTTTGAGCCTACAAGTCAAAAAAATTATCTTTGAGTACAACAAAGACAAGATTTCACACAGAGAAATTCCAGCCAGCAATGTCATGAAACATTGCAGAAGAAAATGAATGAATTAACTATATTTGTGACTGAAAAGAGGATTATATCAGTTGTCTTTTTGGAACCTATTTAGAAAAAAATAAACTTCCAAATACCTTGTGCCAAAGAGTGCCTGGGTGTCATTTTGAGGCTAGAGATTGGAGCTGGAATATCAGAGGAAAATGTGTTTAAATTAATATTTTTAGAGTATTTAAAGTATCTAAACATTAAGTGAAACCAAATTATCCTTTTCCAAATGCTAAGGGCCTTGGATGCCTAACTTTCGCGGACACCTTGGGGAGTTTGCAGCACAGGCACTATTGAAAATCTTGTTGGGTGCTTACTTAAAAACTTGCTCCTTTGGCTGCCAGTTCTCATCAAAAATCAGTTACAGGACTTTGGAAGAGTTCTCACTAGATTGCTTTATAGTCTGAAAGAGAGGGGAAAAAAACAATACAGAGTATGACTGTAAGGATTATTTTGCCCAGCCATTTAGAGAGTGTCACTGGTCACAAAAAGATGTACCTGAGAACTGCCAAAGGGTGAGTCCAGCACCAGCGCTGACCACGGCTACATGTTTCTTCAGCATGGAATGTTAATCTGGAAAACAGATGTTTTCCTGCAGGTGTTCCTGCACTTGGATGGTCCATTTCTGACCATGGCAACACAATGTATTATTTCAACCATAATACACTCAGTTCACTTTTCTGTTTCTTGTGGCATAAAATCTAGATGCACAGCAGTGCATCAGCAGTGCAGTAATGAGAGATCTTTGCTGTCAAAGGTAGTTTCATAATCTACCATGTAAGACAATTACTGTCTTGGGGCTTTTTGCTCATTTTATGCTTTTTAAATCTAGTATTTTTTAGAGTATCTAATTTAAAATAAGACACTAAAACATTACATGTTTGATTAAAGAGGTGATGCAGATTAGTAGTTGAAAATCAGATTTGAAGAGTTGGAGGATGCATTAACATTTAATGTCTTCAGATCCTCTGTTACTGGCTATATGGAATTCACTCATGAAAATGACAACAAAACACATCGTCCACTCTATTATTAGTTACTTGATAGCAATTCAGTCCTGAATGAAGGCTAGCTAGAAATTGGAACAAAAAAAAAAAAAAAAAAAAAAAACCAAAACAATGCCTAACATTTCAGATTAAGGCACTGTAGACAAATCTTCAGGAGAAAACAACTGGTAAAAACCTTGCTGAATTTCAAGTGGGAGTGTCCTGGCTCCCAGACAGCTGGTCTCCTTGTTGGTGGTCTCTCATGGCTCTCAAGCCTGCTGAGCCCCTGGGAGAACAGCAGAGCCCCGAGGCTCCTGGCCATGGGGCAGAGGTGACCAGCTCTACTGGCTCTAGAGGGGCAGACTCAGAGCAATGGGCTGCTGCCAGATATGGACCAGGGACAGGGGTCTGGGAAGGTGAAGGATTTTCATGATTCTCCTTCTGGACATCACTCAAGAGCTTTGAACACTGAGTTTACTTGTTTGACCATTAGTATTAAGAAGTTCTTATTGCTATCACTGTTAAAGTAGTTGTTTCTCAATACTGAATGTCAAATAGATGTTGCAGGCTCCTACTTCCAGACATGTCAGAAGGCAAAGCCCTACTTTGCCAGTCCATGGAGAATGATACTTATACCCTTATAGATGTAGCTTTCTGTACATTAAGGGCAGCAACTATTAGCAATGCAAAAGAAAAGGGAGATGACTACACTTCCCCTGGCTGGGCTTTCTGAGGTGAGCAAGCACTGGTTTAACTGGCAGCTGTGCCAACCCTCCTTTTCCAACAGCCTCAGACTCTAGGCAGAGCTGAGGCACAGAACAGCCATCATCTGTGTCCGCAGGTACAAATATAAACTCAGCCTGTGTACCAAGAAGTCATTGCTGGATTTTCAGCTGCCACTATTCCTTGCCCTTGCTGTGTCTGCAGAAGAAAATAGGACAAAAATTCTAGCAAGTGTGTGTGTGGATTTGAACAAGAAAGCTAAAGGTATCTCTGGGGTTGCCTGTGCTGTAATTTATCACTTTTCCCTGCACGGTGACAAATGCACTGATAAATCATTCACAGCTGGGCTATGGATGCACCTGGAATGGGAGGCTTCCTCCTACTCCAGCAAATCCAAACTATGCTTCAATTACACCTCAGTTGCATCTCTTCTTCACTACAAGATATATACATCTAAGCTGTAAGCACTTGGGCAGACCTGAGCCTGAAGCACTGACCTGATAGAGACCTCAGCTGGAGTTGGACTATGCCCAGTGACAGCTGGATATTTTTTTTGTTGTTTGTTTATACCCGTTTTTGGTCTTGTTTGTTGCTTGTTTTTAGCTCAACTGACTTACTTCCACTTTTCCTCCTCTGGAGAAATATCCATTGACTGCAGTAACATCTTGCTTAAAGGAAGGCAGTACTGAGCAGAAATTACAGCTGTTGTGGGGACAGTGTGTGTGTGTGCTCAGCTTCTGACTGCAGCCAAGGTATTTCAGTGCAGGTTTCTGTCCTTAGGACAGGAGAAATCAGTAATTATCAGAGCACCTGAGAGAGCTGGGGTCTTACTAAGAGAAAGGGAAGGGATGTGGGGAGGCCTTACTGCTATCCTCAATCTTGTAATGGGAGGTTAGAGACAAGACCGAGCTAGACTCTGGCAGTGGGAAGAGAGGCAATGAACACAAGCAGCAGCAAGGGAAATTCTGATGTGGTAGGAAGAAGCATTTTGCACCACAAGGGTTGCCAGACAGTGAAACATATTGCTCAGACAGTTTGCATGGATCTTCACTCACAGAAACCGTCAACCTTTGACTGGACAAGCCTCTCAGAAACCTCATCTAGGTTTTACCATTATTAGCAGAGGGTTGGACTACGCAGCCTTCAGAGTCCCTTCCACCATAAACGATCCTGTGAATCTCTCCTTACAATACAAGATACAAAAGATAAGATCACCTTCCAATAAAGATGTACAGGCACAGTTATACCTCAGGTGAGTGTCCAAGAAAGCACGGAGGGAATTTTTATACAAGAAAACGCTTTTTCCTTCACAGGTGCAGTTTCTCAAGATGCCCTCTCAGGGGCACATTTGTCACAATCACCTCTGATTTGCAGAAATCAGACATTTTGCAATCAGCTGCTGCTGGGAGCCATAAGACATTCACCTGGGGGTACATCGCTGCCCAGAAAACATTCATACCTTCTTACATCCTTGTGAGATGTTTGGTGTCTGTGTCTGATTCAGTGGAAAGTTTGTTTTAAAACAAATTTCTTCTATATTTTTTCTTTATATTTTACAACTTAGTAAATGTTTTAGAGCCATAGAATTTTAAGGTAGACTTTTCAGGTGCTATAATTTTAAAAATAATTTCTATACCACTCTCAGGCTGATACAGGTTGGGAGGTTGTAGATGTGACAGGTTAAGTTGCTTGAAAAGTCATTTGTGCTCTCACAGAGTTGAAAAGTTGACTGTGGCCAACATATGATATAAAGAATAATTGGCTTCATCTTGCTCTTGAAAATATATATAAATCTTTTATTGGAAGATCACTATAAAAAGTGAAATAGAGGAGAGTTCTGGACATTTTCATACTTAATTCTAATGTTCATTTCAACAATTTCCATTTGTTTCTCCTGGTTTCTGTGCTTCTTTTTTTTGACAAAATGTCCAAAGATCAAACAGCAGGTAACTTTCTGTGATCTAACATACCAAAGAAATCCCAAATCAATGGACTGCTAGAACATCTTAACTAGAAATTATGATTTTTATTCTCTTCAGGCTAAAGATAAAAACAAGCTAAAACCATTTGAGAAATTTATTTAATCATTTCTCTGGGAGAGCAGGGAGGCTCAGCGGGGCTTCCCCACCAGAAGTAGGTGCAAGGTTAAGGAAACAATACGTGGAGGGAATCCCAGAAAGTAGTGCAGGGAGGAAGCACCTCTGAAATGGTGGAGCTGGAAGGCAGAGTGGGGTGTCTGTTATGGGGTGATAAATGTCACCCTGAAGCTCCCTGTGTGCACGGAGGATATTGTTAAACCTCTATATGTATGTTGGACTTATCCAGTTCTGCACCTGAGAAAACTACAAAGCAAGTTTTCACTGACATATAATGTTCAACATCTAAATATGTGCATGCAGTAATGTAGAATTTCACGGGAACAGACTTACCCCATGACCAAACCTGTGGGTTAACACCACACCATGAAGTGCCAGCATGAATCATAAAGTATTTCAGAATAAAATATTTATACAAATAGAGTCACTATTATACAAAATCAGGTTTGTGTATTTTTAATAATTTTAATTTCCTTCAGTGGGTGAAAAAAATATGAGGTGACAACATCCACCAGACTGTGACTGCAGTCTCCCCTCTTCTCTTCGCAACTCTTGGGAAAAAGTAAACACAACAAAACAAATCAGAGAATTCAGATAAAAGGGCTTTCTCATCAACCAACGTCATTTCTCCTATATGGGCTTATCATATTATAGATTTTATATTCCTTTGTCATCTTTGAAACAGTAGGAAAATAGTTGACAAATATAGTATGCCTTAGGAACTCAGAAAGTTAATGAATTCAGAGAACTCCATGATTTTGTGTTTGAGTGTTTTCAGTTTTAAGTCAATTGCTGCTAGGAAATTTTTGATTCAGGATTTTGCATTTTACTTTGAATAGATCATGAAAAGTAATCTTGGGACAGAACACTAACCTTGCATTGCATTAATGGTCTTAAGGTAAGGCTGAGTAAGGAGATGAAAGATGTATATAACATAAGCTGTGAGCTCATATCGTCTAAGCCTCTAAAGGTTTATCAGTGGCAGAAATAACTTTGGAAACCCAGGAGGAGTGTCTGCAGATGAATACATCAATCCTGCATACCAGATAGTGCACTAGGTAATTTGAAAGTCACAACTGCTTTCTGAAATCCTGTGCATTCACAAGCAACACCTTATTAATATTTATATTTCAGTCTGGTAAGACCTGCAAATATTTAGTGTTTAATTAGAAAATATTTTAATTAAGGAAATGTGGTTTTAAGTGCTATTTTGAGTTCATCTGTCAAAGACTGGACAAAGGTTGATGTTTCTAATTATTCAAGTTGAATAAGCACACTGATTCACAGAGAATTGCAGGAGAAGAGTGCTGTGTAAACCTAGCTGACTGCTGATGGATACCATGGTAGGTGAATGTCACTCAGAAATGACACCTGAAATATTTGTCATGCTTAGAACTTGCATTTAATCATTGTATCAATGTTCCAGTATTAACCCTTCCAGAGTAAATTGTCTTTTTCATGGCATTAGCTAGTCAGAGAAGGTTCGTAACATTGCTTTGTAAGGTCAAGCCTACGCAAACTGAGGTTTCTAAGAACATCCTCAAATCCGGCAGTATTGTTAAGAGCAACAGGTCTGTGACAGCCCTAACTGTCACAGCTATCATGATAAGGGTCATTACCCACATTTCCTGTGTAGGGCAGTCCTCCTAATGTTTAAATTACTGGCACATCCCTTTCTGTGACAAGAAATAAAAGCAGCTGTAGAAAATGGTCTGGTGGGAGGTGACTGAGAATGATAATGGCCTTGACCTTTGACACAGGGAAATCTGAAAAGAAGAACATGCATGTGAATGGGTTCTTATGTGTCTAACTGTACACCACAGGATACATATCTTCCCTTCCTCACTTCCCACTTCTCTCAGAATTGTTACCCAGAGAAACTGTGGATGCTCCATCCCTGGTAGTGTTAAAGGACAGGTTGGATGGGGCATTGAGCAACCTGGTCTAGAGGGAAGTGCTTCTCCCAAACCATTCTGTGACTCTATGATTCTGTGAAAATACCCAGCTCTGTAAGTCAGACACAGAAATTTACAGAAGTAGTGGATTTCCATTTAATTTTCCAATCCCTAGTTAAAGTAATGGAGATTAGGGCATATGTATGTATTTTATGGATCTTGTCTGTGTCTTCTCAGATGTATTAAATGTGTGTCAGAAAGCACATTTGAAAAGACAAGTGTACTTATTTCTGCTAGTTATTTCCCTTGGTAATGATGTACCCAAAATTACATTTACTGGGTTCTATTAGAAAACTTATCCCTTTTCTTCATTTTTAGTCACAACAGAAAGCCCATAAAGAATGGTAATATCCCAAAATGGCAATTTTCCAAAGAGGCTAAACCAGAAGCTATTAGAGACCTTGCAAGATGCCTACTAACTGTAAACCAGCACATTATTTTTGCATAATACCCTACAGCTCCTGTTTGAAATGTGCTAGAACATCCACTCAGCTGAATAAGTTGAGCATAAGAACATAAATCTCACAGATTTCTGTGTAGCATGAACTTTTCTGTCAAGAAAAGAAGGTTAGACGCATGCCATGAAATACAATACTTCCACAAGTAGGAGCAGCTCTTTCAATAAGTCCACCTCACAGGGTAAGAAAAAGTAAAGTTTGCTACAGATTATTTTTTAAGGTAAATGCAGAATAGGAGGGTAGTTAAATTGGCAATAAGAAAAAAGTAGTTGTGATATGATAATGGTAATGATGATGTTGATGATGATGATGATGATAGTACAACTTAACAGAGATTATCATGTCCTTAAAATCATGGGTGAAATCACATGGTTACTTGGAGGACTTCCCAACCACTTTTCTTTTAAGTCAAATGAAAAAGACTAATATCCCAAAATGGTTAGAATAAATGCAAGAATGTGTCAGTGTTAGGGGGCATTGTGTTCTTAACATGAGGACGATCCCATTAACATTATCAGCCAGACAATGGACATCAGTTAGAAGGCATGGCAGGAATGATGTGTTGGAAACATCATGTGTTGTCAGTGATGTTACTGTTATTTATGTTCTTGCCATGATGCACTCCTCTTTCTAAAATTGGGGTCCTCTCTCTGTGTTTAAAGATAAGGTAAGGAAGCTTCCAAAAAAGCAGCTGTTGAATGCTCATAGGCTCAGAAAGTTCAGCCAAATGTTTACTGAGAAACATCACCTGCAACACAAGAGCAGAAAGCTTGTGAACTATAGTTGGAAGATAGTTGGGACGCACAACATACACTGCACTGAGAAGTACAAATTTGCTTGTTTTCCATGAGGTTGTGATCAGCCCTTTGATCATCAGTCCTCCCAACTGTGAAGGGAATGGACAGTCAAAGGCAGGGGATTAAAACCAGTCTTATTGGCCAGGTTTATCCTGTTCAGTACCCTGGAAGAGTAGATTTTGAACCTTTTTTTTTGTTATTGAGTCCTAAAACACCATTTCATAGAGATGTGGAATCCACATAGACATAGAAGGTATGAGCACATTGACTGACAACTTAATTTTTTGTTTTAGAAAACTCGGACCACAGCAGGACATACAAGAACAAAGAAACTCTTATCAGCTTGCTGCACATCATAGCCAAGCCCAGGCAGCATAGTCTGACCTCCCTGTTATAGAGGGAGGTAAAGAGGATGCTCCCTTTTCTCCAGAAAAATGCTTTCTCCCCTTAAAAATAAATAAATAAATAAATAAATAAATGGCAGGGACTCTCCTTCCCACTGAGAAGTGAGATGGCAGGTTTTATTTGGAAGTCCTTTCTCAGCTGCACAGCAAGTCGCCCACAGCCCTGTGACTTGCTTGTGCTGCAGCTGAGGTACTACTGCTCATCAGCAAGGCATTGCTTTGCAAATCAAATCCCACTGTAAGCTTTGACACCATACTGCAGATGTAGTAATAAGCAGATAACTATATTATCCAAGCTCTGTACATCCTACTGGAAAGCTACCTTTGGGAAAAGCTGTTCTAGTAGAGATCTATATTAAAGATGGGAGACTATAAAGAAGACACACAGTTACCTCTTGTTCCATAAATCACTGTGATAAAATTTAGAGATAGGCAAATGTGCCATATGTGTGTGCTAGGAAACTAAGAAACATCCAGTTTTCCGTGTTCTGTACCTTTACAGTTTCTATATCTGAAGCCATGTGAACAAGCATTCATTTCACTGTTTGGCTGTGCAAAATCATTAGCATGTAGAGAAAACAAACAGGGCTCTCTCTTGGAGACTTGACTCTTGCTTTTGACGTGTGTCTTTTCCTTTGTCTGGAAGAAGTTATTTGGGTATCAATAAGTGCTTTTTTGACCCTGCAAAGATGTATTGACAAGAATGAACATTCTTTCTGGAAAGTGAGTGTATTTTCCTTACATGTTAGCAATGACAAGGATGTGAAAGGAACATATAACATACAGAAGGAACACATCTGTAGCATGCATTAATCCCTTGAAATTCTGAGGCTATATTTTAGAGGCCATGCCAATGTATTCACTTTCACTGTGGCACAGGACTGTTCATTACCCACTCTATTACACAAACTGTAATAGTAGATTCCACTAATGCCCACTCTCTTATTTATTTATGTGACTTAAACTTTTATTCACAGGTGCCTCAGAAATACAGTGTTTCAATTCAGCAGCCCTATTTAGAGCTTGCATGTTTAATGCATGGAATTATCCAAGTCCTGTCTCTTCTCTGACTACTCTGAGAGTAGTCAGAATGCCCACCTAGGAAAGGTGAGATCTGAGGTCCAGCCACAGCAAAGGTAAATACTTAGTATGCAATAGTCACATTTAATACTCATATCTTAATAATTTAATTTTTAAAGGGGAAGTGAGAGGCTCTTCCATGTGCATCTTCTAGCAGCCAGGCTTCAGTATCTGCACAGTCCTTCTCTCTGACTCATACTAGAGGTAACCTCTTCCACAGCAGCAGATCAGCATTAGCAGGGTAAACTTTGAACTGGTTTATCCTGACTGCCTGGTGATGTGGACAAGAACTTATTGATAAACTAGACAGGGCCAGGGAGTCAGTCTTCCAAGGACCTTTTTCATGAGCAATTTGGATGTAGCACTCATCTTTGGAAAGGCTGGAGAGCGCAGCTGTGACTTCAGGAACTGTACTATGCCAGGTTTTGGACAATTTCATTTGTTAGTGAAGTTGCAGCCATGGCACCCTGGACTCGCTTATGGATTAGAGTGAGGTTCTGATCCTGTATGTCATCTTCTAGATGTCCTGTTGCATTCCTCACATCTTGGGATAATATTTTTGTGCCTTTCATCTGTGTTCTGTGAGCAGGGCTGCATAATGTGCAGATTCCTCTTGGGTTTCAAAGTCATAAAGTCATGAGTTGCCATAGTTGGGCTATGAGCCCTGGGAACTACATCCCTCCATACAACTTTACTTCCTTCAACCAGGTTTTTGATTCATTCCATTAGCTGCTAGCTATGACAAATCCTTCTTGTGGGATTCCAAATACACCCGTGGTTTGGCTGTGAACTCTGAATGCTCAGTGCAGGACTGAGGGTCTCCTGCCATGTGCAAGTGCTCTGGTAGATCAAGTAAGTGTGTGAACACAATGTATTGACATAAAAAATATGAAATATGTATAGCAGTGATGGAACTGCTTCTTGGTTTTCTTATGAAGAAACAGATGTACATGTAGCACAACAGATCCAGTCTGCACTTGGGGTGTGATACTAACACATAATTTCTTTCTACTTCACCTCTAACTGCATAATCTGCTGTATGTCATTCTGAATGATGTCATAATGAAAGATTTTTTCATTCTGGTAGACCATCCCCTTGCAGGGAGCAACTCTCTAGACTTTACACAGAGCAGGTTTGCTCTGTCATGTAGGCAGATAACAAAACACAAACCACAAGTAGAAAAAAAACCCCTTAACTTATTTAAAACTGAGCCAGACAATTAGTCTCACAGATGCATGCCAAAATTTTGATTGATGCTTAAAGCCCTGAGTTCACTGGTACAATGCTAGGGTGGCTGGATGAAATCTCATTTTCTTAACATCATGTCACATTACTCTATTGCACAATCTGTTGTTAAGATAACATTTCGTTTTGTTGGTTGCATTTTTTTTTAATAATGCTTCAGTTGCAAATGCTATTGATATATTAAAACACCATGGGGTCACAAAAAACACTGATACAAATAAACATAATCTAAACATCTATGAAGCACTCTTGAAGTTGGTACAAAATGGTCTGATCATAGCTGGTGTCATTACATGTGCAGCATTTTGGACAACTAACCAGGTAATGCTATCTAGCAGGCCAGCTGTGTGTGTCATCAAGAAGAAATGTTGACTTATCCTAATTAGCACTGCAGAAGAAAAACAAAAAGCAGAACCAGCATTTTTAATGGAACTGGCAGCCTTCTGGTGTGTACTCAACATTGTGTGAACTTTGACTTAAAAATTGTGTTATAAAAGTTTCCTGGTTATGGGGGAAATTAGGATTTATAGTTCATTTATACTTATGATTTATGATCCATAATTTCAAATATTAAAGAAATGAGAGTGTTTCTGAACTCTTAATCTTTTTAGCTGTTGGATTTGGACTTTTTTATATTACATAGTATTGATTGATGTTTTTTGCCTATTTGATGATTAACTCCTAAAATCAATTTGAAGCTAACTTATTGCAAACTGGTTTTGAAAGCAGATCAAAGAAGGATTTCTGAATGCTTTTATTCTATTTTCTGTCATGCTTGTGCAGTAATCTGAATAAAGAGGATTTCACAAGATGAGAGCGATTTAAAGTGAATCATTGGTAAGATACTACACAGTGTTCACATCTGATAGAAATAAGCTGATCTTGCATCTCAATTAGGGCTCTGAGGAAAGTGTATGTTTTCCTCATAGATTCTATGGGAAACAATAAAATGGAGACCACGTTTCACAGTAAGAAAGTGTGGTGCATCTAATTTGGTGTATTTTTTTTCTGCTTCTGAAGAATGGGAATTAAATAAAGTAGTGATAATTGCAAATAAAGATTCAGTAGGTACTACTAATGACATTACAAAATCTGAGAAGTGTAAGGGTTTTCCAGACAGAAATGCCTTGGCTGTACTTTTACAGATCCTTTTCCTAACGCAGTGCTCTCGCTGACATTGTAACTTCATTATGCATTGACACTCTTAATGAAATGTACCTACTGCACACAGAAATCACCACTTTGATGCTGAGCCCCACGGAATTGGTTTGAAAACCTGCCTCTGAGTGGCTTGAATAATCTTGAAAGAAAGTGGGGGTTTGTGCCCTGGTGTGCTTAAAAGGAGGCCAGCTGTCAGTCTAAACCTTAAGGCATGGGCTGTTCTAAGCCAGGAGTGTGGCAGAGGGTGATAAACCTGTGTTTGCATTTCAGATGACACTTCTATATAAAAGGAATACCT
This sequence comes from Xenops minutus, assembly GCA_035221455.1. Lineage (NCBI taxonomy): Eukaryota > Metazoa > Chordata > Aves > Passeriformes > Furnariidae > Xenops > Xenops minutus. The sequence continues at coordinate 101,946,767 of JAWWEE010000001.1, forward strand.
ACAAATAGTTTATGGAGCGTTAATGAGTGTTACCAGTGTGCTACAGACATAAATAGATAGATACATGCATCCCAACAGAAGGCAGTAGGTGGGGATGAGCTATTGTTTTAGACAGCCTGTTCACCTATAGTCTTGCTACAGCTGGCTACAGCAATTTATTAAAATGTCTATTAATGATGTAGATAGATGTAAGCTAAATTTATATGCTCCAGGTGACTGCAGCATTCCCTACAGAGATTTGGCTCTTTGTTTGGACCACTTCAATATGAGCTGGGAAAGTCAAGTCACCTGACGGAGATGCCAGGGCTGCTGCTGTAAAAGCAGAGGGCAAGAGCAGGTGGTCTACTGGAGAAATGGGCTGGAAGAGCCCAGATGCAAGAAAAAAAATGTCTTCCAGTGCCCTTATCTGCAATGAGACTGTGGAGGAGCACTGGCTTCTGGTCCCTGGAGCAGTGCAGTATTATAGCTAAAAAAATTTCATGGGCAATCCATGGAACTATGGCTGAAGGGACTTCAGTCAGCCCCTGCATCACTCTGGTACAGACATGTTCTTCCTCTCTCTAACCCAAGGGACCTGCAGTGTGGCACACCAGGAGAGACGCTCTATGCACTCACCACAAAACAGCTTCTGACTGTCTGCTCCTTTGTGGATAAGAGATATGGATGTGAGCTCCTTGAGGATAAGAATGAAACTGGGTCCAGTTTTTCTAGTGTATGCAAAGACACCTAACTTCACAGACCACTTGCAAAAGGCAAGCAGAGTGAAGTCATACTCAGTTTCCATTTGCTTTGGGACACATTTTGAGTCAGGGCTTGCTGTCCTCATCTCTGTACCTTCACACTCGACAAGACTGGGCTTTCAAAGTATTTTCAGACACATCTTAAAGAGGAGCAGGATACAACATTCCCTGACTACTGGGCTGCTCTGGCTCCTCATCCTGTAGTGTCCAGAGTATGAGGTCAGCAGTTAGTGCTGCTTGGCATGAAATTGCCTCCCTAGATTAAAACCAGTTTTATTGGTCTCAAAGTGTACTTATTTCCCGCATGTTATAGGGTAGGCCTGCTAGCT
>JAWWEE010000001.1:101951718-102016808 GCA_035221455.1 Xenops minutus
TTTTAGCCACCAACGTGCTTGTAGCAAGCGTGGGTAGAGCCCTTGTAAATCTTCGTTCGCGAAGCCTAGCCATGATGTTATATAATTACAATGAAAGTTCAAACTACTTTTGTTCAGAGTCTATTGTCATCATAAAGTAAGTTTGATCTGTAAATAATTTATGAACCACTGTATGAAAGTTGTTCCAAATTGCAGTATGGCTGGAGCAATTTGCTCCATGAGTTCAGAACTGGGTGTCCATGAAGGCTACAAAGTGTTACTAGATCTAGCAGCAGAACTATCCTTTTCTGTGTTTTCAGTATTCACCTAGTCCAGCTTGCAATCTCTACTTTTAGAGCTATAGTAAAAGTGTCATCTGCAGTGTGAGGACATACTTTAAAGCCTTGTAAAAATCCTGTTTTCAGAAATGAGAAATCCAAAAATAGAAGGACCTAAAAGGGACAAGACTGAGAATACAAAGTGTGATGAGAACTCACACACATTCAAACTGAAAAACATCTTTGTTCCTATTTCTGTAGCATGAAATATGTCTGGTTAATATGTGCTCAGTTTGTGTTTCCCCCCCATCAAGAGGACTCCAGGATCAGGATTTTGTATTGACAGGGTCATCCCTGAGTCACCCACAAAAGGCAAGAGATATAACATATTCCTAGTTTGCAACTAGGAAAATCCTGTAGGATTGGTAAATTACTTTGTAAAAGCCCTAACTTGCTGTGGAAGATAGGAGGGTAACAAAGACGCTTAACCTATGTTGTCTAAAATATTTTGCCAAATATATAAACGTTGCACCACTTCACTTTGGCACCTGTAACAAGTAGTCCTGAATATGCCATGAATGCCTGCCTTTGTTGCTTGGAGTAGAGGCAACTCTGGAAAAAAACACTGCATAAACTGTGTTCCAAATCATGAAAATATAAAGGCACAAAAGTAAGCCCTGCTCCTTACAAATCTTCTCTGTAGGAAAATTATTTTGGTTGATAGCTAGAAGAATACATATGTAAATGATGCCACATTTTTGACAGTGCTGCCTCCTGCTAAATCAGTATTTCTGTTGGGTAACACCCTTTCTTCTTCACACTCAGACTAGAAACATGTAAAATCTTGCTGCTTGACTTTCATTCAGATACACTACATAAAAAACCCTGCCTATTTCTGTGGTAATTTCAGAAGGCACTTCTAGAGCTCACAGTTCTCAAGGGAACTAAGTCACACAAAACCTGGTTTGTGGCAGTGAATTCCATTCCTCCTTTGCATATATGGTAACAGATTTGGGGAGCCATCCCAGCACCCAGAGCAGAAGGTAGGTTGTGTGGCTCCCAGCACTACCTGGCAATAATTCTTGATTGTGTGTCAAGAAAGTTTTGAGCCAAAGGTCTTTACTGCTACACCAAACATTGGCAACCTGTATTCAAACACTTTATGGAGAGCTACTGTTAAACCCATGCTGAACACGAGGTGGGCAAATGGCTGTGTCAGGTTGTACTCTCACCCCTGTTGTGACTCTAGCTCAGATGAGCACATCAGACTTAGCTTAAGGGAGTGTTCTGGAGGGGTGGTAGTCGGGAAGCTGCAGTGATTTGGGAACTACAAAGCACATCCTGAGCAAACACTTTGGGCTGTTAGACCATGCTGGTGTCTATAGAGCAGCACTGATGGCTTTAGCTGACTGTGTCTAGTTAATTATTAGCTCTGTTTGCAATCCCTGTGGTAGCAGAGCTGACTACTGAACAGACATATCTTAGGCAACACAGTTTAGCTTTTACACAGTGAAAGTGGCAGTTTACTGGAGACCCTTCTGTCAGCAAACTCAAGCCAAGTAAACCTAGAAACTTTTCCAAGCCAGCCTATTTTGTCTTTCTATTATTGAATAAACTCTAATAGTGTTATCATGGCAAGGAAAATACAACCATTTGCTTTCAAAGAAAGTGATGAAATCAAATCTACATGAGTCACTAGAGAGGTGGACAATTGTGTCTGAAAACAAATATTAGCCCTTTGTATTGAAAGGCAGGTGGTTGTTACCAGGAATTTACAAAAGACATCTTCTTTCCTGTCAGTATAACTTCCCTTTCTTCTCTTCTGAGCTGCACTGTTGGCTAGAGCTGAAAATGAGCAGTTGTCAGTGACAGATTTAAATTACTATTCTTTCTGTATTGACATTGAACACTTTTGACATGATGGATTAAGTCATCAGTGCTGTTCCTCTGATCAAAATAAACTCAACTGCAAGAAAGTCTGTGTATCTTTGTTTCTGTGTTACCCACTCAAGGCCCAGCTCACACTGTTTACTCATGTCTATTTAAAACACAGAAAATCACACCCTTCTTAGCTGAAGGCATGTCTGCCTTCCTGCAGTCTGCACCACACTTTATACAAGGAAACTGAGCTTCCATACAATTGCAAGTTATTCGGAGTCAGCTACAGAAGACAGAAGAGCACTCTGGAGCTCATGGGAGTCAGGTATGCTTCCACTATTGCTATGCCTAGCAAGAAGCCTGCCTAGCAAGAAGCCTGCCTAGCAAGCACTGCTGCATTCCTTGTTTGCTTCCTGGGTTACCTTGCCTGTGGGAGCACATACCACTACCTCACTGGTTGGCTTGGCTTCGACAAGTTGTAAGATTAAAAGACTCTGGCCACTGGTACACCCAAGGATGCAAAAGGAAACTCAGAAGCACGCACTCCTATGAAGTTTTCTAACTAGTTTTCAGACTTCATTTTACTGGTTTACAACAGAAAACTTATAAAACTGTCACAAGTGTTGAGGATTAGCTTTGCCAAGTGAAGGAGTGTATAAATGGCATGTTCTTTAACCCCCACAACTTCATATTAGTTACGATGCACTTGACCAAAATGACTTTATGACTCTTATTTCATTGATTCTCTTCTTTCAGACAGCACTGCTAGATATAGAACCATTTCATTCTGCAACAATTCCAGCTATAGGTAAACTTTGAAACTATTTCCAAATGTATGAAGGTCCAGAAGGTAGTAGTTAGCATTCATGAAGGCAAAATCACTCCTGACCAACCTGATAATTGTTGATGACAACCTGACTAGCCTGATGAACAGGAGGAGAGCAGTGGATGCTGTTTATCTTGATTTTAGCAAGGCTTTCAACAATGTTTCCTATACCATTCTCACAGTATTAACTAAGTACAGACTAGATACATAGATAAGTGAGGTGGACTGAAACTGGCTGAACTGCTGGGCTTGGAGATTTGTGATCAGCCACACGAAGTCCAAGCAGTGACCAATCACTGTTGGTGACTCCTAGGGGTCAGCATCAGGGCAAATACTGTGTAGTAACTTCATTAATGCCCTAGATGAAGTGACAGAGTGCATGTCACAAAGTTTGCAGATAATGAAAATCAGGGAGGAGTGATCATTGCACAAGACGGTTTTGCTGCCATTCAGTCTGGAAAGCTGGCTAGCGAGGAATATCACGAAGTTCAACAAAAGCAAATGCCAGCAAATACCCCAGGCACCAGTATATGCTGAGGGCTAATCAGCTGCAGTGTAGCTTTCCAGAAAAAGGCTCTGGGATCCTGGTGGAGATCATGGTTGACCACAAGCCAGCCATGCACATGTGCAAGAATTTTGCTGTAAAGAGCTACACATCCCAGGAATCTTCCTGGGCTCTGCTCAGTTTGCCAGAAGAGAGGTAGTCCACTATGCCAAACATATCCCGCCTAGTGCAATGTATCTTATGGTACTCATGATCAGTATTTCCTTGAATTGTCCTCTAGTAGAACTGTTTTAGGTAAGAGTAAATATCTAATATAAAGCTTTCTAAAAACAAATGTGAATGCAGTTTTGCCAAGGAACTTTCTTCCTTCACTGCTAATATATGATCGTCGGATTAATGTCATCAGTTGTTTTGTGTGTAAGTGACAATCCTTAGTTCCTTCCAAAACACCCCTTTTTATATGAGACACTGTAAGACATGTATAAGGTGTGTCTTAAATTTTTCCAGTTCCCAAATTTCTGTTTCTTCTACTTCACAAACTTTTCTATGGAAAATTAGGAACAAGCATTCTGTGGCCTTTTAGGAAAAAAAAAATCTGATACTTGGTGGTCTCTTACAGAAGTGCAATAAGATAGAAATACACTCTCCCAGCAACCTTGACAAACAGTAGCATTTCTGCTAAAAGAGGTTGACAATAGCTTTAGCTAAGAGCTGTAAGAATCAGTGGGTAGGAGAATTTGGCTTGGACTTTAAGAGAACTAAATCTATGTCATGAGTATTGAGCCTAAGCTGTCATTTTAGTAACTGAGAGTAATTCAAATACAGCCATGCAGAGGTGATTGGGCATTAAGCCACTCCACTCCCTGAGCTTCTTGTTGCCTCATCAGAAAGATATGAGTGTCCATTACTATCATACCTACCTTCCAGTGAAACCCTGGAACATCTTCAGAGGCTTTGGATATCTATGACTGAGCAGCTCTCTTGCTTCCTGGGTGTGGAATGTGAGAGGAATCACAAGTTAAACAAGGCCTGATGCCATGAGAGATGTCCTCAGGTGTCTGCATAGGCTGGCAGACTTGTCACAGGACCTAGGAAGATCCATTCTTCCCTGGAAGGGCAGGTGTAGCTCAGCTGGGGTACTCTAGAGCATCTCAAATACATATGTAGGCCTCTGGATCCCACTCCCAATATTATTCTCAAACAGAAAGTGATATTGGCAAGTGTTGGTTATACAATGAAATTTATCTTTCTTTTTCTCTGCTGCAATCCTTCAGCTAGTGGTGTCTCTACAGGTAATATCTGCATGAACATGCGTCATCCTCCAGGGCATCTTCAAAGTATTTCTTTGGCTCTTCTCTTATGTCACTTACTTTCAGGTAGCTTTCTCTGTTCTCCACCAGCTGTCTGGAGACCTTTTGGGAAATCGAAGAGGGAACAGAGAGCAGAGCAAAGTTGTGTGTTTATGGTATAAATCACTATGAATTGCAACACACACTTTGGAACTGCAGGAAGGCCTGCTGCTTGCTCACAAGTGCCTCATGACTGAGCACACAGATAATGAGTGTCACTGTGCTGCCAGCCACTCAGATGGAAAATGGGACTTAGTGTGGAAGGAAAAAGAATTTAAAAAATAATTGTAAAAAAGAGGTCTGTGTGGGGAGCACAGATGCAGAGCCTTGCTCTGATAGGCAGGGTGCTTCCCTACAGCCTCCGCTGCCACACTGTGGTTCAATCAAGTCATTCTCCTCAAAGTGGTGGAGATCTGTTTCTTGGGGGTTTTTGTCAGTTGTGCGTATTTGGAGAAGACTCATGCAAGTGAGGTGTTGTTTTGTAGAGTAGGCAGAAAATCCAATAAATAAACATCTCAAAGTGCAAACTATGAATGTAGAAATTAGTGACCTCATGTTTTACCTCTTCCCTTCTAGCTCTCTCTCTCTTGCAATGTATGATTTGCTACCTTTTATTTTCACTTTCATGCTTCTTGTTCTAACCTAACAAAATGAAAGCATCAGGTACCTTTTAGTTACTTAAGTAGGATCTAAAGCTGCCTTTTAAAGAAAAAGACCCTAAATTTGGTCAAAATTACTATACTGATGATACTTAAATCTATAAAAGTGCCATCTGTGGTAATTTAGTCTGTGCTTTGACACTGCACTTCGGTTTGCACCACCAAATGTAAAATGTAATTAAATAGTTTTCCTTCTTCTTTGATTCTTCTTTTAACTAAATCTTGCTTTTAATTTAAATTCATTTTGCATTGACATCTCAAAGTGGAAGATGGACACCAATTTTAGTACTACAGCTATAATTTACTCTGGATGCTGTTGCAGCCTCCATATCAGAAACTTGGTTTACAGAAAATACCTCAGGGCTTTACATCTGCTGTGCAGATGGGTGGCACACTCCATGCCTGTGCAAGAGTTACTGACACCCATAAGACTCTGCATAGTGCAGAAGATGTGCATTCACAACACTGCTTGGAAAACCAGTAGCAAACACAGGTCTTGCTCTTTGGCATAAGAACAATAAGATTTTGTTGGTTTTTTTTTTTTCTTTTTGCAGTTCACGGTTTGTATTACTTCAAACTTTTCGTATAAGCTGTACTCAAATCCTCTGGGAAAAAACTCGTTCACAACTCAAATAAAGGAATTTTTCTCTGGGGACTCTGCTCAAGATATGGTAGAACTGAGGAAAAAAATGCATTGATATTTAACCTCTGGAGCCACTCAGTGTTATTGCTGACCTTATCTCTTGCAGATTTGTGCTGTGCAAAACCCTACTGACTACTTTTGTTCTTTGTTGGCAAAAAACCAGAAATGCTGCATAGGTTTTTTACTTCCCTGTCATTTGTCATCTCCCGCCTCCTTTCCACCCCCTGAAATCCATCCTTTCCCTATCTGTCCAAACCAGTAACATGCCTATTCATCTCCTTTCTCAAGGGCACTAGATTTTTAAATCAGCTTTTTTCTGCCTTCCTCTAGACCTGAACAAAAATGAATGGTTTAATTTAAGGGGGAAAAAAATCTGCATTCATTTGGTTCCACATTTAAATGAACAAAATATGTACAGATGAAAAAAAACCACAGAAGTGGTATGTTAGGCAGGCAGAGCCCTCCTAGCAACATAGCCACCTTCTCAGGAAAAGCCTGTACCTGCTTGGCAGCATTAGATGCTCATCCCACACTAACAGAGTTGTTGATTTGCTGGAAACCAGGTGGAGTTAGGGGTTTTGTATGTGGCTACAATTCTTTGTCTTCTATTGTTTTAGTCTTTCCAAACTGGAGAGCCTAAGCAGATTGGTTCTTTTACCTTAAGTTAAATGGGATGAATATAAGCCACACATTAGACAGATGGTTTGGGAAAGAGGTCAGTCTGTTGTGTATTTGAGCAGAGCCTAACAATTTACTTAAGTCCTGTGCAAGACTGGATAGAGGTTTTCAAGTGCTGTGTTAGCAGAGATTACAGGAATACACACAAAGCTGACATAAATATACCACATTTAGGTTTTGAGATCTCTTCTGGGGTATATAAGGCAGAATGCCTAAGAATATTCATCTGTGACAATTTCAAAATGTTTTACACAACTGAAATGTGAGATGATCATCCTAACCTCTCATTACATGCTCTTCTTTCCACACCCACGAGCATATTACACTCCCCACATATGTCTAAATCACACTACTTTGAATAGATTTGTGATTTATGTGTAATGTGATGTATATACACAAACAATGTAATCTTTCCTTTCAGTAAGTTTTCAAAACAAGTCGCTTATACTGGAAGCTCAGACTTGCTTTTAATATACTGATCTGCACAAGCACTTCTGCTAACAGAAGCTAAGCTGCAGATTTAGGTTTATTTTCACATTTATCAGGTACATTTTATAAAGCTCTCTTCAGGAACTCTCTACAAATGCATCTGCTTTCCCTAAGAAATAACAACTAATTGGATGTCTATAAAAAAGTCTTTGAATGGACCTGAAACCACAGTGACATGAACCCTGACTGTAAGCATTTAATTGCAAAATAACATGACAAATGCCCTGTCCAAGACTGCCTGCCAGTAAGGTTTTAAACAAGGCAGATCTGCATCTAATTTTTTCCTGGTACTGCAAATCAATGGTTCCTTCACTCAAGACCTGAGTACACTTTTATTTCCACACAAAGTTGGAGTTAAAATGCTATAATGAGGTTGTTGGAGAGAGTCCTGGAGACTTCAATAAATTTAGGGTCAAGTCTCTTACCCCAGACCAACAAAGCATTTCTAGGACGCATTTCATATGTTCAGATACATATTGTACTTTAAAAGATTTATTAGATTAAGGTTTCCAAAAGCTATTCTATGATTCAGACTTATTTATGTTACGCTAGCACCTTAGAATTCTTATAAAGATACAGGTTTCGACTGATCCAAACTCTACACATACAGAACAAAAAGTCCTCACTGAATGAAAATCAAAGGCCAAGAACATATCCCACAGAACAAACCCATTGACAACTGAATTCTTTGCTCTGTAATATTTTTGCCTAAGCACCTAAAGGATCTTGTTTCACTCTGTAAGAGAAGACTCCCTGGAATTCTGGAAAACTAGATAACATCTGTAACCCTGAGACAATTCTTTCATATGTTCATACACCTTCAAGTGAACTCATGAAAATGGCTGCCTGTCCACAGTGGGAAAGTGATGGATTTCATTAAAAGTCAACCAAAGAAAATTTAACTGTTATATGTTTACATAGGCAATCCATAAAAAACAACAAAACAGAAGAGGTAATAGACCCTAAGTCTCCCTGCAATTTGATTACTCTTAGTTACTGGTAATTTGAGCTTTGTTTCATTTTTTTCCAGTAGTTCTGTGGCATCAGACAACACAGAAAATGGGGGCCAAGCACAAAGACATCTCTGCACAGGTCAAGAAGTAAAATCACTTAAGTAGAAGAGACATGCCTCACTTATGTGTTCAGTTGTTAAACTCAAAATGGAGAATCTCAGCTTTGTGTTCAGCTGTGACCTGGAAAGCTGAAATCACCCTAAATCCATAAGCATGGAAAGATGTGTTAGGTGAGATACATTGTTCAGTGCATTCATGGGGTGCTTGGTAGTGTATCAAAGAAGACATGAGAACACACATTTAGGTCACTCCTACTGTTGCCAAATTGACCATAAGCAGTAGCTTCCTAAATTGTTTTTCACTGATGGTTTTACACATATCAATGCGCCCAAACAGTCTTAGGGCAAAACCAAAATGGTGAGACTCTACAAAAAGGATATTCTTCAGCCAAGACATTCATTCTCACATTGGTACACAAATATTCCTGATCAGCTTCTCCTTCAGGGATTTGAACATGCACTGTGATCTATGCATCTGGCTTTGCTAAACCAGCAGTGAAGTTTTTATCAGCCCATTCTAGTCATTATTGCCCCATTCTCCCCTTCCAAGGGATTTCAAGTATTTTATATGAAATTGCTATTAGATCAGACAATGTAAATTGCCTTCCATTTTCTTTTCTTCTCCAGGTGTCCTTTGCACTAATCCCATATGGGTTTTTTTTAAAGAAGGTGCAGTTCACAGAGAGCTTCCTCCAGCAGAAGGCCAGACAACAAGGAGACACACAGGGCTTGACTGTAATGAGGTGTGTACAACTGAGGGATATTGCACTGAATGTACAATAGCAAACACTAACAATCTGTCCTTGGTGGAATAAAATAAAATGCAATAAGTTTGACTGGAGGAATTCAGAGATTCATCATGCTTAGGCCATGATGTATCCCAGTGCTTAAGACATGAAAAAATACTTTAAAACCTCTGTAGCAGAAGAGGAATTCTACCCATGCTGCTCAGAAATGCTGGATAAAATTTCTGCTGCATTATGAAACAAAAATGAGAGGAATGTGACCCTATCATTATTCTGTGTATGAGATTCTGTTGCCTCCACGTAAGTTTCTGGTGCTAAATCAAACGCCCAGGGTTATTCTACATCCACCAGAAAAGTCCAAGTCTCCCAGAGATCCTTTGTTGAATTTAGTCCCATGTGGATGTCTCAGATACCACCAGTCATATAAAATGGCACTCGGGCATGTACTGAAATGATTGTCAGGAAGCTGTTATGGATGGGAAGGTTAAATATAAGGTACAGCCTTATTCCTTTCAATGAAAAATGTTGGGTGTTTTTCCAGAGGCTCACTTCTTTCACTTTCTTATGTTAACTTTTAAGGACAGAGGACTTAATTCTGAGTACATTAAAGCAGGTGTGATGAGAAATAATTTCACTGTGTTGAATTTTGTTTCACTTATATCAAAGTCAACATTTCTTCTGAAGGTCTTGCTGTTGGGTCCACATTCAATTGAACACATGTAGCTTTTGAAATATAGAGGAGCTGAATAAGCCTTTTAAGCAAATCCAGAAATTACTGAAAGGGTCATTAGACCATATCAGTACTCAAAATTTCTTTTTGAGTGTGTGGAGAAATTCTAAATTACTAAAATTAATGCAAGATGTTCACAGGCTTCTCTAGTCACAGCATAACGAGTCATATACTTGCAGCAACTTGGTTGGTGTGTCTAACGGCCCTTCATTACTGTGGCACAGTTATTAAATATAATTGTAACAAGACCTACGGATTGGCACCAGTGTTTGCTACAGATAAGAGTTTCAGCTGATCAGTTAGATATGCTTCAAAGAGGATAATTCCTGCCCTAGGGTTACTCTAATCTCCATATTTTTGTGTGTATATGAAATATGTCATAACTGTCTTCTTCCTTCTACTGTGTGAAATGTGTAAGTCATTTCAGTTTAAAGTAGACTTTACATGTATATGGCACCAGATTTAAATGTTTCTGAAATTCCATAGCATTAAAAGGAAATATGTTCTTATCAATCAATTAGCCATTGAGCTGGATTCTCACTTTCTTCACCACTTTTTGAAGGGTAAATTAGCCCATTGACAAGTGGCTGGAGAAAGGCATGGGCATTACTGCCTGATATATTTTATACATGGCAACTGTAAGTGCTAACCAGATGAAGGGAGGATATAAGAGCAACCTGTGACAGCTCCTATTGGGGAGGAGCAGCACAGACTAAGACGACTGAAAAGGGGCTGGTTCAAACCTTCTCATCAGCAAAGCTGATATGGGGATAAATTAATCACTTGATTTTGACCCAGTGCCAAACACCATTCATCTCTGCTGTTCTGGGAGCACTTGAAACTCTGAGATGGACAGACATGGTCAAGCTCTGCTACTCTTTGCCCTTGTCACCTTGTCCTGCACTGGACACAGGTACTGAACCCCAGTAACAGATGTGAGGACCTCCAAGCTGCAGAGAAAATAGGAGAGGTAAGTGAGCCAGACTGAAGTCTTTCTCTTTCCTAGGACTTCCAGGGCACCCACGCAGCCTCTCCCTCCATGCTGGGAGCAGAGGGTGTGTGGCTGAGCAGCTGGGAGCTGCACTGGGGTTGCACTGCACGTTAGCAATGACACACATCGGCTTCATCTACAGGGAGTGCCTCTCAGGGGAAAGTATGGGGAACCAGCTCTGCTGGTGCTGGGGGGAGGAGATCGTCTGGGCATAGGGGCACACTGAGTGGCAAGACATGCAGAAGCACCTCCTGTTCCCACACATTCTTGTCATAGCCAGACCTGAGTGTGAATATGGAAGGAAGAAAATGCCCAGCAGATTTTGGCAAAAGATTTAGATACCCAGAAGGAAAGTGATGTGGATGTTGAAACTCACTATGGACTGAAATATAGAGTTCAGGAAAGAGAGATGGAAGACCGCAGTCCTATTAACTGATAATAAAACCTACCCAAAGGATAAAAGCAGTGTTTGCAAAATATGAGGTGCTGTGATTTTATTTGATGTGAGGCAAAGGAAGGAGGGACAAGAACAAAGTCTTTACAAGCATTTAGGCATTAAACTTGTGATGGTTAAGATCTGAAAGTGGAGCTGCAGCTTGTTTGGTACTAATGACACACAGTTAAATACCAAAATGCAATTGTCTCACTGAGATGCCTTCTTGTGTTACATCCTAAATGTGCAAGTCTTTCTCCATTGCACAATGGAGAAATGAGAAGCATACACTGGTTTTAAGACTGGTGCTTTGTTGACAGTATAGCCTTAGAGAAAGCTCTAAAAATAGGTGCAGAGAAATTTACTTTCCCTGTGTGTAATAAGTCACTATGGTAACTTGTTACTGACTTACTGCAGAAGTTCTCTGTTGTAGGAAAGCCAACAACCTCACATTTATTTGTTGTTACCCATATAAAAAGTATTCTTGAGACTGAGTCTGTCTAACATATTAGCTAGTTTTTACCAATGCAAAGCCCATTATTCTGTGCATCTCCAGCACTTCAGATACAGTAAACAACAAAAATAAAAAAAACAAACCAAACAAATACCAAAACCAAATACAAACAAACAAAATAGTGTTTATGGGTTTATTCATTATACAGGTTTAGCAGGTGTTTTCTTTCATGATCATGCATCAGGGTGCTGCATTTGACTGTATACAGCTACTGTGGGCTGCTGCAGATGTGAACGTGAGTTTCAGAAAAACAGAACATCTTTTAGGGAACCATCTGAACTATCTTTCCTTGGACAGTTAATAAGATGAATATATGGAAATAGAAAAATTTTAAGAGTGGAACTAATTTTGTATCAAGCATCAAACTAAAAACTCACATTTGGGACTTTGCTCTGCTAGGTGCTTTCCTCTGTAGCATCTCTCTGGAGAATTTAATGCAACACATATGCATATATGTTAGCAGCTTAGATTTTCAAGAAGTTTTTTGCCATTCTTCCATGAGGCAGTTGGCTCGGGGGGATCATCTCATTATGGCACCACATGACTGACAAGAGATAAATATGTTTTTTTTTCTCATGAAACTGATTTTTTATTGCCTTTTTCCCATATATCTAAAATAAAAGTGAGTTGACTGGAAAGTGTATGTCTGCTAATTGCCTCTCAATATGTCATCTGCTTTCTCAGAGCAAAACAAATATGTTTATTTTTAGTGAGAAATATGAATATAGTACCATAATGGTGTCAGAAAGTGGGACATGGGTTTAGGGAGAATTCCAAGTCTTTCAGAAATGTCATAAAATTCAGGCTTCATTCAGTCTTCTGTTGGGTCTGAGTACACAAAATTATCTTTAAAACTTAGAGCAGATATGGAAGAGAAATTGAGAACCCTTGAACATGGGCTTTCTAACTTATATTTGACGTCCCTTTCTTTGTTTGAGGCAATCTCCTGGTTGTACAGTAGAGAGCTAAAATCAACTTAGTTTATGTGAACATATTTGTATCCCACACGGATGCTACCTCAGCTCCCAGATGCAGCACAGCAAAAGGACTTGGGTGGGCTCTACCTAATGGGTTCATACAGCTTCTAGCTGCAGAGCTGCATCACTCAGTGCTACCTTGGAGATTCCTCATGATGGTCTCAGCCTTGTTCATTTGAGTGGAGAACCAAGTCCAGACTTTGGGAGCTTCCTAGAAGAAGCTGCACCTTTTCTCCTTCCATACAGCAAAGAAGTTTCAATTCACAAATATTACAAGGGGAAAACAAACAAACAAACAAACAAACAAACCCCACAAAACCAAACCTCCCAGAAAACAAACAACAAAACCCAAACCCAAGAGTTCTCTGTCAGCTAGCTCAGTATTTGTTCTGACTAGTACAGAAACTCTCCTTGTTCAAGCTGAGGTTTAAGTCCATTTCCATACTTCGTTTTATCTATTCAATGCCTTTGTTTCCAAAGCTGGCCAATGATGTCCCTGCAGCTTCACTGTTCAATTGCTTTTAGGGTCCTTATGTGCGTCTGCATAAGTATTTCAAGGGCATTCACTTGCAACAGAAACTAATGGAATCATTTGTCTGCTACATTACACATCAATAAATGCTGGAAAAAAACAGTTTAACATTATTTTGGCTGACCCTTAAATGCAGAGACTGACTCTACTTTATAAGAGATGAAAAGTGAATTATCTGAAATAAATTACTTGCAGGAAAAGGTTTGGAACAGATCAGACCACTTGTGGCAGTTTTCATCCTGAGGAATGTCTGTCAGTTTTCTTACAGATGATGTGCTTTTAGAAAGCAAAAAATATTTGGCACTAAGTCTCAAGTTACAAGTTCTGAGTTGAAAAAGCATCCAATAGCAGAAAAAAACATTGAAACAAAACCTGGGAATTAATTGCAGCAAGAAAAGCAGACTATAGACATAAGGCCTCCTCTCCTCCCAATGTGTTACAAATTACAGTAATGGGAGACTATAGGCACAGTTGTGGAAGAGGTTGTATTTGCATTCTCTGTTTGCGCAGAACTGGCAGAGTAGAGTTTAATCCAAGGTATATACTCATAGGTTGCATCTGGACTCATCTTCTAGGAAGCCCTATAGGATCCTAGTCCTCTGATTTTCCAGGTCAAGTAACTGGCAGGGTTCATTTTAACACTTCTAACCTGTTTGCCAGGAGTTCTTTTTCCTGGAAATGTAGGTGTGAGGAGGAGAGGATTGGAGAACAAAGATGAACACATGATATGGGATCCAGGTGAGCCCTGGACACATCTTTGCACCATGGATTGAACCTAATGTACACACAGCTGGTACAGATATACAGACATCCACTGAATATGGAGCTAAAACAGAGTTTCTGAGACTAGTAATGAATGGGCATGAAAAGCAAAAATTTCAGAAGTAAACAAAAAGCTATTCTGGAATTTCAGGAAGTGCCAATCCATGGAAGAGGACAGAAGTTCAGGCTGGCACTTTGGCAGGGTTTGTGAATTGTATCAAGGAATAGGATACGGGTAGGACACATGTATTGCTATAGCAGCATAAGGCAAGTAAATCCCTTGTGCCAGACTTGAAATTTACAGCCCCTGTATACTGAAGGCCAGTGGCAAGCTTCATATGCCTTGTTGGAAGGAGTAGAGAGAAATATGGCTTGGAAGAAGCTTCCATGGCATAGGTTCAAATCTCTATTTACAGAGTAATTCTCAGTGACGCAATGTCAAATACAGCACAGCAGTGGTCTATCTTGGCCTGTGCTGGATCTGGTATTTTTTAATATTTTGACTAATGGACTGAATGATGAAAGATAATATACATATGAAATCTACAGATAGCACCAATTCGTGAGGGAAGTACATGCAGGGAAGGGCAGGACAGACAGTAATTTTGTTCTATATCTCAGGAGTCACCACATGAGCAATCCCTCATCATTTAGAGCTGTTATCATACGTGTGTTGTCATATGTGTATGGAGACTCTGAGGCAGGTTTCATTCCCTCACTACAGCAGTGGCAGTAGTCACTAGAGCTTCTGGGACCTGATGGGGTCATAACTGCTATAGCCACTTGTATCCTGGTAAGACACAGGGATTTGTGAGGCAAAGGGTGTAGAGACAGCATGTGCACTTGAGGTCATCAATAAAGACTTAGTCATCTGAAAGAGATTTAGCAACATACAGTGTGGAAATAAATCACAAACTGAGATGGGCATATGAAGGCTACAAACTCAGATATGACCTGCAAGGACTTCCACAGCACTTCTTTTATTTCCTTTATTGTTTAATTCATGAAATTTTGCTGCGATTCACTTCAAGAACAATGGAGAAAGGGCTGCCTGTGTGAGTTCTCTCTTATTTTTATGTCTTCTGGAAATGTCTAGAAAGCAATGAAATTGATACTTTAATATGCATGGAAATTTATGAAAACAACAGGATTTCATTTCCTAATATAATTGCTGAATTGATTTGCGTATGCAGTGAACTGCTCTGATTTTCTTAGTGGCAATAATAAAGTAGTGTCTGCAGTAATTTAGCAGGTGTTCACAGCTATTCTGAGTGGATGTAAAAGGTTACCACTTTGATTTAAAAGGTTCATTCAAACTCTTCTTTCACTTTGCAGAAGTCTAATGGAAGATGAAAGGTTCAAGGTAATGAGAACAAAGCCCATTTGAATCCAGGATATAATTTTTTTCCAGAAAGTCTGAGGGTTTTTTTCACTTCTTTAGGACATTCTGATAAGAGCTGCTTTATTTTATTTTTTTTTAACATAATACCTAACTCTGCCTATCTTGAAAATGAAGTTTGCGTTTATAGCTTTAATATTTTTCAACTATATTTTAGATAAGTCTTATTTTTGTTTAAGAGACAAAATACATTAACTTCAGCATGAGACAGTTGCTGTCCCCCATTCTTCCCTTCCCCTTTTTAAACAATTCTAAATGAAGAGCTATGCCAGATTGATAAATATAGGTGAATGAAGCCGTTAAACTCCACATTTATTGCTAGATTAAGACATACTTGTCTTGCATGCTTTGCAACTTGAAGCTGAAGGCACCATTTATGATAATACAGTGGGTCATACTGAAGGTGAACGAGAGGGGAAGTTAGTTACTGACACCACTCCACAGACTTTTCTGGGGTTTCTCTCTGATGAACAGTTAAAATCCTTGTGGTAAGAGCTGTGTGAAATGCTCCTGGCAAGCCTCACCTTTCAGTTAAAGGTTTTTGTGACTTCTTAAAATTTTAGCCCATGGTTATCAAAGCAGAGAGGACTCCTCACACAGGTGATAGGCAGGAAATCTTCCAACAGGCTTCTCCCTCATCACAGCAGAAGCATGAGCTATTTTATCTGTATTTCCATTCCTGGAGGATAGAAAATGGGAAATACCATCAGAGAAGTGTGTGATATGAGTTAGAAACTAAAAAAGCAGAACACCAATTACTAACAAATCCTTGGAGGTATGGGTTTCTTTAGGAAATGAAAGATTTTGGTTAAGAACATAGCCAGTACTTAAGATTCCCCCAGTTGGTTCCTGGGCCTGCTAAAGGCTTATTGTATAACACTGGAAGAAACTCACAGGTTCAGACTGTATTTAGTTTCCTTATTTCTCATTCATTACGAGCACCTGAATTTCAAAGGAGCCTTTGGAAGGAGCATTTACTCTTTGTGCTTAATTTTCTACATCTATCAGATTGAGAGCAGCTAATCCTGCCTGCTTTCACAGGAATGTTGTGCAGCTGACAGCTTCCATTTCCATGAAGTGCTCAGATATGACAAGGAGAGTTATTACAGGTAGGCAGAGAAAAAACACCAGAGTCACTTCGATCCATCAGCTTCTAAGTATGTCCCAGAGATCTTACTGCTGTGTACATTAAAGCTTTGGAAGTAAAATCTCCCTTTGTTTGCTGAGCACAGTACACATGACAGAGATGTGAGCTCATGAAGTCCACTCTTCAAACACACAATTTGCTCTACGGAGTCTCTAATAATTTGTCTTATGAAGCCTGCTGGGGATTTCTCATTTTAAGAGCTAAATTGATTCAGTCAAGTTACAGGCAATCATGTATTTACTTCTGCTCCAAACCCAGTTATTACTCCTCCATTTTCCTTCTATCAGCTAAGGCAGTGGACTGCAGTTCTATTTCATCATTTTACAGGGAATCAAACCCTGCTCTGCCTTCTGTCTTCTGTTCTGCCAGCCTTTCAGGAATAAACAGTGGAGAAAAGGGCATACCAGGTGGTCACCATGGAGAGCACCACTAATTGGGCAGTGTGTGTTTTGAAAAGGGCACAGATGTGAGATTTCTGGAACAGTACACATGGCAAAAGAGTAAACAGTAAAATGGGGCAAGAGATGGAAATTCAGGACTGTAATAGCATGCCTGAGTCTTCCGTAATGCCAGAGATCCTGGGTAGAAGAACTCAGTTGTTACATAAAAAATGAAGTTTGAAGGGGCAACCTATTTCTGCTGATGGATGGAATTACTCTTATGAATATCTGAGTGTACAGGTTTCATTCATAAGACCCTGGAGTCCCAGATACCTTCCCTTTGAGTTACAAGTGAGACCACAGAACTTATAGAGATTCAACTTTTAGAGGCATTGTTTCTGGTGGAAAATCTAGTGAAATGTTCTTTGCTACCCAACTTGGCTAAATTAACTTCAGAAGAACAGGGCACACTTGAAAAGACTTTTTCAAAGACTTGACACTTTTACTTGAACCTTTAATTCTCAAAATTAATTTGCAGTTCTGATGGTTCATGTGGGACTTACAGATTTGCACTTCCTCATATAGCATCACTGTTGGCCTCTCCAAGGACCACAAAGTCTTCAATAATGAAGAATGTAATTCCATGAAGAAGAGGGATTTCTGAAACTTATGGAGTAGCTTCACACTTCTTCACCAGGCCTTTTTGCTGCAAAAATCTCATTTACCATAATACCACAAGGTCACACAGCCATGAAATTGTCCTGCCAGTTCTAGCTTTTAGGCAGGTAAGTAGGTTGCAGAGTCATAGGTTGTTTTTCTTTCTGTCTTTAGTTGAGCAATAGTTATGTCTGTATTTGTCAACTTCAGGCCATGCACAGGATTGTACTGAAACCTTTTAGGTGATGTAGTTTTATAGGCATTTTAAGGCTAATGCTTTCACTTTGTTAAATCCTGTGACATTACTAAGTCAGGAATAATCTATTCACAAAAATAATATCTTTGCAATAGAAATTGATTTGAACACTTTGCATGACCTCCACATCCAGTGGTCCAAAGGATCCACAAATTATGGAAGTAGTCTTCTTGAGAGGTGTTTTATTTGTTTGGAAGACATTTTTGCACCACAAACTTTCATGTCATCAGGCAGCTTTATGAAGCATTTTTTCTCGCACCAGAAACAGCAGTTTTTGTCTATAACAAAATAGACCTGTTGTAAAGAGGATATATTCCTACACTGAAATATGGGGCACAGAGCAAATGATCTTTCTTCTGATACGTCTCTTTATAGAACCAGTGTTGTCATGACAACTGCAGAGCAGAGTTGCCTTTTCAGTAGCAGACAAATGACTAAGGGCCTTTGTCTTACTGATGAACATGTCTGTAATTTGCAGTCTCTCAGCAACAGAAAACACAAATAACCATCCCACACAATTTGTTCCTACTCACAGAACTTTCTGTATAAATGGCACATTACTTATAAACAGGGAAAACTTTTGGTTCTTCCAGCACTTTGCACTTCACAGCCAAAGCAGCTTTGCAGCCCATAGATGGGTGCAGGAACAGCGATTGAGGGACGAGCAGAGGAGCTGCCCACAACCTTCTCCCTCATGTAATAGAGCAGATACCTCAATGCACTGCACCAATGGGTTGAAGGAATCTACTATTCCTTTTGATTCCTGATGAGTCTTCTCCAGTTTTTAGGTGATAGTTGCAGTGAGAAGGTGCATAAAAACAATGGTGGAAATGCAGGTGCTTTCTTCATCTCAAAGAATGAACCTATTCCTAGTGCCTGCAAATCTTATGTCTCAGTTGTGTCACTTTAAGGCTGGGGGCAATATGCCTTCCTCACTTTCACAGCTACTATGATCAATATTTTATTGATGTGTGTGAGATGTTCCTCCCATGAAAAGAAGCAGAGCAGAATCAGCATTAGCCAGTGCAGAGAGGGAACAAAGAATGAGCTTATGCTGCATTTGACTGAGTGATTGTGATGTCCTGCTTTAGTGGACAGGAGTAAAGCTAGAGTGCTTTGACATACGGCTGAGAGAAATGGTGTGTTTATAAACCCATGAGTTGATTACCATTTCAGATTTATGGTGGACTCATACTGGTAGCCAACCCTCTGGCTGAACTTGCCAGGGTCTCACAAATTCCCTTGGATGCAGAATCTTAGAATGGCTCAGGTTGGAAGGGACCTTAAAGATAATCTAGTTCCAATCCCTCAAACAACCCAGTCTATATCAGGATAAGCAGCATACACATTGGATACAATTTAAAAGGTTAGGCAACACCTGAGTCAGAGAGAAAATGCATAATAAATAACTGAGAACCACTACATACCTCCTAGAAAATAATGTTAAATACCTCAAGAAAAGACCAGTAATCTTTAGTAGCTTTGTCTAATCTAGCTCTGACTATGAAAAAAACCACATTAGCATGAAAGTGTAGACAATGAAGCTGACAAACTAAGGGGTTTTTGTCATTTTGTAATTGTTCAGTGGTGCAGTGCAACATTCAGCTCTGTCCTCACTGCCAAGAAACTGAGCTTGAAATAGAGGAACAGCCTTCTATAACATTCACTATGCAGGGAATGGGACTTAAATAGACAAAGTGTATTAAGGCCATCCCTGATTACAGGGTTTGTTGACACTGGGTTTCCATTAAAAAGAGCTCTATTAATCTCTGGTGCATGGCCTATTGTAGGAGAATGCAATGCTCTCAGTTCCTGTGTTATACAGGCAAAAACTCATGGTCAGAAATTGATACCAGTCAGTTATTCCACAAAGCCATTTTCTGTTTCACTTTTTCCTGATAACATATACAATATTGCTATATAACACTGATGATTACTGCCCTATATTTTTGGATAGCACTCTAGAATCTTCAAATCTTGTAGTCACTGCTGACCCTCAATTGTCATTGCACGTGACTTCACTGTAGTTGTGTTAGTTTGTACATTTTACTGTTTCATGTTGCCTTGCTGTAGGTTTGCAGGCAGTCTGCTATGGCTGCATGCACTGCTAACTTGGGAATTGCTGCAACTTACTTCATGTGAGTACTGACTAAGCTTCTGATTTTAGAAAGAATAGGTGCCTGCAACTGAGATGGTCATGTTAGTCTCCTTTAACCATCAGAGAAACAGGCCCCTCTTGCTTTCCAGACTGTAAAGGGGAGCCAAGCTGTGTGTACCTCTGTCCAAGTAGGTGTTTCATTTTGTCTCATTTGGAATGAGTTCTGCATTTTCCTAATACTTCCTGCACACTTTTCTGGCTGGAAAGCATTACCTTAAGTAATTACATGAAGTGCAGAGCTGGGGTCGGAGTCCCAGGAACCAGAACTTTTCTGGGCTTGTCTGGCTATGAGGCCTGTTCCTTATCCTGCAAGGACCAGCTTTCATGAAAATTCATAAGGATGCACCAAAATCTAGAGCAGAGTCATCTCTATTTTAAGCATAGTTTCCCCTAGTTTACACAGATTTAATGAATCCTGAACCTCGTGTGAACTCTGCAGGTAAAAGTGACAATCACAGCTCTGAAGATCTCATGCCATCTTAGAATATTGTATGTGGCAGGATGGAATAGTTTTGAGATAAATTATATTGTCATGGTGACTTATTTACCTGCCACAAACACAGAAAGGAAATATTTACAAGTTTAGATCTTTTCAAAATATCTCCATCATCCCTCTTAGAAATGTACACAAATGAAGAATATATTTCAGATATACTGATGGGACACACTGCAAAGAAATATAATATTTGCCCAATTCAGGAAAGTAGTAACAAAATTTTTAGGGTTTGAAAAGCCCTGGATTACAGATACGCATGTGGTCTTTTACAAAAATAAGGACTAGCTGACTTTTCTGACTGGCCTGGCAGGGCCTTCGAGAGGACATAAAACTCAGAACATTGCCTGGGGACCCACTGGATAGCTTTTTACTCAGGCAACAATTTCTTAAGCAGTTCTTTGCCTTCTATGGATCACTTTGAGTTGTTTCCCTTTGTTGATCAACCACAGCCACCCTTGATACTTTACTAATATGCTGCTGGGGAAGACATACATCAGGCAGACTCCAAATGTGGATGGATCTAGGTGGCTACAGGCAGACGAAACAGCAGCTTATGGCCACCCTGCAGTGTTGAAATGTAATTAAAATGGTTCCTGCCCTGCTGTCTGTTTTCAGAGGTGCTGCTGGAGAGTTCAGGGCAGGGGATCACGTTGTGCCAGGATGCTGCGAATGCTCCATTTGCCTCTACTGATGCCAGAAGGTAGCAAAGCACATGTCAGCAGGGCACTGAAAAGCTCCAGAGACTGCTTTCTGTTGATATTACATTGCAATAAGGGCTGATGTGGACTCTCTGACCCATCCTGTCCCCCTAGGAAGGAAAAAAGGGGGAATTGATCATTCCAGAAATCATTCTGGTTTGATTTTCCCTGTAGCAAATGCTAAAATGGTTGCACCCTGCTGCCCAGAGCCTGCCTTGCACACAGCAGAAATGCCTCCCCAGGAAAGGTCTTTTTCTACTTGTAACACCAATTTTCGGAAAAAAGTTGCGGAGGGCAGGCAGGACCCCAGTTTCCACTCTGGCCAGGCAGCAGCAGCGTGCCCAGCCACCTTGGAGATGGCAGCTCCACTGTCCCACTGCCCTCTGCCTCTGCTTCCCCCTCCTCAGAGGGACTGAGATACCAAATACAGCTGCTAGAGCGGATCTGAGGAGAAAACAGAACCATGGACAGTCAAGGAGAGGCCAAATGAGAAGCTGTAGTTGACTTCTTATTTAAGCGGCCTAATTACACTGATTATACGTGGCTTGATACTGGTGAATGCTGTGAAAGGTAGCAGCAACATGGAGTTTCATGGGTTTCATGGGCTGAGGCAGGATGACAGGGGATGATGAGGCAGGATGACAGGGGAGGATGACAAACCTGATGACGGGAACTCCTTACTGCATTGCCATTGAAGCAGAACTGTACAAAGCAGTGCTTTGTAAGGTTCACTTTCACATCTATATGCTGTATCTACATGGCTGTATCACTTACTGCTATATTTTTATAAGCAGATTATGCCCCTTCCCATCCCTGGAAATGTTCAGGGCCAGGTTGGATGAGGCTCTGAGCAGCCTGGTCTAGCAGAAGGTGTCCCTGCCCATGATGGAAGGTTGGAACTGGTTTAAGATGGAAGGTTTAAGGGCCTTTCCAACCCAAACCATTTTATGATTCTATGATCCTGAATCAGGAACTAGGATTTATTTGTGCTTTTATCCTTTCTAGGTTAGAAATATGTATCTCGTTTATATACAGTATTTTGTTTGAACAAGTCAGAAGATACAAGCTATCTTGCTGTCAGTGTAAATTTACGCAGGAACACTGCTCAGCATGAGGTACAAAAATGGCCTTGTCAAATGCTGAGGCTCCTATTCCTCTTTCTGAGGCATGGAGGGCTCTGTCTTCTCCAGTCTACATGCCTAATTAACTTCAAATTGCTGGTTCATTTGTGTAGCCTGTTGGCTGTTCATTGCGCACAACACAGAGATAAAAGCTTCCACCAAAGAATCAGCTGTAATTAGAGATTTCCCCTATTCTATGTATCTCCTCGAAGGCAAATAGTGAAACCTATGGGCACATGATTTCATGACTTGCAGTTTGGATCACAGATATTACTTGTGCAGTGTGATCACGTGGATAAAGCCATTCCAGTTTGCCAGCAATGCCAATATGTAATTAACAGAACAAATTAGGTATGCGGGTTTGAAAGTGGAGCCAGTCATGTTGAAATCTGCTCTTACACCCCATATTATCTCCTTCCCCTCCCAACCACCTTTTCCTCTTCATTTTTAATAAGAACCCTATTGGCATGGAAAAACAGTGGCGAAAGCATAACTTAGAACAGGACTGGAATTTGTCATGGGATTTTATGGAAATCAGTGAGCCTACATTAAAGAGTGGTTTAGGAAGGACTCAATTCTACAGTCTTTCCTTGGACTGAATTGGCAGAGGTTTCTTTGTAAACTTATGAACAAGAAGTCTAAAATGCTCTGGCACTTTCTGATAAATGACACTGCTGCTTCCCATCAGATGAGCCTTAGGAGGTCAGTTACATGTTTGGAGCTTAGTTGAGGAGTGTTTCCTGCCTTAATGGAAAACAGCTGCAGAGGCAAACCTGCCAAAGCTGAGTAGGATAGCAGCAAATCTGCACTATATAGGGTAATTATTCACTTCTGGAGGAAGACAACAAATAGAAAACCCCTTCCTTAAAGGCCTCCTGGGCCTCAAAAGAAAATTATATTAACTCAAAAGCAGGTGACTGGAGGTTCCAATATAAACCTCCTCTAGCAAGAGCCTGGTAGGGAGAAGACAAAATGTTTTCTCAGGTGTGAGGCTGTGGGATATTTGGGAATATTTATCTATACTGCAGAAATACATGCCAGGTGTAAACTCTCCCAATGAGCCACACACTGAGTATGGCAGCTCTGATACTAAAGCATTAATTTCAAGCAGGGAAACAGCAGGAAATACATGGGAGGTGATGTGATCAAAACATAATCTGCTACAGCTATCACTCATTAATCATCTGCCTGTATCTGGGAGTATGTTCGTGCCAGCTTCAGCAGTTCAGGAGGAGCCCAGTGGTGGGAGTCACTCCAGTGAGGTTGGCCAGCACGCCTGGGAGGAAGTCACTGTTTGACAGTGAAAGATGTGGAGAGCTGGTGTCAGTGGGGAAGACCAGCTGGAGCAGCAAACTATACTTATGAGCAACTCAGAGGCACTATTGGAGACAATAGAAGGGTGAAAGAAACTGGCTGGGACAAGCCCAGAGGAGAGCCACTAAGTTGATCACAGACCTGTAACACTTCTATGAAGACAGGCTGAGAGAGTTGAGGCTGTTAAGTGAAGCAGCTTTTCAGTACCTAAAGGGACTTAGAGGAATATTGGAGAGGGACTTTTCAAAAGGGCATGTAGTGATAAGACAAAGGGGAAATGGCCTTAAGCTGAAGGAGGGTGGGTTTTGATTAGCCATTAGAAAGAAATTCTTTAGTGTGAGGAACGGGCTGCTGAGAGGCTGTGGACTTACCACCCCTGAAGGTGTGGCTAGATGGGGCTCCGAGTAATCCAGTTTCCTGCCCATGGGAGCAGAGTTGGAACTGGATGATCTTTAAGGTCCCTTCCAACTCAAATCATTCTATGATTCTATGAAAAGTCTCTCCCTTTCATTTGTTAGACTTTTACAACTCTCCTTGTGTGAAGCAGACTGTCTTCATCAATAGCTATCCCTTGGCTAATGACACAAACTTTCTGCCCTTAAAAGTAATAACCTGTCTCCATGGACATGGTCAGATCATGTGTCATATGGTCATGTACTCCTGTCCAGAGAGCGGCAACTCTCCCGGTGCTCCCTTGCCTGCTTTGAGCAGCTACACAAGGTGAGCTTGGGGGAAGCTGTGCCCTTCAACACACCCTGCAGCAGATGTAGAACTCACTTTGTTCTCAGCATTATACCTCAGGGCGATTCTGTAAGAAACAAAGAGAATTTAAAGGACTGTTCTTACTTCATTCTTCTTTAAGCATGAAGTAACTGTGCTACTGGAGAAACAGTCAATAAGAAACTCTTTCCTTTGTCAGTGGGAACCAATTTTCTTCACTGTGAAGATTATTAATGTTGTCCACCCAAACTTGTCACACCAGCAGCAATACACTGAAAACATTTAGAACTTCTTCTAGTGTGGCAAGAATCACAGTGAACCTACAACAAAAGTCAATTGTACATAATGTCTGCCACTGTGACCTGGAAGATGGCACAATGGAAAATCACTGCTTGTGCCAAAAGCCAACACACCCCCTGACTGGGTACAACAGAGTTGTAATTTTAAGGGCTAAAGCCAAAATACCATTCTGCAGCAATTTCTTAGAATAAATCATGAAGTATAGACAAGTCCAGACAATTATGGTCTCAGTATAGGCTGTTTAAAAGTATCAGAAACATAATAAAGACCCAATAAGCTTTGTTCCAGTGATCAGATTCATGATAAACTTTTGCAAATTCATCTGTAACATAGAGAGTTTGAAATAAGAATATATAGATAAATCAGTACTTGCAATCTCTTGCCTCATACTTCTTACAAATTGTTAGTAGCTTCCCTTGTCTAGTAATAATATCCCATAATCTGTGTAATCTATATTAGCCTATAGGTCCCTTAGTGCAAAAGAACAATGTTAAGAAAGATATTGAGTCTGGAAGCACACTTATTTTTGTACATTGTCTTCTAGCTGCTTTTTCAAATTCGTAAGATATCATCTGAAAGAGAAAGCTTGTTTCCTGGTAAGCAAATGTCTGCAGACCTATTACAATGGAATTTTGTCCTCTTTCTTTTGAAATACAAGCATCCTCTTCAACTGGTAGGCATACCTAGGAGTGGATGATTTCTTTCCAGTGGTTTTGTAAAGGAGTTTTTGAAAACAGGTTGGATTCAGTTGATGAGGGATCTTAAACTAATTTTGAGCAAAGGGATAAATATTCTAGTTTGTTGGATGGATTAGTCACCTTCTCTTGACAAGTATGTCTTTTTTTTGCACTGTGTTTAGTTTTTAATGTTCAGTTGAAAACATTCAGGCCAGATAGGCTGATGACCCAGAGGAAGAAAAGTCAGCAATACAATCAAGTATTTTCCAAGCATAATTTTGTTTTATTGCTTATATACTCCAGTCTTGGAATAAAGGAAGTTCCACAGATGCTTCCAGAACTCAGCTGTACCTCAAAAATGACCACAGGACAGAGATCAAACTGTCTGTATCCTCATTATCCTGGAACAGCCACAGTCTATATACAGGAAATTTCTTTTTTAAACAATCCAGAACCGAAATCATCAGCACTGTCTAGCATATCTTTCAACTCCTCCTAGACTAAAACATTTTTACAACCATGGTTGCCAGCACTATCTGGTGTTACAGGCTATAACCAAGTACTTCATACTGTGCATCTGGTCTGTTGCTGTGACTGTTTTCCGAGCATGACCAAAGAATAAGTTTGTAGGACTGTCATTTGTGAAAATAAATCTTTCCTCTCTTTTTTCCAAACTGAGTCTGAGATTATTTACTGTTGCAGAGGTGAGAGACTTCTTTCTCCCCATTTCTTTCTCTACAGTTTGAAGCTACTAATTGAGGTTTGTCAAAAAAGGCAATGTGCTTAAGTAAAGGCTAAGTGATGGGTAGCAGATGTACAACAACTTTTTCCTTAGAAATAAGAGATGACTATTTGTTCTGTGTGCCCTGGGTGTAATATCTCAGCATTAAGGTGTGGTGATGAAATGCTGAGTGTGCAGGGGCACTTGCAGGCACCCCAGTCTGTAGACTGACTGTAGTCTCCTGCTTGAAGCTACTTCACATCTCCTCTGACAAACTGCCAGTGAAGGGACTGAGAAGAGAATGTTTTGGGATCTTGGATAGAGTGTTGAAATGAGCTCTTGAATAGCCTGCATATTCCCTTTCTGCTTTGCCCTAGATACTTTTGAGGTACCTAAAACAGAACAAAAAACCCAGATAATGAGGGAGGACAATGCTCTGAGGTGCACTAACAGGCTGATACACGGTGGTAGACGATTTCCTACTGACTTTGCAGCCCAAAGGAGGATCCAGTGCCCAGGGAAGCACTGGTCTTTCCTCTGAAACTGTAAGACTCTGCTTCTCTCTTTGACACGTTCTTTTCCTCAGGAATTCAGATGAGGGAGGAAAATTTGCTTTCACTTTGGCTCTGTGGAAGCAATTGGTCCTTTTAAACATCATCTTTCCTTTTGTACAAAATGTTTGCTTCAGCCAAGATATAAAGGACTCTCCCTTCATGTATGTGTCAAGTGAAATATCATGGAAACTTTTTTTATACATTTTTGTTTATTTGTGCTGGGACATGAACACACAAAGTCGCCAAATTTATGTATTATTCTTTGCATTTCTTCTTCATTATCCGTGGGAACTGATTTGAATGCAAGTAAAAATGAGAGACAGCAAATTCATAAGGCTAATACCCATGAGGGCAAAGAAAAGCTAATTCGTGAAGAAATTTTGCTTTTTCTAGAAGCTGAACCTATTTTGTTTCTGAAAGCAGGACATCCTTGACCCTCCACTGATTTCTACAGGACATTTTTGACAGCAAAGATTACTTTAGCAAATTGGACAAGGCCCCGGATATGTTGCAGTTTGTGTGGGCTCGCCTTGCCTAACCCCGTGTGGGATCCTGGCTGCTCCTGCTCAAAGCCTGCTCTGGTCCTCCCAGCTAGGTGAGCCCAGGTCTGGCCCCAATGGGCAGCTGCCTTCCTCCACCCTGAGAATGCACTTACATGTTTATGAATGCACAAGCAGCTTAGAGGGTAATTTCTTCCATCTTCAGTGCAATCAGGAGTCATTCAGATGCACCCATCAGTCAGCATTGTCCTCCCAAAGGGAAGCGTTCCTTGCAATCGGTTCAGCCAATCTGCAGAAACTCTTTCTGCAGTTTTACTGAGTGCAAATCAGGAGTGGAAGCTGCATCACTGAAACGGAATAGAAAAGCAAGGAAATGTTGCTAGGTGCCCTTGGCTGGAATTTGCTGGGTTTCTGTGTTACTTGAGCATAATGTGAATGCGAAATAAGCATGTTTCATTCGTGGCATGGCATAACCCCTCACTCTAGTCCTCACAAACTTCTGTTCCTTTCACACCTAATTCACAGAAAGACAGAACAGCTGCCAAATCTAAACCAGCATAATTACAAAAACCAACACCTGAACGAGTTTGTGGACAGAGTCCAGGTCCTTAAAGCTGTGAAGGCACTCACTGTGGCATTTGAGTATTTACATTTTTTTTTCAGTAAAGTATATAATAAATCTAGGGATCAAATAGGTTTCAGGCTCAGGATATCTTTTCAGTTTGGCCCCATGCTGCTGTTTCTGGGGACTTCAAAGTTTCACCTGTGTTAGAAACGCTGAATTGTCTAGGGAAAACAATGCAATGAATCATGTATAGTGCATTTGACTGTGCCCCCAGCAATAAAATTTGGTATTTTATTTGTTTTGTCTTAGAATCCAAACTAGCCATGACTTCTTCATACCCTATGGCTCAAAACACCTTAAAGAAACTAAAGAGGTCATATTAATGTACTAAGGATAATTATTCCAATTATAAAATAAGTGTCCACGTCTTTGTTCTTCCTTGATTTGCCACAGAGAAAATCAAGCAGGGATGGTGAACTGCATGCAGATGGATAGGAGAATAGTGAATGCTTGGGTATGATCCTTATGCATGGTACAGTTTGAGCCATAGGCTGTCATTTGGGAGACTGTGGAATGCTTTTCAACAAAATCACCATAGTTAGTGGTACTTCTGAAAATATAAGAAAAGATATTAAAGAATATATTTTAAAAGAAGTATTTTAGTGGAACTGATAAAATGACCCAGTCAAAGAAATATCTCTACAAGATTGCCACAAAATGGCATTGTTGAAATGAAATGAGAAAAATCGATTTATGCATTAAGGTTTGACAAAACTGAAAATGTCTTTGTTCCAACAAAATGGTCTCTTCTAATGAAAAAAAATTGTGCCATGAGATTTTTGCATCCTTTCTCATTTTGGGTTTATAACTCTCCCATGCTTTATGAAAATTTCACTTCTCTTGTTCCATTACAGAATTATTCTTTATTTTGAGCTCCAAAAGATACAGAGAAAGGACTGCTCCTTTCTTGTTAAATAAAAGTTAAAAATACATTCTGACATTTATTTTAAGGAAGGAATCATGAGGAAGAACTCCATTGTTATGCACGTTGTGTATGTGCCATGCAGTAACTAGCAACATGACAGATGATAAATGTTTGCTCTGAGAAAGAAAAGTCAAGTGACAAATTCTTGTGAGTTTTATTTGTAGTTCCTTGAAGATGAAGGAATTTAATTGCTTTACATAGCCAAGATACCCAAGTTTGCCAAGAATAATTTAAACCTTCAGTTGCTGAAATCTTCCCAGGGCTTGTTGAGCCGATACCAAATGTTCAAGTCAGCCAAACTTGACAGAGGCTTTAGCAAGCCTGTCTGCTAATTCTAGACCCAGAGTGGGTGACTCCAAGCTTAATGGAGAACGTTGTGTTCACTTGCTACTCCTCCCCTGACTCAAGGGTTGTTTTGTATGCTCCAATGACCTTTGTTATTGACCCTGATTCTGTCTTAATTAGTTTGCAATAGAAAACAATAATTTTGAAGAAAGTTAGTTTACTCTTTCTATTGAAATATTCTGTAATGCCTAAAGCCATGCCCTTGGCAGGACATCTGTGGAAGAGGGCTTTGGGATGATGAAGTAGAACCTTAAAGACTT
The DNA here is from genome assembly GCA_035221455.1 of Xenops minutus. Taxonomy (NCBI): domain Eukaryota; kingdom Metazoa; phylum Chordata; class Aves; order Passeriformes; family Furnariidae; genus Xenops; species Xenops minutus. The sequence continues at coordinate 101,981,013 of JAWWEE010000001.1, forward strand.
CATGAAAGATGCATTCTTAGCGCTGCACGCATTGCTCTAGAAGCATAGCAGAAGTCATTCAATTTAGCATCCAATCGTCTTTGCAACTTTTGTGCTGGGAGAGACTGGAAAGTCACCTAAGTTCCCTAAAGCTAACCCTGTGCTTGTGACCAAAATGTAACAAGTAGCAAAGTCTTTGAAAGCTTGAAAAGGAGCTAAAATCAACAGCTGGATGTTCAGTTGGTGCAAAAAAGAATGAAATGATGATTTGTGGGTTTTGTAGTCTCATGTAATACCCTTTTATAGCTGCTTTTTGTTCTAAAATGATCTGCTTGAAATGGTTAAACAGTAGACCACAAGGGTCAGAAACTCCATCAGCACTCAACTAATTGTCGATTCTTTCCTGTAAGTTGTGGTTACTCGTGTGTGCAATCATCTGCCTGGCTTTTAATCACTAATGCAAACTGTGACCTGTGTTTGTAAACTTTTTTTCTCTGCAAAACAGCAAAAGTCTGGTTTTGACAGTAAGCTAATAAAGTTACCTGTAAACAAGAACAATGTATTCAAAATATTATTTTTAATGATATTACAAATTAAGGATATTTTAAAAACATAAACCCCAGACTTTGTTGTTATTGTGTTTATTCCTGCACTCATTAAATTTCTGATTCTCTCCCTTTTCCTAAGTGCAGAAATACCTTTGATTTTCCTATTTCTTTAAGGAAGTCTCATCTCAGTAATGAAGAGCTGCAAAATAGTGGTTTCGTGCAGCAGGGATTAAAGTGTCTATCTTGACACAAAATATATTTCTAAGCTTTCTGAGGAATAAGGAAAAAGGGGAATATTATTCTCTCTTCTCCTCTGCTTGGTGAGGTAGCTGCATGCCAAGCAATTCATCAGTTCTGGAATTCTTTTCCTGCAGTTATGGCATCTGGCTGCCTTACAAAGACCCTGTTATATTTCAATGTAAATAAGAAAGACTTTAGAAATTCTGAATGTTCCATGCAGTATTGTTGAATACTCCAGTGTTAGTGTACTAATTAATTTTAGTATTGAGTGAGATCTTTTTAAACTGGAGTTGATGCCAAAAATATATTTTACTCTCGATGGAAGCTACCTATCTTCCCAATAATTTTTCTGGATTCATTTTTTTCATGTCAGTTAGGGCAAATATAGCTTGATTGGATCATCAAATGTATTTAAGTATGAAAACTATTTTTCTGCTTCAGAGGCACTTTTACAATTCATTTTAATCAGTATATATTCCATTATTCTATGATTCAAGGAAAAAAAAGTTTAAAAAACCACTTTTTCAATTGAACTCCATCAAACCCAAGCCCTCAGCACCCTGCAGTGCATGTAAGATTTCCCAGCAGTTTATTAAAGAGCCAGTAAATATTCAGAGCTGTGTCAGGATTCAGCTGATGTCACTACCTCTGTCTGAGAGTGATGGAGAGACTGTGTCTGGACATTATTCAAGCTTCAAATATGTCACCTAATTTTAAGGAAAGACGTATCACTTCATTTAATTGCCTTGGTGAGCAGTTGCTGGTATGACAGCCAGAGCCCATTTGGAGATGGTATAACTTGATTCTCTTCTACATGTTCTTCACATCAACGTCTTTGTAGCTGATCTCAAGGCAGCAGTAAGGGAGCCGAGAATATAAGCAGCCTCCTGCTACACAGCAGGGAGTCATAACTGCTATGGAAACAAGAGCAGCTTAGTGGAAGGAGAATTTACTGGATAGGTTTCTACAATCTCCTTGACATTTTACAGATGCATGGGGAAAAGAAGTTAAAAACTACTGAAGTGTTACCACATCTTCTTCTGTATTTATCTGTTGACAGCCTAGTTGGAATGGGTTTGCACACAATAAATTGACCTTGACAATGTGTTCTTGGTCTTGTTTTGTGCAGCAGCTCTGTTGTGTCAGGCATAGTCCAGCCCTGGGTCCCAGCCTCAGTTATCTTACAAGCCATATAAACTTTACCTGACATTTACTAAATAAAAATAAAAATTATAATTCATACTTCACCTGTGAGTGTCAGTTTTAAGAAAGAACTCTTTCTTCCTTTTCTCCACAGGTAAATTTGAGAAGTGCCAACTGTCTGAAAAGAAACCTTGTTTTGCTGAGTTCCAGAGCAGAGCAGAAGAAGTGCTTGGTTAACCTTCAGAGAAACAGAGACTCTCCTGTGTGAAACACATTTCCAGACTCAGATTTGTCACCAGCATTTGTCAGGCTGCATTATTTGTGGACTAACTATTACATTATTCACCTCTCTGAAACACAGCTGCTGCCATCCCTTTATAATGATGCAAAGTGAAAATGTGCTGTCATGTTTGTCATATTGTAAACAGATTTATAAAGAAAACAATGCCAGTTGTCAGTAAAGACTTAAATACTTGTTCTCATCCTCATCATGAGTGATCAGATTTGGTTTTCTGACCTACTTGTTTATGCACAATGCTGAAAGAAACCTGAACAATAATAAAAAGTTCTTGCCTTCTTAAATGTGAAATTCAAAAATACAGGACACCCAGACTTGCTTCCTATGTGGCATTATACACATTGCTTTCTATTAGCATTTATTAAAATCAGAACAAAATACCTTGCAGAAAAATTAATAAAGAAAATGTATAAACTATTTATGCAATCAATGTAAGGCATATTTATGGAATCAATATGAGATACCAAAAAGATTAACTTTTCATTTGTGTGGGAAATACAAGTAAATAGTTCATACTGTAATCTGAGAAACCTGCACCAATCTGTACATAGTGTAGAGAGATGGGTAATCCTATCTAGCAGATTAAGCTGCTGATAAGTGGGGAGAAAGATATGAAATATGTATATGGCAATTTTGACAGCTAGGTCTCAGTGCAGGTGCATAAAAGAACCTAATACTGTTTGAGTTACCTTATACTATCCTGGTCATGCTGAGTTTTAAGCAAGCAAGTGGCCTTTAGCTATCTGAAGTTACATAAAATATTTTCTACACTTGTAAACACCAGGAACCTGAGACCATGTGAACTTGTGATAAAATCACAGGTATCTTTGATAGTTTACAGGAAAAGGGCAACTCTTGTGCCAAAGATCACTAAATCTCATGTATTTTCAAGCTGGACATCATTAAATTCTCAAATAATTTGATGTGTCAACTTACCTTTACTGATTTTTCATATTTCTGTCTAGACATCATTACTGAAACTATAGTGCCCTCAAGACCTACACAGAGAGTGGATGGATATTGCTTGACTATATTCCCTGTATTTGCACAGCCAGATCTAAATGAATTACTTTTTTGCTCCCATTTCTGAAAAATGAGGTGGACAGCTCATGCTGTTCTGAAGCTCTGCAGTTTTCTACTCACTGATCAGCCAAACGCTAACAAGATAGTGTAGCAGGACGTTGTGCCTAAGTGGCTCAGCTCAAAGTTATCAGTGATGGATGAAGAGGCAAGTTACGGGTCACATCACTTTTGGTGTTGAAGAATGCTGAGACCAGCCTGACTCAGCAATTCTAAAGTTAAACATTCTGAGGGTGTGAAAAAACAGTGTTTCCAGACAGAAACTGGGCTGATGAGAATGTGGAAGATAAAGAAACCAACAAGTGTTACTACCGATAACTTACCTAAAGCTGCTGAGCTAGAGGCTCCTCAGCTGGCACGGCTAGCCTAGAAAGTATAAAAGCCCAATCCTGCTTTCGAACAGTACAATATTTGAGCTGTATTGCTTTGATTAGTATGGTGTTAAGATCAGGTCTGTAAGGCTTGATGAGAAGCATAAGACTTTGTCATAGACCCAATCCTAGAAAAGTATCTTAGCAGAGCACTTCTCTTGGAGCATGGACAGAGCTTGCTCATATTTGCTTGTGTGTTGCATGTGCCAAGTGGACATACGCAGGTGGACTGATCTTCAAGACAGTGTGACAAACCAGTGTTTGCACATTCATTTCCCAAGCATCCCAAATAATTACCTTGCGAGACACATGACTATTTTTTGTCTGCAGTGCTCCTCTGTGCTTTGCAATTTCAATGTTGAACAGCAGGGCTGTACCTGTCAAGAATCTTTACTTCTCATTTTCATTAAAATTCATTAAAAAACAGCCTGAAAATTATGGAAGGCAAATTGAAAAATTTCACAGGAAGTGTGAAAAGTCAGTGGTTTCAAGGCCTTGTCATGTCTTCTCATTCACTTAATAAACACTAGAAATAAAAAGGAAGTATTGCCTTAGGTGAGGACAGTGCTTAAAAATTTGGGAACTGTATTGCAGAAGTAACTCTATGAGATGCCTCTGCAGTCTGTATGGAAAGAATGAGTCCTGGGCTAAAAGGGTAGTGAAAGTAACTACAGTTAGATGTATTCCTTTGTTCTCAGGTATAATCACCTGGTGGCTATTGCAGGAGAGAAACAAGATCTTCTGGCTACAGTCTATAAATAACCTTCCACATCTCCTCAGTCACCTAATGGGGCAAGTTAACTATGTCGTCTTCATTTTTATCTTGCTTCTGGTCCTTAGTGGGGTAGACAGCAATGGGTTAATTAGAGTGGGTTTGAGTCCCCTGTAACTCCTTATCCTGCTTAATAGCTTTTCTTAGCTTTACTCCTGCATGTGAAACACTCTGCTTGAGCTTTATGGGATCAAGCCCCAAGAACAACAGTGCTTAAAATATTGTCTAAGTATTTAAATCTGAACTGAAAAGCCACTGAGAAACTTCTATTTAGCAAGCTTATAAGGCATCATGGTTTTAAATATTAAGGATATTAAGACAGAAGAAACATAACTTGCAGTTGTCAACAGGTCCTGGAGAAACTTGAAAATACCGTTGTTTCCTCTTGATGAACCAGTGTTGACTCTCCTTTCCATCAATACAGAATGAATAATGGAGGGCAGCATATAATTCTTACCAGAGCTTGCCTGCCATGAGTTTCAGATTAATAGTTCATAGTATAGAACAAGGTAAGAGAAGCCATTCTTATCTGTATTGTAGTGGGACTTCTGGATGCAAACCCTGTGCCTAGTCTGTCAACTTCATATGTGTCATACACCAACCATCTGTACTACTGGGGCTAGGATTAACAAGGCTTCTTTGTATGACCCTCATGTCCTCTCTCAAGCAAGGGCAAAGAAATAAGTAAACTAAGAAAGTCAGTGAGATGACAGGCCCGCATGAGATTTATGTCTCTCGTCTATCAATGCACACACTGTAGTAAAGAGTGTCATGGCATGACATGTTCCCTATCACTATGCTCATTTTTCTTCCCAGTATCTCCAGATATCACAGTGCATAATAGGACATTTTAAGTGTTTGCTTTCTGTGCCAAAGTCTGAGGAGTTATTGCTGTGTATTCTTGATTGAAATATAGGACTATATTCTGCCAGTATTTAAGCAAGGACACAGATAAACTGGTAATATTATGCACATATAAAAACTTTGCAGTGTCAGGACCATAATTCTCACTTGTTTTTTTTTCATGTGACAGATTTAATATTTAAAATTTAACAGAGTTCTGAATATAAAAGTGCAGGAAGAGATTTTCAAAAATTCATGGCATAAGATAAAAAAATTCAGAGGTGTTTTGCTCAAGATGCTGAAGTACAGGTTAGCCACGAGTCCCAGCTAAAGAGAGGCCTTCAGTTTTACCGCTCTTTCAACAAATGAGAGCCTTGTTAAGTGAAATACAAATGTTCTAACTTTAGCCATTTAGAAGAGTTTGAGAGTTAATCAAATCAGGCACATAGCATACACTAAAAGCACCAAGAAGTCAGTCAAGAAAACACGGTAATCCTTAAAGAAATATAGGGACCTATAAAAGTTGATTCACCTCACCTTAACATTAGGAGTGGGAGACTAATGAGAATGAACCACCTTTTCCATACGTCTGTTATGGAGCCCTGAGAAGTTCAGACTTTACCCAGCTCATGTTAGGTGAAAAGAAGCACTGTTTTAAACAAAGCTGGTTCCTGGCACATCCTTTTCTCATGTAAAGAAACAACAGCAGCTCCATGCCTCACCAGGATCATCACTCTGAGCTCACAGACAGCAGCACTGACCTAACCATGTTTGTTAGCGGAAAGGGGAGTCAGAGCTGTCCCGCTCCTAATCTTTGGCCAGGTATAAGGACTGATCCTAAATTAAAACCCTGGACCAACACTGGACAGAAACTCAATGTCATGATTTTACCTATCATTTCTAACACTTCTGGGCAGTTAGTCCATTAAAATGGAAATGAAAATTATTCAATGACATCTTCATATGGAGAGAAGTGAGTTTTTATTCCTCACCCATATAAGCTTATTCCTCATAAAGACTAATGTTTTCTGACCAATATTTTATGTTCAAGTTTCCTTTATATTATTCTTAATACAGCTGATACCGTTCTCCTCTTATTTGAAGTGTATTCCATTAAGTATTTGCCGTCTTTTGAAATTACTAAGAAACAAAGTGCATATTTGGGATGGTCCTTTGGTTATTCCTTCAACGTGATATTTGGTTACTCTGTGTTGATTTCAGGACATTTTTCCATGAAAAGTGGTAAGTCCATTGGAAAATCAGTCTTTAGATAAGATGCTAAAAGCCTCTTTATCAAATTGAAATGTAAATAAATTATAGAAACTTTATTCTCATATTCACTCTGTCCTTTTGACTAATCATATATAGCCTAATTCAACTTACCATGCTTCATTGTGGAGTAATAAGGTACCAATATGTATTCAAGAACCTGTTAATTTAACTTCCAACTGCTGAAAAATCAATTCTGCTCAGTAAAATCGTGGATCAATTTGATTACAAGATTGCAGAGACAATGGCTATATGTTGTGATACGTACAGCAGTGGTAGACAAAGTCACTGCATCACTGGTGTGCCTAAAGTGACATGAATGTAACAAAGCAATGCACAGCTCAGACAGAATGCCTCTCAAAGAAGTGACAACTGCTAGTGTGAATCTTACGTCCTTAGGATGTCTGTGAATGGCACTGCTATGTGTCAAAGACATTTGACATAACACGAAAGCTCCTAGTTTGTTTCTGGTGTAGTTAAATATATTAAGTGGTAGGAGCTGGCTCCAAGTCAATCAACTCACAAAGACCAAAAGGGGGCAATTTTCTTCACAGTGGTTTGTGGGAGTGAAAAATGAAACTCCCCTGACCAAAACCTCAGACATGTCTCAAAAAGGAAATTCAGACTTCTGACCCTTTCTCAGAGAACCTCTGAGATACTGAAAACCAGATATAAAATCCCTTTTGTCATTAATTTTTATTATTGACCTTATGGAGAGGGGTTCAGAAATGAAAGAAGCAGAGAAGACAAAGATTAATATTCCCTTCTTAACTGGAAGGCATGTCATTGCAGAATTACTGTGCACAGTGCCATCCTAGCATCTGTGACTGAAGCATCTGGGAGGTGTACTGGTGGGAATTTGAGATGGGAGATGTAATGCTTCAGTGCAAATACTATGGGGCTATTTGTCAACCCCTCTTTCCCTTAGAGTGGCTGCAAACATCCACGTTCTGTTACAGTGGAGATAGAGCTGCAGAGAGAGAGACTGGCCTTAACAGGTTAACTGTGGGAACGGTGGCTTTATCAGCCATCCCTGCCAGGGAGCCCATTGCAGCAGGTATATCAGCAATAACTTTTACAAGTAGACAGCAGCTGCCAGAAGTCTAAATCTGAATTAAAAGAAAAAAGGCAGCTAGCAGCACAGAAAACACAGACTGTCTTTTCAGACCTCTACAGATGTACAAAGATTCATGTTTTGCAGGTGCATGAGCTTTGAAGGATGTCTTTATCTATAGACAGATTACACGGTGAGCGTGATATTAGGGTAAAAAATTGGAATATGTGAATATTCCGAGTCTTTGTATCTATGCTCATGGTCCTTGTTGCAAATGTCCTTGTTGCTGTACAAAAGAAAAGCCAAAGAATAGAAAAAAGGCAGTCCCTTCTCCAATGTCTTGCTTTTGGCTGAGGTAGAGTTAATTTTCCTCTCAGTGGCTAGTATTGGGCTTGGTTGCTGGCTGGGGTTAAACCACAACATCCAACTTTTGGGTCCAGCTTTACTACACAGCAAGCCAAACAAAGTAGTGTGAGGGAAGCAATGGATTTATCTTACAGTACCTGGTACTTTTGCAATCACTGACTGGGAACAGAGCAAAGTCCACAATAGTCTAACTCCTTTCACTAAGCAATTGGTTTATCTCCCCAGCAATGAAAGATAACAGAACAACTCCCACAGCCTCGTTACCAGACTAGCTAAAGTGCTTTGGCTCACTTCAAAAAAACATTTTTGCAGAGCTCTACACTTAAAGCCTAATAACACAGGACATTCAGTAAGATTTGGTGGGTGGGAAAAGAAAATTCTTTCAAGGATATGAATAAATCCAGTTTTATTAGATATAAACAAGCCTGCATTCAGTTGCTGCAAGCCTACTGTCTTTTTGCCTAACAAGATGTGCTTTCATAATGGTATGAAGGTCACTAGCAAGAGTATTTTGATACTGAAAAACACAGCAGTAGATTAGCTTTTTGTAAGGTTATGAGCACATCTAATTATGAAACTACTTCTTGTGAATAGAAGACTCAAGCTTTCCATTTATTAAAAGTTAATTTCAGTGCTGTCAATTGCATTAATGAAAAATCGTATTAGAAATGCAACAAAGATTTGAATTTATTTTTTTTTTAAATGAACCTTGTGCACCAGGACTGCATGTAGAATGTAGACTCTGGTGCCCTGCTTCTCCTTACCATTTATCAGCTTTATAGGAATCCATAGTTGCAGGCAAGATATAATTTAGGACTACTTTCTTTACAGAACCAGAGATACATAGTGGAGATGAAAACAAAACAGGTTCCTTTGACAGGTGAAATGAGCCTGTTATCCCTAGTGTGATTAAAGCAGAATAGGTAGCATAGGGCAATACAAAGTAAAAAACTGATGCCTCTTTTATAAAATCATTAATCATTTTACTGTCATAGATATCCCTCTGTAACTACAAGGGAAGGTTCTGATCCAGACTTGATTTTTGGTAAAAATCCTCAGTAGAGACCTGTCAACTACTACAATGGCACTTAGTATTAAATAACAGTATAACAATAATTAAAAGAATACTTATCCTCTGGAAGCTGTGTTTAAACATCCACTTCAGTGTTTTCAGTGTTTCAGTATTTGAGAAACTAATCTGACATCAGGCTTATGCAGTGGGTTCAGAATCTGACAGGGGAGAACGAGAGCAGCAAAATTCAGTTTTATTCTCTGGTTAAACAGGCAGATTTAAAAATTGCTTTAGAATAGCTTGTCTCACCTCAGAGGAGAACTTTCACATATTAAAATACAATTCTGTCCCCATCAAAGGCAAAGGGATCTAACTCATTAAAGTGGGAGAGTCACTAGGGCCTGCCTGTGTAACCTTTAACTGTGAAATAAGAAGTTTCTGAGCTGAGCTAAATGTTGTTGAAGCTGCTTAGTGTAAGAGCTGCCTTTCACTCCAGGTAGGTGTGAAGGGGACATTCAACTGTTCTGTGCAACCAGGTAGCAGAAATGATAGGAAAGCTGTCACAAGCACTGGCTTGTACCCTGCAAAGGCTGAGAACAAGATGAATCATTTGGAAGTGGAGAAGGGCAAGACAAATTCAGTCATGGTAAGAACTGATTGCTGAAACTGTGATTAACTACCATTTGTGGTAGAAAGAGGAAAGGGTCCCTGACAACGAGGTAGCAAAAAGCACAAAATGCATTAACAATGTTGCTGCCTGAGAAAGAGCTAAGGAATAATTTCTGTGGGAGCCTGGGACCAGAGAGCTTGTCCTCTGATTGTGGCTGCAGCCAAAGAAAACAAGTCCAGACTTTTTTTTTTTTTTTGTGCATCTAAACATCTTTGATCACATCAGCAATGCATAGACCTACTGTCACCTGTTCTTGCTCGTGGGCAGAACTCCCCATTGAGCTTCAGCCAATTAACTAAGGTCAGAAAGGACACAGAACAGTTAACAAGGCTTTTTTTCCTTGAAATTGTATTGTTATGGGAACCAAAGTAACAGCTCTGATACCCAATGTTTTTATGATAATTCATTTTTATTTATCAATCTATCTTTTACCTTATTATATTTCTATGCAGTCTATTAGTAAGTTTTCCTGGAGGATTTGGTTTAGTATGTTTGCATCCAAACCAATGAGCTTGTTGTATCTCTGTTTGGAACAGCCACAGCATGTTGTGCTTTGGTTTGTTGTGGAGTGAAATCTCATGGGTACATGCCTGACAAAAAAACCCCAATCATTCTCTTAGAGCTACCTCCTGCTTTTGCCGCTCTGGAGGCTCCTGGCTTCCCCCACTGCCATTCTCAGCTGCTCCTATCTGGCATGCCATGCACTGACAGGCATCTCATTTGGCAATATGATCTAACTGCAGATACATTAATCCATATCTTTATTTTTAAATTGTATATAAGTTGATAGTGGAATGATATCATTCAGTGGCAAAAATGGATGTGTCTCTGAAGTAACCTAGACAGCTTTACAAAGGCAGAGTGCTTTATTAGGATGAGAACTATAAATACAACAAGATAATGAGATACTCTGATTTCACAGTGTATCAGATTAATTGTGTTCATTTAAGGAACACAAGCCAAAATAAAAGGAGTCCAAAAGAAAAGCAATATATATCAAAGTATGTCTGAAATGGGCTTAAAGTCTACTTTGGCAAAAGAAGTGAAGACGTTTTCCAAGCTGAACTGGGAGGAATGTCAAGAAGGTAAGTGAGTGATCTGAGAATGAATAAAGGAATGCAGATGAACAATGCAAGGCTAATCCATTAATTCTCATCCCATTTCTCTAGTTAGATACATCCTCTGCAGTGAAAGCCATAAATTTAGGTTTGTGATTGACTGAAAAGGGCACTGCTTTTAAATCTAAGATGCTCATCAAGAGTATTGAATGCATGAAGTTTTTTCACATGTAAAGACCAAGTTGCCAGGTGATGAGTTATAGCAAAAATGTCTTCTTTCTTCCTTAAGTAATTTCAGGATTGATGCTTTAGGCCTTTCATTATATGGATCACTGAAAGGAACAATCATTCCTATCTTTCACTGTCAAGTTAATTGCAGTAGTGGTGATCTATATTACTGCTAAATCTCATACTATGCATCTGTGTTTTAAGGAGAAACACCATCCAGGCAAAGCCTAGCTTTCCCCTGAGAGTCCAGCTGAAGAGATTTCTGCTCCTCTTTGCCTCAGCCTGTGTGTGTAGATGATGTGCATGTCTTCCAGCTGCCCCCAGTTCCTCACAAGTGTGAATGTGTATACTAATTTTAAGGGGCTTTTTAAATTATGCTAACTTTTCCACCTAAAAAGATCTCTCCCCTGCAGAAGTGTCCTGTCTTTCAGGGAGACAGTTTGCAATTTGATTTATTTCTGTGGTTAAATAAGAACAACAATATCTGACACTAAACATGAGTAACTTATTAAGGCATCTGTAGTTTTTCTCACATAACTAAGGTCTTCATGTCTCTGGGGAACTGGTTTTTACACACATTTTGTTCATTGAGCCTCTTAGAAGTGCCTTCCTACTACAAACTTTCAGTGTGTCTACAACCAAATAAAACCATGATGATGAGATTTGTCAGGCAATTGCTGATGCTTGCCATGTGAATACCTACAGCTGCTGTGGTCACAACCTCAAGACACCGGTTTCTCATATCCTAAAGCAGCCGCATTTGTCAGATGGATCATCCTGAAAGTGTCTGCTCCTCTCTGCTGACCACAAAAGAGCCTGATAATGACTAGCCCAGATATAAATCATTTGTCTGTACCTGCCTGAAATATTCTGAGATGATCTCCAGCGTATCTTTCACAAAATGCATTGCTAAACAAGAAAGATGATAGTGGACCTACACCTTAACAGAAATAAGAAAAAACAGTATTAACCTCATTTTACTGTTTTTTAGAGTGTAGTCTATGAGAGTATGACTTTCTATTCACATGAAAGAAATAATTCAGCCTTACAGCTACATTGTATGGATAGAGATATGTCCTTGTCAGCCAGAACTAGAAGCATGAAGGGGTACAGTACCAGCTAAGAGTCATGTGTGTGAATTTAAATTAATAGTGTCTGCAGAAATTGTCTGAATATTTGTGTCTGGAAAATGAAAGGAAGGAGAGGAAGGTATATCAGAGAAGAATAGTTATTTGCACTGTTGATTGTAACCGAAAATAAACCCAAAGAAAAATACCAGCCCTTGCTCTTCAGCATCTTTCATGTGTATGTTTGATCTGTGAACAGTCAATGGCATTATTCATAATTACCATAGCAGAGAAAAAGAATTGGAAAAAGTTGTCTTCCATCTCAATTAAAGGTGTCATATATGCCAGTCTAACAGGTGATCAATGCTAATGCACATTTAGGGGATACTGCTATCATCAAGGCTATAGCAGCTTGTGAAAGGGCACACACATAACTGGAATTCATATTATGCTGTTCTTTGAAGGTTTTTTGATATCAGGGAACTCTTTTTCACCAGTTCTAATCAATACTTCAAATTCTGACAATAAAATCAGTCCTTGGACTGAATAGCATACTGAATGTAAGAATCTGCAGTGTGCTAACACAGGAAAAAGGCAACAACAGAAACTTGCCTTTCTTAATATTAAGCCTTCTTTTTTCTTATGTTATTGCTATAAGTTTCTTTAAGAAAATACTTCTGCTATTATCAAATCCAGAGCCTCCTCTCAGGATATATTCTGTCTACTCTCATAAAAGCACCTGTGTACTTCTTCATTCTTGAGTACTAAGGACTTCATCTGATATGAAAGCAATGAAGTGCTAAGAGTCAGTGTGGCCAAATATAAATACTACTCTTAGTAGCAGAGTCTGATGCACTGTTATCTTGGGTACCAAGAAGAACGTGTTGCCATGAAAACAAATTCACACATAAGCTGTCCTTTCTGTGCCACACTGCTCTTCAGAAACCTACTCAGGCCTTAGGTGCTCTCACTATTGTGTATTGTGTTTCTCCTTCTACCTTCCCTCTGGTTCAGTGGTGTCCCAGGCCCTCTCTGTTTCTGATGAAAGGTCTGGGTATTTACATATATTCAGAATGCAAGCTTAGCTGATTGTGATTGTGGCATCTTTCTTTTTGTTTTTGGGGGTTTTTTTCCCCCAGCAGAAAGAATAGCTTCTCCCTCAGCTCTGCAAAGGCGTGCAGGGTTAGGGTTACTGCTAAAGTTAGCGTCAGGACTGCATCTGAAATTTTCCTTCCTAAGTAGCTTTTCCTGTTACAAATGTGCTCTCTAACATCTCCCTTGCCAAAGGCACCTCAGGTGTCTGACTGGTAGTCTGCTGCTCAGAGGGGATCTAATGAGATGTATTTCCCCCTTGAAGAGCCACTTCAGGGCAAGAGACTTTGCAAACACTCACAGACATGTTACTCATTTGTTTGCAGTTCATAGGATCATTGAACCCAAGAATCCTAGAATCATATAAAGTCTTGGGTTGGAAGAGACCCTAAAGATCATTTAGTTCTAACACCAAATGAGAAAAAAGTTGATATAACCACTTCTAGAACATTGGGAGTGATTTCAGAATTAATTTCCACAATCCTAATCAACAAAGGGCCTTGAAGTCGACATAAAGAACTAGCTTAACTTTACTATATTTTACAGTTGAAGTCTGTCCTGTATCTCTCATATTGAGAAGCTTTTCTCAGTGTAATGGTAGAGGGAAGCAACATGAGATCTGAGACAATGTCTAAGAAGGTTCTTACAGGAGCAGTCCCATCTGAACTGTGATCTTCCCTTACCCACTGGGACTCTGAAAGCAATCCTCATTAAATTCTGAAATAGCTCTGGACATTCAAAATGACCTATTTGTCTTTTTAAAAAAGTCATTCTATGTTTTTTCTCCTAATACCAGTTAAATGAGATGTGACTGCTGTGTCTGGGCTGAACCCATGATAATCATTTTAAGAGGGACACCAAGTAATCACCTAATAATAACACTTGACCATTCTTGCTGTGCAATTGTACACAGGATTTCAAATCATTATGTGTGAGAAAAAAGGCATTGCATGCCATTACCTTTTTCCCAACCTGAACTGCTAATGTGTATCAACACTACATTTTTTTATATGAAAACCAGAGATTTACTGGTCATGCCAACATACAACAGTGGAAAACTATATTATATATAGTAGTAGTAATAGTAATAGTAATAATAATAATAATAATAATACACTTGGCCAAAGAAAACAAATTGCGATATTTTTTTCCATACTGATATGTGATTGACATTCTTACAGTATTTCCAGAGTAAATCACACTTATCATATTTTGAAGCTGTCAGCTCCACAGTGGAGGTAACATCATGCTAATAAATGGTAAAATACCATTTCAGCTTCTTGAAAATAACAGGCCCTACTAAGAACTGTGTTGAGATAAAATTGCTGTTATTTCTTTGACTCCTGTAAAATCCAAATGTACACCAACCAAAATACAGCATTTACCAGGCACAACGAAGCAGAGAATTAACATGAAGTGAGAAGAGATGGATAACTGTAAGAGCACTGTGGTGAACACCAACTCATAGCCACTAGCAACAGTGAACAGGCTTGCTGGCGTCAGGTGCACTAGTTTAATGGCTAAGTGATCTTATTACTAAAGTATTATTTAGTAACACTGTCATGAACTACATCAAAATAGTACCATATTTAGAAGAAAACATATTATTCAAACTTAATGTTAAAGAGAATGGGAAAGTTTTCTGCTGTACCAAATACTACTTTGTCAAACTGACACCTAAAGCAGAAGAGAATAAATGTTTTAGACTTAATAATTCTTTCCTATTAAGGAAAAATATTTTCTCCTGAGTCACTGAGCAAAAATGTTGACGTTAACATTTTGCAAACTTACTCACTGATGTTATTTTTTTTTTTTCAGGAAAATACTTAGAAACACAGAATCATAGATCATTTAGTTTGGTAAAAACCTCTAAGATCATTGAGTTCAATGGATAACCCAGCATTGCCAAGTACACTTCTCTGGGCATCTTACTCCAATGCTGGACAATCTTTTCAGTTAATTTTTTTGCTAATAGCTAATCTAAAACTCCCCTGGTGCAACTGGAGGCTGTCTTAAACTGCATAATCTTACATCCTTTTAGTCCTCCTGTGCAGCCTGAAAAAATGAAGTTGAGAAGGAGGCATGGACTGTCAGCCAAAGGTCAACCCAACAGGGGGACTTCAAGACCACCAAAGACCCACTGAAGGCCTCTGATCCAATTCCTGAGTGGTCTGGAGGAACGACTGCACATGGTAACTGATTTGCATAGAAAGTGAGAAACATGTCTCTAGGGCAGGGAAATCTTATCTATAAGAATATACCCCGAGAAAGCTAGGAGCCCACATGCCAGGATCATAGACACCCCATCAGCTGGATTGATGCTGAAGCTGGACTGGTCATCTCTCTCCCTTTATTCCGCCCTTTCTTTCTCTCTCTCTCTCTCTTTTCCCTGTCTTTCTTCTCTTCCCTTTTACCCTATCCATTATCCAAAACCCACCACTGTGTGCTTATGCTAGAAGGGACAAATACACCAATTCCCACACCAAGTGTATAATTTACTAATAAAACTCTGTAAGTTTCTTTACTGACCCTTTGACTTCTGTTGTTCCTTTTTGACCAAGAGCATCTCTGAGTCTTAGGTGCTCACTTCTCCTTAAGGATGGTATTCCATATGTACCCATGGATGTGTAGAACAGTAGGATAGTCTTGATAAAAACAGACAAAGTAGCTAGTATTTGCTTTCTCTATAGTTTAGCCTTTTCAGACAAAATGGATCTAATATGTTATAAGGACTACAGTCTAGCTGGTTACCAGACATTCAGCAAAATCAGGGTCCAGCGCATGATGCAGCTGCAAGAAGGCTTGCAGTGGAGACCACTATTACCACCACCTCAGAGAGAGTCACAAGAGGAAGCATTATCAGGCTTTCCCAGGAGCTAAATAGGAACCTGGAACAGTACAAAGAACTCTTGAGGAGGTAGTTAGGGAAATGGACATCAGTGACAAGTTTTGTCCTTCAGGGATCCATGTTGGGACCAGTGCTATTTAATATCTTCATTAAGGATATCAAGGGTACCCTCAGCACATTTGCTGATGACACACCTGAAGGACAGGCTCATCCAGAGGGATCTGGACAAGCTCAAGAAGTAGGCCTGAGGGAACCTCATGAGGTTTAACAAGACCAAGTGCAAGATGCTGCATCTGAGTTGGGGTAACCCCCGGTATAAGCACAGGGTGGGGGACAGATTGAGAACAGGTGAGAAGGACTTGGGGGTGCTGGTGGATGAGAGTCTGGACCTGAACTGGCAATGTGCATTTGTATCCCAAAAATCCAATCATACCCTGGGCTGCATCCAAAGCAGCATGGCCAGCAGGTCAGGGAAGTGATTCTGCCCTTCCACTCTCGTGAGACCCCACCTTCAGTGCTGCATCCAGCTCTGGGGTCCCCAGCACGGGAAGGACATGGACCTGTTGGAGCAAGTCCAGAGGAGAAACACCAAGATGATTAGAGGAGATGCTGAGAGAATTGAAATTCTTCAGCCTGGAGAAGAGAGGGCTTTGGGGTGACCTAATTGTGGCCTTCCAGTACCTGAAGGAAGCCTACAAGAAAAATGGAGGGATGTTTTACAAGGGCAGGTACTGACAGGACAAGGGGGAACGGCTTTAAACTGAAGGAAAGTAGGTTTAGATTAGATATTAGGAATAAATTCTTTACTGTGAGGGTGGTGAGGCACTGGAGCAGGTTGTCCAGAGAAGCTGTGTAAGCCCCATCCCTGGAAGTGTCCGAGGTCAGGTGGGAAAGGGGGTCTGAGCAACCTGGTCTAATGAAGGGTGCTCCTGCCCACGGCAAGAGAGATGGAACTGGTGATCTTTCAGGTCCATTCCAGCCTAAGTCATTCTGTTATTCTGATTCTATTCAGGTATCTAAGGATACTCAAACCACCTTTCATCTTACAAAAATACAGATTTGTCACACTGTGATTAACATTCATATGCTCCTATGTTGTCCTTTTTGTTTGCATCTTCTAATTAAGAGATGAAGTCAATGTTAAAATTAAAAATGAACAAATATCATGCAGACTCTGAAATCCTTCTGGAAAAGTGCCAGCCTTGGGAACCAAATGAGAAATTGGCCTGGGAGTCATTTCAATATGGATATTACAAGATGTCTGCAGCTGTTTTAATGAGGCTGATATTTTAAACAACCATTTGGGAAAAAAAAGAAACAGTGGATGCTATCATCTTCTTTATATAGCTCTTGCTCATAAAATTTCTGACATTAAAGCAGTCTTGTCAGAAAGCAGTTATGAGGTCTTAAATGCTCTTGACTCTTTAACAGTGCTTCTTCCATTAAAAGAGGGGTGGGTAAGAATGAACTTGTTATGGATTCTTCAGAAATTGTATAATGAGAGGTATTAAAATGTTCAGGTTTTTGGGAGGTTACCAGGATCCCAATTATTGTGTGTGGTTCATTTTTATTTAGTCTTAATATTTTATTTTAGTCCTAAGGTAATTTTTATATTTTATTTGTTTAAAATACAAGAACATATATCACAATACCCAGCTGGTGTGAGTTACTTTTCCTTCCTCCTTTTACTGTGCTTATGTTTTAAAGCCATACATACCAAAGTGGGGTCACTGCTTAGCATTAAGCAATTTCCTGTCTCCTTTTTGAAACTAAAAATTTAAGAGTTTAAAGCTATTTAGTAACCAGTCCACTGCTTTTGTGTGAGCACAACCTATAGGGACTGCAGAGAGACTCTAGACAGAGCTGATGTCCACAGGATGACAGAAAAACACTGCCCTAAAACGCCACTTGACAGATGAGGACATAAATAGTAGCTGCCCATACTCATATTTTCAGCTTTTCCAGCCCTGACTTAGGACACACAGTTAAAATGCCTGCCTGGCATGCAGATTTGGTTTCTCAGCTGATAGATAGGGAGAGATTCATCTCCAAGTTTGGACAATGAAGTGGAGGTGTCTTATCACAGCTTACGGTATCTCTGGTGCCTCTGGGATGATATGCAGGGGATGAGGTAGATGCCCTCAGCTGCATCATTCAAAGCTCACAGCATTCCCCTCTCCTGCAGCTTCTGTTTCAGAAGGGCACATATCCTTGCCCTGCCTGTCAACCCATAGGGATATACTGTGGCATCACAAGTATCCCTGCACACCAAACCAAACCCACAGGAGTCAGGGGGGTTATGCAGCTGGTTTATTCAGGCATACGACTATGATTCAGTTGACCCCACAGAGGTGTCTAGTGCTGTTCGAGGTGCCCTACAGTGCTTGAAATGTCCCCAGTTGAATCTTGGCCATAGCACAGGGCCAAGAGATGTCCCCACAAATTTGGACCAGCAGCTAAGTAGGACAGGATCCCCAGGGCACCTGGAACAGTGTTAAGTGCCTATGTCTGGGCAGTTGAACTGGGTGTAAACTGAAGAGTTTTGCAGGCTCCAGCTAATTTCACTGCCTGTAAGGAGAACTGAAACACCAGTCTCCCATATGGACACTGAAATTCAAGTGTCAGAATAAATTCAACTTGAAGTAATCTGCTGTATTGCTCTGCTGGTGGGGCACCTAGATGGTACCTCTGAGCTCTTCCCTCCTGGTTATAGCTCTGTGGATCAATTCTTGGATTCAGGTCACAGCAGCTTCTAGAGGTGTTAAATCAAAAGCTGACAGCAAGAAGACGGTATAAAATGATGCAATTGGGAAGGCAGGTTTTTGATGGAAGTTTGTGTTTTGGCAAAATAGATTCCTTTTAGTCCAGCTCTGAATGTAACCCAGGCTGTAAATTTTCTTTACCTATTCCTTTTCTTATATACCTATAGATGAACTGTGATTATCCTCATTCTCTCATCCATGTAAATGATAAGCAGCTCCAAGGAAAACAGTCATGTTGTTATAAAATAGTGTGAGAGGAAAGAAAAAAAAAAACAAATGAAAACAAAACAATCTAACAATCTGCAGTATGTACTCTTTTACATTCTTTAATCTGAACTTTTAGGTATAGCTGGAAAAGCAAGATGCAGCTGCTTTAAATGCCTACAGTAATTTAAAGTTCTATACCTAAGAGATTTGATTCAGCCTCAGACTCAAAGTGTTCTGTAATTAGGGTGAATTACTGAGGTTTAAACTAAGGGACAATTGAATATAGGAAAAAAATTCTTCCTACTACCTTTTGAATTGAAACTAGAGGCAAAAGTGCTGCTTTTAAAAGTATGCATAGCTTGATCTATAGCTTTCAGTTGGGCAAACTCCTGGGAAAATTAGTACCTTCCTCTGAAGTACAATGGAGTTCTTCCAAAAGACAAGATCCCTAAGCTGATACAAATCAGCATAAAGCCTCTGAATATCATCACCTCCAGATCTAACTCATAGTATCATATCTATAAATACTGTTGTGAAGTGCCTTTTAAATAATCTGACTCCTCTGATACATTCACAGTGTATGCTTATTAATTCATTAGGATGACACCGATTAACATCAGACTTTACAGAAATCCTTTTTTTTATCCTAGAAGAAATTACTTCTATCTTCTTTGAACAAGATGCCCATTACTCACTGCTGAAATGCAACTGTGAAACCCAGTGTAGCCACTGAAAGCCTCAGACATGGATTCTGAAGTGAAGAGTGACATCTTGTTCAAGTGCATGTACATGATCATGGAAGGTCTAGGAGGGAAAGATCATGAATTACCCAAACTACAATTAGACCATTACACAGCCAGGTAACTCCCCTCTGCTGTGAAACATGGTAGAAGTTGAAGCAACCACTCATCTCAAGAAACTCAGTGATGTGAAAAATGATCCCAGCATGTCTGACCTATGGGTCTGGATTCACCCAGGGCTCAAAGTTTTTCTTCCCAGCATTACAGTGAGGTGAGTCAGACATGCTCTGTTATAGCTTGGGCTCTTAACACCATCTGTAATACTTACGAGGTGTTTCATAAAGAAACCAGGACACAAGAGCAACCGAAAGGTCCTATTTTCAATCAAAGAGTATCTGAACTTTTGAACTGAGAACACACTTTTTTTGATCAAGTCTTTCCTCCTAGGTTTTTACAAAAAAGTTTTCAAAAACACAGCCTATAAAAGTTCAATCCATTTTCATTTAAATATCTGGTTAGCAGAAGTTTCAGTAACACTATAGCTAAGTAAGTATAAAAAAGAACTGGTTTAGCTACTAGTTCATCCTTTATTAATTTCTTTTTCTTTATAGCCACTTTCAATTAGAATATATTTCAAATTTTCTTTCTATTTTATTATGAAAAATTATTTCATATAATACAATGAGGTATATAAAAAGGGCTTGTCTCTACATCTCTATGGGCAACTTTAGAGAGTACTGAATATTTAAAAGATCTTATAAATAGAAGTGAGATCCATATGGCAAGATAATAAATATTCATAAAATTACGGATAGTCTGATTCTCTGACTCATATTTGCAGTTGCAGCGCTGTAGGAAACAAATACACCACTCCTCCATTCAACTGCTGGATAACACATTGATCTGCCTGCCAGTTCAGTGTAGGCACCTTGCATAAGAATATTTTTTTTCTCTTGCATCTCATAAACAGTAATGTCTTTTAGCCTTTTACTTTTGGAATATTAAGCTGTAAAGTTACAAAACCTTTGGTTGGATGTGACAGTATGTGTAATACACAACTTGGAAGGAATATTCTTTGCAGATTTCTTGAAGAGCGTACTGCATTAAAATTTATAAATTTTGCACAACTGACAGAAAGATGAAACTCTGTTGAGCATCAGGTGGGCCATGTGAAATTAATAATTTCTCACTCAGTTCATTTCCCAATGGAAACATATCTGGCATACACAAACTCCAGCTTGGCATTAATTGTCATATTTGTTTAAAATCTCGGTTCCACAAATAGGTACTTTCTCTAAATATGCACTCCAGTCTCCATTAAGGCAGCTCGTGAACTGGGCTGCAGAGGCTCCTGTGGGGTGATGGGCTGCTCTGCAAAAGGAGGCTTGTAGTCTAAACTTCATAATGAGAAAAGCAGTCTCCTTCAGATGGGACATCTGGAGATGCCTGGTGAGCAGCAGATACAGAACATGCTCCTCAGGCAGAGACTTGGTCAGCAGAGAGTGTTCCATTACCTGCACATACCCTGATGTCTCGAAGAGGAGTAATTGAGATTTGGTTTTGAAAAGTCCATCCAAAATTAGTACACGAGCCCACAGATTTAACCCAGCAGGAACTGAGTTATGGGGAAAGTGTCCCTACTCAGCTCAAACAGTTTTTCCGTATAAAGGCTCAAATTACAGCAGAGGAGAAAAACAAGTACTAATTGCTATCCTGCTACAGGGTCCTGGGCGAGTGCTTTGGAATAATCCTCTCCTTAAACATGCTTTCATCTCATATTTTATGTATTTTATTAATTTTACACTGCTTTCCAACCTGCATTTTGCAAATTCAATAGGCTATCTAATTCTTATTGGCTGCACATGCCATTTATTTATGGTTATATCAAATCTACATCCATCCTAGTTGATTTATTTCGACGTTTGTGTCATTATTACACAAGTAATGTTGCTTTTGATTATTAGTGAGAAAACAGTAGTTTTAATTTAGTAGTTCATTATGCCTTTGCTTTTCTAGTGGAAAACCACAGTGTTAGTGAAATTGCTTCTGAGTAACAACTTATTACTTACACTTCATGCTCATAATCCTTTTGCTGATACCAGACAAATATTTTCAGCCTAAATTTCCCCTGCATACATTTTGGCAACAGTATTGAATCCTAGGATACACAGACTTCTATTTTTAAGAACCAGGCAATAATAATGGTTAACTTCTGCCATAATTCAGTTATTGTTAACTGAATGCTTATTACCACCTTCTCAATCAGCCCAAGATATAATGAGTAAGACGTATTTCCAATGCATTATATAATCGAAGTAGGTGTGAAAAATTAATTAGGGAATGTTGCCATAAAGTCTTTTTGGTTATTACATGGCCAGTAAGAAGTGACATACTTAAGCTACTTCTCAGTTGAAAAGACATTTTGAAGATGAATAAGCAGCCTGCTTGAAAAGAAATTATATTCCAGGTTTCTCTTTTCATTGCTCATTTTTGGGAAATTTTGTCACTAGCATCAGCTAATTTTCTATCATTCCTCACACTGCCATGGTCTAGGGTGCTAAAATTAGTTGGAATATATTCTTTGTATGCAGTGATTCAGACTTAGCTTCTTTCTCTTTCAAACTGAAAGAAAACCATATGCTTTGATCATACCACTGGAACACAATGCTCATATTCTGTCTTTTCCTTTTCTTTTCTAATTATTTTCAACATGGAAAGTATAGTGGCATGAAAATCAAACCTTCTCTTTCCCTTTTGGCAACTTTTCAAAAATGGGAGGGGGAAAAAGTACCCTTTTTTAATCTAGTTTTGAAAACTAAATAGAACAGAGACAGGTGTCTGCATGCATATTTCTATCCTTAGGTATGAAGTTTCTACAGAATCCCTATAATTTTCATTTTTTCTTGTTAAAGTCTTTATCTTGCTTCTATGTGGATGAGCAACACCTTATTTTGTACCAGTCTAACAGAGTGAGTAGAAAGACACTGGCAGATATCCAGTATGGACCCTTGTCCTTTTCTCTTTGTCTTCCCTGCAGGGGAATGCCTCTAAACAGCAAGTTAAGCTAGTGATGGGTAGCAGGAAAAGGGCAGAAACCTTTTAGTGTCTTTTTTTCCTCCACTCTTCACTATGAAATGTGCCTGTAAGTGGATTACTAACTGAATTCACACCAGCATCAAAAGAACAAGAACTCAGGCTAGAATATAAAAGGGAAAGTTTGGGAAAGACAGCATAGCTGCATTTTTTTCAGCCCAGCTGGGCCTGATGAAAATTGTTGTAAGATATTTAAAGAATGGCCTGAACTAATCCCAGAGCTATCAGAGCTTGTCATTCAGAATGCCTGCTGAGGACAGGTGACACTTCAAAAGGTGGAAGATAAGTGATTATGGCACTGTCTTCCAACAGGAGACACAGGAACTGTTGGGGAGTCAGAAGATGCTGTGCTCAACTTCAGAGCCAGGAAAACTATTGGAATGAGTTGCTCAACAAACAACTGAAGATGCTGTGAAGATAGCAAGTGCTTAAGAAACAGCAAAAATTACATTCTAAATAACATATATCAAGCTATTTTTCCTGATAGTGTAACAAGCCTAAAGAAGAGGGAAGAGACAGCAGTGTGACATCACTAGACTCCAGTAAGCTCATACAAACTGTTTTGCCTGACTTTCTTGCAAACTAACTAAGAAATACAGACTAGATGAAGCTAATATAAGGGGGTGCAGAACTGTTTATATAAACATATATAGGAAATGGACACTGGCAGGTCACCGTGGCACAAACCAGAAGTATTGGACAGGGCTTTATGGAGTTCTTGTGAATCCTTCATTACTTTCACTAACTATGTAGAAGTAGAAAACATTGTTGATGAAATAGAAAACTCTCTCCTTTGACTTTAGGAGTACTCTAGGCTGACCTTATATTGAAGAACAGGATTAGAATTTAGAATAGTGATGATCAGTTGGATTTACAGCCCCAAAACACTGACTGAAATTCAATTCTGATCTAGGTAATACTAATAAGCTGTGCAAAGAAAGAGTGGAAGAAAAAGATCCTGCAGAAAGGAGATGCTGCTTTTAGTAAATCAGAATCTGAAAATGAGATGACAGTGATACAGACATCCTGAAAAGTTAAGCTTTCTAATGGAGAATATATTTGAGCATACAATGTGTGACTCTGGTTAATAAAAGGTACACATAATCCAAAATACTTTGGGGATTTAGGCTTTATAAAAGACATAAATGAGAGAAAAGTAAAAAATAAAAGTTCAGTTCTAAAAGTTAGGATGTCTGAGGGCAGGTAAAGAAATAGAGGTTCTAGATAGCAAGTAGACTGAAGGGGAACACTGAGTGTTTCTGTATGAAAAAGTTACTGCAGAGAGAAATGAAACGAACTGGTTCCCATGTCCCACATGAATGGGACAAAACGTCATGAACCTCACATACAGGATAAGACATTTTCTTTAGATTACAGGAAAAGCTAATTTACAGAAAGGAGAATGATCTGGAACAGATTTCCTCTAAAGGTGTGGAGGTTTCTTCATTGGAAGTTGACAGAAGTTCACAGTACGATGGCCAAAACTTCTGCTCAAGCTTTTACTACTCAACTCCCTTTCACAGGGAAGTGCTTTCACTGCTTTCACTTGCTGCCCTTGCTGCCTGAGGTGTTAAAGGTGTGATGATAAACCAAAATGTAATTTACTAATTAGATGAATAGCATTTTGAGCTGTCATAATAAAAGTGGTAACTGATATGTTTAATGAGAGTTTGTGAAATATGATAATTTAATGAGACACAGATTGTTATGGGGTTGCTGTCAAGGTTTTCTTTTTTCCATAAAGTAGGTACTAAAATTTCAAAATCTATGTTATTGCCTTTACTGATACACTTTTATAAGTATACTTTTATAATACAATTATTTACAAAAAGACTAATGGTATATGCACAGTAAGTTTTATGAAGGTCTAATAGATGTGACATTTCTTCCTGTGAGTGGGCACAGATATTCACTACTCTTTTTTTTCCACTGGTTTGGTTTTTTTTCTGCCTAGTTTGAAATCTGTGCATAATTGGATACAGAAAGCAGACTTCTGCTATCAAGTTATCTTGGACTTTGAAGAAAAAAATGGGGACAGCAAGTTGTTTCAGACAAGAAGTCATTACATACATGTGTATTTCATCAGAGGATCAAATGCAATTAAACAAACCCATTTTCAGTTAGGTCTTGAAACTTTGCAAGAAATAACACCTGACATAGTCACCTAACACTTAGGTATATGTTAATAACTATGTTAATTATAAAAAAAATATTAATTTTTTATGCTGCAAAGTTTTTTATTTACCAGTTGTTTTATTTCCCAAATGTATTAGGTCATGGTGTAATATGGTAAGGAAGACTTGGAAGCAATACCAAACTCTGATGTTCATTCAAGAGATTGTTTGACCTCTTAGGAAGCAAGTGAGTCAGGGGCACTTTTACCCATACTCATAGTGCACTTAACCATACAAATTTAAGCTACATTTGCGCCTCAAAACTATGTAGTAGCAGGCTCTGAAAGCAAGACACATGCAAGAGGGAAGCTGGACACATCATCAGATACAGCAAATCCCCAGTCCTACTTTGCATCAGCCAGTTTTGAGATTCCCTGTTTCTCTCCATTTACTATAATGGCACCAGTGATAAGCACTATACCAGTGTCACGGCAGTACTACTTTCCTAAACCTTGGCAATACCACTGCATGCCAAAGTGATTAGGAGTCAGTTATACAGGAAGATGTAAAATGAATATGGTACTCCTCTCTGCCCCTTTCTGCAGAGTTTAGCCCTCTCCTGACCTATCCTGCATTCCTGCCCTGCTCCAGCACTTTCCCGGACCTTTCAGGAGGTCAATGCATGGATGCCTCCACAACTTCTCTTCTCCAGCTGTTCATTATCTCCAGCTGTGCAGAGGAAAGGACACCAGAGGGGCTAAACTTTTTCTCCTAGCTAGTGTCTTTCTAGGTGGGATCACTGAGGGGTCGATGTTTGGTGGTCCTTCCTCATGCTGAAGAAGGACCACAGGGACATTACCTGCTCTCCTGGCCTGACCAGAATGTCTCAGGAACTCAGGACCACTGAAAGAGGTGGGAAGAAGGAAATTCACAGTCCCATGAAACTCTACTGAGTTTCTGTCCAAAAGCTCAATAAGAAGCTGAGTGATATTTTGATATAATCTTGGTTTAGTAGTGACAGAAAAATTTGCCCAAATTCAGACTTTTAAAGGTACCAAAGAACACATCTGGCCACATGACTGTCTGTCCAATGATATCTATTTTTGCCCTAAATGATATCTCTACAGATAAATTCATACCATTTAAACAAAGAGCTGAACACACGGGTTGATATCCACGCTACAGAAATCACACACAAATTAATTCCTGATGAAATATTGTGTCTTAGGGACTAACACATACTAGTCCAGAATTACCAGTTTATCAGCCTGTTGATGCCTAGAAAGTCAGGTGTAAATGTTATCTGTTTAAAAACATACAGAGCACATCACTGTAAGAAAACTGGTGCAAGTCTTCTGATTACTGCTCTGCATGGCCTGCTCTGTAGCTCTTCAATACTTTGTTTAAGAAAGACTTGAATAAGAAACAGTGTGGCTAGGCCACTATTGCAAAGTAATACCTCAATTCCCCACCAAGAACATTACTAGAGGCACTATGAGTCTAAGGTTACTTAGTGATCCTGACAGGTCCATGCAGCTTGATGACAAGGTGATAACTTTGTACAGGGCAATGCACAGTCACTGCCACATCAGTATAATGGACGGGGCGGTTTTACAGAACTTTTGAAATACTAATTTAGTTGAGGTCACGTTTCTAAGAACAGAGATTTAAGCAAAACTGGAAGAGCTCTTTTCCTTTGCCAGTGACTTGCTCTCGTCCATACTTTGTGCCCCAGTTTTCCTGCTTCAATTATGCAGCATCATGCATTATACAGTGCTCCTCAACACATGGGGTCAGCCTATAAATGGAGAGCATTAATTCGCTGTGTCACATTATGGGCACTTCCTGCTGCAGAGTGGTCGCTTCAGAAATGGTCTCATCAGAAGTATTTTGCTGGATGTGAGAAGCATTTGTAATGAGGCTGTAAAGATGGTGTTACGTATTTGCTGGTTGTTCTCTGAGAAGACATATAAAGGTAAAGCATCACTTTCCAGGGAGAACCTTTATTGCACTCATGCACTTGAATTACATTTTAAAAATTCAGCTACCACAGCTAGCTCCAAAAAGCAAATATCTGGAAGGAAGCAGAATACATTAAATAACAAATAACTAACTTATATAGTTTACCATACTAGAATGGGTTTATTTTCAATCCAGTTCCATGATAAGGGTAAAAATGTGCTTGTGTATGTGCATTTGCAGTGGCAGTATGGATTAGGGGGACACAACATAATATATATTTTTGTGCAAGGGAAATATCAATGCTTTCAACTAAACTGAATACAGCAGCTTTACTTTGACCTTTTCATAT
Organism: Xenops minutus; assembly: GCA_035221455.1. Classification (NCBI taxonomy): domain Eukaryota; kingdom Metazoa; phylum Chordata; class Aves; order Passeriformes; family Furnariidae; genus Xenops; species Xenops minutus. Next base: position 102,008,178 of record JAWWEE010000001.1, read on the forward strand.
GATCAGTGACATGTTCTGCTAAGCTCAGCAGTTAGGTAAAAATGTGAAAGCTTGGCACGAACCACGAAAATTATCTCAAGTATTTTTTTTTTCTGTTATATCAGAGATAGAAATATCTCTGATGTTTCAGCATCTTACCTAGTAGATGGCAGTGTCATGTCATTAAACTCTATGTCTATCTGTCAGTCTTAAACCAACAATCTCAATTGAAAAAACTATCTTGAAAGATGGTAATTTTACATCTATGGGAAAGATTAAATCAGACAAAATCCCAAAGCAACATGAGATGCACTTTTATCAAAAAAATCTCATCTCCTGCACCCATATATTTTCTTTCACTTCACACAAGATGTGCAAACACAATACTGAAAATTATTGCTTGGGGTGTGTGCCAGAGTTGTGCACAGATTAATTTGTCTTAGCAAGTTGAAAATAGACTAGGCCAATGAAAATAGAACAGCCAAAGCCTTCCAATAAATTGGGGAACAATTACTCTTGGTACCTCCATTTAAATTGAGCATAGATGTGCATTGCACACTGTCACTGCAAAAAAAATAAGAGACTTCATTTGTAATGGATTATTGAATAGACCTGCAGTGACAGTAAGGCAATAAATTAAAAAGTATGTCAGGCATTTTTCAATTAGGTTTATATTCTTTACTCACCAGCTTTCTATATAAAGGGGAAAAATGAGACTATTTCACAGAGAGGGCTTTTTACAGAATTTAGTCCAGTGTGGCTTGCTGGTTGCTTTGGTCACAACTGAGCCCAAAGTTAGTTCACTGGCTGTATAAAATGTGTGTCTATAAAATACACAAGGACAACAGGTCTACTGGTAATCCTTCACATGAAAGCTGTTAGTCAAGTTCATCCTACATGTAAATTCATGCAGCCAGTGAGCTTAACACTGTGGATAATTTTCCCCAGAGCATTAATGGCAAGGTGGCAGTCTTTCAGAGACAGTCATTACAGCTGCACTGAGGAGGGGAAGGAAGCTCTTTGCCCTCACAGACATGCTGCTGTCCAAAGGATGGGAACAAATGAAGCATAAAAGCCAATTTGGGACCTTCTACCAGATAGTGAGTCTATCTTTTAGAAACATCAGTCAATCAGACTGACATTTCCACTTAACCTTGTGAAACAGAATGGATTTTCTTCTCTTTGACATTTAAGCAGGGACGTCATGTGTGCACTCTTCTGTAGCTGTGGCATGACTTCATATGGGCCATTGAGAGAATGAAATCCCTGTTTGTTTCCAAACTATTTCTGCTTTTAGTCTATAATATTTCTTTCATGCTGGAGAAAGCCCTCATAGTTCATTCTGGCATATGTTTGGCTCTTGATGTAGAGTGCAAATAAATAGGCTAGGAGCCAGCTGCTGGCAGGCTCTGGGTCAGCTCTGGACATTTCATAAAAGCATTCAGCTTGGAAAGAAGAGAATGTTTCTAACACACTTCCTGAATGATTTAGAGAAGGTCAGTTGAAGATGCTAACATTGGCAAAGTAGAAAAGCAAGCCATCAGCTGGGCTAAAAATATTAACTTCTCTAAGGTTAATGTTTTGAGTTTAAACTTTGGACTACATAGAAAACAATCCCACGAAACTCAGTGAAATATGGAGAAGTTTCTAAACACAAATAGTTTTTCTGTGTGAAAAGAAGGCGCTATTTTTATGATATTTTAAATTTGTAAGGGATGACCACTCTTAGTTTCTGTTCTTTTCAGGGACACAGATAATATGCCTACCAAATTAGACTAGGCTAGACTAGACTAGATTAGAATAATTTCAGTTGGAAGGGAACTACCAGGACCATCTAGTCCAACTGCCTGACTGCTTCAGAACTGACCAAAAGCTAAAGCATGTTGTTAACAGCCTTGTCCAAATGCTTTTTAAACACTGACAGTCTTGGGGCATTGACCTCCTCTCTAGGAAGCCTTTTCCACTGTTTGACCACCCTCTTGGTAAAGAAATGCTTCCTAATGTTCAGTCTAAATGCCCCCTTTAGCAGCTTTGGGCCTTTCCTATGCATCCTGGCACTGGATCCCATAAGAAGACATCAGCACTTCCCTCTCCACTTCCCCTCCACAGGAAGCTGCTGAGATCAACAAGGTCATCTCTCAGACTCCTTTCCTCAAAACCAGACAAGCCCAAAGCCCTCAGCCCCTCCTCACAGGACATTCCTTCTAGCCCTTCTACCAGCTTTTCTATATCCTCGGGACCCATTTTAGTACCTTCACAGTCTTCTTATATTGCTCTGTCATTTTTACTAAAACTAGACAAATAAGTGGAGTTTGACTGTTGGGGTTTTTTGTTGTATTTTATTGTGTTGTATTTTTATGTCCTGCTGCATCAGAAGCCATGGGGAAAAAAAATCAAGCTTTTACTCAGCAAATTTTTTCAATAATGGTAGTTGAAAAGAAAGGTTAAAGGCCTACTTGAGCAACATTTATTCTTAAAATTTTTTTGATTCTTTTTAACTGCTTCAGGACTTTGCTTTACTAAAATTTACTAAAACTGAATCTCAGTTTAGGTGGAAAAATGGAAATCATTCCTTTAGAAAATGTCAAAAGCAAGTGTTTGGTATCTGTAATTCTTAATTAAGGGTGGTGTTGGTTTGGGTTTTTCCAAGGAAAAAGGCTGAGTTTAAAGAAAAATGTATTGAAGTATTTTGTACATCCTTAGTCTGTATAATTTCTTACAAATCACAAATCTTTTATTTAAAAGATGAAGGGCACATGGCATCATCTTACCACATGCAAACAAGATAATAAACAGGGTAATAAACATCCATAAGATCAGCCAAATAAAACCATTCAATGACCTTGTCTTATACCACTTCAATTACATGCTATAGTTTAAAAAGTGTTCAAAGTAATTGGTGTCCTATAAAACATACACATGATAAAATTCCCCAAAAGAAAGTGTTGAGGGTTTTTTGAAGGATTTTTAAAGCATATGTAGTTTTAGATTGATAACCATATTACCCTCTGTTATTACAATATATTACTAACCTATAGGGGCAGTCCTCATAGTTGTTTCCAAATTTCAAAGCTACCTTGAAGGATGTGCTAGAACTGAAGGAATTTCATCACCCCAGCATATGAGCACCATAAGGAAAATTTCTATGAGGAAAGTAAACTCGAAAGCCAAACCTGTGTCCTTCCTTCCTTTTCTCCCCAGCCACAGGTAATGTAGGGTCATGCAGGGTCATGCAGACTCTGCTCAAAGTGTTCACTGCTTGCTCAGATTTGTATTACAGGAAGCACAGCTCTGGTAAATAATGAACCTTCAGTAATTACTTAACAATAATGGCTGAAAATTTCCTGTCTCTTTTTTTCTTAACTTCAAACTTCTCCACAAGCTGAAAAAGAGATCTTCGAAGAACTTCTAACAGAATTATGGCATGTTTGAAACATTTATCTGTTCTTGTGATCTGGCTTTATAACAATTCACATTGTTTTATTAAAGAATGTCACCATTGCAATTTTTCCATCTGGGCAAGGTGCTGTGCAGTTAGAATTAAAGTTGCCACCAATACCAGTCCTGGAGCTGGAACGATTTCCAGAGCTCCTGAGCCCCATCTCTCTTTCTGAGGTAGGAGGCATGTAATTAAAAAACTCAGCTCTCACATGCCATTCCTAACCTACAGCTGGGCTTTGACAGCACTTCGAAGGACTGTGAAACCCAGAGAAGAGAAGGCTTTGGGGAGACCTTAGACCAGCCTTTCAGTACTTAGAGGGGACTGACAGGAAAGGTGGGGAGGGATTCTTTAATCAGGGAGTGTAGTGATAGAACAAGGGATAATGTTTTTAAACTAAAAGAGGGTAGATTTAAACTAGATACGAGTAAGAAACAGTGAAAAGGGTTGTTCAGAGAGATGGTGGATGCGCCATCACTGGAAACTTTCAAGGTCAGGCTGGGTGATGCTCTGAGCAACCTGATTTAGTTGAAAAGGTCCCTGCTTACTGCAGGAGGATTGGACTAGATGACCTTTAAAGGTCCCTTCCAACCCAAATTAGTCTATGATTCTATGATTTACTGATACTGTATCACCATTTCAAGGAGTCACAGCCAGGCCTGCAGGGAAGGAGGCTGCCCCACTATAGGATTTTCTCCCTCCTCACCCACAGCAGGCAATGGCTAAACAGCGGATTGCTGCTGTTCTCATTAAATGTGTTTTCTGGTCTCCAGGAGAAGGCTCAAGACCATACAGTATCATATGCCAATACCCAGCCAGACTGAAAGCCTGGATCCTGGAAGAAGTCCTCCTCTCGTGGTGTTCTTCCTGGGTTAATTTGCTGGATTTTGGACCACAAAGACAGTATGATTGCCCCATTGCTGTCCTGCTCCTTGTACAAAACCTAGTTCATGCAAAGCTGATTGAGGTATCTCTATGTGGTATGACACTGTGCTCTACCGACATGGGCTTTAACACTAAAGGTGTTTATTCTTCCCAGCAGTAAGAGCTAGCACCAGCAGTACTTGCCTAGTCCTGCAGGCTTCTCTGCTGCAATCTGTGTTGCAGCTCCAGCTACTAGGTCACACATCTCACAAAATTATGACATCTGGTTTCTTAAAGTCCAGATAAGATTTCCCCTCTTGTGACTCAGGAGAAAAGTTTCAAAAAACTACTCAAGAGAAAGCCCAGGGCTCAAAACCAGCAAAAAAATCCCAGCTGAGCCTGTGGTTTCTGAACAAAGGAAGTGTCAACACTGCTTGTCTGAAGAATACAGTTCACTTGCTATTTTCTCAGCCTTTGTGCTGTCACAGCGAAAGGAAACAGACTCCCATGGAGCAGTGTAAGCATCCAGCTACATCGATCACAAAATACATGATCATTTGAGGTGCTTGAGAAGAAAGGCCAGGCCAGAACAAAGTGACTTCTACAATCACAAGAATTCAGCGGGTTTAAACAACAGCCCCTCATGCCATAATTAGGGTTCAAAATCAATGTTTAAATCAATGTTGAAAATGTGCTGCTTTAAATCCTGGACACAGCTGCAGTGTGATGTGTGGTGTGTTACCAGGCATTTCTAGCATGCTGGCCAGGCTTCAGTCTGTTGTGGTGTTGAGCTAGTCCATCTCCCCTGTTCACGGAGGATTCCCCACCATACTTCCACTGGCAAAGTGAAAACCTCACAGGCCTTTCTCTCTACCTGATGCCTCAAACCCAAACACCAAATTTTTAATGCACTTGGGATGCAAAGACTCAGAGACCATTCTCTCTGATGCAGTGCCTTCACTCCTTCCAGTTTTCAAAGGGCAAGTGCTCATTTTCATGTCTCTTCCTAAAAGTCTGACAGGCACAGTAAGCCAGCTGGACTATGACTTCCAGCATTTCCTAAAGACTTCTACTATTTCCAGCCTGAATAGATTTAGCAAACCTACCTTGCAGGTGTCATAAGCATATGAAGGATCTTTTTGATGCAGGAAGTCTTTCAGTGGAAACATTTTACGGCAAATTATGAAGTTTCTGTTTAGTTTAAATTCACACGAAGAGAATTCTTCCTATTCACTTCAATTCTCCTATTCATAGTTAAATCAATTAAGTAGTTCCATGACTCTTAGTTTTGCATCTGGCTATCTTTATTAAGTCTTATAGAGTCCTATCTCTTTTGCATGGAAAAGGGAAAAAGGAAAAATAGGTGAATATTAAAGATGTTAGATTTCTTGTGCCAGCATTTATATACTGGATTGCAAAGCCTTTGAAATTTGAAGAGTTATAAAAATCTAAATAATGCCAAATCAATTGTTCTTCACAGATTAACAAGAAATTTCATGCATTTTATTGCGCTCACTTTGATTTCACACTGTAGAGCAGGATATGTGTTTAGAAAACTGAAACATGTAAGTAATGTAGAAATGTTTTTGAAGCGTCCAGTCATATGAAGTGAGAATCTACAGCACTCTCTGAAAGGGCCTATCCTTGATCTTGTTTATTGTAAGAGAAGAAAAAACTGATCTTTTTGGGCTGAGGCTTCTATGTGGCCACATGCACAGGTGCCTCTGGCAGCCTATGTAGCCTGAAACTGTAGAGAAAGGGAGAAATCACAGCAGGACCTAGACACAGGGAATACTGAGGGTATTCATTGTATTGTACTAATAATATAATCTATGAAAGACCTCACAGAAATTAAATGCAAGACAAAAAAAAGGAAAAAGAGCCTACTATCAGTTGTTCCTATCTCCTTCTAATCAGCAGATGCTGCTGTCGCCCTTGGTGGTTCATGCTCTTGGCTGATTTATTCATTCATTAGTGCTTACACCTAGTTTCTTTTGTTTTCTGCTTTGTCAGTGTAAGGTTCAGTCCACTGTTCATATAGAAATTTTTGACTTAGAGATGGTGTTTGAAGTAGAATTGCCACAAATGGGATTCAAAAAAAATAGATCATCACTCCCTCCATAAAAAGTTGTTCTGTAATAAAAAAAAAAAGAAAAATAATTTAAATCTACATGTGTCCTTGTATATCTCACAGTCTCAGACAAAGGAAAGGCTCTGCCTCTTTCTGCCTTCATCTCTGCTTCCTTTCAGCCTGTGCTAAACCAGTTCTTGCCACTCTGCTCCCTGCCGTGTCACTGCCGTGGTGTGGGTCACTGCAGTCTGAGGTGATGTGAGTGGGGCTGCTTGGAGCTCCATTCACTGCAAACCTCATGTTAAAAATGCTTCCTCATGCATGCTTCCAACAGTGGCCAAAATAACCTCCTTAAAATCAGGCTTTTAATGGCATTATAATAATATTTCAATGCTTGCATGACAACCAGACTACTGCTGATGGCATTGCTTATCATAAAGTTCTGTCACAACAGCCAAAAGGACATTCACAGCTGATCATAGAGAAGTATCAGTGCTGAATGCAATAGAGGTTAAAGACTCTGGTAATTAAATATACCCTCAGGTACATAATTTATTAGAAGTGAACAAGAGCTCTATTGAATCTTAATCACAACACTTTTTCCTAGACAGCCCAGCTAATCAGTCATGTTTGTATACTTTTCAGTGAGATGGTTAAAACACAACCATTTTCAGTATTCATTTTTAAAGAAAACCAAAGAAATTAAATACCTAATCACAGTCCAGGCTGGCTAAACTAACCCTACACAATGAGACACCAGTGCCCTCAAACAGATCTTCCCTGTCTAGACAGAGCACAGGACACATACATTCTATTTATTTGCTGCACCCCTACCAGGAAACCATCAATTTCATTAGCAGTTGTTTGTAAATTTAAGATAAACACCACATGTCAGAATAGGCTGATAGGTCTTGGATGAGTTAGGCAAATGTTAAGCCTGAACAACAGATGTTGAAGTGTTCCATGGCTTTAAAATTATTTTGTCTTTATAGAGCAGAATCTTGAGTTTAACTGTAAAATGACAGAAAATATCTGAAGCAGCATTTTTCCTTGTTCCCATATTTTTCAGCTTTGCCACTTTTTATTGAAAATTAACAGGACAAGGCTATCCTAGAAATGTCTTTCTTGATCATGCGGAAAACTGCTTTTCCCTTGGTTGTTTCTATACAGTTCTGTCCTAATTGTAACACTGCAATTAATGGTGTAAGACACGTGGGGCAGCTGTCACATAACAATTAATAAAGTAGTGAGGACAAAAGCTTTGAAAACCATATTTTTGCTTAGTAGGGGAAGTGAGGTGTCAAAAGCCTACTGCACCAACTGAGCAGAGTCAGGGTTCTTCCTCCCTGTAGCTTTGCTGTCTATCCATTGCTGCTGCCCCAGTAAGGGGCTGTGGCAGGGAGATGCGCTGTGTTTTGGGAGCATGGATCTATTACTGCCTCCTAACAACTTGCTGCTGCTCAGCTGAGCTGTCATCAGTCTGGAAGAAGGCGGAGTGGTGAAAAAGGCATGACAATGACTTGTGAGATGCAGAAAGCCCATGCTGCCCTTGATGGCTACCAAGGTCTCTTTAAACACTGTGAACACTTTTAACAAACATATGTGGGTGCTGGCCTGACTGTTCCTGGAGAAGAAAGAAACATTAGCTTATATTTCTGTAAAAGTGGATTAAGCAATTGCATTTTTTTTTCAGACAATGATTGGAACCATTAAAATACACTGTTTTCAGGTGACCATATGCAAAAGTGACTAGTGCATTTGGCAGATAAGTTACAGCATTCTTCATCAGTACTCTGCTGATGGTGAGTCAGTGACTTCTCTACTACAGTTACAACTATTTACAGTACTATCTGTGAAAGTCTCTATTATTCAACCACAAGGGCTTTGCTGCTTGCTCAGAATGTCATTGACTGCTTATAAAATAAGATGTAGAGCAAGGCCAGTACAGTGTTGTTCCATGGGCAGCAGTGGTGATTGCCAGCAGCTTTCTGAGTAGTGGTCAAAGAGTTCTGCTTGACCTGAAACACCAGTGACCATCAGCTGACACACTTGGGGTGTGTAGCTCTCAGGGACCAGAGCCCAGAGGCCAACCAACCAGCCTTTCTTGAAGGTGGCATGCTCTTGTAATAGGTGGATTTTTAATTTGCCAACTAAGTATTTTTTTTATATTCTTTATTTAGACTGAATGTAGAAATTAGGGGTTTTTAAAACAATTCAAACCCCAGTTTATCTTTTCTTGCCAGTAACTCCATTCTTCTCCTATCATTGTGTAGACAAA
>JAWWEE010000001.1:102016908-102052834 GCA_035221455.1 Xenops minutus
AAAATCAATAACTGTTTTATATCAATAAATAAAATTAATTGCTGAAATCACCAATAGCTCCTCCGCCTATAACACTCTCAGGTTTCATGCATATATTCTCTGTTTAAGTACAGCACCACAGCAGAAGAAAACACCAGGGTGGATCATACCTATATGTGAGCTGGCAGAAATCAGAAGTTTTCCCAAAGCATTCAAGGCTTTTTTGCTATTTTCCTGTTTCTTCGTGTTACTTTTAGAGTTGGTGTTTTGATCTGTTTTCCTGTGAAAAAGCAGAAATTACCAAACCAGGTGGGAAGGAGCAGCTAGGGAATGGGGACACTGGAGTACACAGTGTGGGACTTGGGAATAGATAACTTGGTTTTTAATGCTTTCAGACATGGTCCTTGCCTTGCTGAGATGTTTTCTATTTCATTTCTATTCTATTTCATTCTATTTCTATTACATATAAGTCAGCTGGTACAATATTTTGATGCATTTGTTTACAAATAGATTTTAACTGTGTGAAAAATGTGATCTATTCCATTTATAATGTGTAAGTCCCACTGCAGTTTAAAAAGGAAATTATGAAAGAGGCACCTTTGCCATATACGTTTGATAGGCTTTTAGAAAGTGTCCTTCAAATGCAAAGCTTCTGTACTTAAAATCTTACTCTCCAAGCAGTGATAAAAATGCTGAGATAAACAAAGCTGTGAATTTGGGGGATTTTTTCCAAATGAAGGCCTTTAAAAGTGTCTGGATAATGGATGAGCAGTTTTAGGTAGTCTGCTCATAGGCAGACCTTGAATTACTAAAGAATTGCTTGTAGTGATTTTGAAAAGACACTTGAAAAGAGCTAGGTGATTGTATGGAAATAGACTTCATCTAGCTGTAATGCATGCAATATTCAAGAAGTGCATGTAGGAATTTTTATTAGATTGTCTTCATTTTTGGCTTCTTTCTGCTGTGAAAGGGTCCAGCTGTGTGAGCTAGTGGGGAAAGGGTATGTTAATCTTCTCAGCTTTCATAATCAAGTGACCCATGGCTGCCATCAGCCAAACCCTGTCTGTGAAAGAGGGCATATCAAAGGAAGTAATTTCAAGGGATTATTAATTACACTTAAACTAGGTCGTGAGTGAACAGCAATACCTATGTAAAGTTCTGTTTAGATGACTAAATGTATCTGAGGATATATACCCCTCAAATTAAATATTTTCAAGATCAAGGCATCAAGGTATTAAGTTGAAAAAGATGATGTACTGGGGAACTCAACAAGATGCTGAGGATTGTTAACAGCCCTTTCATTTCTTACCATTTAATTTAAAATAAGTAGTGGTGGGAAAGAAAATCTCCATGTCAGCTTGCTTTTTTTCACTTGTCTGAACATTGACTACTTCTCCAAATACACCTCTAAGTTTTAAAATCTTATAATCATCAGCCTAGCAGATTAGTCTTAGTCTAAAAAGGTGCCTGGACACAAACTGAGTTTGAACTCTATCCCAGGAAGGGAATTGGCCACATCTGAAGTCTCAGTCCTAGACTGATGGATTTCCAGGACGGTTCTCAAGATTGCTCTAATTGTTAGATTTCCCATCCATCTATCCTAGTGAAGCACCTGGGGCTGCATCAGGCCTCACAGCCCCCTCAGCACACCAACTCTTAAACATGTTAGCTTAGAAGTTGCTAAGCACACCAGGATGGGCTGCCCACAGGCACTCACACCACCAGCAAGTGGACTGCCTGTCCATCCCTGCTGTGGAGAAAGAGAGTGAGTAGCAGAAGAGACACCAAACACCTCCTGAGAGCAATGCAGCCAACCTGCTGGCTTGAGGAAGGAGCAAATGTGTGTTGAAACATTGGTTGTGTGAGGATGCTTCTCTAACTCAAGGTCTGCGTATTGAAAGAAACCCCTCTGACACCAGGACATCTATGCTCTGATGAGTAGCCTGAGTGAGTCCCAAAAGAAAGACTGCAGAGAAAAATGTAGATGCCTAATGGTCCTTCAGGGAAAGGGCTATACCTTTCACTCCCTTTGGTCAGCCTTTTTGCTGACCAAAACCTATGATTCCTCTCTGAGCAGGCTTCAGCCTCTTCAACCCTTCCTACATGAAAGTCGTTCTGCAAAAGTATAAATTTCAAACTTGGTTTGAATCCCTTTCACTTTTATCTAAAAGCTTTTGCTCCCCACAAATACCACATATTATTTCAGACACAACAGCAAAGTATCAAAGCTGAGTTTAATAGATTTTTTCTTTTAATCTCTGACAATCTTTTCTTATTTTCTAACAGGCATGACAAATCTTACAAAATCTCAGCTTTTCAAGCATAATTGATGCAGGGATAAGAGCAAACTACTCAAAAAAATTGCCTTGTTGTTTTAAAGACATTGAGTTAATTAGAGAGATATTCTTGTAATTGGTGGTTCATTAAGAGATTCTTCATGCAACTGAAATGTTAATTTTAACAGAAATTATCTAAAGGACTCAAATTATTAATTGATGCATGTTTAATAGTTTTTAATTAGACGCTTTAGTGGCAGAAATACCAAAACTGCAGTGACTTCCACTAGATTTTTAAGAGTTTGTGTACACAAAATTGGATTCCTTGGCTGCATTACTACTGCCATCTTATTGCCATTCCCAGTCTGCCTTCATTCATGTCCAAGTCACAGTAACTACTTTTTAAAGTGCATTTGTTTTGTAGCCTGTGATTAACAGGAGAAGGTGCTCTGTAAGAAATACTGGGGAGTGAGTAAAGAATAGAGATGAAAAAGCCAGGAGGCGCAGAGGCAAAGCACTGTAAATCAAATTTTACAACAGGTGTATGTGATTTAGGGACACAGAGGGAGAAGCTGGGAAGGGTGGGTCTTCCCAATCCTAAGAAGAAAAGGCTCGGGAGAGATCTCACAGCTGTCTACAACTCCCTGATGGAACAGTGTGAAGAGATGATCAAACTCTTCTTAGAGATATGCACTAATGGGAGGAGAGATTATGGATAGAAGCAGAAGTGAGGGAAAGACACAGAACAGAAGCCCTGAGATGTTATGGGATTTGCATCCTTGGGCATATTCAAATGCTACTGGTCATGTCCCAGGCTGGACCCACTTTGGGTGAGGTGGCCTTCAGAGGTGCCTTCCCACTCCTTTTAGCTTGTGATGCCATGATTTGCACTTCAGAACTGGTAGTGTCTGTGCAGGGAGAACAGCCCAACAGGTTCCTCTGGTACTTCTGAGACATGACCAAAAGAACCAAAGAACCAAAGTAATCAAAGAAATGGGTTGTAAATTTACCTCCCAAAGGGCAGATTTACCTTTAGTGACAAATAAGAGAGGTCCCAGCCACAAAGATCCAGTACATGCCTTCTTGGGGATCTCACAGTGCACAATATCCTGATTACATGATCAAAGGGATGCGTACATTCATCTGTTATGGTGCCCATCTATGTTGGCAGAGACAACAGAGTAATTTAAACATCTGACTCTTAAATGTGCAGACAATGGGCTGAAAACCACATCAGCCTACTAAAAATCCTGCATTAAAAAAACCAAACCAAAACAAACAAAAACCCACAAAACAAACAAACAAAAAAACCCACTAAAACAAACAACAAAAAACCAAACAAACAAACAAAAAAAAACCAAGCAAAAGACCAGAAAAATGCTGCAATATTTTCTGTACTCACAAATTCAGGAAAAATGACACTGTTTGAGTTCCTATGGCCTTGGAAAAAGTTGGCAAGGTCTAAGAAACCATTCTTGTAATGCAGTATTGAATGTGACATGAGCAGCAATGAGATTCGATTGTATTGCAAACATATTCTTCGTAGTTCATGTCTCCTCTGATGCTGAATCAGAAAAAATCAATCCCTGTAAACCAGGACGCCTGCATCTGTCCTCAAATATATTCTTATTTTTGGCTTTCTTCAGAAATTCATATTCAAAGAGTGGTTTATTAAAAGAAAATAAAAAAGCAAACAGTTGAGTCATTAGTCTTGTATCACTCGACTGAAGTCACGGTTGTACCATATCATTAATTTTCCTGTATGTTCCTTCTGTTTCAGGATAGGGTACAGGCAGACATTGCATATGACTATGTTAAAGGTAGGCAGGGGAAAGAATAGGTCTAATATTTATCTTTAATGGATGATTTTAATAGGTTCAGAGGCTACAGAGAGAGTATCACAAGTAACTGATACAAGACTGAAATATGGGAAACTGCCCTAGAGAAAAGAATTGTATCCCAATGGATTATTTTTCCCCTGATTGAAAAACTGTGGTCTAATTAAGTAACAGATGCAGATGGTTTCATTCAGACTGTGCCCAAAATTTGCAATTAGCAAAGGAGAAATTATGTTAATTTCTAAATTGACCCAAGCAATAGTGAGGGCGGAGTTGGGTCAGCTTGTCATTCTTTTTGCTCTAGTGCTGTGGATTTTTGGGATTGCTCTTCTGGCTTTCTCAGATAAACCAAGCAAGCTGCCTTGAGGAGAGGTGGTGGGGACAGGATGCAGCTCCTGGATGGTGAGTTAGATGGCACCTCTCACATATTTCTGTCAATTTCTGTGCTTTGGCACAAGTCATTTATGAGTTTAAGCAGGTAATGATTTTGGAAAGCACAAAGGCCAGTGCTCATGTACGCCATATGTATAGGAACTCTCCTTATTACAGAGATCAAGTGGGGCAGCCCTCCCTTCCCAGGCTGTGATACCAGCCTGCTCTGGACCAATAGGAAAGGGTTCATACGTGGTGAGACCTAAATTTTCAACACAGATCTGCAGTGCTTGGCCACAAAATCGGAGGGTGAATACCTACAGAGGCATGTGTACTGCTGCTGCCTGGTCCCTGAACTGTGCTGAGAGGGATGCTCTGCGCTGGCAAACTGACCACCTATCCCCTGAGTGGAGTAAGCAAAGCAAACAAATACCTCTTCCTTTTACCCTATCCAAGCCCATGGCAGGAGTCTCTCTGGCCACCATCTCCTGTATCCTAGAACTTCACAGGTAAGTAAGACAGAGGTGCTTGTCCCCAATCCTACCCTAACCTGTGGACAGAAGCTCAGCTCTTGTGCTCTCTCCCTCACCTTCAGAGTCTGCCTTATCTTCTACTGTTGCAGACTTACCTGAACACACTCCCTGTAATGGCACGATAACAAAACCAACATGGGGATAAGCTGATTAAATCCCACTAAGCCCCAGGTAATGATGAACACAGGAATCAGACAACATACACTTTTACTTTTGTTTATCACTCAGTGTGTCTTATATGGCAGAACAAGTATTACATTTTACTTTTATCTGCAAGAATATTTTTGCAGTAGCCAACCTTGGGCATTGGACTGAAACCAACAGCTGAGGAAACTATTTGCCAATAAAGAAAAAAAGCTATTTCTACACCACTAGTCAGTAAAGGAATTGATTCAGGCAGTCAGGGAACAGTTTTCATACATTGGCATCAGAAGGTAAAGCTTCAGACTCATCTGGTATTTTTCCACTAAGACTTCTGAACTCGGAGAATTCCATTTGCTGATCATTTTACCAGAAAATTATCACTTCTGAAGGAAAGTTATTTACTTGGACTGCTGTATTAGCAGCTGTAGCACAGACCAGGTGTGCACAAGAGCTATGAAAGAGTGCCATCTCCTGGGCCTCGGGCTGCTCTGGGAAATCTGTGTTTGCCCATCCTGGCACCAGCACATCGAAGGCAGCTGTGTGGAAGCTACTGTGCAATTAGTGGATAATGCTGATTCTAGGAGGGGAAGGAGGGCAATTTGTTAATGTCACCGTTTAGTAGCCTGTCTCCTGGGCAGGTAAGTTCTGAGACTGTTTAATTAAAAACAAACAAAAAACCGAACGAACCTCCCTCCAAAAAAAAAAAAAAATTTAAAAACAACTGCATTAATACTGCTTAAGCTTTAAGAATTGCAGCAATTACAATGTTCACGCAGCTGTCGTGTTAAGGAGATGAGTTGAGTTGCAGGTGAGGGGAGTAGTTTTCACAGAATCCATCTGCCCACAAGCATTTTGAAGAACCTGCAGTACCAACACCGACCAAATTGCAGGGAAGTCAGGTCCCTGCAGGTTTCTTTAGGGCTTTTCGTTTTGGGGATGCTTTTGGATATTTTTTGGATGTTTTGCTCTCTTAATTCCTACTAGTTGATGATCCCCTCCCCCTTCACATGGCTCAAATGCCCTTTTTCAGTAATTGAAGAAACACATAGATTCACTTACCTCCTTTTAAGATTCTGCAGGTGACAGAGCCAGGCTGGGGAGAAGAGTCCTGAGAAAACCTGTGGTTTTCTGATTTGCAAGGAACAGCTGAGATCTGCCTTGTGCCCTAGCTCATACTGCTGTAGTAGTGCAAAAAGATTTTAACCCCAGCCTGAAGAAAAAGAATACTTCCAAAAGGAAGTATTATTTGATGAGACCCAGTTGCAGTCAGGGAGCATCCCAATTTCCAGGGTAGTTAAGCTATACTTTATCCTGCCTGTACTTTGACCATTTTAACTTGATGAGGGCAAGCTATTTTCTGTCACTATTGTTCCTAAATGATGGTGGGCTCCCCCTCACTGGAATTAGCCATGTCATTATTTCAAACTATAATCATCTGCATAGAAAGTATTGAATGTCCAGTAAGCACTGTTACCTATGTTTTATGTTTCAAAATCCGTTTCGATCTTATACAAACCATCCATTATCTGAACAGTTGTTTCCTGATTTTCTTGGATGTTGTGGTTTAACTCTGGTGGGCAGTTCAACCACCTGCAGCTGTTCCCTAACTCTCAGCCAGTGGGATGGGGAAGGAAGTCAGAAGGGTAACACTGCGAAAACTCGTGGGCTGAGATAAAGAGTATTTAATACATAAAGCAAAAGCGGCACACAGTGAAGCAGAACAAGAAATTCATTCACCACTTCCCATTGGCAGGCAGCTGTTCAGCCACTTCCAGGGAAGCTGGGCTCCATCACGTGTAATGGTGACTTAGGAAGACAAACACTCTGTCTCTGAACATCCTCTCCTTTCTTCTTTTTCCCCCAGCTCTGTGTGCTGAGCATGACACCCTATCGTGTGGAATATCCTTGTGGTCATTTAGGGTCAGCTGTCCCAGCTCTGTGCCCTCCCAGCTCCTTGTGTATCCCCAGCCTTCTTGCTAGTGAGGGTTGAGGAGCAGAAAAGGCATCAAGTCTGTGCAAGCACTGCTCAGCAATAATAAAAACACCTTCTGCATTATCAACTGTTACTTAGTCAGAAGTTCACAACATAGTCCCATATCAGATACTCTTAAGAAAATTAACTCTATCCCAGCCAAAATCAGTACACTGGACTAAACTCAGCTTTCTCTTTACTCTTTATCCAATTTTGCATCAGAGAAAGTATCGTAGGGGATTGAATTTTTCCTGTCTTCTCTGTGTCTTTGAATTTTCCAAGACCTTTCTCATACAAATGATGAAAAATTTTATTTGTTCCTTTTTTTTTTTCCTATTGCCTTTTGCTTCTTTTTCTCAGATTTTTCCTCTGCTTTTAAGATTTGTGAAGTAGAGAATAACTCGATAGACTTGCTTTTGCAATGGGTTTGGTAGCAACCTGGGAAGACTATTCTGGTTCTAAAATTGTTATTTCTCTTCATTAAGAAATTCAATCACAGTCCATTTGTCACCGCACTTAGCAGCCCATACATAATGAAAATATTTCCAAGGATTCTTTACATTCTGTACTCTCACAGTTGTGCTATACCCAGAAATGCCACTAAAACAAATCATGGAATATTTTATTTTTAGAAGATATAAAACTAGTGCAGATAAAATAGTATTAAAGTATAGTAGACACATATTTTTCAAACAATAAAAAACAGAGAATGGGAAGAAAGCCTTAGGCTGCTGACTTTGGTAAAACTTATAAATCTTAGGCAGATTTATAGTCCTGAAGCCAGCACCATGCTTGGGGTAGGGGCCACTCCATAAGAGCTCCCTGTTCCTAAGAGGTCTGTCCAAACTGTCATTTGCTGTCACCAGGCAAAAGAACCCCTAGAGGCAGACTCATGAGGACCTGACAAACAGTCTTGCCCTCTGAGTTCAGGGCATTAGTGTACATAGATCTTGCTGCTCGTGAGGATGGGGGTGTGGGAGCATGAGCAAATGAACTCTTAGAGAGAAGGGTTCACATGCATAAAGTCAACCTGATAAGGGAGTTTATAAATAAAAATTATCTTCCCTTCTGTACCATCTCACACTGACGTTTTTCCCAAAATTCTCCCTATTTCATACTGGTGTTACTGGCTACCAAGAACACCACATGATGAAAAGCAAGCTCTTGACTGAAAGCAATAATCAGAGCATCTGCAGAAAAGCTCTGCATTTTTTCACTTTTGAAGTGCTAGTGTCTTGAGAAGGAGTGCCTGAATGGACTCCGTTGGTTACAGGAGCCTTTCCCACCATCATTTGGGGGAGATGCACAGTGAGAGAAGTGAGTGTTGTGTCTCCAGGGGTTGTCATGGTGGAAGACCCAGTCATGCAACAGCAAAGACCACAGGACCACTTACGGGGTGATGTTAGAACACCGAGAAAAGTTGAAGAAAAGAGAGGAAGTTATACATATGTGATAGAGGACACAAAGAGTAAGGGTATAGAGAGGTCAAGGAGATGGGGAATCTGAGGATACAAGCAAATATATCACATGAAGAAGATAACAAATACAATCATTAGAGGAAAGAGAAAAATAACCCAGCATAATCTCGGATACAAAGTCAGAGCAACTCATAAGGAGAAAGAGTAATAAGACTATGTAAAAACATACGTGGAATATGACTAATAATAAAATGTGTCATTTGTGGCCCATTTATGAAGTCTACACATTTCACAGGAGACTAGACAAAGGGAAAGAGAAAATAATATCTCACCCTGTGTAGGTCATAAACTCCTTGGAGGATGTTTGAGGTTTTATGCGTTTATTACTGCTGAATTATGAGGCTGAGTTGTTAATTTTGAGCTGAGAAAAGTAAAAATTCTGACTGGTTAACTCTTTCAATTATATGACAATTCTGTGAGGAGGACGAAAACCTTGATCTCTGGGGGGTCTGAATTTACAAATTTATGCTTTTCCCTCAGCTGGTGCAGTGCGTGAGAACAACATCAATCCTCCCACTACGCAAGGCAAATAGCCACAGTAGCAAGAAAGTCCCCCAGTCCTCACTCAGCTGTTTTCAAGCTCCAGGTAGATAGGCACTGACAAGAAGACTTCCCCTCAGCACAGCATCAATTCCATTCTGCTTCATTTCATAGCACAGGCAGGCAGAAAGCAACAAGTACAGGCATCAAACAGCAGGTTTTGCTACCAGGGAGCTCAGGAGGAGCCGCTATGGCACATGTCATCAGCATCCTCCCCCTCTGGAGTAGTCATGCTGAAATTTTCTCAGGACTTCATAGTGTGAAGTTACATATCCTACAATTATATCCCCATATCCTGCGACACTGGAAAAAAGCTGTGTCATGCCTTCCTCCCAGCTCCCCTGCAGCCTTTCTGAAGTGTCTGGGCTTCTTTGTGATTAATCCTGGGTCAGCCAGGCCTTCCAGTTTCCTTGCCATGTAGCTGGGCACCTGTGCATTTTGGCTTTGCTGTTCTAGGATCAAGTCTGTCTCAAAAGTAAACACGTTCTCAGACTTAATTTCTATATATTTCTAGCCAAATATTTATTGAAAAAAATTAATGTTTTCCAGTTCAGAACATAGTGTCAACAAAAGGCCTGCCTTTTAACTAGCTCTGGATTGAGATGGATAGCTCTGGATAGAGAAGGATAGCTCTGGCAGGTGAACTGTGTTCACATGCTTGTGGTGCCTGACTGAAAGATTTTGTTATTGTCGTGTTCCAAACTGATTCAAGCAAAGGGGAACATAGGGTTAGTTCTCATTAAGTTTTCATCAGGTAGGTAGATTATGGGGCAGTCTTGTACTCTGTCCACACAGAGTTGTTCTATTGGTTCCTTCCTTTAATTCAGTCACGCTCTGTATGAAGATTAATATGATTGAGATATCAGCTACTTTGTCTAAAGCAGAGTTGCTCCCTTCGAACACAAAACTAATGTCTTTCATAGTGGGCTTGAGGAACACTTGGGAAAGCTGATCCAACCTAGTAGTGAGTGTAAAATTAAATTGGAATTTAAGCTGGCTGAGTGTAATCAGACATTCTCATACTGGGGTGATGCCCTCATTCCCCACTATGGAGAGGAAGCAATTACTGCAAAGAAGCAAATCTTCAGAGTTTGAGGATTGCAGAGCTAAACTTCATTAAACAGTTGAGACTCTTTCTCAGAATTAAGGGGCTACATCTCCCTCTGCTGAAAGTGATGCCACACAGCGGTCCTCAGGCAGGCTCAGAAGCCAGAAGCAATATTGCTGTACTCCTGCAGCAGTTCACTTCTGCTAATGGATGCTGTTTCTCAGTCAAGCTAATCATCTGGGACAGAGCTCCATATTGATATGATTACATATATTCCAGCACCCAAGTAAGCTTGGATACCCGAACTTACAACTTTATTGCCTATGGTACTGACAGACCTACAGTAGAATTAATTTAGTTTAGTATAATACATTTTGAAAGTGACTTAACTAAGTCCATTGGGATGAATTCCATCCTGAAGGAAGAATATTTGCATGGGATTTACTGAAATTGAATTGAATTTGCATGAACTTTTGAAAGAAAAACTTTCTTAGGCAATTTGTGCTTAACAAAACAAAACAAACCAAACAAAAACCCCAAAACAAATAAACAAAACCACAACAAACAAAAAAACCCTACAAAAACAAACAAGATCAATTCTTCTTTTCTTTAGAGTGGGGAAAGATGGGAAAATACACTGGAGTTGATTTTTAAAATGTACTGTCTCTACCAGCCGGTCTGTATAAGATGAAAAAGAAAAGAATCTGGTGAAGTGAAGGGGTAAAACGTCCAGGATTTTCAGATTTTGCAGTTCACACCTTTGACAAAAATGTACCTTCTGTTACTCAGCTTATACTTTATAATGCTTCCTGTTTTCTTTGAGACAAAGTACTCAGTAAGTGTTGATGGGGAAGGAAGGGAGGAGGCAGGGATTTATAGGCATGTCCAAGAGAACAGCTTTTGATCTCTTCAGAATGCAGGAGGTGTTCATGCCAATCCTCCTCCATTTAGTAACTATCCTAGGCACTGAACTTTAGAGATTTAAACCAAACTCAGAGGTCTATGAGGTGTGGAAACAGTAAGGAGAAGGCCCTCGGGGCTCAGACTGCCATCTGGAAGACTGGAGAGATTTTATAAACCCTCACTCACAACTTTCACAGTTAGCAAGTACTGCAGAAACCATGCATAAGAGATAGTGAAGTGTCTGCCACTGCAGCAAGATTCTCAAGCTTGCACAAAAGCAGCTATATATGCAATCTTTTTTTCCCCCCAAAATAGTTGTCCTTCAGATTTGGTAAATAAATATTGCCTTTTTCTTTATCATTAAGCATTCCTGTGTTGTTCAGAGGAGAATGAGAGAGGAGGCAAGAGGAAGCACTGTGAAACTAATGAAGGTGGAATGTACTGTCTCTTTGTGAGCAGAAAATGAAAACAGATGTTCCCCTCCTGGGAGCTGGAGGGCATTTGCTGCCCATCTACAAAGAACTGAAGTGGAGAATTGGTGCTGCTGAGTACTGACCTGGGAAAAAAATTTCCTCCAGCCACCACAAACTAGTATTTACCCTGCAAAGTAAAGATAACAGATGAAATGCAGTGCTCCAATAACACCTGAGCTGATATCAGTTATAATCCTTTTTGTTCTTTTAAGATATTCAATGGAACAAATTGTTTGGAATTGTGGTGATAAAACTCTTCAGAAATTTTACAGTGCAATTTACAAATAACTTCAGCAGCAAAATGCAAACAGGCTCTTTCCTTTAGCATCACTTCTTCCTCCTTCTCTCACAGCCTGTCTTTATGATACACTGGTGGATGTCTAGAGAGAGTTCATCTAGATCCATGTATATCTTCAGTCTTAATGATGCCCATGGTCTGAGAACGACCTCAGCAGAGATACATACTGCAACAATAACCAATGATTTATGGGTGAGTGATGTGAAATTCAATAAAGATGCAAAATCAGGTGACATAATTGGTTTGGACATTGAATGAGGGAGGGGGATTAAAAGGCTTAATGTACTAAAAGGTTAAGTTAGCAGATGGAAATATGCATGACTGAATCTCTTCCAGTAAAGTGTTTGATACACACCAACCGAAGAAAAGTGGATTGCTTTTGTTCAAGTGTGTCTCCAGAAAAAGCTATATTTAAAAAGTATGTGGTATGCAAACTTGGTGAAGAATTTTGCCAGAATGGTTTCTTACCAGAAAACATTTTGGTTTTGCAAATAACCTTTTCAGAAACAAACAAAAAATCAAACCTAACCAAAAAAAAAGAGGCTAGGAAATGAAAGTAACTTTTCATTGAGAAGCTTGTTTATATCCAGTTTATAGGAGAAAGGGAGAGTGCCACTCAGTAGTTTCATGATCAGGGAGAAGTTCTACATGCTGACACTTGGAAACACTGTGCAAGTGCCCTTACTTCTAGTTCTTTTTGGTGAAGAAACCTTCTGTTTCTTTTGTCTGATCTGAACTTTGTCTGAAACGTACAGAATTCCATAGGCCCTTAAATGAAATTGAATCACAAGCAAAAGTTTTTATTTGCAATTCCTTAACACAGATCAAAAGATATTTAAAACTTTCTCCTATCTTGGATCCTATTAATTGAAGAAGTAGAAACCTGTTGCATATAGATTCAAGGTTTTGATCCCTTTTCTCAAAGCTTTGCTTAGGATTTGCTCCTCTCTTTTCATTGCAGCAAGGATATCCCTCAGCTAGATCCAGGCTATCACCTATTCCTCTTTTTCATTCTAGAACCTGACCATCATCTGTGTAGCTGTATTGAATAGCACTATCAAGAGTTATTTGCAGACCATGGCAATCCCTTCCTGTATAAACATGTCTCATTCACTAATCACTAAATTCCATCTTCTGAATCATTCAGCCAAGGGTCATAACATAAATGAGCTCCTTCACCCATGAAAAGCTCTGCCTGTACTGTGTTGTGCTGTGCACCATGATCCTATCTCCCACTGTCAACCAACATTTTCATAACCCAATAAAAGCATGTTGGATCTGTTTTGACAATGTGCTCTGGCCATAACAACATGTTGCCAGTCTTGGCATTATCACTGAACTGGGCAAACCAAGTGTTCCAGGGAGAATAGGGGTTCGAAGGGATGTGGAAACTGAAACTGAGACACCACAGAAAACTTAACCCAAACAGTAAGCTTTATTATCAAAAGTGGCCAAGTAAACAGGAAAAAGAACCCAAGAGAGAGAGAAAAGAGAAAATAAGCCTCCAGGTGCCAACACCCAAATTGCCCAGGTGTCCCTCATGGAGTTGTCTCACCGACCCCTGGAATTCCCAAACTTCCCTAGCAGTGGCTGCGTCCTTGAGGGTCAGCTGGCTCACAGGTGATGGCAGGCGTCCCCCCCAAGGCAACATTGGCCTTTCATGTGAAGTGAGCGAACCCCAAAACACGAGCCATCTGCCTTTTATCTACTTGGCCAAATGATGTTTACCTGAGCAGCGTGGCCAGTGTCACCCAAGCAAAGGCATTTGGCACCTCCACCCTGTTATGTAAGTGGGACCCTCTTGCGCATGTCTGGGGGCATTGGTGCCTGTGCAATATGCTTCAGGGGGTCTTTATTAAATGGGTCGGGGGCTTACTTCATCCTCCTCTCTCTCTCCTTCAAGTGCCCTTGGAGGGCCATCAGCCAATCATGAGAGACAATTAATTTTAGTATACATAGAAATCTCTCTCTCAAGGCTAGAGATCATCTTTATCAGCCTGTTTTCTTGTAACTTGGCAGGAAAAAGCCCAACTTCTCACAGGTGGCTGGGCCAAACACAGATCAAAAATACCAACATCAAATTCCACCCAAATACACCAAGTGTTAGATCAGGAGCCTGGGAGCATTTCTCATGCTTCCTATGCCAGAGGGGACACTATTACTGATGCAGCATGGATGTGGAAGCTGGAATGCTCATCATGTAATGGACACATCCTTTGGCGGCAAAGTCTCTCCTGTTCAGGTGTATAAATTAGTTGCTGATTTCTGAATCTGGCCCTAGAAAAATGGCTGAGCCCCCAGGGACAGGCAAAGTTTCTATTTGCCAACTTCTGCAAGCTAACAAAGTGCACACAACAAAAATGACCTTCAGAGGTGAGAGTGCCATGAGGACATCAAGAGACTAACAATACTTATTCCCTTCTCTGCTCTCTCCCTCCCCTTGTAAACTATCTCAAATATATATATATATATATATATATGTATAAGATGTCTCTCCACGGGTTTCACCTGTATCTGTAGATAGGTTCCTCTATCTGTCTGTCTGTCTGTCTGCCTGTCTGTCTGTCTGTCTGTCTATCTTTCTGCTCCCTTGGCCAGAGTCCGCAGCCCACTGAGTGGTGTGTTTCTGAGATGCAGGAGACTTAGACTGAAGTCTTTATTGTGAATCCCCTAATTTTGTTATAGATGTTGATTCATTCCTCTGGAGCTCAGGGGAAACAAATGTAGCCTTTCTTCGTCAGGAGACCAAGAGGTAATATTCAACAAGAGATAACACAGGAAATGGCATATGACAACTAATAGTAAATAAATAAGAGTATGAGTAGTTTAAT
This sequence comes from Xenops minutus, assembly GCA_035221455.1. Classification (NCBI taxonomy): domain Eukaryota; kingdom Metazoa; phylum Chordata; class Aves; order Passeriformes; family Furnariidae; genus Xenops; species Xenops minutus. The sequence continues at coordinate 102,031,594 of JAWWEE010000001.1, forward strand.
AGTTTTTCTTTACCTTCTAGAGGAAGTATCCATCAACCTAGCTATACTTTCACTGAGTGGTGATTACAGGATGCATCTTTTTAGAGGAGTGAGAAAATGATGAGCGATGGTTGTTGATGAGTAATAGATTAAAAGAAATATTCTGAATGTCAAATAGCAAACATTTTCTACTTTTTTAGTCTAATATTAAATGGCTTGGTCACATCCAATTACCTTATAAAAATGTTTGTCACTGCTGATGGAGATAATGAGAGTACCAGAAGCCACTTTCTTTACTCTATCCTTGAACCTGTTTTCATTCAGAGGTTCTCATCTGCAGATACCATCACCCATATTAATTGTGGAAGTTAAGTAAGAGACATAAGATTTTTGCCTAAATATACATTTTACATTTTTAATTTCTTAATCAGATATCCCTGATTTTACATATCTACTTTTCTCCTTTTAGAATTGTTTTCATTTTCATTCATTAGGCAAATAATTAGTTTTGAACATTTTCTGCATATTGTTGTAGCATCTGAATTTGTCAAATAATACCAGCAATTTTTTTTTCCTGACAGAAAAGCCTAGTGGGGTGAAAAAATGTCTCTAGGGTGAACCAATTCCTCATTAGTATTTGTGAGTCAACACAGAACAAAACCACTCAAAACACCTTGAGGTGTGTTGACTGACAAAATAATTTCTGTTCTAGCACCAATTGTAATTACTGATCATTTACTCTCCAATTTTTCCCTATACATAAGAGTTTTTGAAATCCAAGCAAGATAGTCTGAAAAACAAATTTGTAATTCTGCCTTGTGTCTTCTTTAAGTGGAGTTGACAGAGTTTATCTAGTTATGAACTTATTTATTGACCTCTTTTTATATCTTCCAATGATCCTTAACCTCTATTTGGAACAACTACTATGTGTTATTACTCTATTTAATTTTTTTTTATTTCATATCTTAAATGGGAATACAACCAAGTGGTTTAAAAAATTCTATTCTAAGGTTATACTTTCTACTTTAACACACAAGCTCTAGAAATGCTCAGAGCTGAATTAAAACAAATACAACCAGAGAAGTGAAGAAAAATTAGAAGAGAAAGCTATAAACTAATTTTTAAAACTCCATTAGGAAAATAGCCCAGGAAAAGCCAGAGGGGCCTCATGTCAGTTGACAGTGATAAGAGAAATGGAATATATTGAGAGCAAGACATTATACAGTAGAAGTCAGAGAGGCTTGAGGGGTAGGAGACTCATTCTCAAACAAGAGTGTGCACTGATTATAAAATACAAACATGCTTACTTTTTCAATAAGTTCTCTTATTAACAGTATAATGCTTCACATGAATCCCAGATCAATAATTTATCACACCCCTTCATCGGACAATAGCTCGTCTTTCCCACTTCCTTCTCATGTGGTTTTAAGCCAACATTCATGACAGCTGAAAAACAAGCTTTAGCTAAGATGAGAATCAAATATCACTGTTGCATGCATGCACATGAACTCGTGTACACAGGCACACACTTATCACTCAGGCATGTATCAACAGCAGCCATGACTTTTAATTAAGAGTGAAGAACTCTTGAGAGAGTAGGTCAGAATGTGCCCATCACATCAATATATTGGCCTGATTGTCATCACACCAGATATTAGATATAAATATGAAGAACTTGATTCCTCCTATTGTCTGTGTTGGATTGTTAATGGGATACAATATAACCACTACATAAGAATCATTTTCATCTGTCCCCAGAGTGAAATTTCATGACAGAAAACCCATCAAGACCTGATCACTGTGGTGGGTTGACCCTGGCTGGATAACAAGTGCCCACCAAAGCCACTCTTGTCAATCCCCTCCTCAGCTGGACAGGGGAGAGAAAATATAATTAAAGTCTCATGGGTTAAGATAAGAACAGGGAGAGATCACTCATCACTAACAGTCATGGGCAAAACAGGTTTGACTTGGATAAATTAATTGAACTTATTACAAATCAAACCAGAGCAGGGTAGTGAGAAATATAACCAAAATTTAAAAAAGCTTCCCTCGCCCCCACCTCCACTTCTCCCCAGGTTCAGCCTCCCTCTCAAGTTCTCTACCTCCTTCCTTGCAGCAGTGCAGGGGGACAGGAATGGGGGCTGTGGTCAGTTCATCACACATTGTCTCTGATGCTTCTTCTTCCTCAAGGACAGAACTCCTCACACTCTTCCCCTGCTCCACCATGGGGTCCCTCTCACTGGAGACAGTCCCTCATGAACTTCTTCAGTGTGGCTCATTCCCCCAGGCTGCAATTCACAAATTGCTGCAGCATGGGTTTTTTCCATGGGGTGCAGTCCTTCAGGAACAGACTGCTCCAGCGTGGGTACCCCACAGGATCACAAGTACTGCCAGCAAACCTGCCCTGGTGTGGGCTCCTCTTCACAGATCCACAGGTCCTGCCAGGAGCCTCCCACAGGGTCACAGCCTCTTTTGGACATCTACCTTCTCTGGCTTGGGGTCCTCCAGGAGCTACAGATGGATCTCTGCTCCCCTGTGGACCTCCGTGGGCTTCAGGAGAACAGACTGCTTTACCATGATCTTCATCTTGGGCTGCAGGGGAATCTCTGCTCCAGTGCCTTGAGCACCTCCTCTCCCTTTCTCTTCCCTGGCTTTCTTGGTGTCTGCAGAGTTTTTTTCTGTCATAAATTCTCATTTCTGTCTTCAGATGCCATTTCCCAGTTGCGCAGTAACTCTTTTCTCCTTCTTAAATACCTTATCCCAGAGGTGCTATTACAATTGCTGATGAGCTCAGCCTTGGCCAGCAGCAAGTCCGTCTTGGAGCTGTCTGGCATTGGCTCCATCAGACAAGGGACAATCTTCTAGCAGCTCCTCACAGAAGCCACTTCCGCAGTCCCCTCACTACCATGGTACATGAACACCATATAGTCACAAAACTCACCACTGACTTAGTAACCCTTGAAAATTATCAGCACAGGACGGACCTTACATCAACCAGCAACCCCTGGTAGTGTCACTGTCTGAAGCCTTCATTCTTCAAAAAAGATACCATTTAAAGGGATCTGATGAAACTGATTGTCAGAAAGGGCATGTACTTTTCTCTAGACCACTAAATGTGATAAATGAGAGAATCTCAAGTAACAGGAAAAGCAAAGTTGCATAAATCCCTCACTTTTATTTCAGAACTGTAACGGAGCAATCAATGTGTGGTCATAAACAAGTACTGACCCACTCACTTCGCTGGAGTAAGTAGGCCTGGTAATAAAAGTTTTATTCAGATAAAGAAGAGGGTTTAAATATTATATGGAGGGAGTTTTCCCTATGTCCTTTCACTGCAGTGATCAATTCAAGTACAAAGGATATCAGGGGTCAGGTCAGGGGAGACAAATTTCCCTCTGCTCATCACAGGAAGCAAATTTTGAGGAGACAGCTTATAATTCTGGTTGCACAGCTGTAGTGACACAGGTATTGCAACACAATCTATGGGGAAGACTAAGAAGATTCTAGAAAAACTTGCTTAAATCTTCCACTGTGACTTGTGGCAAACAAAGCTTCTTACAAAAGTGTCACTTTCTGCCAACTTCTAGTTTCATATGAAAACAATGAAAAAGAAGAATTGAAGCTATCAAACTAAGCATCTATAATTTTAAATGTTTTTTTCCTTTCAAACTTGCAACAGATTCATTACAGTAAAAAATTTTAGCTTTAAACTTAAAATAATTTGCAACTACCACAAAATATTTGTTTATCTAATGGAAATAATATTTTGCTGATGGAGGTGACTTTTATTAAATTTATTATTCCAGTTTTGGATGGAACAGAGACTTCTCTGTCAGTATCAATGAGTGATAGTAGCAGTGCTCTGCTACACTCAGTTTTCCAGGGGAAGGACAGACAGTCCACTAAAGCTGGTTTATTTGAGTGAGATCTGAATTCTTCAGAGTTCAGTGGATCTCACATGTACATTTAGTAATCTCTCTTGTAGAACAATTTCCAGGGCATTCCAGGGCACTCGCCAATGCCCTGGACCTCAGCAGTGACAGAAAGAGCAAATTTGCTCTGCTCAAGCACTGATGTTGGTCATAGAGGTAACATTAGGCTCGTTTACAGCCTTTTCTTACAGCTGTGAATTCAGCTGTTGCCAAGAGAGCTCTTAATAATTCTTGAGGCTTTTTAGTTTTCATGAAACTCATCAAGCCTTTCTAAACAGTCCTTTAACAAAAATAACATCTGCCTTTAATTAATGTCAGTTTAATGCAGTCATCTAAAACTGATGGTGCTAAAATATCTGCAAGTCATTATCACATCTGAAGAAATATCGCACTATAATTTAGGAGGGGATTAGTATTACAGAAAAGTCATTTAAATAACAAGTTCAGTGACTGGTATTTTCTTCCATCTTAATCCAGAAGCCTATAAACACTGTATATTCTTTAGTATGTAATGAATTTTTACTGCATCAAAACACTTTTTAATCAACTCAGGCTGCATGAATTATCTGCTTTGTATGCTTTCCAGTTCTTTAATAGAGAGCAGTCCTTTAAAATAACCTGAAACAATGCAAACTTCCTACTTAGGTTTTTTAAGGAGATTTATTTCTAATTTTTGCCCTCCCCATTCCTCACTCCCAATGTAGAAGGATTTACTTACTCAAGGCCTGAAAGAGTAGGGAAGGCATTTCATTAGATTTACTTGAGACTCTCCTAAAATAATGGTGATACTTGCACTGGTGTATTTATAGTGATGTTCAGTCTAGGGTACCTTAATTAAAATAATTTTGAACGGACAATTTGGCTTACCCACTGACCAAAACTCAACCTGGAAGTTCCTTAACTGATTAATTTCTCCAATATTTGCATTAAGGTTAAGGCCTCAGAATATGCCGAACAAGAAAGGCCAATAGATATAAGCATAAGAAAGAAACATTTTAAAATTCTCATAATGATTCTAGGGTGGGTTTTTTTTCAGATGAAATGTATATTTCCAACAGAAAAGAGTATTGTATACTATTTTGAATAATATATTATTATTCAATAACATATTGAATGTGCTTCACCTCTCTTTTTTTTTCCTTTTGCACAAGTGTGAATTGTGGGACACAGCTGAAACCAAACCAGCTGCACCCGAACAAAGGCATTCTGTTCTGTGTAAAGGCCCTCTTAGAGGGGACCACACTTTTACTGTGGCTGCAGCCATTTCTTTTCTAGTATTGGTATTCTTCTCCAGGTGGCTCATGCTTGAAGCACCACATGTCTATGTTAGAGGATGCCCCATATATCTGCTGTGGACAATCAGTATGCTGGAAGCACATGGAAATAAGAGATCTATGTTTAAAAATGCAGAAGACTTCCTCTGGGATGTGGTCCCAGCAAAACTTGGGAAGCACAGTAGAGACCCAGTCAGTCTGCAGATGAGATTAGCATTCAGGCAAATAAAGACAGGGGATGGTGCTCAGCTTTTCTCACATCTACAAGCCTTACTGAGAGTGATTAATGGGAAACTGCTGACCTTCTATATATATCCTCTTATGCTCTTCATTTTCTCTGCAGAATAGGCAGCTAATTACTCCAAATGACTTGGGAATAGAGCCACAAAAGGCTTGTAGTACTTAAATCTTGCCTAAGTCTGAAGTTGTGATCCTTTAAAACCAGTCTCATCTGGTGCTGAAAGCCCAGAAGTGCTTACAGATATTTAGTGCAACACCCATATGAACTCAAGCTAGATTTAAGTATTCCAAGTAGAAATTACATTTCCAAGCCTTAAAAGCCTATGTCCTTCTCTCTTGGCCCATGTTTGCATCCTCCTGGAACTCACAAGCTAGATACCTGTCTGTGCCAGTGGAGGAGGCCAACCTGCCATATATCTTTATACCACATCTCCTCAAGGTTGTCACAGCACAGTGACAGTCAAGAGGCAGGATCAGCATGCAGCAGCTGTGTTCTCTTGACTCATCCTGTGGCCTGACCCTCCAAATCCAGCTGTCTAGCTACTAGATCACACATGTGCAAAGGCTTCCTGGACATGGAGGAGTTTCAACAGGCTTATCTTCCCTTATGCCCAAAGCACATCTCAGATTGCATTTAGCCCATAGCTTTGTGATTAGGACACTTTGGTTGGAGTGTTCAACAGATCAAAATGAAAAAAAAAAAAAACAAACCAACAAACCAAAAAAAACCAATACCTTTGAATACCTTCTGACTAACAACCTGAATAGCCTTAGTCTTACTGCTTTGGAGAAAAAGATTAAACCTTAATGTTCCAACTGAGTTCTTACAGCGAACCTTGGCTAAGCATTTACTTGGGGAGAAAGGAAAAGTGGATGGGTGGGTTCAATGAAAAACTACCAGGCAGGGACTTGTGGCCAAGAGGTAGGTGACTATATCCCACAGTAGGTTGGGATTTAAGATATAATTCTCTTCCCTGTATTTCTGAGTGGTGATATTAAATATCTCATTGTTCAACATCCTAATTCCTGATTATCTGGCTCTGAGACATCTCATTTTTCCACTCTTCTGCTTTATGGAGTAGTGACCCCATTCTGGTGGTCTGGCATACAGGAAGTAATGTGGCAGATCACACAGCCCTGAGACAGTCTCATTTTCTCATTTTTTCACAATTGGTGTTGTCACAACATGGAAACTGAGGTGTAGAGATGAGCTGCATTCACCGTGACCTTGGATGCAACTTGATTGAAGGTTATCTAATAAGACGTAATCTCTAATGAATACAGGCTCCCAAAGTGTTAGCCTGTTGTAATTGTTTAAATAGATGAGAAAAAGATAAAAAAGGAATTCTCTGAACCTAAATAAAGTTATCCTTTTAAACAAAAAATCCCAGAAGTAACTTCTCGTATTGAACACAAGGTGCCTCTTACTCTGGAGAAAACACCAAAATATTTCTGAGCCTATTTCCATTCACTACCAAATACCAAATACCAGCAGTGCACTTGCCAGCACCAAGCTGGATACCAGCATGTGCTGGAACAGGACATCAAGAGAAGAAAAAGGATGTGTGTGTGCCTGCACAGCAACCCTCAGTGGAGATTTCAGTGACTAACCTGGCAGAAGCAGACAACTCAGGCTAAGCATGAAAAAGGGCATAGAGTTACAACATCCTTTACAAGATATTGTCCATTTTTTCCTGTTTTTCACTATATAAGTAGAGTATTCTTGGCTTGTTAGACTCTTCTTGATAAAAAATTATCTACACTATTCTCTTTAGCCATATAATACTCTTAAACAAACCACTTCTCTATCCACACACAGAGGTCTACAAGAAAACTTATCTGCAAGATCTTCACCAGACAAAATGCCTGAGTGACACTATAGACTGAATAAACAACACAACCCCCAGGAAAAAAGGACTAAAGACAGAAGAAGTTATTATCCTAGATTCCCAAGCTTCAGATGATTTATTTGGTGTGAACACTCACCCCACATGTGCCTAAAATTTCAGGAAAACCATGTTTGTTCCATGTTTTCAAGATAATAGCACAAACAGGGAAAAGCAAGAGTGCATGTCCCTGCATACCTGGAAATGTGTGTGCTATCACAGCCCTACTACTCTGGATGCAAAGATCCTTTGGTGCTTTGACCAGGGATATGAAGACATCTTTGGTTTTCCTCAGAAAATGAATTCTTGGTTTTACCTGACTTCTAGTTCCACAGGGTAATGTAATCCTCATAAAACATTCTTCTGTGGATGGACACTAGCCATTGAATTAGCAGTAAATTGCAAAATGTATAATTTAGATAAGTATTGGTGTAATTTTGTCACCCTAGCTTTGTACATACATAATATGATTCAATCTTCCTTAGGATAATCTTTTTCTAAAAAGTTCCCTGCATTCCTGCTGTTTTGCTTTAAGGATGAACAACTCATCCAGAAGACCATGTCCTCCCTCTCTTTCTGTTTCCCTGGGAGAGTGGGAGATGTCTGAGCAACCCTGTCATCCTAAAGTCATGCAGACAGTGGTCCTTGCCAACAGAGTGCAGCCATTTTATGTATAAAACTCAGGGGCTTTGTCTGTGCTCTTATCAGAGCTCCAGAGGGGACACAGCTCTGGGATCCCCACAGAGCCTGGAGTGACCAGAAGTGTCTCGGGCTGGCCCCACAATGGGGGGGTCGCACTGGTGGGCACAACAAGCCCCAGCTGGGATGTTCTGGGCTGTGTGGCCTCTCTCCATGTCCCTGCAGGCACAGGGATGCGGGAGGTTGCTTCAGCTATCTACTGCTTATTAGGGATGAACGCCCTCCAAGGCGCCCAATTCAAAGTAGTAGGGTTAGTGTTTCCTGCATGCAAAACCAGAAAGTGTAATAGGGCCATACGTGGCAGGAGAATCCGATAGCAATGACTAGAGGTTTGTAAGGAAACGTTACGTGCCTCAGACAAACTCCACAGTGAACCTCAGAAAGGGAGAGGTTGTTTTCCTTAGTCTCCTGTATCTAAATATCTGTCAAAGAAGGTTCTCTCAGTCTGTCTGAAGGACAGGATTTGCACAGTCCTTAATGATGGTCATTGGTAAGGGCAAGGCTGCATAGAGCTGTAAATAGGAAAAAGAAGTCAAAGCTGCAATTCACAATGTTGCTATTGTATAGTTGTCCTGGGAAGGTTTCAGAGCTGAGGCTGCAATTTGCTGCACCATTCCTGAGGTGAGAGGTCAGTTTCCTCCCAAAGCACACAGTATTGATTGCTCCTCATCCACTCCAAATCCTATCATTTTGAATAAGTATTTTGCATTGTTTCCTAAAATAAGGAATTGACATTTTCTGGAAAGTATGGGAAAAGAAGGCTTGGGAAAACACACACTTCTGAAAGCAGAAGTTAGAAAAATTCAGTTTGAAGTGCAATTAATCATCAGTGAAGTATTGCAACAACTCAGATAGAGATGTGGAAATTTTCTGTAATTTGAAATCTTTCAACCTGTGTTTGAAATCTCTCTGGAAGGGACAATTTAGTGAAATCAAGTAAAGATTTTTCATGCAGGAGTTGTTGAGTACACTCAATATGGTTTGTACTGTTAAATGATCACAGATTTTGTAGATTTAGAAATTCTTATTTTTCTAGAAAAAAATGCATGAAATCCCATAAAGCTTTACTCTGCAAATCAGAGGAGCATCAGGGCTGAGTACAATGTGTGTAAATAGTTGGGCAGCTCAGAATTACAGCCAAAAATCTGTAAAGGACCCCAGACACCCACGAACTCTTGCTTTGCTTTTTAGCCTGGACTAAACATGTGGTTTGCAACCTTTTTTGATCTGTAGACCCCTAAATACTTTCCTGTAAGCCTGTCTGTAGTATCCTGCAGTTTACTTAGAAACAATTTGCTCTTCCTACTTACCATATCTGTATGATGTAGAAGTAGCTATGGGAATGGGTTTATGGATCCGAGAGTCCTCAAAACCACTGCACTGAATGACTTTTTCTGATCCCATGCCTATTCTGAGTTCATGCCCTATTTCTCTTCTGCTTCTCTCTTCAGTCTTCAGCAGTCATTCTTATTTGCCCAGACACTGCAAATTTCATCCAAATCCTACTGGATTCCCTGAAGCTCCAAAGTTTTACTCACATAGCAGAGAACATTTTGTAAAGAGAAAAAATATTCCAATAAGCCTACAGAAAGTAAAATCAGGTGATTTTATTCAAGTTGGAAGGAAAATTCATTCTGCTTAACTCTGCTCGTTACATTTCATATGTGTCATTTCCTAGCTCTGTGAAAGACCTAGTGTGTACTGAGGGTATCTTGTTGTTACATTGTCTGCCATTCTGATGTAAACAAAAAATACATTCACTAGTTATTTTTTTTTGCTTAGTGTAACCACTGCCAAGACAGTGATGCACCCTTACAATCCTGTCCTTAATGCCTGGTCATTTATTATCTGTGTAGAAAGTTGCTATATATGGTGGCCAAGACATAGTAAAAGCATAGAGCAATTCAAACAATGTATCCTGTATCTCCCAGGTTTTTGCCAGGAAGACAATATTTAATGAAGCTTGGCATAATCTGACAGCCCTTCTACTTTCCTCTAATTAACTTGCAGCTCTTCGAATAAAATCTTTCAACACAGTGGGACTGCCTGTGAATGCAGTCCCTGTTTTTCTGCCCCTTCAGAAGACATTGACCTTGCTGGTGTGGTTGTGAGGCCAGCTCTTTAGTTTCTTTCTCAATTAATTGTTCTTTTCCTTGGGAGCTGTATTGGCGTACTTCTCTAAGTGGAAATTTTATTGTCCTTTCATGAAAATAGTTAGCAGGATATTGCATATGCTCCAGAATTCAAAATATTAATGTGTATCATTTTAAGAAGGATACCTTGTATTCACCTGCTACAATTCACGTTCCCGCTTCCAAACAGTGACCAAAAGAATGGTGACCATCTTCAAAACCTAGTTGGAGTCTCTGGTATCCTCTGTTTTTCCAAATGTGTTCTGCTCTCCCGTCCAAATAGAGGTGAATAACAACCCTTGTATGATATTTTGAGAGATAATCTTCATCTTCTATATGTAAAAACCTTCCTCATAGCAGAAGAATCATATAGAGGAGAGTATGCTCAATAGATGTCCCCTGCAGAGCAACAACTTTTATTCTCCCTCTTAGTGGGCACCTCTCCTCAAATTTTGCATGTAATGTAGAGGTTAAAAAAAGAAAATATGCTGAGGATGGACTGAACCTCAGCTGATGCAGAATGTTACTGATTTTCGGCAGTGAAGACCACTCATCCTTGCTAATTACTTATGTTTTAATGTAAGAATAGCTGCGTACATTCCTGAGAAAGTGTGGTTGCTCAAGTCACTACCTACTCTTACAGAATGTGTCCCTTACTGTAATTGGCAGGTGACGTTGACTGTAAAACTGTTTTCTTAATGGCTTGTTAGCTATCAGTTATCAGTCATGTTTCTCTTCAATACAGCTTAAAACCCATGCTAAAGGTTAGTTTTAATGTGGCAGAAAAGAAGCCACATTGATAGTTCTTGCATAGTTGCCTGATACCACATTTGATGATAAATTTGCCACAGCAACAATGCTTTAATGTTTTGTCACTTCATGACCAATAATGTCCAGCAGGGGTGTGTAGTTAGTTGTGTTTGTACTGGAAAGCCCTTCATGGTAGTTCAAGTCTCTTATTAAGACACTGGTTAATAACTCGTGCTTGTATAGCTCTGCTTTTACTTGTAAAATTCATCCTGTCAGCTTTATTTGGCACTGAAAACCTCAAATTCCTGAGCATACAGTTATTCTTAAGGCTTACAACCTTCTTTACCATTAATACTAAGTGTTGATTTTCAACTCCTCTTCTGGCTTCTCAGAGTATACCCTTGAAGGGAAATATTACTTTATTTGTCATCCAACAGCCAAAGTCACTATTAGTCCTCCCCTTCAATAAATTGGCATGTTTCAACTATTTTTTTTTGTTTTCTAGAAATTGCTTTTGCCACACAGTAGACCCCATTTTCTTTTTCCCTCTTCTTTTCCTTTTGGAAATGGACATTGTCTCACAGCTTTGCTGGAATACCCTTTATTGCAAGTTATGTTTTCCCCTACAACTTTATAAGTGATTATTCATGTGCAGGGTGAGAGGATTAAGAAGGGACAGAGAAGTAGATCCCAGGAAGGGAAACAGGCTTGATATGAGGAAGTTTTTCTTACACTGAGGTCTACTGACTCACAGAATACTCTTCAAATACAAGGAGAAAACCCTCGGTAAATGACACATTTAAACTATTCACAAGTAGAGCTTACTGGGAGTTTTTCTGATGAAAGATAAAATGTGAGCCTTCTGAAGGCAGGATTCCTCACAAAACTGTATCAGCTATGTTTGATAGGTTGGAGTTTCTACTCAGACACTGCTGGAGAAGGTATGCTACTGACCTCCTAGTGGTAACAGTTTTGTGATTAGAGTGCTCATCTACACCCACCTTCCACAAATAGTAGGTATTAGTACAGAGTTAAACAAGGCCAGGAGGAGAGGACATACTGGAAAACTTGGACCTAAGGCTCGGGAAATCAGTGTAAGAGTGTGACAGAAAGTTTTGGTCTGTTTTAGGAAACACAGAGACTTAAACAGAATGGCAGAATTAAGGAGGTCATCTAGTCCAATCTGTCTGCTCAAGCAGGACCACATAAACCTAGATGTGGCTGCTCAGGACTGTGTCAAAACAGCTTTCAAATATCTCTGAAGGTGGAGGCTCCACAAACTCTCTGAGAACCCTGTGTCAGGGCTCAGATGTCCACACAGTAAAAAGTATTAAAATGTATTTTGGACATTGCTTTTCCAGCTCACCACAGCTTTTCTAATGTTCCAGTAGAAAGGTTTCTTGTAGAGATGATTTTCATCTAGCTTCCATTTTGAAAAATGTACTTGGAAGGTACAGAAAAGTAATCAGTCCTCCTTGTTTTCAGAACTTCAAGGACAATTATCTCCACATCAGTGGGATACAGGTGCTTCTTCCAAGAAGCATGGTCATGAACATGTAGAATCTGGGAATCAAAGAACAGACCAAGGGATCTAAGATTAGCATCTCTGAAAAAAAACAGGGTAACCTGGTTTTTGCATAACTCTTTGGCCTCAGATACTCTGAATTTTGAGGTCTTTGTCTTCTTCTGAGATGAGAAACTGGGTGGTGGAGGCTAAATATTAAAGCAAATAAGTTGTCATGACATAAGATCCCATGAAACAGTTGCAGAAAGCAACTAGTAAATAACCTTCTTTCATGCCCACTTGCATTCTGTATAGGAATCTACTAACATAACAGAAATTATAACCCTACTTGAAAACTATTCTAATTAACAGCTCATATTACATTTGAACTGAGTGCATCAGCATCGAGATATCAAGACTAAAGACATCCCACAGCCACCTTCAGAGAGACCCTCCATGTTATTTTCACAGTCCATATGCACAGCACTGTTTCAGGGATGAACCTAAAATATTTGAGCGAAGAACCCAAAATTCAAGCCTCACAGCAGAGCAATCAATACATTTGCATTCATATTCCAAATGTGAATAATAAAATGGAAAGAAGACGCTGAGGTGGTTGTCCTGCAGGAAGCTCTAACATAAGGACTGAGGGCGTCATTCAGAAGAGGGGCTCTTGCCATTAATACTAAACCTCCACTCCTTTTGGCCAGGGAATATGAGAGAAAATGAGCACTAAGAAGAATGCACTGTTGTTAAGAAACAATTCTGACTTATGTATATATTTAACCTATAACCTTTTATTTCCTAGCTTGCAATGAGAAGCTTGACCTTGAAGTCTCAATGTACAATTCTTGGTTTTGTTTTTGATTTTAGTAATATGCATCCTTATTGCCATTATTGCAGAGCGAATTATGGGTCAACATATAATTATGTTTTCCCAAAAGCAGAGAATTCAAAGAGAACAGTGTGTGGAGGCACTGCAGAATGTCCTATATCACAAGTCTTTTGTATTTCCTGATAACTTGCAAAGGAAACCTTTGAGGACTGCTATTAAGAAGTAGAAGTGTTGGAAATTCCCTTCTACCTTTGCCTTAGCTGGCATTATCTAATGCACATCCCACAAGAAGAGAAATTAAAAAAAGTCATCCCACCTTTTTGAAAAACCCTGTGCATCACACTTGCCTAATCAACAGATCATATCTCTAAAGTGTCTTATATTAGCAGAGGATCCAGTGTGACTCACAATATGTCTTTGGGGATGCTTTCTTCAAGAGTCTCTTGAATGGACGGACAATTTACACAGTCACAGTCCTTTTATTACAAAGGATAGCCTTAAAACAAGATATTACTCAGCAAGCTCTTAATCCCACAGAATGACTCAGATCTCAAACTCCTTGCAGAGCCCAAACTTCCCAACAGTAATGATGTCACCTTATTGTCAGGGACAAGAAACAATGGCAGAAGAAAAATATGGACATGGGGCTACTAAGACAATCAATAGATTTTTATGTTCTACCTCATCAACCACTAAAGCATGTCCCCATTCAATTTCAGATAATACCAAGGGCAGTTATTTGGAGGGAGAAGGACATACCAATTTTTTTGTTGTCCAGATTGCACTCTTCTGCTTTTGGAAGATAGATGCAATGTCAGCACTTCTCCAGTTAAATGACTCCTATCCTTGACAGAAGTCTTACAGCTTCTTATGGTGAGCTCTCCAATCCACTCAGACAGAGGTGATCTGCGCCCTTGACATGAGGACACTAACGTCTCTGAGTATTGAGGTCACCAAAGCACAAATTCTTTTCATTGTCATCCAAGGGGAAAAATAAAAGGAAATCTATGAAAAAGTTTGGAGGCTTTTGCATTATTCTTCTTCAAAGCTTACCTCCACTGGAGGTCATAACATACAACAACCTTGCTGGGTTTATAGACCATCTCTCACTCCTTCCTGACAGCTCAGCAAAGTGACAGAATGGTGCAGAAACCCAAATAATGCTTTTAAAGATTTAGAAAATGAGTTAGCCTTTGCAACAATCATCACAATCATTCATGTTATTGTGAATTACTGAAATGTGAACTTTTAAACAAAATAACATCTGAAAGCTAAATTGGACTCAGTTTGAATCAAGAATTTTGTCTTACAGTCATGGTCTTGCAATGTCTGGTGGAGTTATTGAAGCTGCATTGCTAGAGGACTTTGCAGAACTTCCATAGCTTGGCTTATAGTAGATTGCAGTCATGGAAATCATGAGGGTTTTAAGATTATCCTCTGCCTGTGGATTTGTTGGTGGTTATCAAGTGACATGCTGCAATCTGGATTTTAAAAGCTAGGAGTTGTTATGCTCAAAATTCTGTTTAAAGAATTTGTTGTTGGTATAATTGAAATCTCAACAGCATAATCATTATTAGTCAAAATGTTGTTATTAGAGGTGAAAAAAGAATAACAATACATTCAGAACTCACACACAAACATTTCTTATTCTCCACTCCTTTTCAGGAGTTATGCTGACCCTCTCCCTGCTCCTCTGCACTCAATGTATGTGGTTGCATGCTGGCAATACTGGGGGGTGCTTAGAAGTTGTTAGCATCTTGCTAACAACTTTGGCTGCAAAGAACATGTTGTTCACATTGATGGTTTTTCTTCCTCACCCCAAGATCCGTACAAAAAGCTGCAGGCAAAGTCACAAAATATTCAGAGAACAACCCCAACAAGGCTCAGTGCTGAGACCTTGCAAACTTCATATGAAGCTCATGGCCTATTACTGGCAGTGACAACACCATATTACATGCTTAAAAAATAATAAAATCCATATAAGAATATTTTTTTTAGATTAAACTTCAGTGATGAACAGTTTGCCTCTCCTGTTGCTATGTGAGATCTGCTTATTACTGGAAATCTTTCTCAGGGACATAAAAAAATTTCCTTAAAATCTATTGCCTTGCACACCACATCTGCAGTTCTCTGTCCTGCTTTTTAATTCTGAAGAAAAACAAAAACCAAAAACAAAACAAACAAAACAAATGGGGAGAAGTTGAATGATGTTGCCTGTTCTGGGAAGAGTTTGAGAATTGCTACAAAACTCCAAACAAACAAACAAGAAACCAGCAGCATCCCCTTCAATTTCTGTGAAACTGACTTCCAGGGCCAGAAAGAGAGGTCAGACACTCACAAATCTGCTGCCTATTAGTCCAGGTGTGAAATGGTGACGTGCAGGTAATTGAATGTTGCAGTTCTGATTGTATGGAGAAATGTAAGCAGCGGGGACTAAGCTTCTTCCTCTCTGGAAGCTACCTGTGCTAGCAGAATACATCACAGAATCACAGAATAATTGAGCCCAGAGGGCCCCCCTGGAGATGATTTAGCCTGACCCCATGCTCAGAGCAGGGTCAACTAGAGCAGATTGCTCAGGACTAAATCCAGTCAGGTTTTGAATATTTCCAGGAATGGAGATTCCACAGCTTCTCTGGGAAACATGCTCCAGTGCTCAGTCATCTTCACATTAACTTTCTTTTCTCCATGATTAAGTGGAACCTCCTTTGTTCTGGTTTGTGCCTGCTCCCTCTTATCCTATTACTGGGTACCATCGAGAAGAACTCGATCCTGTCCCCTTTCCTCGCCCCCCAGTCTATAGTTAGACAGCAGTTAGATCTTACCCAGATCCCCCTCAACACCTTCTCTCCAGGTTAAGCAGCACCAGCTCTCTCAGCTTCTCTTTTTATAAGAGGCATTTCAGTTCCCTAATCATCTTTGTGCTGTTGTGCTGGACTCACTTTTGCAGTGCTGAGGAGCCCAGAGCTGCACTCAGCACTCCAGGTGTGGTCTCACCAGAGCTGAGGAGAGGGGAAGAATCACCTCCCTTGACCCACTGGCCACACTCTGACTAATGTACCCAGGAGGCTGCTGGCCTTCCTTGATGTGAGGACACACTGCAGTCTGTTTATTAACTTGGTGTAAAAGAACCCACTAAGCCATTTCTTTCAGGAGTTTTGTGTCACTGACAAACTCAGTGGGTATGCTTTGCCCTGTCATCCAGCCCTTTAGCTCCAGTATCTATCCCAAGTGATCAGTCCCAAGGACTGCTTCACAGTGCTGATCACAGCCCCCCAAGCCCGGCAGTTCAGGTAGTTTTCAGTCTCTGATTTCAGTCACTGCTAATTTATCTGCTTGTTCAACAGCACATCTATAAGGATTTCACAGCAGACAGTTTCAAAAACCTTACTAAAGTTGATGTAAGCAACACCTACTGTTCCCCTCTCAGCCACTAAGCCAGTAATCTTGTTATAAAAGGTTATCAATTTGTTCAAGCAAGATTTTCCTTTCATAAATCCATATTGACCACACTAGATCATCTTCTTATCCTTCATGTGTTGGTCTGTTGAAAGCTGATAGCAGCTGGAAACCAAAGGCTAGAAATGAGGCCTTTCTTGACGTCATACCCACTTTCAGGTGAAGAAGTTCCTTTCACTTGCTTTTCCTAAACACCAGTGTCCATGGCATGCTGGCCATTAGAGAAGGAAGCAGTAAGCACAATTCCTTTTTGTTCTCTCTACTGATTTCAAGTATGGAACAACAAAAATCCTTGAGCTATTTCAACACTGAAAATATGGTATGGCCTGAAACAGAGGCCAAACTAATAAAGCATTTTAGGATTATAGGTTTGCATTTCACAGTTGGTTTTCTCCAGTCACTGCCAATTGCTGGGTGAAAGAGAAGTGAATGGGGGAGCAAGGAAAGAGAAGGAAGGAAGGGAAGAGAGAGGTGACAGAAGTAGATGCAGGGATGGAAGCAGAGCTCTCCATCTCCCATTACCAGAAAGAGTAGCTTCATCTCCGGCATTCATTCCTTGTCCCTCTGCTCTTCCAGAGGTCAGAGATCTGTTACACCTGTAAGGCATATTATTTGAGGAAGACAGAAGTTGCATTTCCTGGCAGAAGGATAAGGTCCTAGCACAGGATGCTGTAGGTTGTCCTGGAGAAGCATATCTTGTGTTGTCTTTACCAGTTTCTCTGTACATACTGCCAGGCAAGATACATACACATAGCATTTAATAAGAAGCAGCTGTATGGCCTGCATTTTCTCTACATCTAGCTCAACTATCAGTAACTTTATTCCAGTTGCAACTGAAAGGAAAAACATCTGCATATTAATTATCTACTGTGTTATGTAATAGTAAACAACTGTGAAAAAAAATAAAGCTCAAATGGGCATCCAGAATTAAGAATCTTGCTGTGACTCTGCTCCCTGATTGTACAGCAGGGACTCCTTGCTGAGGAAGTATAACAATGCATTGACTAATGCTTGTGTAGAAGATGGTCACGGCAGTGATCAGCCTCAAAGAAAAGCACTGGATGAAACTAATAACCTTATCATCAGGCCATGGTTTAAATAGCCCATGATGAATGAGGCAGAGTCACAACACACTGAGAAAGAAGAAGGAACCACATTACTCCATACACATCTGCAGTGACAATGCAGAATCATGGGGAAGAACAGCTATTCTAAAGTCAAACACCATAGCAAGATTCATAGATCTAAAATGACTGAACTGAGGCTGAAGGACAGCATTACTCCTAGCACTGTTCAGCTTTTTTGGGATTCATCATGAAGCCTTAGTTGTGATTGTAATTAGTTGGTATGGGTTAATAAGAAATGGACTGGCAAGCAGAAAAAAAGAGAAATCATTTCAGATTATTTCTTTTGTTTTATGTGTGCTTTAAAAAAAATAAACTTAAAAGGAAAGAATAGGGGTCATGAAATACCAGTGCTGCCTTTTGCAGTAATATTCAGATTAAGTCCAGTAAACTTCCTACCACTAACATCCAAAGCTCTCATCCAACTATGTCTTGCAGAACTTAGTCCTCTCCTGAGGAAGGCCAGTCCTGAGGACAACTGAGTCCCAGTGCCAGCTTGTCTGACAGAGTTAATTGAGTGCTTGCCACAGGTTCTCGTAGAGAAGGGAAGGAAAACCTCAACACATCTGTTTAACAGCCCACAGTCCTTCCTTTTCTCCTTGGCTCATCTCTCATCTCCTCTGTTGTTTGGCACCTGAGATATCTCAAGGATGTGCACACTTTATGCAGTGCATGACTTCTGAAGTAGATGAAAGCATGTGGCATGTATATGCCATCCCTCTCCCCCATTAAATTTTGAATCCACTGTTTAACAGATCATCAAACCAGCTAGCCAGAGGAGAGAGATTCTATATGTAAGTATATTACAGAGATAACTTCCCAGAAACACAAACTCTATTCCCATATGGTTGCACTGTTAGAAAAGCAGTGTTGCTCAAAGGGGTTAGTTTGGGATTTAGTGCAAGCCATACTGCTGTTTCAGATATACAGAATCATCATTCTACCTCTTTGGTAGGTGAAATTCAGGTAAGTATTATCTCCACTTTGTAACCCCCTTCCTCCTTATGGAAAAGACATGCAGTCACAGTGGTCTGAAGGAAGCAAAAGCATTCTCCAGTCTGGTCCCTGATGCTGCTGCAAATGGGAGGAGCAGAAACCAAATTTTGCTGTGGTACCCAGAGGCTGTTCAGCCTCAGTAAAGCTGAAAGAGATATGGGCTTATGAAACACCTGAGGGGGATCCTTAATTCCAGTTTGATCATGCAATGAGTTTGTATATGGATGAAATGCTGCCATGCAAGTGCAGATACATGACCCTGAATCCTCAGGTCACCCATATGTCAGAGGAAGAAGTTCCCCAGTAGTCATGGAAGCTGCCTGTAGGGCATCCAGGAGCTGCGAGGCAGATGGAGGGTACGCTTGTATACCTTGCACTGTGGAATAAGAGGAATCTGGGGATTTTTTTGAAACTAATTTATAAGATGTGTTTGAAAATGCAATAGGATTGCATAAGGTAGTGAACATGACCCTAGACTGAGGGCTGGCCATCCATGAGACTGTAGAGTTTCTCTCTCACACTTTGGCCCAAGCAATATTTCTGCACTATGGCATCTAAATAGCTTTGAGGATCTGGTTGTCAAGGGAAGTTGTGTGATGGTGTCATTGGGAGCACCAACAATAGTTACCAAAAATTACAGGTGTCTGTTTTGGGTTGTTTGGTTTTGGTTTTTTTCCCTGGATTTGGATGTAAAAGTACTTTTGAGCGAACCTATAATTTTCAGCTTTGTGTGGTTTGGGGGTTTGTTGGTTTGGTTTTTGTTTTGGTTTGGGGTTTTTTTAATCTGCCTTTTGGACTTTTTCAAAAGTGTTTTCAAATTCCCTCAACAATGTTCACATTCATGCCTCATAATTGTGGCACTTTAAAAATACTAATGCTAACAGTCACCTCTCATGAGGTGAAGGTAACATAAATGCCTCTAAAGTAACTACCAAATGGTGCACACAAAGAGCTCCAAGTTTTTCCCCAATTAATGTTTCTTTGGAGATTCAGCAGCTGATATTTTACTGAACTTGTTCTGCCTGTGGGCAATCATAATAGCTCTCAGAAAAGTAATCCTCACCAAAGCTTTGAGCTATAAAGCAGAAAGCTGCAGGAAATTAGCTTTATTTTGCAGTTAATGGAAAGACCCAAAATCCTGCAGTAATTTCACTGGGTTTGGGGGCTTTTTTAATTTTCAAATGATTGAAAGAGATTAATGAAATTTAAGACACGGAGTGAACGTGCGCTTGCTATGAGCATGAAAGGGCACTGTATACTAACAGCAGATTTCTGTGATAACCATAAAGCAGAATTTAATGAAAGTGCTTCAGAGAAATGCAGTAATAAATACAAGTAACGAGCCAGCAAAAGGAGCCAGGAGGCAAGGTGCTTCCATAGATATGAGTCAATAAGTGCATTAGTGAAAGGAAGAATGGGATCTTGGAGAGAAAATTGCTTAAAATTATCAGAGAGGAGAACAGAAGTAATTTGTACTAAGTTCCAACTAGAAATCTTCTTTTTTCCTCTGGTTATATTAGAATATCTGCACTTTAATGGAAATCTAAAGAGGCCAAAATGGTAGTTAAGCCACTATGCTTTTACTGTCAGCCAAAGTAGCTTCAAAGGGTGATGTGTGATATGAAGTGAGGTTTCCATCCCACATACACCATATTACCAACTAGCACACAAAATCAGTGCTGCTGAGGAAACAGCAGCCTCAAAATGATCATAGCTGGCATTTAGCATTAAAATATGCATCACTTTAAGATGGGGCCTAAATTAAATGAATTAGTAGCTCTCCAGTGCTTAGATGTCTGTGGTACATGTCTTCCACCTGGCTGAGTACATCACTCCCCTCTCACGAAGGGAACCCAGAGGTGTCCCAGTGATAGAGAGCAAAGCAGAACTCCAAACTCTTTTCCTGCATGGCTTCTTTGGGGCCAGAAGAGACTGGTGAAGGAGCTGTACACCCTATATACACCCACTAGCTGCAATCTTCTGCACAGAAGTAGCACAAATACAGGTGATACTGTTCCTACCCCCTCGTGTTTCACTCACTGATATTTGCAGTATTCTAGTCAGCTCCTGCAGAAGATTCAAAGAAATGAGAGCACTGCCAGAGGAACTGCCTGTATTTCCACAAAGGCAAATGCACATCTCCAGGCAGTCCCTTGAGTGTCTTACTAAATTACCTTACCTAGAAGGATACATCAGAATCTGCCATAATAATTCACAGCATACATTACATTTAAAAGGCCTAGTCTACATGTAGTGTATCTGAAGGCATTTATTTCTATGACATGAAACTGAATTAGATTGTCATATGCAATGCATACCTCTCCTGATGCAGACTGTGGGAAGTGGGCTAAACAAAATGTTGCCCGTAAGAAGGACACAAACCAACAGAGTGTCAGTTTATGCGGTGCTTTATTCGGGGCCCGGAGTCCTGTGG